>CM060919.1:708852159-710102159 GCA_030737875.1 Allium sativum | reverse complement strand
GCCGCGTCATGTTCCTAGGCCATGCAATCCTAGGCTTGCTAAGCGATTCCGGGGGTGGAGCTTACAGGGAGTACCTTCTAACGTAAATATATCAACGTCTGATTCCTAGACCTTTTCTTGTGATATGATTCCGCGAAAGATCAAATGTTAGCCCTTCTCGAAACTGCTGTGCATTAATTTGGAAAGCAAATGGATCTGTTCAAAAACCACTCTACAAAACAGATGAACGATTGGCATCCATTGGCTTGCGATCTCCAAAAGCTCCATAAAGACAATCTTGAGCATATTTATGTTTTAGAAGATGATAGGGCGAAGTTGATTTGTGCCCTTAGATCCTAAGATAGCACAGTTGCTTCTTTTGCTCCAGGAAATGTCGAGTCGGTGGTTTCTAAACATGCTGATGAACTTTCATCCTGTTCTGCTCACGTTAAGAGGAAGGTAGGTGGGCCCAGGAAGGTCAGGGATATGTAGCCTTCTTATTCCGTCTTTTGTTATTTCCTTTTTGAACTTTTAGACCGGTTGTATAAGCGGGTGCCGACCCTCGCTCATGACATTATGCTGGTTTGTGACTCGTGTTGATCTTTGACACTTTGTGGGCTTGACGAATGGTTGTTTTGCTAGCTTTATGATGCCCTCATGCTTTGTCTGTCACACCATGTACTTTTACCCTGCTTAGCAACATTTTTTTACCTGTATTTTATATTATAATTTCCCTGACGATCGTGCGTTAGTATCGTAATTACGACGCATTACTTTTAGTGTTACTAATATGTCGTCACAATTGGTTTATTATGGGTTTATTGAGCTGAAAGCGATCAGCTTTTCATATTTATCTTAATTGGTAAGCTCCACGTCGCTCTTTAACTTTAGCAATTAATTTATTTGGGTATTTTAACTTAGATATATGTTTGTATATATGTTATTGTAGATTTAGGATGCATTCAACCCCTTGTCTCACTAACTCGGTGACCCTGATTCTTCAGAGACTGGTTTTGAATGTGTGCCCCCATAGGAGGACTTGGGTTTCAATGTTGTAATCCAATCTTAGCTTTGTTTGACTTGGCTAACAACAAAGAACAAAACTGGATACCCCCTTTCGGTTGGGATTTCTATTACCCCTTTCGGCTAGGATTTTTGCTTTTTGCTGGTCCTTCCAGCATGTTTGATCCCGGAGAGCGGGCACTAATTCATCTTATCGAGTTTTGACTCGATTCAAAGAATTCGTGTCCTTCACCTAACAAGATGCTCCCTTTTTTTTTATAATGTCAGCTTTTCCGATTTTATGCTTTACCCCGGGAGACAGACATCAGTTCATCTTATCGAGTTGTTTCTCGAGTCAAAGAACTCATGTCATGCACCTAAGAAGGTGCCCCTTTTATGGAGTTTAGCAATTTTTAACCGTGGGACATTTTGAGTTGCTTTCACCTCTGCATTGATTCCTTAGTTTGGTGCCAATCCTTTTGCTCGACGCGTGCCAAAAGGTTTAGTGTCTCATGATGAAAGACGGAATTCCTTAGCTTGGCGCCCACTGGTCACTTGTTTGCCTACATAAAGAAGTCAATTTTTTGCAGGGATTTTGTAAATGTATGATTCATATCTGCAAACGGAATTCCACAATCATTCATTTTATGTACATAATTCGAATGCGTAAATTTTGCAAGTATTTACAGCCCTTTCCATGTATTCGAATAGTGTGTTACAAAAAATAACGACGAATGTGCTCATTGTTCCATGCTCGTGGAATCTGGATTCCATCTGTGGTGGACAATTCGAAAGTACCATCATCTTGATTTTCTTCAGCACAAGGTCTCCAATTTTGAAAGTCCTGTGTCTCACTTTTGAATTGAAATGCGTTGCCACCCTTCGCTGATGTGCAGCTGCTTTGAGTTCTGCTTCCTTTCTTCTTTCCTCGAGTTGGTCGAGGGCATCGAGTTGCAATCACTTATTTTCTTTGTGATCAAAGTATATCCTTCTATGGGTGGGGACTTCCAGTTCCACTGGTATCATGGCTTCAGAGCCGTAAGATAAAGAATAGGGAGTATGCCTACGTCGCAGTTTTATGTGTGGTGTGATATGCCCATAATGCTAGTGGGAGTTCATCTGCCCAACCACCTTTGGACTTCTCTAACCGCTTCTTAATGGTCGTTTTGATGATTTTGTTTACTGCTTCCACTTGCCCGTTCGCTTGTGGATGGGCGACCGCTGAATTTTTTTTCTGGATCTTATACTTAGCACAGAAATTTTGGAATTCTTCACTTTCAAATTGGATCCCGTTGTCTGTGATTATTTTTTGTGGTACCCCGAACCTGCATATGATATTTTTCAAGACAAAATTAATAACTTTCTTTGAAGTTATGGTGGCCAGTGGTTCTGCTTTGGCCCATTTTATGAAGTAATCAACGGCGACAATTGCATATTTAAAGCCGGATTTTGCAGTGGGAAGGGCTCCAATGAGATTGATTCCCCAAATAGAAAATGGCCATAGGCTGGCCATACGGGTTATAGCCGTGGATGACATCCTTGGAATCTTGGCAAATCTTTGGCATCTGTCACACTTTTTAGTGTAGGCCATGGAGTCTTTATTGATATCTGGCCAGAAGTAACCATGTCGCAAGATTTTCTTAGCCAAAGTTTGTCCACCGGTATGGCCTCCACATTCCCCTTCGTGTAATTCCACCATGATTGCCTTTGATTCTTTTTCTATAACACAACGAAGTAAGGGTGTAGAAAATCCACGTCTATAGAGCCGACCGTCCTGAACGAGATAAAAAGAGGCTTTTCATAAAATCTTCCTTCATTGCTTGGCTTCCACCAAGAGTGCCCCGGTTATGAGGTATTCTTTGATTGGTGACATCCATGAGTTTGGTTCATTGGTTATGTCCATGACCCAATCCATCTCTGTCAGCCTCGTGCTTGGGCTGGAAAGGACTTCCACCGGAACTAACCCCATAAGTTGTGCATCTCCCGTGCTTGCATATTTTGACAATGAATCAGCTTTGGTGTTTTCTCCTCTGGGAATGTGAGATATGGTGTAGTGCTCGAACGCTTCCAATAGTTCCAAGGCTTTTGAAAGCTAATCCGGCAAGTTACCCATTTTGGCTTGGAATTCTCCTAGAACTTGGCATACCACCAGCTGGGAATCGCTGAAGATTTGTATAGTTTTTATTTGTAATTCTTTTGCTAGCTTTATTCCTACGACGAGAGCTTCATAATCAGCTTCGTTATTTGTCGATGGAAATTATAGCGTTAGCGCACAACATAGAGATCTTCCTTCGGGGGTTTCCAAGACTACCCCTGCCCTAGAACAGTAATCGTTCGAGGCACCGCCACCAAACAATTTCCACTGGACGTTAGTTTCAATATCATCTTCCTCTTTTGTCTCCCCTCGGTAGGTAAATTCTGCAATAAAATCAGCGAGCGCTTGCCCGTTAATCGCTTTTCGAGGGTGATATGTAATGTCGTATTGAATAAACTCAATATTTCATTTTAATAACCTTCCGGAGGTCTCTGGTCGGAACAAAACTTACCTCAGAGGCTGGTCCGTGAGAACTTTAATAGGATGGGCCTGAAAGTAGGGCTGAAGTTTCTTTGATGCAATAAGCAAACAATAAGCGAATTTTTCAAGCTTTGGATAATTCAATTCTGCCCCAGATAATCTCTTAATGATGTAATAGATTGGTCTTTGTACCTTCAAATCTTCCCTAATCAATGTTGTACTCAGAGCATGGACGGATACCGCCAGGTATAGAAACAGATCTTCTCCATCACTAGGCTTTGATAACATGGGAGGTGTTGCCATGTGTTGGATCAGTTCTTCGAAGGCTTTCTGACATTCAGAGGTCCACTGTATCTCTTTCTTTCCTTCCCTAAGGGACTCAAAAAATGGAAGACAACTGTCCGTTGCCTTGGATATGAAGCGATTTAAGGCCGCGATCTTCCCTTTCAAATGTTGAAGTTCTTTCTTGGTTCCTGGGGGGTGTATTTCTCTCAAAGCTAATATTTTGGATCAATTAGCTTCTATTCCCCTAGCGTTGACCATAAATCCTAGGAACTTGCCCGAAACGACCCCGAAACAACATTTCAACGGATTCAACTTCATGCCATATTGTCGTAGGATATCGAACATCTGGGCTAGATCTTCTAAATGGTCTTCTGCTCTTTTGGACTTTACCAACATATCATCGACATAGACTTCCATTGTCTTACCAAAATGCTTTTTGAACATAGCATTTACCAATCATTGGTAAGTTGCTCCCGCATTTTTCAGTCCAAATGGCATCACCTTGTAGCAATATAAGCCAAGATCAATAATGAAACTTGTGTCTTCTTGGCCTGGCCCGTACATCATGATTTATTGTCGCCGGAATATGCATCCATGAAAGACAATAACTCATGACTGGCCGTAGAATCCACTAGCTGATCAATTCTGGGGAGAGGGAAACTGTCTTACGGACAAGCTTTATTGAGGTTTGAGTAATCTACACAGACTCGCCATTTGCTGTTTGCTTTCTTTACGAGTACAGGATTGGAAACCCATTTCGGATAGGTGGATTCTCTGATAAACCCATTTTCCATTAACCTGTCGACTTCTTCCTTTAAGGCGCGACCTCTCCGGCCCTTGGGTTTTCCTTTTCTGCTCAACAGATGGAACACGCGGGTCAATGTTTAGCTTATGGACTGCGATATCTGGAGATATGTCGAACATGTCGGAATGGTTCCATGCGAACACATCCAAATTAGCTCTTAAAAAGACAACCAATCGACTCTTTAGTTCGGGGCTTAACCGAGATCCTATATTCAACACACGGTTTGGGTCCTTTGTAATTACAACTATAGGAATTGTGACTTCGGTTGATGTCGCTCTTTCGTCCTCTGCACTGGTTTTCCTAGGGGTGATTTCTTTTCGCGCTCCACTGTGTTCGCCAGTGCATGGACCCTTCTTTAATTGCTATAAAGCGAGTTTGTGAATGCGGGGGAGAGCCTCCGTACCCTTTCCTAAGTCTTTTTTCTTAGCCTCCCTTAACTATATCACGTAGCAGTCCCTTGCAGCGATCTGGTCGCCTTTAATCACACCAATCCCTTTTTCAGTTGGAAACTTCATGATCAAACACCATGGAGCCAATGCAACCTTAAAGCTTGAAAGAGTTGGCCTCCCAAGGAAAGCATTATAGGATGAAAACTTATCTATTAGGACAAAGGTTTGCACCATAGAAACCTTGCGCTCTCCATCTGCCAGTTCCATGAGTAAGTCTATTGTACCGATGGGTTATGTAGGCGGACCCGTGAAACCGTGGATCTTATTCGGATATGCGCGTACTTCGACCATAGGGAGATTCATTTTTTGGAATGTTCTTATGAAAATCACATTAACAGATGCCCATGTGTCAACCAGGACCCTTTTTACAACTGCAGGGCCAAGACCAATTGGGATCAGCATGGCATCAATAGTTGGTGTAACGAACCCGTCTGCATCTTTTTCTTTGTATATCATGTCATCGGTTGAAGTTTTGGGCATTTTCTTTGGAAGATCGTTGCTGAAGATCACACATCTTTCTTCTTTTGAGGCGTCCTTCAATTCGTTAGCATAATTTTCCATATCTGCCCAGTTGTTTCCAACCGGGTGAGGCCGCCCAAATATCATGTTGATTACAGGTCTTGAATCAACTAATATTTGAGCTTCCTCACTTGAGTCGGGTTGGCTGACCGTATTATTATGCCCTTGCGCAACTGGAGCGTTTTGAGGATTTTTCACATGCTGTTGGAGTTGATTCTTCCTGATGAGTTCTTCGATTAAACTCTTTAGGAGCCGACATTCATTGGTGTTGTGTCCTGGTTGGTTGTGAAACCGGCATAATTTGCCGGAATTTGCTTGTTGCTCGGTTATCTTCTATGACTTCATCTGAGGAAAGATACCTGAATCCTTTGCGGTGGAGTAAACTCTTTCTGGAGTTTTGTTTAGGAGGGTTAATTCGGATAGCTTATACAGCCACGTCTTCTTATAGGCTTTGTTATCCTTCTAATCGCTCCCCTAATTTTGCCCTGCGTCGTTCTTCTGCTCAGCTCAGAACTCATTACTTTTTCCTTCTCTGGCAGCGTTATTCTCTATAACCTTCTGAACGTTTGGGGCTTCATCTTCTACACTCGTATATTCTTCAGCTTTCTTATAGAATTTCTTTAAAGTCTTTGGTTTCTTCATCTTGAGCCACTTCCCAAATTCTGACTTCTTATCGGTGGCTCATTTCAGGGCTGCCAACAAGTACCAAGGCTCTGGTTCTATGACTTCTGCTGCTGCAACATGGAAGCGTGTATGGAAAGCTTTTATGGTTTCCCAAGGCACTTGTTCCATTTCACTGAGTGACATCACATCCCTTGCTTTGGTGGTTTGTAGTCGGAATTGATCGTGAAATCTCTTTGCCAAATCGGCGAACTGATCAATACGCTTAGGTGGAAGTCTGGTGAACCAGAGCGAGGCCACACCTTCTAAGCACACAGGAAAGTATAGGCACTTTACTTCGTCGGTAGCCCTAGGCCCATTCATGTGTTGGTCGTATTTGAACAGAAAGATGTTTGGATCTCCAACTCCTCCATAAGGTGCTATTGTTGGTGGCATGAATTTCTTGGGGAACTTTTCTTGACGGATCTTTTCTGTAAATGGATTCTTGCTAGATGAAAATTCCTATTCTCTCTCTTCATCCTCTCGGGTCGCATTCTCCTTCATTATTCGCTGGATCATGTCTGTGATGCGTCTCTCATCAGTTGCTTGTTCCACAGGATTGAAATCGATGTTTTTATCAGTGCGATCACGATTTGAGCTTCGACGCCTTGCACCTCTTTTGGGAGGTGTCCTTTTGGTGGGACTTGTGATACTCTGAGTCACACGTTTTTCTTTATGCTGCGGGGGTCTGGCCTTAGAGTCCTCAATGCCAGCCTCTTCCTTGTCTTCCACTAAGAAGTGGTATCGACCAGGGTCTGAGGCTGATGAGTCCTCTTCTTCAACAACATTATTTGGAGCATTTGGTGGCAGAAAATGGGCTTGAGCATTAATCAGGACATCAAACCTTTCCATCATTATCTTCGTCGTAGCATCCATTTTTTCATTCAGATCGGTTACAGCCACATTTAACTCATATCGCATTACAGATAACCTAGGAATTTCCCCAGCCCCTTGGTTCAAAGTTTGCGATGTAGATTCATTAACATTATTATCCTCACTGGTCCTTTAGTAGATTTTCCGCTCTTCTTAGATCCGGCCGTGGCTTCGAGGGAGAAAACAATTTAGTATTTTTTAGATTGCTGAGACTGAAAGGAAGTACGAGGCAAGGAATTACGAACACGGCCCAACGGTGGGCGCCAAATCTTTTCACAAAAAATGGCTTAAACACCAAAGGTACTAGAATTGTACTTCACCGATATGATAAGAAAATAAATGGAGCCGTACTTAATAACAACTGAAAGTAAAAATGCGAATAAG
Organism: Allium sativum; assembly: GCA_030737875.1. NCBI lineage: Eukaryota > Viridiplantae > Streptophyta > Magnoliopsida > Asparagales > Amaryllidaceae > Allium > Allium sativum. The sequence goes on along the minus strand of CM060919.1, from coordinate 710,094,688 downwards.
GAAAAATAGAGATGAGATTTAGAGTGGTTAAGCCTTGTGCTAGGCCTACATCCACTATGAATATTACTTGCATTCTTAAAATGGGGATTACAAAATACACCAACTCTCTTTTTTCATACATCTCTATATTCATTCAACATACTCTCCTTTGTACATATCAATCCTGGGATTTTATGAGAAAATGGTAGAGTCTGGGGAGGAGAAGTGCGGATGAATGATTGAGAAGGAGGATGTCTTTGATTTTCTGACTACAAGGTTGTACTAGGTGCCATAGCCAAACTGGTGTTGAACCTTCGAATGGAGAAGATGGTCCAAATCTTTAAGGAATGATGGAAGATAGAATTTAGCAGCCTTTCGTGGTTCAATAGATTGGATCCCATTTACGTTGGCAGCCATGGCCTATTTATAGGTGTCCCTCCCCGGAGAAATGAGTTGAAGTTCATATATGCAGGCTATGGGTCGCTCATCCCATTAGTTAAAAATATGCCATCGCCCGACTGTAGCCAGCTGTATCCAGTTGTCATACGCGAGTAAAAGAGTGAGCGATTTGAATAAGCGGTCGGATGATCTTGATTCTCTGATGCGGCTATTTCTGAATATGAGTGAGCGGGCGATTTTCTCTATAGTCTGGAGGTGACCGATCAAGGTTTGTGATTTGAGATGTAAGTGTGCTTATCCTAAGAGCGGGCTTCCAACCGACTGATAGATGATGTCTGATCGAAGTATTGGTGTTCGATCAATAAAGCATATGAGCGATCGGAGTTGCAATCCATGAGCGGTCATCGAATATATGTGCGACCCTTGGCCTCTGTTCTGACACGTGTGACCGAATCTTGATATTAGGTCAAGTGTCTTCTATTATTATGAGTGACTTTTACAGGATATACAACCTTTATCTTCATTAGGTCGAATTATTTATATTGTCCATAATGCATTGCATCATTATCCCTGACCGTGCTGGGAAAATGTCTTGCTTTGGATTTGATATTTGAACCTTGTTCTGTGCAGTTGCTTCCTTCCTTTTGTGAGTTGTTTTGAGTGCCTCGGACAGGACTATGCACGAACGACCCTGATAACGTTTATTCCGTAGGCTTCTGCTCAGATTTGATAGCTCAATGTGCGTGTGGATTTTTAAGGGATCATCACATATTTTATGTTAAGTTTTCAAATGTTCATCTTACGTTTTCCAGTTTGTCATACTTGTGCAAGCATATTTGTTATTACACTTAAGCAAAGGTGATCGAAGGCTCCGCCCTGGGCCCCGCAGTGCGGCAGTCATGTATTGGCTCCGCTTTTAGGTTTTCCTTTGGTAAGGAGTCCAGAGTCGTGGGGAGTTCAGGTTTGGTGCCCTCTCTCTTGGGATCACCCGGAGGTCGTTGGTCTCAAGTCATGAGATGGCATTGACGTTGTATATTCGTCCTTTAGACTCTCCCGTCGTTTCCTTCGAGTTAGAGTTTGAGGGTGTCGTTGGTTCGCCAAATGGTGTCCAGATCCAGAACCTGCGGGTTGGTTAGAGTCATAGAGTGGTCGATGTCACACTTACTTGGCTGATGGGCTGCCCCCAAGTCCTAAGACTCGGGAACAGGACAATTTATACTCGATCTCATTGTTGGTTCGAGATTCGAGTGAAATTATTTATATCGGCCTCGTCGTTGATTCGAGACTCGAGTGGTGTTATTTATACTCAATCTCGTTATTGATTCGAGACTCAAGTGGAGTTATTTATACTCGGTCTCATCGTTGATTTGAGATTCGAGTTGTGTTATTTATATTCGGTCTCGGCGTTTATTCGCGACTCGAGTGTCGGTACCGACTCCCGTGCTCGGGTTGCTGATCCGATATTGTGTTTTCGTGTGTGTAAGTTAGCTGTGATGGTTAATCAAAATACTATGCAGATAGTAAACACATTAATAGCATATAGAACTGAACAATATCTTTACTAATAACTTTTGTTGTAACATCCTTTACGATGCCTTGAATTTAAAGGAGAAAAACACCGTTGGGAAGCGGTAAATCTGTACATTAAGTTATGTGAAGTAGCGACTAAGATGTTCACTGTTCCGTTCCCTTGGGAGTTCGGCTCCATCAACGGTTGCTAGCTTGAAGGTTCCGTCTTTGAGGCCCCGTTGTATGACGTACGGACCCTCCCAGTGTAACACCCCAAATTTCGGTTAATACAAAAATTCACAAATTAAAGAATAACTAATCCCAGATGTGGGAATCAAGGGTAACGGGTTGCGTCATTGCGTTCGTCTCGGAAAAATACGCGAAATAGAGTCTGAGTTTTCGAAAATCGGAGTCCGTATGAAGAAGATATGAACGAACGAAGTTAGGCAGAAGAACCCGGAACAGGCCAGAAATGCACTGGCGCACTTGTGAAGTGCGCCAGAACAAAAATGCACTGGCGCACTTGTGAAGTGCGCCAGTACAAAAATAGACTGGCGCACTTGGGAAGTGCGCCCGTGCCGAGCCAAGAAACCTGCACAGTTTCTAGAGAGTTCTGTGGTTGGGTGCACCAGTTTGGGGTTTGGGCTTGGTCTTGGGGCTGATTTCTGGAGAGTTCCGAGATCTAAGGGTCCTAAGCTAATCTAGGGTTAATCTAAGGGTCTAAAATGCAACCTAATCCTATAAATAAGACCACAACCCTACCCTAATTCATTCATAATTAAACCTAGTAACTAAACTATGGCAAAATGAAACTTGATCATGGCCTCCACAAATCAATGAAGAGGAAAGCAAGCTAATCAACCTCTCTAATCAACTTCTAATCCATTCTAAGCATCTTAATCTTCATTTGGAGTGCAAATTGCTAGTGGTGAGTTTCTATCACTTTGATGATCAATTGTTAAGATAAGTAGATTAGGTGTAATGAGACTTATGGTCTTGAATGCGGATTTGTGAGTTTGAATCATTTGTAATGATATGCTAATCTATGTATAATATTAATCCTAAGTTGAATATGTGAGTTTATGCATATTGAATATGAAAGTTTATGCAAGTTAAATAGGTGAGTGTATGCATGTTGAATATGTAAGTTTATGCAAGTTGGATATTTGGGTTTATGCATAATAAGTAATTGATTTTATGCAAGTTAAGTATGTGGTTTTATGCATGATGAGTATGTGATTCTATGCATGCTAAGTATATGATATTATGCAAGTTTAGTATGTGATTCTATGCATGCTAAGTATATGATATTATGCAAGTTTAGTATGTGATTCTATGCATGCTAAGTATGTGATAATATGCATGTTTAACAAGTTCATATGCAAGTTACATGTATGATAATATATGCTATGCAAGTTACATGTATGTTAATATGCAAGATATGCTATGCAAGTTACATGTTTGTTAATATGCAAGTTACATGTATGTTAATATGCAAGATATGCTATGCAAGTTACATGTTTGATTAATATGCAAGTATGTGAATGCTTATGCAAGTTATGTGTATGCTTAAATGCATGTTTAACATGTTATGCAAGTTATGTGTGCTTATGCAAGTTATGTGAATGCTTATATGCAAGTTCAACATGTTATGCAAGATATGTGTATGATAATATGCAAGTTCATATGCAATATGTTATGCAAGTCATGTGCGATAATATGCAAGTTTGGGTTAAATGTAGTTGGGTTAATATATGCTCATATATGCAAGTTGACATCCTCTTAACCCATGACAAAGTTATATGCTAAGATTTGGTTAAAACCCATGATATTTGTGATGGATCTTCCCTTTTATTATGTCGTGAAATGAGAACGATTTGCGTGGGGAACGATGGGGTTAATAAATATGTTAATTAAAGTATGGTTGGGTATGATTAAGCATACCATAAAAATAAATTAACATAAGAGGGAATTTACCTATTGAGTTAGGTCTACCCCATGGGAATTTACCTATTGAGTTAGGTCTACCCATGTTATGAAAAACTTAATATTAATTAGGGATAATTAATATAAATCATGAGGGTGATTAATTAGGTGTAATTAATCGACTAAGACACGAGGTTGGACTCAGTTGTAGCGTAAAACTGCCCGGACCCAACCGGCTTAACCAGTTGCTACAAATGTTAGCCCAATGTGAGAGGTCTTAGGCACAAACTAAATACGTGATTAATGTAAAGACACGAGGTTAGACTCGGTTATGACATAAGGCTGCCCGGACCCAACCGGCTTAACCAGCGGTCATAAAAGATAGTCTAATGTGAGAGGTCTTTATGAGGATCACGGTCTTAATTAATTAAGAAACACTTAACCATATAAGCATGTAGTGGGGCTTGAGGGTTAAGTGGGTGCCTTGGGTGGCATGAGAAAACTAGTGGGTTGCCTTGGGTGGCAATAGAAAACACGATTAGAATACTTAACCAAAGTGGAACATGTAATTAAACATGATTAAGGGGTTAAGTAAGTGCCTCGGGTGGCATGTGGGAATTAAGTAAAGGACTTGGGTGTCATGTGGAAATCTAGTGGGTGCCTTGAAAGGTAATTAAAATATGATTAATGACTTAACCAAAGTATTTATAACATGTAAGTGGACATGGTTAAAGGGGTTAAGTGGGATACACTAGATAAATTAACAAGCTTAAGTGGTAGCTTGTGGGGGCCCATCTCAACCAATATCCCAAACGTATCTTTGTGGGCTCGACCCAAGTCGAGTGACGGGACACGCATATTGGGCTTGACTATAAGAGGCCAAAAACGGGTTAGCGGTGGCAACGTAGGACCAACGGGTTTCATATGCGTGTGTGGACCCGGGCTGGTTAGTAAATCGTTGTTGCATCGGGTAGATATAAAGCCGTGCACCGTTGATATTATCAGGTTGCCACTTGGGGAAATGATACACCCCATTGTGGGACCAGCACGGGTATCTACGTTAGGGAGCCGATCGCTTGGGAGTAGTGGGTACACCTAGTAATGATAGGGGAAGACGGCACCTATGTAGGGGTACTAGAAACTACTGGGTAAAAATTACTAAGTACATTTAGTGGGATCAACCTTTAAGTAGGAATTAATCTTAGGTAGGTAGAACTGGTGTGGTGCAGTGTAGGAATTATCTTTGAGTAGGTCTGGGGCGGTGTAATTTAGTAATTATCCTTGGGTGGGTAAATGCGTCTTTACGGTTACCTTAGTTTATCCTAAGTTTGCCAAGCTGCTTGGTGTAGCCACGCATCCCCAGGCGTTACCGTATATCGACTTATGTCTTCTCTGGTTATTTTAATGATTGTATTGTTAGGGTTATAGGACTCACTCAGACTTATGTCTGACCCCGTTGTTTTATCTTTTTCCCCCAACCCCAGGTTATTAGAGTGGGCCTGGTGCTAGTGGGCTTTGATCGGATTGCTGTATCTATTCTTTGGAGCTTGGACCATTGAAGTGAAGCCCAGTTCATCTTTTCTTTTATGGCTATTAGTTATGTAGTGGGATTATGTACTTCTATTTTATCAAGATGGATATTATGTACTTGACTCTGGTTTATGGTTTTGTGATGTAACCAAACATGTATTACTTTCCGTTGCAACGAAATGATGATTTAAATTTTCAAGTATTACTTATATCTGTCTTGTTGTAATTTTACTGTTCTATATTCACTTAAAATACTTCACCGAAACTAAGGCATTCCCCTGGTATGAGTGACCTTAGCGGACGTGGGGTGTTACACGTGGTATCAGAGCTAAAGGTTACCAGAACAGATAAAATTTTTAGAAAAACTATTTTTCTAAGAAAATTTTTGAAGGAGTATTTTCAAAAACATGTCTTTTAAGAGAAAAGTTTTTGAGAGAAAAGCATAATCCCCGATAGCCATATCTTTATCTTTCGAATTCTCCGTTTTGAATCTCTTCCTCTCTCTCATTTTGAGTTTCCCCTCCGCGTATAGATGATCTTTCTAAGATAGATAAGAATGGAAAACCGCTTCAAGGGACTTAGACGTTAATCAGATTAGAAGTTGGTTCAAGAAGGAGGAGGACTGGTAGGTACATATAGGATAGACGAAGAGAGGAAGGCTCAAATAGTTGTTTGGTTAATGAAGGAAGAAACCTCATTGATGGGAGGTTACGAGTGGAGAATGGGAAAAAGAAGGCGAGTAGTTATCCTTTAGGAGGAATAGAACACCTTATTAGGATTGTTCAAAGAGGCAAGGGCAAGGTATGGAATCTCCTGGAGGGTAGTTGTATTCCCTCACGGCTAGTGTACCAGATGGGGATAGGACCGTCTAGGTTGGAATTTGGGATTTCTATATTATCTGATTCAAACTTTATTTGATTCTGACGCATCGAGTTCGTTTATCTTATCATTGTTAGTTGAGTCACTGCACTTAGACACCAGTTTGGTAGAGGATCCCTTAGTTGTTTCAAACCCAATTGGGGCTCCATGATGTGTTTGGGTTTGAAAGTTGCTATACTTAGCGTTGAGTTTAGATGTGATGCTTGTTGGGCTTCACGGACTATGGGTTAGTTTTGGGCATGAACTGGTTATCCAGTAGGGGTGCCGTTCTTGATTCTGAAGGGAGAGTTGTTAGGCTTATGACCCGCTTGGGTAACACTCTCGAGATCTCTTGTAATCCCATAGAATCTGTTATGCTAAGTTATCTAGAATCGCTTGACACGTCGGTCGAGAGTTTGCGATCTGTTAGAAGTGGTCCGGGAATACTCGGATGTGTTTGAGAAGGTGAAGGGCTTACCTCCGGAGCGGGAGATTGACTTCCGAATATTTTTGGTAAATAATGCCAAACCAGTGACTTGGCCAGTGTGCCATAAGGCTCCCCGTGAGAGGAGGGAACTCCATAAGTAAGTAGGCGATTGCTTGAGAAGGGGTTCATAAGAAGAAGTATATCGGAGTGGGGCGCTCCAGTAGTTTTTGCCATGAAGGCGGATGGGTCCCTCAGACTTTGTGTAGGTTAAAGAGAACTAAATAAACTCACAAAGAAGAATAGACACCCATTGCCGAAGATTGATGATCTCTTTGATCAGTTGGTTGGCGCCTCAGTATTTTCGCAGTTGGACTAAGCCACATGGTTTCGTCAGTTGAGAGTGGCTGACGATAGTATAAAGAAGATTGCCTTTAGGACTCCGGATGGTTTTATGAGTGGCTGGTGATGCTATTTGGTTTGACGAACGCCCCAGCATACTTTGTTGATTGGAAGAGAAGGGTGTTCAGGGAGTACCTAAATAAGTTTGTGATGATCTTTGTGGATGACATCTTGGTCTTTTCTAGGAGCGAAATAAGTTTTCATATGTGCTCAATAGGGTGAGCAAAGCCAGTTATAGGATAAACGGTGGTTTTGGAGCGAGACTGGCGAGGACATCCAAAGTTGGTCAAAGGCTTAATTGTTTAGCCATTATTATTATTATTTTTAGTATCATCTCACGTAGGTTGCCTGAACTCGAAGGAGATGTCCCTTGGGTGTTTGTCTGATATTGGTTTCGGCCTTTGGGGCTTGCATTTGGGGGATGTCGAATTCGACTAGGGTGGTCTGCGTGAGAGATGGACAGTTGTGACGATTTTGGATAGGATTTTTAGCATCTTATGAGTTTGAGATAGCGTATACCCCTAACAAGGGAAACATGGTAGCAGACGCCTTAAGAAGAAAAAGGTTGTCCTTGAGTTCATTGTTCGTTGTACGACGGAGCTTAGAGTTTATTTCTATGTTTGACTTTAGACCTTCCGTTGACTTTGTACCCGGTTTGCTAGCCTCCTTGGAGGTTAGGCCTACTCTTTTGGGGCGTATTGGCAGAGCACAGCGAGACGACCCATAGCTGGTTGAGTTAGTAGAGAAGCTCATAAGGAGGGGGAGTCGTCCAGCCATTTGAATAGATACACCCTAGATGGTAAGGGGTGGTTGCGTAGAGACGGTGGACTTTGTGTACCGCAAGACGAGGATTTGAGGAAGGCTATACTTGATGATGCACATCGGTCGAAGATGACCATTCGTCCCGGTAGGGGCAAGATGTACCAAGACATGAAGTGAGTTTTCTTTTTGGCCAATATGAAGAAAGACGCGGCCAAGTATGTCGCTAGATGCTTGGTATGCTAACAAGTGAAAGTGGAACAGAAGAAACCCGGAGGGTTGCTTCACCCGTTGGAAGTTCCGAAATAGGAAGTAGGATAGTGCTTCGTTGGATAACCGAAATCAAGGAAGGGTAATACGGGGATTGGTCTTATGGTAGATAGACTTACTAAGTGTGCCCATTTCATACCCGTGAAGAGCAAGAGGACTATTCCATGTCTAGCTTCAGTTTACCTTCAAGGGATTATTAGATTGCATGGTGTACCTCCCAGTATAGTGAGCGATCGAGATCCTATCTTCACTAGTGAGTTTTGGAGAAGTTTGCAAGAGGCGGTAGGGACTCAGTTGTGTTTGAGCACCGCATCTCATCCTCAGACGGACAGTCAGACCAAGAGGGTGAACCGTATCTAGAACATCTTTTGAGGTTATGTATTTTGGATTTTGGAGGTACATGGGAAGAGCATCTTCCGTTGGTGGAGTTCGCATATAATAGCAGCTTTCAGTCCAGTATTGGTATGGCTCCTTTCAAAGCTCTTTATGGAAGGCCTTGTCGATCTCCTACATGTTGGTGGGAATCTACGGATAAGATCTTGCTTGGGCCAGATATGGTTAGAGAGACTTCAGAGAAGATGGGTTGGATTCGAAGAAGGATGAAAGCGGCGGGATCTTATGCGGACAAGAGGAGAACAGAGCTTGAGTTTGATATTAGGACATGCTTTTTATCAAGGTGTCTCCGTTACGGAATGTGGTTCACTTTGGATCTGTTAGGAAGTGAGTACCAAGGTTTGTAGGGCCATTTCCCATTAAGGAAAGAATTGGACGGATGGCATATAGAGTGGAGTTGCCTGACAGACTTAGTGGTGTACCGGATGTATTTCATGTGTCCCATTTGAGGAAGTGCTTACATGAGACCGCTGAGGTGGTAGAGCCGAGTTTGCTTAAAGAAACAGAGTTAGAGCGCGATGTGACGGCCCGCCCCGCACCAGCCTGCATTTCCTCCGAAAGTGCGCTGTACACATGCCCGACTAGCACAGGACGGACGTCAAGAGAAAGGAAAGAAGAGAATGAACTAATCAGGAAGCCTGTAGAATGCCTCACAGCGCATGGAATAAAATATAATAATAATGTACTTGACATAAAACAGGCGAGACAGTGCATAAGCTGATAACTAAAACCAACATCAATCTCAAAGCAGCGGAAATCCAAATACAGCTTATTACAATTTTTCCAAATTCACTGTCTCTAAACAAAAGAAAGCTGAAATAGAAGATACACCAACAATGCCCAAGCCGTGATCTTCAACAACACAGGGAGAATACTAAACATATATATATCACGTGGAGCCTCCTGCTCGTCTCCGGATCATCTACCCGTGCATCACCAGCTAACCTGTCTCTAGTCTGCTCGTGTGAGCACCCAGAGTAATAAGAGGAGACATAAAACTCTAGGTCAGACATAAAGCCTGGTATGAGCGATAAGCATCTAAACAGAATAATAACAGGTATACTAAACCATACCTGAACCTGGACCTGCAACCAAAGAGTTAGTACCACATACCGTACAATACTCCAAGGTGCCATAATAAATAGTGTAAGAATACGGGGGTGGGGTGTGCATGTCAAAATGATAGCAACAAATCATCCATAGCAACCATCCTCACATCTCTCACTCGGTGCGTAAAGCGTACGACATCTACCACTTTGGAACACTAGACAAACTGAGGTAACGACGAATCCCGACTTGTAGAAACCCTGCTGTGACCAAGCCAAACACTTGGAGTCATGACCAAACATTTCAATGACCCACTTCATTGGTCATAGCCCTTGGTTCTACCAATGCCATAATGGCCCTGAATCCGCCTTCGTACCTCCTACCATAGTGGTCCAAAGCTATAGGTGTCGATAACTCCTTAGCACGCGTCCCGCAGCAAAGCCCAACCATGAAGCGAACTCGTTGATTCCCATCTGAATCTTAAGCTCTAACTTCTCATTTGGACTCCCTTTGCATCTCGGGTTTGGTTGAATTGGAGTGGGTCTTCAGAAAAGTTGTCGTGCAGTAGCAGCTCTAGAATTCGGTTCGGTTCGGTCACCCATGCTCGGTTCGGTTCGATCACCCATGCTCGGTTCGGTTCGAGTCCTTCTCCTTGTCTTTTCGGGTCGGGCACTTCGCTCCGGGTCGGGTCGGGGTCCTCCTCCAGGTCGGGTCGGGTGTCCTTCCCTCCAGCGCTCTAATCCCTAGCTTATTTCTTCTTTGCTTCCGATCCGAGCCCTGCATCTCCAAGTCGATCCGATCTGGCCTCCAATCACTCTTCCGATCCGATCCGCTCCGCTCCCTAGCTTACTCCGATCCGATCCGCTCCATCGCTCCGATCCGATCTTCTATCCAACTCCAACTCTAAGCAATGGCCTTCCTTCCTGCCAAACTTCTTCCAGTGGCAAGTCCTCATCCAGTTCGGATTCCCTTGGTCAGTTCCCTAGTCCGATCCGACCCCTTTCTCCGATCCGAACCGGTTCGGAGCCTGCACACTTCTGCAACTTTCCAGCAAGCTTTCTACGCCATTCGACGACGTTTTCGAGCAATTTAACTATTCTAGTCAATCATGAAACATACCATAGAGTCATAGTAACATGTAATAGCAACCACAAACAACAAACAACAATTTAAATGAATCAAAATGGATCAAAAGTGGCCAAAACCTCACCTTTTCTTATAATCCCTCCTAATCATGTTTAAGCATACGATTAGCAAAACACATCGAAATTAACCCAAATTTCTAACAGAGCCTTAAAATATTATTTTAGAATTTTAAGAATTTTTCCAGAATTTATTGGTGTATAAATTCGCTAATCTTCACTAATTACCCTTAATTAACCGTAATTAGTGTCAAAATGATGTTATCACTCACCTTGGCCACAAATGAAATTCTCAGAACTGAAACTCCTCTGATTTGAGGCGAATACTGATGTCTAACAGCAGTTCCAACCTTGCTTTGGTGCCTTTTCTCCTTAATTTGGTGTTGCTAAGCCTAATCTTCAATTAGAGAGTGATTTTGGGTGTTTTAGATGTAGGAAGCCATTACTAAGGTCTAAAGGAGGTTTGTGGCTGCTCAAAACTGAAATGAAAGTGATAACCTAACCCTAATCAGACCTCCTATACCTCTAAACCCGAAATTCCCCTTGGGCCTAGCTGCTAATCACCCGGTTAAGCCCAATTAAGCTGTCTTTCACTATCTGAAACTTGTTTCAGCTATATCTCCCAAACGGTAAGTCCGTTTGGCTAATGTGACCACTCTACGGAAAGAGAAACTATCATTCAAAGCCAATGGAAGTGGTTTTAGGTCAAAATTCCTTTCCAGTCAAAAGTTATGGCCAAAACAGTGCTAACTAGGGGTAAAATGGTCATTTAAAAATCGGGAAAAATCATGAACATGGGAAATGACCCCAATAGTCGCCTCCCAAAGTTACATGACCATACGACTTCGTATGTGAAAGAAATAAATATTCTACGATCCTATGATGCGCAGAATGCGGGTCGTTACACTCTCCCCCCTTAAGAAATTTCGTCCCCGAAATTCCTTAACCCCAAAACATACACAGGATCCCGCATGCCTAACACCCACATACAACAATCAAACATGCAAAGCAAGCAAACAAGTCTATCCTAGCATGCTGAAAACTAAATCGCTAATAAAATCTTACCAGACAAAGAGTTCTGGATACTTCTTCATTATGTCCTCTTCTGTTTCCCAAGTACAATCATTCTCGTTTTCGCTCCACTGTACCTTGACTAGCTTCACCGACTTCCTTCGAAGTTGCTTCATGTCGTGTGCGACAATACGGGCCGGCTTGCGGTTTCCAACCGCCTCGGGTTCTACTTCGAAGTCTTCCAACTGATCAGGTGAGATAGTCATATCTGAGTCGTGAACGAACTTCCTTAGTTGGGAAACATGAAACACGTTGTGAACTCCCGCCATCTTCTCCGGTAAGTCAATTCTATATGCCAAATTCCCGACTAGTTCAAGGACAGGGAATGGGCCAACAAATCTTGGTGCCAACTTGCCTCTCCTGCCAAATCGTATTACGCTCTTCAACGGGGAAATCTTGACAAACACCAAGTCACCAACGGAGAATTTTAAGTCTCTTCTTCTCTTATCAGCATAACTCTTCTGTCTATCTTGGGCTGCCTTCATTCGTTGCTGAATGATCTTGATCTTATCTGAAGTTTCCCTCACCACATCTGGTCCAAGCATAAACTTCTCGCCAGTCTCTATCCAACATGATGGTGAGTTACACGGCTTTCCGTACAAAGCTTCAAACGGAGCCATACCGATACTGGATTGGTAGCTATTATTATATGCAAACTCTACTAGATGCAAATGGTCATCCCATGATCCACCAAAATCCAATATACATGCTCTCAAGAGATCTTCCAAAATACGATTCACCCTTTCCGTCTGACCGTCGGTCTGAGGATGATATGCGGTACTGAGATGTAACTCTGACCCTAGCGCCTCTTGCAAGCTCCTCCAAAACCCACTAGTGAACAACGGGTCTCGGTCGCTCACAATGCTTTTAGGTACTCCATGAAATCTCACTACCCACTTCATATACAATTCTGCTAACTTAGCTGCCGTTCTAGTCGATTTGACTGGTATAAACCTTGCACTTTTAGTCAGTCGACCTACAATTACCCAAATGTTGTCATATCCCGATCTAGTCCTTGGTAACCCATCGATGAAATCCATCGAGACTTGCTCCCATTTCCATTCGGGAATTTCTAAGGGCTGTAACAACCCACTAGGCTTCTTTTGCTCGGCTTTAACTAGCTGGCAATTCATGCACTTGGATATAAATTTCCCAACATCTCTTTTCATCCCTTCCCAGTAGTAGGTCTGCTTCATATCTCGATACATCTTATTACCACCGGGGTGTATAGTCAGTTTTGAGTGATGACATTCTCTAAGCACTTCATCCCTCAATCCATTTACATTGGGTACAACAAGCTTTCCATTCTTTCTAAGCCATCTATCTCGATCAAGCCCATACTTGTTCATCTCCTCATCGATTCCCATCTCTAACTTGGAGATGACTTCCAATAGGTTAGGATCGTCCCTCTGACTAGAGCCGATCCGCTCAATCAAAGTGGGTCTGATCGTCAAACTCGCTAACATTTCTGGATCCAATTCGCACTTTGGTCTGAAATCAAACCCCGCGATAAACTCCAGTTGCTTCCATTCAAGGAACATGGCCCCTAAGCTGGCATGTCTTCTACTCAATGCATCAGCCACCGCATTGCCCTTTCCTGGTGTGTATGCGATGTCAAAATCATAGGAAGCTAAGAACTCTAACCATCTCTGCTGACGGAGATTTAAATCCTTCTGGGAGAATAGATACTTCAACGACTTATGATCTGTAAATAGCTCAAATCTTTCTCCCAAGAGATAGTGTCTCCACATCTTTAACGCGAACACGATCGCTGCCAATTCTAAATCATGGGTAGGGTATCTTCTCTCGTGCGGTTTCAATTGCCGACTTGCATAAGCTACAACCCTACCGCCTTGCATCAATACAGCACCCAGCCCGGTACCACAGGCATCCGTGTATACCGTCATCTCTTCATCCCCCTTAGGAATGACTAACACTGGTGCGCTTGTCAACTTGTCCTTTAGGCTTTTAAATGCATTCTCGCACCTCTCATCCCAGACAAAAGCTTGATTCTTCTTGGTCAACTGGGTCAATGGTGCTGCTATCTTGGAGAAACCTTGGATAAACTTACGGTAATATCCCGCTAATCCCAAGAAACTTCTTACATCTGTTGCATTCTTGGGCGTAGGCCAATCTTGTACCGTAGCCACCTTTGCTGGGTCCACGGCAATACCACTCTCTGATACAACATGGCCCAAGAACCTCACTTCTCTCTTCCAGAAGTGACACTTAGAAAACTTTGCTTTCAATTGGTGTTTTCTCAACACCTCCATTGCTACCCTTAAATGTTCCTTGTGTTCCTCCTCTGTCCTCGAATAGACCAAAATATCATCAACGAAAACAAGGACAGACTTATTCAGCTGATCTCTGAATACCCTATTCATAAGGTCCACAAAATATGCCGGGGCATTTGTCAGCCCAAATGGCATAACCAACCATTCATAAAACCCAGACGGCGTTCGAAATGCCGTTTTAGCTATACTCTCAGCTTCCACTCTAAGCTGATGAAAACCTGTCGCGAGATCCAACTGAGAAAATACTCTCGCGCCACTCAACTGATCAAACAAATCATCTATCCGCGGTAGAGGATACTTGTTCTTCCTCGTCACTTTATTCAATTCGCGGTAGTCTACACACAAACGAAGGGAACCATCCGCCTTGGTAGCAAACACAACTGGTGCTCCCCATTCAGAAACACTCCTTCTGATAAATCCCTTCTTCAAAAGATCGCTGACTTGCACCTCGAGCTCTCGCTGCTCCCTTGGTGCCATACGACGAAGTGGCATCACTATAGGTCTGGCATCTTTTACCAAATCAATACGAAACTCAATCTCTCGGTGTGGTGGAAGTCCGGTCACTTCTTCGAAAACATCCGGATACTGGCCAACCACGGGCAAACCTGACAACTCACTATGCGGAATGTCGAGGGAGTTTAGAAAACTAGCCAATACCCCCTTACTGGGTAGACCACCAAACACTATCCTCCGCCCATCATCCGCTCTAGCTGTCACCAACAAGCCCTCACAGTCTACCACCACCCCGTATCTTTGGAGCCAATCTACTCCCAAAATAATGCCAAACCCAGTAAAGCCCAAGACAAAGCAATCACACACAAACATGCATCCATGACTCGATAGAACCACATTACGACAAATCATACTAAGACTAGTCGAACCACCAATCGGGTTCGTCACTACTAAAGGTCTATCGACAATTTCGGGCTCCAATCCCAACCTATCTACCAGGTCACTAGATATGAAAGAACTGGAAGCTCCGGTATCAAACAAAACTCTAACAGGAACATCATAAACAGAAAGCATACCTTGAATGACGACATTCTTTCCCTTCTCCGCCGCAGTTGGGGCATTCGACGAAGAAGGAATAGCATTAAGAGCATATGCTTTCACCATTTGCTTTTCCTTAGGGGGCTGGGGACACTTGTCCTTGTGATGTCCCATTTGGCCACAGTTGAAGCACTTCCTATCTGCTGGCTTGGCCCGACAATTACTAGCATAATGGCCCTTCTTACCACAGCTGAAGCACTCCACATCTTGCTTATTCTTCTTCTTCTGGCCATCCCTAGCCTGATTCTGCTTTCTCTTATTCTGGGAACCACCTTTGCCTCCACCACTAGCTTGTGGCTTTGGCTCTTCTGTGGATGCAACTTCAGTCTTCGGCTTAGGGTAGAGACTTTCTGACCTTAACGCTTTCCCCACAATCGATTCAAACGTCTCATCGATGTGGTTAATAAGTTTTTCCCCCAAGTACTGATCCAATCCAGTTATGAATTTCTCATTCTTTTTCTCGGCAGTATCTATAAGAGATAACCCATATTTTGACAAAGTGTCAAATTCAGCAATATACTCCGAGACAGCCCTGCCATTCTGCTTGAGCTCCAAGAATTTCTTAAACAACATTGACTTCTGAGCAGCTGGAATGAACTTTTCGCTAAAGCGAGCCTTAAACTGCTCCCAAGTAATCTGATCTTCGGGAGTAGCTGCCTTTATAGCATTCCACCAATTCATCGCCCGCCCTTGCAGCTGACGGGACGCTAACTTTCTCTTCATCGCATCCTCGATACCCAAATCCTCGAAGATACGTTCGCAACTATCCACCCAATCCTGAACATCTGTAGCCGACTCCGTTCCATGGAACGGCTTCCCTCCAAGGCTAGTATAATCCTTATTCAGCTTGGCGAAGTCAACTCTTGGCGCCTGCACCATTGGACCACCACCATTTCCACCATTGGGAGCTGCCCTCTGCACATCTCTAAGCATCTCTCTCATGAGGTCAGTAAACATCGTCCTCATGTCAGCAGCATTCCCATTATTGGCCCCTCTACCGGTACCTCTAACATATCGGCTCATCGTCAATCTGAAAAAAGAAATGATTAACGACTCCATAGTGGTGTTAGTGCAGTACGACTCCATCCTTATACTACTAATAGTATATATATATATAGCTTTTGAAAACCAAAATAATCACAAATACGCTCTCTCGTATACGTGTAATATCTCTCCCTGATAACTTCCCTAGGTTAACTACGCAACCTAGAGCTCTGATACCAAGTGTGACGGCCCGCCCCGCACCAGCCTGCATTTCCTCCGAAAGTGCGCTGTACACATGCCCGACTAGCACAGGACGGACGTCAAGAGAAAGGAAAGAAGAGAATGAACTAATCAGGAAGCCTGTAGAATGCCTCACAGCGCATGGAATAAAATATAATAATAATGTACTTGACATAAAACAGGCGAGACAGTGCATAAGCTGATAACTAAAACCAACATCAATCTCAAAGCAGCGGAAATCCAAATACAGCTTATTACAATTTTTCCAAATTCACTATCTCTAAACAAAAGAAAGCTGAAATAGAAGATACACCAACAATGCCCAAGCCGTGATCTTCAACAACACAGGGAGAATACTAAACATATATATATCACGTGGAGCCTCCTGCTCGTCTCCGGATCATCTACCCGTGCATCACCAGCTAACCTGTCTCTAGTCTGCTCGTGTGAGCACCCAGAGTAATAAGAGGAGACATAAAACTCTAGGTCAGACATAAAGCCTGGTATGAGCGATAAGCATCTAAACAGAATAATAACAGGTATACTAAACCATACCTGAACCTGGACCTGCAACCAAAGAGTTAGTACCACATACCGTACAATACTCCAAGGTGCCATAATAAATAGTGTAAGAATACGGGGGTGGGGTGTGCATGTCAAAATGATAGCAACAAATCATCCATAGCAACCATCCTCACATCTCTCACTCGGTGCGTAAAGCGTACGACATCTACCACTTTGGAACACTAGACAAACTGAGGTAACGACGAATCCCGACTTGTAGAAACCCTGCTGTGACCAAGCCAAACACTTGGAGTCATGACCAAACATTTCAATGACCCACTTCATTGGTCATAGCCCTTGGTTCTACCAATGCCATAATGGCCCTGAATCCGCCTTCGTACCTCCTACCATAGTGGTCCAAAGCTATAGGTGTCGATAACTCCTTAGCACGCGTCCCGCAGCAAAGCCCAACCATGAAGCGAACTCGTTGATTCCCATCTGAATCTTAAGCTCTAACTTCTCATTTGGACTCCCTTTGCATCTCGGGTTTGGTTGAATTGGAGTGGGTCTTCAGAAAAGTTGTCGTGCAGTAGCAGCTCTAGAATTCGGTTCGGTTCGGTCACCCATGCTCGGTTCGGTTCGATCACCCATGCTCGGTTCGGTTCGAGTCCTTCTCCTTGTCTTTTCGGGTCGGGCACTTCGCTCCGGGTCGGGTCGGGGTCCTCCTCCAGGTCGGGTCGGGTGTCCTTCCCTCCAGCGCTCTAATCCCTAGCTTATTTCTTCTTTGCTTCCGATCCGAGCCCTGCATCTCCAAGTCGATCTGATCTGGCCTCCAATCACTCTTCCGATCCGATCCGCTCCGCTCCCTAGCTTACTCCGATCCGATCCGCTCCATCGCTCCGATCCGATCTTCTATCCAACTCCAACTCTAAGCAATGGCCTTCCTTCCTGCCAAACTTCTTCCAGTGGCAAGTCCTCATCCAGTTCGGATTCCCTTGGTCAGTTCCCTAGTCCGATCCGACCCCTTTCTCCGATCCGAACCGGTTCGGAGCCTGCACACTTCTGCAACTTTCCAGCAAGCTTTCTACGCCATTCGACGACGTTTTCGAGCAATTTAACTATTCTAGTCAATCATGAAACATACCATAGAGTCATAGTAACATGTAATAGCAACCACAAACAACAAACAACAATTTAAATGAATCAAAATGGATCAAAAGTGGCCAAAACCTCACCTTTTCTTATAATCCCTCCTAATCATGTTTAAGCATACGATTAGCAAAACACATCGAAATTAACCCAAATTTCTAACAGAGCCTTAAAATATTATTTTAGAATTTTAAGAATTTTTCCAGAATTTATTGGTGTATAAATTCGCTAATCTTCACTAATTACCCTTAATTAACCGTAATTAGTGTCAAAATGATGTTATCACTCACCTTGGCCACAAATGAAATTCTCAGAACTGAAACTCCTCTGATTTGGGGCGAATACTGATGTCTAACAGCAGTTCCAACCTTGCTTTGGTGCCTTTTCTCCTTAATTTGGTGTTGCTAAGCCTAATCTTCAATTAGAGAGTGATTTTGGGTGTTTTAGATGTAGGAAGCCATTACTAAGGTCTAAAGGAGGTTTGTGGCTGCTCAAAACTGAAATGAAAGTGATAACCTAACCCTAATCAGACCTCCTATACCTCTAAACCCGAAATTCCCCTTGGGCCTAGCTGCTAATCACCCGGTTAAGCCCAATTAAGCTGTCTTTCACTATCTGAAACTTGTTTCAGCCATATCTCCCAAACGGTAAGTCCGTTTGGCTAATGTGACCACTCTACGGAAAGAGAAACTATCATTCAAAGCCAATGGAAGTGGTTTCAGGTCAAAATTCCTTTCCAGTCAAAAGTTATGGCCAAAACAGTGCTAACTAGGGGTAAAATGGTCATTTAAAAATCGGGAAAAATCATGAACATGGGAAATGACCCCAATAGTCGCCTCCCAAAGTTACATGACCATACGACTTCGTATGTGAAAGAAATAAATATTCTACGATCCTATGATGCGTAGAATGCGGGTCGTTACACGCGATGAGACGATTCGACGAGCTCCTACTCGCATCATTGGGTCAGAGACTAGGAAGTTGAGGAACAGAGAAGTTCAGCTAGCTAGAGAGCAATGGGGAGATGACGAAAGAAATGCTACTTGGGAGACGGAAGCAAAGATGCGTTCTTTGTATCCATTTCTTTTTGGAGAGTATGTCTTTTAACTTCTCCTTTATCGCTTGCCTAGTACTTATCTTATCTTTAGTATGTCCTCTCGATTAGTGCTATTTGACCTTTAGATAGGGAAAACCTATGATTGAAACATGTGTTTGAGACATGTTATGGTTGATGGATGCAAGTGGATGCAAGTGTTTGCTAGTGGTTGCTCGTGGATGCATATATACACACTCTAGGCACTAGATCGGCTCAATCACTTCATATTGCATATTGCATAAAATTGTGTGTAGTTAGCTATATTGATGGATGTATAATGATTGTGTTATCATATGGATGATGCATTTTGGTGAATGATTGTGCACTCATATAGATACTGTATGTGTCGATAGGGTTATCTCGCATACATATTGGATGCATGGCACTATCATGGTTTGCATATGTTCGTACATTAGATAGGGAACATATACACACACTTTTTGCATATGCTCATACATCATTAGAAACTGTTTAAGGACAATGGATGCCCGTGGTTGATGGATTGAGTAGATGGTTGTTTGGATGGTAGGATATGCATTCTCCTTAGCTTAGAGATTTCGGGGACGAAATCCTTTAAGGAGGGGAGAATGTAACACCCCAAATTTCGG
Source organism: Allium sativum (assembly GCA_030737875.1). Lineage (NCBI taxonomy): Eukaryota > Viridiplantae > Streptophyta > Magnoliopsida > Asparagales > Amaryllidaceae > Allium > Allium sativum. The sequence goes on along the minus strand of CM060919.1, from coordinate 710,075,054 downwards.
TTAATACAAAAATTCACAAATTAAAGAATAACTAATCCCAGATGTGGGAATCAAGGGTAACGGGTTGCGTCATTGCGTTCGTCTCGGAAAAATACGCGAAATAGAGTCTGAGTTTTCGAAAATCGGAGTCCGTATGAAGAAGATATGAACGAACGAAGTTAGGCAGAAGAACCCGGAACAGGCCAGAAATGCACTGGCGCACTTGTGAAGTGCGCCAGAACAAAAATGCACTGGCGCACTTGTGAAGTGCGCCAGTACAAAAATAGACTGGCGCACTTGGGAAGTGCGCCCGTGCCGAGCCAAGAAACCTGCACAGTTTCTAGAGAGTTCTGTGGTTGGGTGCACCAGTTTGGGGTTTGGGCTTGGTCTTGGGGCTGATTTCTGGAGAGTTCCGAGATCTAAGGGTCCTAAGCTAATCTAGGGTTAATCTAAGGGTCTAAAATGCAACCTAATCCTATAAATAAGACCACAACCCTACCCTAATTCATTCATAATTAAACCTAGTAACTAAACTATGGCAAAATGAAACTTGATCATGGCCTCCACAAATCAATGAAGAGGAAAGCAAGCTAATCAACCTCTCTAATCAACTTCTAATCCATTCTAAGCATCTTAATCTTCATTTGGAGTGCAAATTGCTAGTGGTGAGTTTCTATCACTTTGATGATCAATTGTTAAGATAAGTAGATTAGGTGTAATGAGACTTATGGTCTTGAATGCGGATTTGTGAGTTTGAATCATTTGTAATGATATGCTAATCTATGTATAATATTAATCCTAAGTTGAATATGTGAGTTTATGCATATTGAATATGAAAGTTTATGCAAGTTAAATAGGTGAGTGTATGCATGTTGAATATGTAAGTTTATGCAAGTTGGATATTTGGGTTTATGCATAATAAGTAATTGATTTTATGCAAGTTAAGTATGTGGTTTTATGCATGATGAGTATGTGATTCTATGCATGCTAAGTATATGATATTATGCAAGTTTAGTATGTGATTCTATGCATGCTAAGTATATGATATTATGCAAGTTTAGTATGTGATTCTATGCATGCTAAGTATGTGATAATATGCATGTTTAACAAGTTCATATGCAAGTTACATGTATGATAATATATGCTATGCAAGTTACATGTATGTTAATATGCAAGATATGCTATGCAAGTTACATGTTTGTTAATATGCAAGTTACATGTATGTTAATATGCAAGATATGCTATGCAAGTTACATGTTTGATTAATATGCAAGTATGTGAATGCTTATGCAAGTTATGTGTATGCTTAAATGCATGTTTAACATGTTATGCAAGTTATGTGTGCTTATGCAAGTTATGTGAATGCTTATATGCAAGTTCAACATGTTATGCAAGATATGTGTATGATAATATGCAAGTTCATATGCAATATGTTATGCAAGTCATGTGCGATAATATGCAAGTTTGGGTTAAATGTAGTTGGGTTAATATATGCTCATATATGCAAGTTGACATCCTCTTAACCCATGACAAAGTTATATGCTAAGATTTGGTTAAAACCCATGATATTTGTGATGGATCTTCCCTTTTATTATGTCGTGAAATGAGAACGATTTGCGTGGGGAACGATGGGGTTAATAAATATGTTAATTAAAGTATGGTTGGGTATGATTAAGCATACCATAAAAATAAATTAACATAAGAGGGAATTTACCTATTGAGTTAGGTCTACCCCATGGGAATTTACCTATTGAGTTAGGTCTACCCATGTTATGAAAAACTTAATATTAATTAGGGATAATTAATATAAATCATAAGGGTGATTAATTAGGTGTAATTAATCGACTAAGACACGAGGTTGGACTCAGTTGTAGCGTAAAACTGCCCGGACCCAACCGGCTTAACCAGTTGCTACAAATGTTAGCCCAATGTGAGAGGTCTTCGGCACAAACTAAATACGTGATTAATGTAAAGACACGAGGTTAGACTCGGTTATGACATAAGGCTGCCCGGACCCAACCGGCTTAACCAGCGGTCATAAAAGATAGTCTAATGTGAGAGGTCTTTATGAGGATCACGGTCTTAATTAATTAAGAAACACTTAACCATATAAGCATGTAGTGGGGCTTGAGGGTTAAGTGGGTGCCTTGGGTGGCATGAGAAAACTAGTGGGTTGCCTTGGGTGGCAATAGAAAACACGATTAGAATACTTAACCAAAGTGGAACATGTAATTAAACATGATTAAGGGGTTAAGTAAGTGCCTCGGGTGGCATGTGGGAATTAAGTAAAGGACTTGGGTGTCATGTGGAAATCTAGTGGGTGCCTTGAAAGGTAATTAAAATATGATTAATGACTTAACCAAAGTATTTATAACATGTAAGTGGACATGGTTAAAGGGGTTAAGTGGGATACACTAGATAAATTAACAAGCTTAAGTGGTAGCTTGTGGGGGCCCATCTCAACCAATATCCCAAACGTATCTTTGTGGGCTCGACCCAAGTCGAGTGACGGGACACGCATATTGGGCTTGACTATAAGAGGCCAAAAACGGGTTAGCGGTGGCAACGTAGGACCAACGGGTTTCATATGCGTGTGTGGACCCGGGCTGGTTAGTAAATCGTTGTTGCATCGGGTAGATATAAAGCCGTGCACCGTTGATATTATCAGGTTGCCACTTGGGGAAATGATACACCCCATTGTGGGACCAGCACGGGTATCTACGTTAGGGAGCCGATCGCTTGGGAGTAGTGGGTACACCTAGTAATGATAGGGGCAGACGGCACCTATGTAGGGGTACTAGAAACTACTGGGTAAAAATTACTAAGTACATTTAGTGGGATCAACCTTTAAGTAGGAATTAATCTTAGGTAGGTAGAACTGGTGTGGTGCAGTGTAGGAATTATCTTTGAGTAGGTCTGGGGCGGTGTAATTTAGTAATTATCCTTGGGTGGGTAAATGCGTCTTTACGGTTACCTTAGTTTATCCTAAGTTTGCCAAGCTGCTTGGTGTAGCCACGCATCCCCAGGCGTTACCGTATATCGACTTATGTCTTCTCTGGTTATTTTAATGATTGTATTGTTAGGATTATAGGACTCACTCAGACTTATGTCTGACCCCGTTGTTTTATCTTTTTCCCCCAACCCCAGGTTATTAGAGTGGGCCTGGTGCTAGTGGGCTTTGATCGGATTGCTGTATCTATTCTTTGGAGCTTGGACCATTGAAGTGAAGCCCAGTTCATCTTTTCTTTTATGGCTATTAGTTATGTAGTGGGATTATGTACTTCTATTTTATCAAGATGGATATTATGTACTTGACTCTGGTTTATGGTTTTGTGATGTAACCAAACATGTATTACTTTCCGTTGCAACGAAATGATGATTTAAATTTTCAAGTATTACTTATATCTGTCTTGTTGTAATTTTACTGTTCTATATTCACTTAAAATACTTCACCGAAACTAAGGCATTCCCCTGGTATGAGTGACCTTAGCGGACGTGGGGTGTTACACCCAGCGAGGACTGAAGCTAGTCGGTGTGGGGAAAAATTATTTCTGGATGAGGTCGCCAACATTGAGATCCTTATGGCGGACTTTAGAATTGAAGTATCGGGAGACTCGTTGGCACTAAGAGGCAGCTCTAAGTTTAACTTCATTCCTTTTTTCTTCGAACAAGTCAAGCGACCCTAGGAGTAAGTCTTGGTTGGTCTTCGAATCATAATAAGTAACTCGATGGGATTGAAGGTTTAGCTCAATAGGAATGATGGCTTTGGACCCATAGGCGAGAGTGAAAGGAGTATGATCGGTCATTGACTTATGGGTGGTTTGGTAGGACCGTAGGACCAGAGGGTGCTCATATGCCCACAATCCTCCGGATTTTTCCATACGCTTCTTGATGATGGACTTGATCACTTTGTTGATAGCCTCGACCTGCCCATTGGCTTGAGGATGGGCCACTGCTGAGAATCGTTTTTTGATGTTGTGTAGTCAGCATAAAGTATTGAACTCAATGCTCTCGAACTGGGTCCCATTGTCAGAGATGATGGCCTAGGGGACTCCATATCGAGTGATGATATTGCAGACGACGAAGTTGATTACCTTCTTGGTAGTGATCGTGGTGAGGCCTTTGGCCTCTTCCCATTTAGTGAAGTAATCGACTGCAATGATAACATAGTGGGTACCTCCCCTGGCCATTGCAAGGGTTCCTATGATTTCAATTCCCCACATAGCAAACGAACAAGAGTTGACCATCTGCATTAGCTCGGTAGGCGGGTCCCTTGGATTCTTCGAAAATATTTGGCATTATCACACTTTTGGGTATTGTCTACGACGTCCTGATCGAGTGTGGGCTAGAAATATCCATATCTAATGATCTTCCTTGTTAGGGTTTACCCCCAATGTGGTCACCACACTCGCCTTCGTGCACGTCCAACAGCACACGGTTGGCGTCGTTGTGGGCTACACACCGGAGTAATGGAACAGAAAACCCTCTTCGGTATAGCACTTAATCTAAGATGATGTAGTGATATGATTTGCTAGTGAGTGCCCATTTTTATCTGTAGCGCTCAGGGAAGATTCCATGTTGTAGGTAGTTCCTGATTGATGTCATCCAAGACTCGGGCTCGATCTCTGCCATTGCTAACGAATCAGTCTTTAACTGATCGATGCTCGGAGAGCCGAGCCCTTCGACTGCGGCTTGGCCTATGAGTTGCGCATCCCCGGAGCTTGCCAGGTTAGCTAATGAATTAGCTTTCTCGTTTCGTCCTTGAAGGATATGTGTGATGATGTAGTGGTCGAAGTTGGTGAGCAGTTCGCAAACCCGAACGAGGCAGGGAGCGAGCTGTGCTCCCTTGGCTTGATACTCTCCCTGTACCTGGCATACAATGAGCTGCATATCATAATAGATCTAGATAGCCTTGATTTTAAGTTCGATCGCAATTCTGAGTTCGGCGATCAAGGCTTCGTATTCTACATCGTTGTTGGTAGTGGGAAAGTCAAGTTTCAACGCATAACATATCGAGCATTCCTCAGGAGTAATGAGCACGATTCCAATGCCAGAACACTGGTTGCTAGAGGATCCATCCACAAACAGTATCCATTGGATGTCTGGAGTCTCGATATCTTCCGAAGGAGGATCTTCCAGAGTGGTGAACTCCATGATGAAATCTGCGAGGGCCTGCCCGAGGATGGCTTGTCGGGGAAAAAATGTGATCTCGAATTGGCTTAGCTCTATATTCTATTTCAGAAGTTGTCCAGACATCTCAGGTCAATGTAGGACCTATCGTAGCGGCTAGTCAGTGAAGACCTTGATTAGATGGGACTGAAAGTAGGGTTGTAGCTTCCGAGAAGAGATTAGCAGAAAGTAGGCTATTTTTTCAAGCTTCGGATAGTTATTTTCTACCCCCGTTTACCTCTTACCGATGTAGTAAACGGGCCGTTAAACACAGTCTTCAATGCACATGAGTGCCGAGCTAATTGTCTACATAGAAAAGCCAAATAAATAAGTAAGTTCTCGTGATCCATGGGTTGGACAAGATATGTGGCCGCTCTAAGTGATGCAGGAGGTCCTGGAATGCGGTAATGCGCTCTAATGTCCACGTGAAGTTGTGCTTCCCCTTTCTGAGTAAGTCGAAAACGGGAACGCATTTGTCAGTAGCATTAGAGATGGATCTACTTAGGGCAATGACCTTCCCGTTTAAACTTTGAACATCCTTAATGCTCTGAGGGGCCTGGATATCTCGAATAGCTTTAATCTTATCTGGATTGGTTCGATGCCCCGCGAATTGACAATGAAACCCAAAAATTTTCTAGATGCAACGCCAAAAGGGCATTTCACGGGATTAAGTTTCATGTTATATTGGCGGAGGACACCGAACATGTCAAAGAGGTCACGGACGTAGTCGTCCAATATCCTCGTTTTCACGAGCATATCATCCACGTATACCTCCATGGATCTCTCAATCTGGTCCTTGAACATGCAGTTGACTAGTCGTTGATAGGTGGCTCCAGCGTTCTTTAGACCGAAGGGCATCACGAGATAGCAATAGAGCCTGAGGTTAGTTATGAAAGAAGTATGATCCCGGTCCGGAAGGTACATCGAAATCTGATTGTAGCCTGAGTAAGCATCCATGAAGAAAAGAGATGCTAGCCGGTGGTTGAATCAACAAGCTGGTTGATATTCGCGAGTGGCAAGTTGTCTTTAGGGCATGCCTTATTCAAGTTGGAGAAGTCAACACATGTTCGCCACTTGTCGTTTTCTTTCTTGACATGGGCGGGGTTGGAGACCCATTCAGGGTATAAGACTTCTCGAATAAAACCGTTATTGGGTAACCTATCTACCTCCTCTTTAAGTGCAGTGGATCTTTCAATTCCCAATATTCGACATTTTTGTTTGACCGGAAGTTGCAAGGTATTGATAGCGAGCCTGTGACAAGCGACTCCTGGATCGATGCCACATATGTCGGAGTGGGTCCAAGCGAACACGTCGAGGTTGGCCCTTAAGAATTCCACGATCTCTTCTGTTATTGTAGGGTAGAGTTACGATCCAACTTTCAAGACCTTTATTGGCTCGTCGGGGCTGATCGGAACATCCACCATTGGTTCTACCGGGGTAGCCCTCTCGAAATCGGGCTCTTCATCCTCCTTGGATCAAGATCATTGGAAAGACGGTAGTGACGCCTAAGACAAGACTCTGACGCCTTTAATTTCTATATAGAGATGGTCTTGGCGCAAGATGGCTGAGGCATGGTCTTGCCTTTGTCCTTATTGCGTGCATTCCTCCATTCTATAAGGTAGCAATCTCTCGTTGTTGCTTAGTCACCTTTAACTGTGCTTATCCCATTTTCTATCGGAAACTTTATCAAAAGGGACCATGGTGACATGTAGACTCAGAATTCTGCAAGGAAAGGACGCCCAAAGAAGACATTGTATGGAGATATGACGTCGATGAGCAAAGAAGACATTGTATGGAGGTCAACTATGCCCACCGGCTAATTGGATGATCCGTTGAATCCGTGGAATGTGGAGTGACAGGACTTTAAGTCTTTGACCTCAAGTTTCATTTGGTCACAGACAGCCTTGAATATGATGTTGACCGAGCTTCCTGAGTCGATAAGAATTCTTCGGACGAAAGCTGGGCCAATATGGGATGAGATGACGAGAGGGTCTATGGTCGGGATCTAGATTCCTGTAGATTCTCTCTCGCAGAAGATGATATCATCTTGCATTGTTTTATGGAGCTTGGCGGGGATGGATTCGTCCAGAGTAGAGCAAGCTTCGTAGGCGGCATGCTTTATAGAATTGGCATACTCCTCCATCTAGCAAAAGCTGTCGTGTGTAGGGTGAGATCCGCCACAGATAGTATTGATCACGATGCCACGTGACTTTTGATTGGATGGCCCTGGGGTCGTATTAGTAGGTGTTGGAGGTGCGGGCGTCGGAGGGCCCATAGTTTCTTCGGGAGGAGAGGGATCCTGAACGTACTATTCCAGACGTTTATTGTGGATGAGTTTTTCAATCGCATCCTTAAGGTGGCGACAGTCATTGGTATTGTTCCCATACATGTAGTGGAACTTGCAATATTTACCAGAGATTTTCTCGTTGTCGGTGGATTCCTGAACGTTGGGCTTCTGGTATTGGAGAGTATTACAAGTATCTAAGTAAATTACCTTTATGTCTTGGTTCAGCGGAGTGTAGTTCATGTAATTTTGATAGCGATCGTGCCTCTTAGTGTCTGCCAAAGCTTGATTATTGTTACGACTGCCAGGTTTACCGCTGTTCGGCTTTGGCTTGTAGGGAGCCGTCCCTTTACCCCTGTCGGAGGGTTCCCCTTTGACACTGTCAGCGATGCTGCTGGCGTGTGGGTTGCTGCAGTGGCTTCCCTGAGAAGCTCTATAACGCCTTGCTTATTCTTGGCATAGGAACTGTCCGACCTTCTTGTAGAAAGCTTCTAAGGTATTTGGTTGCTTTCTATTGATCCAAGCTCCAAATTCGGAGATAGAAAGGACACCTTTTGCAAGCTAGAAAAGGAAGGGGCGAGGTTCCGAGTCGTCAACCTCAGCGAGGGCAGTATTGAATCGCATGAGGTAGCACTTGAGGAATTCTATAGGACCCTGGTAAAGGTTGGAGAGGGTGATTGCATTCTTCAGAGTCGTAATGTGCATCCTGAACTGCCTAACCAACCCCGTGGCCAGTTGGCTAAAAGTGTTGATAGATTGGAGTGGTAGGCTAGAGAACCAAAGCAAAGTGGTACCTTCTAAGAAAACTGGGAAGCATCTGCATTGACGGCGTCGTTGGCCCGACTGGAGTCCATCTGCAACTCATAGCAGTTTAGAAAAGCACTAGGGTCAGTCGTGCCCTCATAGAGTGCCATCTGTGGCATGTTGAAGCGTCGAGGCCACTCGGTTCATGCATAGCCCTAGTGAAGGGATTACACCTCAAGTGGGTTTCCCACGAGTCATTAGTGTTGCCTCGCATATCTGTCATGATCCTTCGGACCATGTCGGGAAGATATGCTGGTTGGATATCATCCGGCGGAATCCACTGGTTTTGGCGAACTTCGGGAGTCTTGTTCCGTGGACGCCTTCTGTGATGCACATCAGGCTCATCATCATCCATGTCATCGACATTGATTACCTTGTTTTGGTATGGCTAATGAGGTTGAGCCGGCTGGTGTGCATTCTGATTCGGTGGAACTTGGGCATGCTGGGTTGCCGGGAGAGCGGGTCCCAAGTTCTAAGTGGTGACGGACGGGTTCCTTTGAGGTAGGGGTCGGTTACTCGGATTCGGTTCATCGTTCATAACCAATCGGGAGTGATCATGGTAATGTGTTCCCCCGTTGTAAGTGACGGTCGTTCTATCACCGTTTCCATTTCCGTTGTCGTTTCTGTTAATATATGCATTATAGCGGACGACAGTGTTATTGTTGAGGATGAACCTCCATCTTTGACGTGGGCCCTGGGAGTCAAAAGAAGAGGTTTTCGAGACATTATGCTATGATCAGGCGTTGTTCTGAACAAGTTGAAGTTGGTCGACGAGGCTTGATTGTCTTGAAGTTGACGCATAAGGTCGATGTTGTTTTTCAATGCCTCGTTAAGTTCGAGAGCCTTATTTTCATACTTCTTGTTAAGCACATAAATTTGTGCTTAAGTTGCAGGGGATTCAGGGTCCACAGGAGGAAGAAATTCCATTTCGGTTGAGTCTTCTACAGATCGTTGTTGCGAAGTACCCGCATCAGTTGCAGTAGAGGGCCTGATCGTTTGATTCTTTGGTCGCTTAGCCACTGTAAGCGGACTTGGCGGCAGGTTATTGAAGAAACCTAAAGCGCGTCGAAGTCGAGATGGAAATGCGCGACAAAGGAGCGAGTATAAGAAACTTTCTCAGTGAAAGCACCAGAATGTTGACGGAAAAAAATGTCCTAACACCCAAAGATTCTCCGTTACTTAGAGAATTATGTTTAGCGCGGGAAAGTAAGTGCAAAAAGCAGTAAATAACACAATAGATTTATAGTAGTTCGGTCCCCTGAGGGGCCTACGTCCACTTTGAAGGAGTTTGCTGATATTTTATTGACAATAATAAGTTACAAGCTTAGAACTTCGTCGTGACAATCATTTACAAACATTTCCAAGTACTTTGGAGTCATAATTGTCGTATATGAGTCCTGGGAAAAAGTCATTTTTATGCTTCTTTTTCCTTAAAGCATGACTACCATTAATGAGTTCTTGGAGCTCTATGGGATGTCAAATCCGCAAAAATCCAACCACTTTAAAGTGTGATCTTGGCGGTATTTATAGTGGAAGGGTTAGGTGGGAGTAGGTAGGTTTTGGGGACCACACAACAGAAAATCGCATCATGGGATCGCGCACACCAGAAAATCGCATCACATGTGGGTGGTAGGAAGAAAATTCGCATCCCATGTGTAGGATGCGTTGTGTGCAAAGGGGCTCCACATCCTTTGAATGCGATGACATCGCACAAGGTGGATGTAATGATATCGCACTAGGTGGATGCGATGACATCGCATCCGGATGATGTGATTTCCTCGCATCCGGGTGATGCGATGGCCTCGCATCCATAGGATGTGATGGCATCGCATCTCGTGGGATGCGACTGCATCACATCTCGTTGGATGCGATGGCATCGCATCTCGAGTGATGCGATGGAATCGCATCCTAAGGGATGTGATGGCATCACATCTCGAAGGATGCGAATCCATCGCATCTGAGAGATGCGATTGCCATCACATCTTGGTGGATGCGAAGCAAGAGAAGCTGCGGATGGAATGATGTGATTTACATCTTGTGAGGCGAGCTGTTGTGATGCGATGCGAGTGGTTGTATGATGCGATCTAGGCCTTGTGAGGAGTTGCGAGGCCATGCGAGGAGTTGTGAGGCCATTGCTCGCTCGTCCTCTTCTCCGTTTGAAACTTTAGTGTTTTGGCAACCTTTTGGGCTTTGGTGCCATGCGATACGTCAAATCGAGTGGGTCTTGTGTACTTTTAGGAAACCGGACTAGAAAGATTGTTAACAACAATCTTTTTAGAAAAAGAAAAGGAACCAAAGTTTCCATAACTACATAAACATGTTATTTAAAATCATTACTTGCTCATTGATCTATAATTAGGAAACCGATTATTTGAAAAGAATTTCTTTTCAAACCAAGATATATATAACAAAAAGGAGAATTTAACCATCCTCCAATGGCTCACAAAAACAAATTATGTAGAAATGATTGCATAATATGTGAACACACAAAAGCAAGACAATGCAATATATAAACATCTAACGAAAATAAAATACTAGCTGGACCACAAATAAAATGGAGCCATTACCAATCGGCCCCTCAGAAGCAAAGAAGAACGACGAAGAAGGCGTTGCAGCCATAAACAACCTATAGGAAAAGGACAGTGAACCAAAGTGATCCTCTGTAGAAGGGCCAAACAACAAAACCGTGTATCTGAAAACTTTCGCTCTTAGACGAGTAACAAACCAAGCAGAAAGCTCTGGCTTTACCTCCACAGCACCAACTTCAGAAAGATCCAGAAAGGCTCCATAAAAGCTCCTCCAACTAGCAGTATCCAAAGCGAAGCCATCCAGAAAAATCTAAAAACCAATACCTATGGCACTAGCGAATAGCATAAGAAATAAAAAAGGGGTCGGTGTGGGAAAGGCAAGGAAAAACACAGGAGATTGGTGAAACCGCCGGTGTTCCAAACCCCGGAGCGACATTAGCCAATCCCCGTCCTAGGATCAAGAAGAGCTATGACCGCAAATAGTAAACCCGCCAGTCTCCTCGAGCGGGTGCCTAACCCACCCTTAACTTCCTACTCTGGAAAGAAAGGAATACACCATTCCTTACTCACCGAATGATGGAAGGAGGATCCATTGGAACATCGTCAAAAACAGCCTTGTTCCGCACACACCAGACATGCAAACAGACTAGACAAGGTATAAGGCAAAACATGATCGAACAGAAAGATTTTCCTGAGACACCAGGAAACCAGTGACTTAGTAAATTAGAGGAAAATGAGGCGTTACCTCGGAGATCTACTAGATTCCTGAAGTAATTCAAGACGGTGGTAGCAGAATAACTACAGAAAACCAAGTGAGTTAGAGATTCTATCTCACCTAATCTGCAGCACCTGCACTGAGACACAATTGGGATGCCAATTTTTTGAAGATTCTTATCTAGTGGTAACCCATCATGAAGGGTTCTCCACATAAACAAAGAAACCTTCGGAGGTAACTAGACATCCCAGATGAAGGAAAAGATATGAAGGTGCAGATTTGAGATCCTGGCCGAGCTCCACGCCGCTTGCACAGAGAAAGGACTCCCATCCGGAACCACCACCATGTGAGTCCGAAAAGGCTTTAACAAATTGCATGCGCTTCCACGTCTCACTTGCATAGGACGGGGAACCAGTGTAATTCGCGCTCGAGAGCCTGTGGTATTTAGCATGCAGGAACATTGCCCACACGGAATCGTTTGCCCAAACTGAGCCCACAATTTACAAGCAAAGACTTTACAAACTGAAGTGCACGTAAAAATGCACATTTATATTCACATATTTATTCTTTTTTAGTTGAATAAATTAACATTTTCAGGTATTTTATATGATCAAACCATGTTTTAAATATTTTCAATATCATCACTTATTTTGGGAAAAAGTAGTCACTTGTGCATGTTTTAATTTGTGAAATCTTTTACTTGTTCCTTGTGTTTATCTCTTGTAGGATTTTTGGAGCTAAAAGGATATATACACATGAAGAAATAAGGGAAAGCATGCATTTTCACAAAAGGAGGCAAATAATTGATTCATTTTATGGATAGTGGAGGCCCACACCTTTCAATTAGCCCATTTGCTCTTAAGCTTCATATTAAAGACTAAGACAAAAAGGCCTCATGCATTCTACATGACTTATTAGTGGCTAATGGCAATTAGAAGCTACATGAATGGGCATTTTGGGGATTTCCCAAGGAAAGTGATTAGGGTTTTAGGGATTTTTGATCTTGTATATATACCCCTTTGTTTCATGTATTTCAGAATCTCCTTTTTTAGCAAATAAAAGTGTAATTGATCAAATAAACAAAAATGGCTTCCAAGCCAATTTCTGTTTTGTCTCTCACATATCTCTTTTAATTTCTATGCTCTACTTTATGTTAGTAGTTTAGATTTTCTTTTCTGCAAGTAGTGTAATCTTCTTTTATGCAATTAGAACAGATTTTCCTTTACTTAGTTCTCTATTTTTGTTGTTCGTCAATGTTGAAATCTATTGGTGCTGAAATAATCACACAAATGAGGAGCTAAACACTCTTTAATTTAGGGGTGATGAAGCTCTCTAATCACATAGATTCAACATAATTTATTTTTCATGCTCTCTATTTGTGCTTATTGAAGAATGGATTTTTAGTGTATTTTGTTAATCATGTTTGGTTTTGATGATCTATGCTTCTAATTAATAGAGGATAGATCTGCTTGATTAAATGACACAACAAAATTTGCCTTTTCATCTATATATGATTTTGGCAAAAAGAGGAAGTGTTAATCAACAGTTGATATTCTATATTACTAACTAATAGTAAATAGAATTTTCTTAAAATTGATATTGCTTTCAACTTGTTGTCTTTTTCATGAGAATTGAATAGTGAATTAGATTTGTGCTATAGTTTGATGACTTATGTTATGCTAATTAATAGCATAAATATGTCATACTTATGATAAACACAATATCTAACCTCACTTATGACCAAACAAATAGAGATCATAACTTCATCATGTTAATTTGTGTGATTTAGAGAGTGAAAACACCTCTAAATTGCTCTTAACCAATAGTTTCATTCTCAACTTAGTCATTAGTTTTGTTAAATTTTAGTTAACACATTTTAAAGTTTGGTTTAATTTGATTGAATAGAATTTAAAATTATTCTTTCCCCGTGGATCGACTCGTATTCGCTAACGTACTACAAGTGTACGCCGTGTGCTTGCGGTTTATTACACTTCGCGATGGTATTCTAATTCATAGAGTATTCGTCGTCGAACACAAACATCCTTAGGATTTCGAAGACCCAATCCCCCATCACTTTTGGGACGAATAATAATGTCCCAAGAGATCCAATTATGTCAATTAGCATTGTCCTTTTCCCTCCAGAAAAAGGACGCAGCTAACGACCGATAAGAGTGGAAGAAGGAAGTAGTCAAAGTCATAGCAGTAAAGACATGCGATCTAATAGAGTTCAAAACAGACTTTATGAGAATAAGTCTTCCTGCCTGATAAAGAAGAACCGCATTCCAGTGAATGATCTTGCCCCTAACTTTTTTGGTCAAGGGATCGAAGAAGGTGTTGAGCTTCCTACCTCTGTAAAGAAAAATACCAAGGTAAGGAAGTGGAAGGGAGGGGTTAATCCTCTAATCCAAGAAGTTCTAACCGGAGACAAATCTTTCGCCGGAACGAAGCAGTTTTTAGCAGAATTAACGAGTTACCCCGAGGACCTCTCATACTACTGAATGAGGCTAAGAAGACGATGAAGAGAGCGAAGACTGCCATTAGTGAAAATGACAATGTTGTCAATGAACGATAAGGAATAGATAATAGAGCAGCCCCTAGGAATGCCAAACCTCTGAATCTGATTTGCAATCGTTAGGGAATGCAAACCACGAACGAAAGCCTCAACAGTGGTAACAAAAAGGGACGGTGAAGGGGATCTCCTTGACGAACCCACCTTCTCGACTTAAAATAACCGTTGGTTGATCCGTTGATAAGGGCGAAAAACCAATACTTAGAAATTAGTCTCCAAAAAAGATTGATAAAGGGTTCTGAAAACCTGAAAGCCCTCAGAACCTTAATCACAAAAACTAGGACATGCGGTTGTAAGCCTTAGCCATATCCAACTTAACGACCACATTAGAACCCCTGACCTTCTGATCGATCTGGGACACAAGCTCCTGGCTAAAAGGATGTTGTCCGTAATCAAGCATCCTTTTACAAAATTAGCCTGAGAAGACGAGACAATACGCTCTAGGAAAGGTGGTAGTCGGGAGGCTAGAACCTTAGAGATAACCTTATCCGAAAAGTTACATAAGCTGATGGGACGAAAATCCGCGCAAGTGTGAGGATTCTTACACTTGATAATAAGGACCAAATTGGTGGAAGTCCAACCCTGAGGAAGGTTTCCACCGCTAAAGAAAGATTGAATAGCCAGGAAAAAATCTGCCTGGATAATTGGTCAAACACTACGATAAAAGACCTCATACTGTCAGGTCCGCTCGCACTGCCCTTACTAATAGTGCAAAGATGCAGGCACGTATCTCATCTAAGGAAGGCTTTACGACAAGGTCCTTACTCTCCAAAGGAAGAACAAGACTGGGAATGAAAGCTAACAGGGCCGGATCAAAAAACAGACATAGAAGGACACCCAAAAAGGATTGGAAATAAGAAAGAACAATCTCTTTGATTTCCAACGGCGTGGAAGTCATTGCAAGATCAGGGCAAAGAATCAGGCGAATGGAAAGAAGACTATTCTTCTTACGGATAAAGGAATGGAAAAAACTTAGAATTCGTATCTCCTTCGACCACCCAGTTGATCCTCGCCTTCTGGCGAAGATAGTCGTTTTCAATACGAAGTTCCAACGAGAAGGCAAGCTGGGAAAGCGCCCAAGCCTCCTTATTAGCCGCAGAAGGATCCTCATCAAATGACCCTTTGGCTAAGATAAGCTGATCTTCACCCGCTCTAACACGGTCGAAGATGTTCTTGAAAACTAGCATGTTCCAAGCCTTAAGGCGATGCAGCTTACAGGAAAACACAGCAGTTGAAGTACAGTAGCAGAAGCATTCCAAGACTCTTCCACTACTTGAAGGAAAGAGTGGTGGGATCTCCACATACTATGAAACCGAAAACATAACGGACTAGAAAGAGATAAGGGAGAGCAGTGAAGAATCATAAGTGCATGATCCGAGAAGGTACGATGAAGCTGTGCAGTTAAAGCGCTTAGTGGATCCAATGCGGCATAGGTCCAAAAAGTCATAGCAGGGATAAAGTGAGGAAATAGCAGGATATAGCGGATGACTCTAAAATAGCACGTGTAACTCGTTTGTAATGTTTTTTTATGAATGTAAGGAAGATAATTAAACGAAAAAATAGCACTCAGTTTAACTATAATTAGTACATTCTTAATTTTAAACAAAAACATGTGCAAGTATCTATAAATAAACATAAACTGCTATTTAAGTTAATTAAGTTTTATAGAATATAGATTATTTTTGTTCCTCAAAATATATATTAAAAAGTTCAATTACAAAACCTAAATTCATAATTTTTATAATGCATAAATGTTTTTTTCAGTTCGTTTCTTTCATCAGAGTTATAGCGAGAATAACGTAGTATAGTGAAAATAACAGGATATCGAGAATAGCAGAATATAGTGGGGCTTAAAGAGGAGAGACTATATCAAAGGCTATTTGGAAGAATATAGTGGTAACAAGCTACGGGATATAGCGGGGTTATAGCGGAGGATAAATTGTACAATGATGAAGACAGGAGATAGAATACGTGAAAGGAAGATTAGACCAATCTTCTGATCTGAATATTCTGTCAAGTCTGGAAAGAATATGTTAGGATCTTCATGGTTGTTACACCAAGTAAAGTCCGATCTGATAGAAGAAACCTCAGAGAGACCCGAGATGAGGATGGCATTGAAATCTGCCACCACAGACCGGTTAACAACATTGCCTTCCCGTTTCTCAGCTTGACAGGCGACTACATTAAAGTCCCCTCCCAAAACTAAACCCCGAAACCAAGGTCGGATAGCTAGAGGATGTCGGACCAGAGGTTTAACCCCTCAACCCGATCACACTTCACGTAGACTGCCGAAAAAAGGAAAGATGCAACATGGATGGAGCTGAGCAGACCACCGATAGAAGATGGTCTGAGTAGAAAACCGTACGAGCAACCACATCTTTAGACCAGACGATCCAGATCTTGGCTGACACATTGGCAATGGCTCCATCAAAACCAATGGATAAAGCTGTGTTAGTTATCACTTCCAGACATAAGAAAGGTTCCAGAAGAGCCACTAGACAAACAGAGTGCTTCTTAACGATGCGCTTTAGCCTAGTCGTCGACGCATCGTTACCAATACCACGAACATTCCAAAACAAGAAATTCTCTACCTAGAGACAAGAAGAAAATAGAGCTAACGGGAAGCGAAAAAGAAGAGAAATAAAATCGAGAAGAGCAACTCAAATAAGACAAAGCATGTGACAAGTAGATCAAACGATTTGTTCAGACGCTGCTATAGAGTATGTGTGAATGGTACGAGGAGTGTGAGGATCAACTCTCGGTCTACGACGCGAGGGGCGGTACAGAAGGACTAGAGGACACCTCACTAGTGTCGGGTACTCAAACGATAACCCGAAACTGTGAACAGACGGGCGAAACCCAGATATTCCGGACCTCGAAGGATAAGAATTCTTTGTAAGTTGAGATATGATCGCTATCTCGTCCTTACTAAGCAGAGAAGATGAGGCAGAAGTAGGGAACACTTCAGTGGCCTGAGATGTACACACTGGGCTAACCGATAAAGATAAAGTAGGCAAAAATGTAGGGTTATCAGGAAACACACCAATAGTTCCTGTGAGAACTTAACCAGAGCCGAACTGTCATTAAATTGACAACTCTGCGACGCAGGTAAAGTTCTCGAACCCAACCTCGGACTAGAGACACACTGTAAAGACAAAATCAGTCGATAATCTTCCCGGTAACCCGTATAGTGGATCATAGCAGAATCCACTATACGCCTACAACTTCGAGACCACGTCGACCGATAAGTCGACACCATATGTAGCCACAGATAAAACCTCAAAACATCCACAAAACGCAATTAACCAATAAAGCAGAGTCTCCAACGACACAAAGTATGCCTCATTAGGACTTAACCGAATCTGTATCCCAAAGTGTATATGCACCTCCACTGATGAGCCCACAAGATCGAAAACAACAAGCCCATAAACCGATAAACGATCGTAATCATAAGCTAGGAAAAGGACACAGATAGAGCCATATCGGTCAAACTGTGGAATAACCACAAAAGCCGACAGTAAACAAACTCTGGCGTCAACAGACACCGAATAATAAACACCAATAACAAACGCCAGAGACTGAACCAAGACATGCTCACAAATGTGAGGCACAACACACGCAAACTGGTTCAGAAAGAACACAACGCAACCAGTATCATGAGGGTAGGAGACGATGGGCAAAACTAAACCCGAAAAGGCAACTTAACAGAAAAGCATGCAAACTGCTCATCGTATACAAACAAACAGTCATGGCCAATGCAAAAAAAAAAAAAAAAAAAAAACTTCAGAAATTACCTGCCTATAAAGAGCAGACCCACCGCAACCATAAAGAAAGGCCATATCACACGACAACGACTCCGCCTCAGAATTCAACTGTCATTCAGCCCATAGCCTTCCAAATCCTCAACAACAGGCTCGACAGAGCCTCTTCAACCTGAAACAATATTCTCGACATGTGAAAGCTCCACCTCACAACCAAGAGAACCAACATCACCGCAACAGTCCTGAATGGGGAGGTTGTTAAGCGAATCCACCAAAATCAAAGACCGCTGTGTAGACATAAGCACCGACCGATCATGAACCAACGATACACTGCAAAAAACAGGCTTGCAAGCAGATGCCAAAGCCTCAGAAACAACAAGCTCAGTAGAAGCAAAGGTGATGAAATCCTCCACTTCACTTAAAACATCAACCTGAAGAGAGTCGAACTTGTTTGAGATAACCAAGCTAAGGACTGACGACGAAGCCGCATGTTGCACTGCACAAGCACTGCATGCCAAGGCAAACTGAGACAAGTTAGAGGCAGCTTGGGTAGCTGGCTTGGTAGATTTCGAGTGTCGAGGAAGTCTCCGACGCCTGAGAATGCCAGGGGCCTTCCCACAGTTGCCCTCTCTTGGCTCAGCGAAGCCTGGAGCAACATAAGCATCGGTAAGAACGACGCTGGCAGGTGATGAAGCAATCAAATCCCCATCACCTATGGTCACCGGGTCGTGAACCTCACAAAAGTTATGACCGAAAATTCCACCATAGTTCACTGAACCAACCAAAAATTCAGGGACACAAAGAACCGAATGATGCCTGGACCCTTTAAAGCGCAAGCGAGTTGCAAAAGAGGTGATGAAATTCTCTTTTACTCGATTGGCTTCAATAGCTCCACTCAGTTTCACAGCCAAGGGTGTGTCCTTGTCGAGCCTACTAACAACAGTAGGAGGTTGCGAGATCAACTCGCCAGTGAGCCATGGAACAAGCTCTATAAATAATCTTCAATAACCAGAAAACGATATCGCGCAAAGCTGTGAACGATATCAGATCCAGAACCCTCACCATCACAGAGAAGGACCCCGAAAGAGTTACACAAAAAGGGCCAATAGCCAATGCCTCCAGACAGGTGCTGATGGCTTCTATCTGTGGACGGGGTGCTATAAACATCACATGTAACTCGAATTTGTCTGAGAAATCAAGCATAGCCGAAACCTTAGAAAAGAGGGCAACCGCAAACAGACGCTGGGAAAACGAGAAGCAAGAGTGACGAAAATAAAGAGCGAACGGAAGAGTGAGGAAAGAGAGTTGTGAAAATCGTAGGAGAAATCAGATGTAAGCTGCTATTAAAATGACTGTTGTGGTTGACAAACAATAACTAATTGCGGTAAAAGAAAAAAAAAATGTTGGACAACGGTTGAAAACAACCAAATAAATTAGTATTAGAACTCCACACAAACATTGTAACCAAATTTCGCATATCCAGAAAACTCTAGGAACAAACCTTAAAATCATGACAAACATACATGATGCAAGAACTCCACACAAATATACTATCAAACTTGCATATACATAAATTCAAAATTAAAAAAAGAAAAAAATACTCCTAAAAAAGAAGAAAGAAGAGAACCTCAATGCCAGGTTCGCTGCCTTATTAGAATAAAACAAAGCTCATGAATCAAGAAACAGAAAATATAGATCAGAAACGCCTTTTCCTGGCCATGCGTTGCTCAGACCTCAGCATCAATTCATCGATTTGATTCATCCAAATTTTTTTTCTACTGCTCACATCCGTTCCTTTTGCTTTTTCCCGAGAAATATCAACTCCTAAACGGATCAATGCCAGTTCATAATCGTACTTCTGCTTTGTTACCGGATTTGAAAGAGTCTCATATGCCTTTTGCAACTCAACAAACTGCTTTGTCGATTCCTCTTTACATGATAAAGAGCAAACATCAGGATGGTACTGAAGAGCCATGCTTCTATATGCCCTTCTAATATCAGATGATTTTACGTTCTTTGATTCCAGTGAAAGAATCTCGTAGTAATCTGCTGCTTTATTCTTTATGCTTGTCGATGTAGCTTTACAGGTGAATGTGTTTTTCTTCCCAATGCTACATATTGATAGTTGTGGGGTTGTGTAATACTTGTTTTGAATCCCTCTTAGCTCCATAGAAGTTGAATTAAGAAGCTTAGCTTGATTGCTTGAGCAAATAAATTAAGAAGCTTAGTTTGAGCAGATGAGATTGCAAGAAAAGCAGTTATTGCAAATAGTTATGCTGATTATGTAGAAGCATATGGGTTATATATACACACCAAATATTTTTCAGAGTCAAACTAGATTTAAAAATATGAAACGTGTTTTATCTCTTCGATGAAGGCAAGAAATGAAAATTTTGCACCTATTTTTAAGTTTCTTTTTCTATTGTTTTTGGGGGATCTGTCGGTTTCATGTAAGTTGAAATTGGAGCAAATTAGTACTATACTACTATATGTGCACAATCCTACCTATGTCGACCACTACATTGCCTGATGTCTGCAAATGCCTTATGCACTAATTGAAAGTGCATGGCTTCAGTTTTCGTTTTGATACAGTAATTTTACAGTTTAACCCCAACTGTGCTTCTATGTTTGAACTGTGCCACTCTTTTTTGTGTCAATTCTTCACCATCTACTCTGAATGGAATTCAGTATTAGAAAAATCATTCATTGTCCTCAACCAGCCCTATTGAATTTCACCAATTCACTTTATAGGTATTACACAAATTTGTAAATTTAATTTGACGTTTTTGATTTGGGAACATTTGATTTGAACTCATGCAAACACCCACTACCTTTTAGTAAGTGGTTTGTTATTTTTTCACCTATTCATTTTGCTTGTATTAGTATACGAATAAGAGCGGAGGGGAAAAAAAAAAAAAAAAAAAAAAAGAACGAAAAAGCAAAAAAAAAGTACACATTCTGAAATTGGCAACAGTTCAGGGTTAACAATATTGGGTGCAAACTTAAACAACTCATCATCCAAATCTCTATCCTATAATCTATCATCTGGTGGAAATTGGCAACAGTTCAGGGCTGATATCATCATTAATATTGAAACATTATATATGACCTATTCAGTTTAGCAAAGTATATGTTGGGGATCCCAAGTCCCACGGTTTCCTTGTAGTTTACATTATCTTGATGCCTACTTGACCAGGTATTCTTAATCCAGATAATTTTTTTAAGCATTGCCTTCACATATTGTTGATTAGTGGTCATAATCACTGTGGCTCATGGGATATAAAATCAAACTTCATTACTACAGATTTTTTCTTAAATACTTAGTGATGACAAAATGTTCAGCAAGTAATGTTCCACTCATCACTTGCACTGGCACTCTGCAACGCCATTTAGCACAAACCCCTTCTATGCCGGCATCTGGATTGAACATCCCTTCATCTTATGGTTTTGGTAACACTTACTTGTAACAAAAGAGAACCCAATTTTGCGTGCCACGAATCCCATACATACCACGTTATATGTGACATATTTTGCAATATATGACTATATGTTCAACTTACACATCCATACTGCGAGCCACACCTTACTATCTACCAAGTTTTCGACATTTCTTCGATTTGCACATAATACTTGCATTAGTGATCTGCAATGCACTGCTCACATCACGTGGTTCTAAGTTAATGTCAGATAAAAAGGATATCGATTATAGTTTTCCTTGCACTGTCCCCGTGCCCTGCAATATTCCGCTCATCACTTGCATTGACGGTGCTCTACAATGTTCCGCTCACATCTCTTGTTTACCATCCATGCGCTTTGCAATGTTCCTCTTATCACTTGCACTAATTTCTACTAGCAGAAAGCCTTATATGTCGGCGTACATTGCTCATCCTTGCACTATTTTCTTCTAGCAGAAAGCCTTAGCGTCACGATTGAACATCCCTTCATCACCTCGTAACAAGCACATACATGATCTTGGCAACATTTGCTTGAAACAAAAGGAATTCCCAGTGTTACATATTACTAATCTCGTATATACCACATGTTATATGGTATATCTAATGCAATGTGAGACTTATCCGTTTAGCTTATGCATACACAACGCAAGCCACACCTAACAATCTTCACCTTGACGAACATTCCCAGTGGAGGACAACTGCATATCCGTAAGTCCTCTCTTTTTAACAGTAGGATTAGGTTGCTTAACCATATTTCCAACTTGACGGGTCAGTCTTTGCTCAAGCCTCAAATGCTTCGGTTACTCTAACATCGTCTGATCTTCTTTCGATCCATCGGCTTTGATACCAATTGTTGGAGAAAGCCGTAACAAATTCCTTTTTTGTATAACGAAAAAGTAGACACTAATAATTACAATAATGATGAGACTACAAATAATAATAAGATTATAAGTATCTTCTTCACAACTAGGATTGCACAGTTGAGCGACGACTCGGTTGGACCTTTGCAACCATGTATGTCGCTTGAACATGGTGTTGGCATCAAGAACTAGGTTTGCCTTCTTTTCTTTGAGGCGAAGCGATAACATGTATGTACAGTGGTATGAATGATATTTGACAGCAGTTACGAGCGACACAGATGATATCGGCAATGGAAGACTGTTAAGTGTTAACATCCCTTAGAAGCAATATCATCACATGAATCGTAGTGCTGATGGAAGATGACATAACTTTTTACTTTATGAAAGATGATACGGTCTTGTTGATGGAAAAAAGGATGGCACAGCCTCCTGATCTATGAAAGGGTACATGGTCATGTTGATGGAAGAGGGGCGACATGGCTACCTGATCTTTGAAAGGCGATACAACTTATTGATGGAAGAGGGGGGGGATATAATTATCAAATTAAAGAGGAGCAACAATCTTTATTCTTGTCGTGGCCTTTTGGACTCGACACGTCTTATACTTGTTATGAACACTGATTATTTAACTTCGTTTTTGTTTACAAAATATAGATATAGCATTTACCCTTTTATGTAGAAATTTTTTACTCTTCAGTGTAAAAGAAGATTAGTGAGTTTGAGAGATTTTGAAGCAGTCTATAATAGGTAAATAGTGTATTTGGAAAGAGGATCAAAAATCCTTTTTCGGTTTAGAAACAAAATCGATTGAAACAAACACCCTAAAATAGTCTACACAATAAACCTATGGCTCTATTTACCCATACTATCAAAAAACAGGAAAATAGTGTAAAAGACAAAGTTAACATAAAATTTATCCATAAGTACAAAGAGCAAAAAATTTAACTACAAGAACAAACTTTAGTGTAAAGTATGAAATGGTAGCGGGCTCATGAATTCCTCCCTTTACACTATAAAGTCCTTGTTGTTAAAATTTTAGCCTCTTGTTCTTATGGATAAAATTTTTGTTGACTTTGTCCTTGTGCCTAAAAACCCCATATCAAAAACTTGTTTTTTCGTCCTCAAATCATGTCTTAATCATAAATTATCAAGAGGTTAAAATAGCGATCTTGATACCAACATTTTTTGGAAGAAAAAGATATGGTTGGCTATCGATTTTCAATTTTTCCTCCATTTCCTTGCAACTTGGATTTTGGAGGGTTCGGAAGGTGATATATTCATTGCTCAATTTTTTTCATAATCTTCCATATGTTTTGACATGTTTTAAACTCATTTTTAAAGTCAAAATCATGTTTTGGGACTATTTTAAAATTAAAATGGAAGTAAAATTGAATATGCAATGTTTTAATCATTTTAATTTGATAGTTTGTTAATCTGTTAGGCTACACTATAGATATTATAGAAGAATCTACAATGAATTGCTATGTATTTGCATATTTCGTCATCGACTGGTGTGTTTATGGTGTTTGTGTATACGCTTCAATGGATAACAACGTCTCCGTGCGAATTAGAGGTAGGAGCATAGAACCATAGAACCGTACTTTTATAGATTAACTCGATGATACTTGGAGTTGCACTAATGCATACCAAAGCCACATGGGTTGGAAAATAGAGTGTAACCATGAAATCGGTACAAAAATTAATCTTCGAGAACCTATGACATTTTATATTCGATGGTTTCTGTTAGTAGGTGGTTAGCTCAGGCATGACCTCGGGCTCAGGTTTTCTTTGCTTGCAATAAACATTAGTTCAGCGTGGAAAATACTAGATAGCAAACTAGATTGATGATGCTATTGTTTGACGTCGAACAAGAAAAGTTGCTCGTCGTGCTTCCTATCAAGCTTCAGAGGTAGGGTTGATGCTTCGGTTTAGGCCTTAACAAAATTCATGGCTCGATGTTTAGAGACCAGCTTCAAATAAAGTGGTTTTGTGCCTCTGGTCTTAGTCTTTGGTGATTTGTGCTGGGTTAGAGAAAAACATGAATAAGTTATGGAGTTCGGAAAATTTATCATCGTAGCAAGATGGTACTTCAGGTGAATTTCTAGCACGTTCCGAGGTATATGGAGTGAGGTAAATGACTCTAAATTATTTGGGGTGACCGTAGATTTTGAGTGCTGACCACCAGTTAAGCGATGAAGTGATCCTCAAGATGACGATGATGATAATAAGGGCTTTGAAACTTTGATACGATGATTCTTTGACTTATGGTGGATGTCTAAAGGCAATTTAAATATGATGACTTAGCCATGGGAGTCGTGACGGTGATCAATAAGGATAAGTCGACGATTAGAGACTGTGAGTAAAATTTGTGATTGTGTTCTGCTTCGAAGATAGCCGGAATGGAATAATGATTGAGTTCCAATATAAAGACAAGTGCAAAGAGATCGTTCATAACCAAATGCTAATTTATATTGTGTTCGTAAAGGAAGGGTATGCAGAGACGTCCACCTGGATTTGTGATCTTGCATAGATCTTGGGATAGTAGATTGTGTTGATTTTGTTATTGTGTATTTGGTTGCTGGCCTTATAAAGTGGCATGGATTAAAGCAGAAATCGGTGTTTTGATCCAGTTTTTGATTTCTGATCGTGCCATGCTTCAGTTTTTAGTACAAACAAACTACACAAATATATTATAGGAAAACTGCAGACATCTCCAGAAAACCAACTTTTTTTTTTTTTGTGGCAAAGCAAACCACAAATGTTTGTAGCATAATAATAATAACAATTGAAGATTTTTGCAGTTATTCAAAAGGAAAAAACAAGGGTTGATAAGTAGGTTTCTCCTTTTTGAAACTTGAAAATAAATTATAGGTTTTATTCCAGTAGTTGTTAATTATACATAATATCTTGAAGGTTTGGCAAAATAGAGAAATTATATCATCACCCAACAGTCAATTACAGTACTTAACAATTAGGAAAGAAAAAAAACCTAAAGTTTCCATGTCCACGTAAATCTTGTTATTTAAAGTCACTACTTGCTTATTGATCTGTAATTAGAAACTAATTATTTGGGGAAAAAAAATATTAAAATCTCGTCAGATAACAGTTGAAAACAACCAAACAAATATATTAGAATCTACATAAACATCGCAGCCAAATTTCGCATATCCAGAAAGACTCAATGAACAAACTTTAAAACCAGGCTCACTGCCTTATTAGAATAAAACAAAGTTAATGAATCAAGAAACAGAAAATATACATCAGAAACGCCTTCTCCTGGCCATGCGTTGCTCAGACCTCAACATCAATTCCCTGATCTGAGTCATCCAAATTTCTTTGCTATCGCTCACATCCGTTCCTTTTATTTTTTCCTGGGACTTATCAACTCCAAGACCGATCAATGCCAATTCATAATCGTACTTTTGCTTTGTTACCGGATTTGAAAGAGTCTCATATGCCTTCTGCAACTCAACAAACAGCTTTGTCGATTCCTCTTTGCTTGATAAAGAGCAAACATCAGGATGGTATTGAAGAGCCATGCTTCTATATGCCCTTCTAACATCAGAAGATTTTACGTTCTTTGATTCCAGTGAAAGAATCTCATAGTAATCTGCTGCTTTATTCTTCATGCTGATCGATGCAGCTTTACAGGTGAATGTGTTTTTCTTCCAAATGCTACATTTTGGTAGTTGTGGGGTTGTGTAATTATGAATCACTTTTAGCTCCATAGAAGTTGAATTGAAAAGCTTAGGTTGGGAAGTTGATATTGCAGGAAAAGTAGTTATTAGTGATTATGAAGAGGTACAAGGGGATATATATATATATATATATATATATATATATATATATATATATATATATATATATATATATATATATATATATATCACCCACACACACACTTTGGTGTATAAATTTAATTTGTTGTCGCCAGCCAGTACTTGATATTTGTAAGAGTCAAACTAGATTTAAAAATGCAACCTGAGGTTTCCTCGATGAAGGCAAGAGTTGATACTTTAGCAATAATTTTAAGCTTCTTTTTCTATCGTTTTCAGGAAGAACACGCGGTTTCATATAAGTTCAAATCTAAGCAAACTGTTCAAATTTTATAGGTGCATACTATTATATGTCCAAATTAGCACTATATGTTCAAAATTAGTATTATAAGTTCAAATTGGTGATAGCAAGCATCTATGGATATAATACCCAATAATGCACAGGTTGGAAGTGCACATATAGTTTCGGTTTCCGTTTTACTACAGTAATTATACTGTTTAACCATGGTATTGTATGCCCTTGCTCCATATCAGAATGCAAAGTTATATTCAGGTTACTGATAATCTCTAACTTACATAAGCTATCGTCCATTTCTCAAGATAGTTTTTTAAAGCTAACACAGTTGTGCAGAACTGTATTTTGATTTTTCAAGTACATTGGATCATAAAATTGTATTCTTTAACTACTTACCTTATTTTTCATGGCATGTTTTGCATATATATGTACACATCTATGACCCATATTTGCATCATCAACGATTCACATGGGAAGCAATACATGCTTTAATTAATTAATAGTAACACTAACAGCTAACATTTCATTAAACTATCGAATACAAAGATATAAATTATACAGACCAATGCAGTATATATTAAAATACGAGTCAATGTATTGATCATTTTTATGTCGTTTCCGTTGGCTGGCTGTACATGATAAGTTTTATCCAGATATAGCATATTGCAAAGATATTGCATTCTGTCGTGCAATTTGGCATACACAATTCTGCAGAAATACTAGTTTATATACCACCCGTGTGGTTTTGAGTCACTATCAGCCGGCATGCAATAAAGGCTACGTTCAGGCGTCCATGCCTTAAATTTTTACGCATTATTATGTGTAGTTGAAGCAAAAATTGGGTATACATAAATTGTTTACTTATTGATAAAGGACAGACAGGTGATGAAATTAAATTATTGGAACATATCTCATTCACAATTTTCCGGGCTAATCTTTAATTGAATGAGTGATCATACAATATTTGTAGTTCCAAATTCTTAGCACTGTGGATGTTTTATAAGATTCCAAATGAAGCAATTAGGACTGTATATGATTATCAAAAGAACCCAAAGGTTGCTGTGGAGAAATCAGATAATGAAAAACGGATATGACAACGGACATTTCTCACGTCTTGAAAGTATCTTATTGGCAAAAAAAAGTATTAATAATAATGCAGCAGTTATTCTCGACGGAGATATTATGTATGCAGTTGTAGCCCTATGGGTTCAAGCCTGCTAACAATATGGATCACAGATAACACTTTACAATCTGAATCAAAGACGATTATCATTATTG
Organism: Allium sativum; assembly: GCA_030737875.1. Taxonomy (NCBI): domain Eukaryota; kingdom Viridiplantae; phylum Streptophyta; class Magnoliopsida; order Asparagales; family Amaryllidaceae; genus Allium; species Allium sativum. Next base: position 710,047,581 of record CM060919.1, on the reverse strand, counting down.
ACGATGATAGTCCAAAGTGAGTAAATCTCACTAACTCTGAATAGTTTATAATTTCATGTTGTATTTTTAGAACTGTTAAATATTGGTTGATTGACTGTGTGTTGATTGTTTGATTGAACTGCTAGTCAGTTAGTTGAATTTCTATATTGATTCTGTTTAATAGAATAAATCATATTGAAATGAAAGTGATGTTATATTATATTGTTTAACATCTGTGGATGCAGGGAGACAGGTTGGAGGAATCCGACTGGATTCCTCAACATTTATTTTATTGTTTTTCATATATTGTGATATATAATCTGTTATGGATTATGTGTGTTGAAATGATATTGATCATTGCTATTCGATATTTTTAATATCAGAAAAGACCCTGGGAGGTAAAAAGAATTATTTCAATGTATATTGAAATAAAAGGGATTTTATAAAATCAATAGATTTTATAAAAAGGAAATATTTCGAAAGTAAATAAAAGGAAAAAAAATGTTTATAAAACGAATAGAGTTTTATAAAAGGGAAAAATGTTGATAAAACAAATAGAATAGAATAAAGGAATATTTATTTAGGAAATAAATAGGATTATAAAAGGAGTTAATCAAATGTAGTTCATTAAAAGGAGTAAATCAGACATAGTTATGTAGGATAAGTTACCATTCTGCACAACTGCTAGCGAAATTCGCAGGGCTGCAGATAGCCTACGGCGGCCGGATGTTTCTTGAGAGAATCAGGCGTAACCATTGTGATCGCTGCGATCTAGCGTCAAGCGAATGGAGTTAAATTGAATATAGTTATTCGAAATAAAGTTAAAACAGATATTAGTTATTCGTATTAGAATAAATCGATCAGGAGTTAATCGATGTTAGTTTAATCGATTAGAGTTAAAGTAAAAGGAGTTAATCGATGTTAGTTTAATCGATTAGAGTTAAAGTAAAAGGTATATATATATATATGTGTGTGTACATAGCGTTGAACCACTGTTGATTCATTAGTTCTGAAATACAACTTCTCTTGTTTTTCTCTTCCAATAAACATTTCTGCAATACCGAATTACAAATTCTTTGATTTCTAATTTGGTATCAGAGTAATATATCACTGCCTAATTGCTTTATCATCAAGTCGATCCTGAAACCATCTCTTTTCCATCGCTATAATCGTGTGTGTGTGTATATGTGTGTGTGTGAAGCAATACTTCTCCTTAAAGAATTTTCATCATCGGAGAAGTTTAGCAGTGGCTGATCATCAGTGCCTTGCCAAATCCCATACACGGCTGCAATTAAGTGTCATGCCTCTGTACAAGATGGCTGCAATTTTCTGACCAACAGCTACAAGATGGCTGCAACTTTTTGATCAACAGTTGCTGGTGTATTCTTTTGAAAGAAGATCAAGAAAAATAATCAAGAAAAGCAAAAAAGAAATCAGAATTCATACAGTTACCTTCTAGTGATCCAATCAGGCTGTATCATCATTTTGGATCCACTGGTATTTGTAACGCCCCGGATTTCCCAGCTATTTGAATTGAATATTTAAACTTGTTTTAAATATTATATTTGATATATTAATAGATTTAATATTGAATTTGTTTATTTAAACGACGAGTGAATGCTTATAATTTTATTTAATTTAAAAACGAATTCTAAATGGCGCGGTAGTTCGTAATATTGGATTTGAAACTTCAATTGAATGTGCAGAATCCGATATAAGTTGGATTTCTACAAAACAAGAAACGTTAGAATCAATTAGATCATAGTTTTCTAATAAAAGAGAAAAATCAGGTTTTTAGCTTAGATATTGTAAGTTATGTCCAATTTAACAATTAAAATTTTAAAGTAGTCGCTATGGAAATCATTAATAAATTATAACGTTATTTAATAATTTTAAAGGGAATTTCTATATATTTCGCATACCGTTAAACTCAAAATTGTGAACGTCGAGTTATAATTTCATATTATTTTGTATTCGAAGTGATATATTATTCCATTTGGAAATATACGCTCGAATAATTTTATTTATTTTTATTAAATGACTTTGGGAATTTATTTAATATTTTAATGATATCATATAAGCGTTAAAAATATTTGTTTTCCAAACAACCTCTGTTTTCGACAAAACAAATTTTATTGGAATGCATATCGCTAATTATTGCTAAATTCTTAGTTTAGAGCCAATCGGAGATGTTTTGTCGGTAGGCGAAATTTAAATGTGAACCGATGAATATAATTGGAATTAAAATAATGTCGTTGTGCAAACGAAGTCCAAATCCAACAAAATCAACTCCATTGGATCCGGAATGTTGAATTATAACTGTGTATCAAGTTTTGTTATTTTTGGGGTTCGTGTGTGGTCATGCTAAAACTAAACGTCGGTCGCGCGATATCGAATACAATATTATATATACCTAAGCTAATAAAATCTTTCCCACTGTATGCCCTTGCTTGTGTGCCAAACAATCACTACGGCGCCAACCAAGGCTTCCAAATTTTCACATGCTAGTGTCAGCTACACTATTTCCTGAAACCTATCCTAAATATTAAACTAATCTTTTCCTTGCCTTGGAAGCCAAAGTGTGGATGCCTTGCGATCCAAACGGACGAAGCCTTCAGCCCCACGTTTTTAGAAGCTGATCCACTTCAAAGCCTGCAACCCTACATTTTTTAGCAGCCCGCCATCATACAACTAACCTATTATTTCACTACAAGCCTATATTAACCTAAGACTTGCCTGTCACATTGTTTGTCCTATAAATAGCTATCGCTGATCTTTTTCTTTGACCCATACTTTCCTCAATCAAATCTCCTCTTTACGAAATGAATGAAGTCTTCTTCAAAAATAAAACGCAAGCACCATCCACGCATAAAGATTGAAACTCATGTGAGCGCAACTCATACATCTCTTCATTTCGGTGTGGTGGTTACATCTTCATTCTCTATCATGGGAGGTCGACTGGTTGGCTAGTTGTTCTGGAACGGCTAAGGCTGGTAGTGCGTATGGTGATCATGCAGGGGAGGGCAGTGCAACTGTTAAAGTTGGCAGGGAGATAGATTCGCTCGAATATGGGTGAACATTTCATTTGAATGTACTGTTTAAAGAAAGTACAGTGGAGTTCCAGTCTGTCCGAGTTCGTAGAGGGAGCGTCTGGGTCAATGTCAGATCCGAGAGGAGGAGAGGCCAGTACGGTAGGATCGAAAGATGGTGATGGAGGTCTGTTCGAAGAAATAGTGGAATATGGTGAGGAGGTGACGTGTATGTCACGGATTTGGTCAGAGAAGTCGGGAGCTCTTTGCTTTTGTGTTCGAAAGAAATGAAGAAGATGGAAAGAATAAAGGGTGCGGAGGAAACACTCAGGGGGGGGGGGGGGGGACCACGTGAAGTTGCATCCGCAGAAACAACATGGAAGTGGGATGGCTTGGAGTACTGTAGGGTAAGGAAAGTTGGGGTACAAAAACGTGGAAAGATGTCGTAGCTTCACTTGGAATAAATAATTAATGGGAAAGCATGGGTGTGTTGATTAATACGTATATGTCTTGAATTAGTGGGAAAGTTTGAAAGGGTTATGGGGAGGTGTTGAGTGAACGTGAAACAGTGGGATGACTGTTGAAACCGGAATCAAAAAGGGAAAAGGAAACACACGCAAGGCGATTACTATTGCGTGAAACGGGGAAGCTATTGTGCTTCTTCTTGCTTCGTGAAGAGGACGAAGCAAGCGGACTGGAAAACCAGACGAACTGGACTAAGTGGCACAGCGGTATACGGTGCGGATGGATGTTGGAGGTGAGGGTGAAATGGTGCGGTGAACACAGTATGGAGGATCCACAAGTATGGATTATGGTGGAACAGACTTATTATGTTTAGGCGTGGGGAAGAAGCTTTTATATGGGGTTGCGAAAGTGCAGGAGCTGTGTTGAATGAAGCGGGGGACTTCTGCTCTGCGTAGGATGGGGAGACGGAGCAGTGATGATCCGCAAGGGGCAGCAGGTTATGCTTGATGTGAGGTTTGCTTCATTCATGGAGTCCAAACAGAAGAAAGAAATAAGGAGGGAAGGAGAATTGAAACAAGTATGTGGGAGAATTTTTGCAAGGGAAATAAAAGGCGGGCGGGTTTTCTTTTGGGCTCTGGGCCCATTTATAAAAAAAATTGGAATATATATGGACAAAAGCCTTGAACGTGGTAAAAGAATTGGAAGGAATGGTGAAGGCACGGGACATAGCAGCATGGCATGGAGGTTTCTTTTTATTGAGACCAAAGCATGTCTGGTAAGAGTTTGGTGAGGCAAAACTTAATTTATCTAAAATTTAAGGTTAAATTTAGTTAAATATTTGTGCTAGATTATTAATATCGTATATAACTCATACATTAACAGAATCTAACAAACCAAGTTGCGTTGAAACTGTCTTGTCAGGCGTAACAGTATGAAACTGGATTGGACGGAATGGGTTACAACTGGAAATCTTCATTAGATTAAGCGTCCGTTTAATGGAAACCCAAGGTGAGTTCAACTCACTCAGTTATCCCACTTATATTTATCATAAGTTGGGTTTATTGTTTGTATGTTATGGTTGCTTGCTGTTGATTGATTTGTTGATTGTTTAAATATATGTTAGGTATTTTTATATAACAGATTAAATTAAACAGTTGTTTAATTTAATCAAAAACAAAATGTTATTTTTAATGATTATTTCCATTCGAGGTAACTTTCCTTGTTGGTTACGTTTATAATATAAACGTATATTATTTCATTGGATGCTTGAACTATTACTATTAATCGACCGTTATCAGTTAGATTGATTATTCATGTTATCATTAAATTTATTGTTTATTTTTATATTATCATCATACGAACTAATTGACGAATATGATTGGATTATTGAATTGTTGAATCTTAATTCAACATTTAGTGTTATTAACCAATGAGTAATATTGGTTGAGGGATTAATAGGATGGCCTAAATATACATTGTTTTATGAGAATTGTTTTACCATTAGGTAACCGATGAAAATGAAGTTATAAATTTTATTTATAACAAAGGATAGTTTTTCTAAAATATATTATTTTAAAAGGAAGTCTATTTAAAAGGGAAATAAATGTTATTATCCATTACTTAAGATTTAAAATAAATTATTGAATGGTTTTATATGGGGAATTCTTATGTCATTAACAAATGGGATTATATTGAAAGTGATTAGTATTTATTTAATAATAATCAAGTAAATGAAATTAAATTAATTACATTTTCAATTAATTTAAATGGAAAAAAAATTGGAATTGACTAACAAATTAATCGTGTTCGAATTGATCGAGTCAACTGAGTTAACAAAATTGAATATTAAATTAGTTTACTAATTTTGTGGAGATGTTAATAGAGAAGTAAACCACATTTATTTTTAATAAATGTTGATATTTGATTATTATTGAATAATAATCAAAACAGTAAATCTTGAGATTTAAAATGTTATGGAGATTAAAAAGTCATATTTATAATTAAATAAAATTAAAGCAAATTATAGCAATAGTAATACAGTTTAAATTAAATTCAAGTTTTAATTTAATTCTTATTGAAATTCTGTTTGATTGGATTTATAAAATCCAAGTTGAACAGAGATGTATAAACCCAAGTTTTATTAAAGATATTAAGGGAACGAGTTATTAAAAATGGTTTGTGGATGAAATAAAAACCCAAGAAGTGAAATTTAAGAATTGAAACCTAACTGAAAATCGGTTGAGTTGAATGATTTCCTGAATATTGATCTGATGTTGGTTTCGGCCTTCGTGGTTGATATTTGGGGAATTATTTTCTTACTGATTTACGGTTAGGAACTGATGAAGGTGTGGAAATTGAAATGGAAATCAAGTTGGAATTAAAATGGTGAGACGTGTAAGTTATTAAGATGCGATCTAAATTTCGCGATATTAAATAGAAAACGAGGTTTAATCGAAATATAACCAAATGGGTTTGAAATAAACTTATTAGAAGTTTATAAGGGAATTTTATTTATAATAGAATTAAGAGGATTATATAATGTTTCAAAGATTGTAAAGTTAATAAAGATTACTTAATAGTTAAACTAAGTAAAAGTGTGAAGTTTTGAAATAAGATTTCCAAGAGAAGATATTATCTTGAAATCTTGTTTTGAAACAGATGGTAAATGAAATATAGGGAATAATCGGTGTAAGGATATTTTATTGATAAACTTCTATCTATTCTGAAGATAAGAATGTTAATAAAATACCCCAACTTGAATGACTTCGTTATTATCCAAGAATGATATCATTTTAGAAACGAAAGTGGTCGAGAGAAATAAAGTTAGAATTTCGATGAATGGTATTATAAAATAAAGTTTGAAATGTTTTAAATTGAGTAATATGATTTTGAATATAATAGTATTTTTAAAATAAGATATAAAAAGCTTTGTTCCAAATATTGGAAGATTTAAAAGGTTTGATTAACGAATGGAAATTTATAAAGGGCTAAGTGATGCTAAGTACCGAACCACTGAACTTGTTTTATTTTTATGGTTGAATGATTGTTTATTTTGATAGTTAAATAACCGACTATCAAAATCTGGCCTATATGATTGTTGGTATAGAAAGAGGGGATGAATTTATATTCGAAAACCATTCCTTATTGCCGGCTATGTGAGCTAGGTACGCATGATAGAGTGTTCTGGCTTCGCGTTAAGTAGAGGATGGGAGACTCTTACCTTTACCCGTCCATCGAAAGTATGGGATGGGGTACCTCTGTAAGCCACGGTGGGATGGTAGCCCGCTAACATGGGGGTGGAGGGATGGTTGAAAAGCCTACCGAAATTTCTGGTTCGTTACAGTGGTATCAAAACTATTGGTTTAGTAATAAACCTAGCTCTATGGCGTAACTCGACAAAGATGGGGTTGGTAATACCCTAGATTGAGTTTGAATATATCTATAAGAGGGGACGTATTTGTAAATTTTATATACAAATGTATTGTGTTGTTTGATCGGTTCAAGTGTTGAGAAGCCTTTGAACTGATAATGGATACAATATTGTTTTACAAATAGGGTAAATAACTTTACCCAAATTATATTTTTGTATAGAAAATAAATGACTTTATTAAATTATTAAGATATTGTGGTTTGATCAATTTATTTGAATGGAATTCAAATGGAAATTTGAATTTGAATGGTTAATATAACCAGATGATTTAACATATATAGTTTGTGAATGAGAATTTTAATATGAAATTGAAAATCAGGATTTAACTTAAGATAAGTTAAAACAGAACGAATTTGAATGATGGCTTTTGACAGATTCAGGATTATTAAATGAAAGGTAAACTAATCAGAAAATCAATATGGAATTAGAGCTTAACTTGTTTAAGAGAAATTAATGGATATTAGAATTAAAATGAATTATGGGTTGAAATTATTGAAATATCAATTAGTTAGTAAATTAAATAGGGAATTGAAATTGAACTTAGTTGATAAATGTGTATTGCTTGTTGTTTGGATGTTAGACTAATTGAAATAAAATTCATCAACAGTTAAAGAAGCTAAACGAACTAGAAACTGAGAAATTGAATTCTATTTATAATGAATTTGAACAAAATCAATTATGAAATGAAAATATATGATAAGATCATGTATTTGCTGTTGTGTTGAAAATGGAGTTTAGAACAGGTTGGAAGAGCTGGTTGTTGCTTGGTTATCGGAGTGATGCCCAACAAATAGGTACGCCTTGATATTATTGACTGGATGGTTGAATTTATACCCCTGATTTGGATAACAGTTTGGATTTTTATTTTGGATCGATGTAAAGGCCCAAAGTGGCGAGTCGTAGTTGTTTGGATCGAGCCATGCGGAGGAGATGCTGGCGAATTTTCCGAAAATTTTAAAACTAAACTTATTTTGATAATATTTTAATATACTTATTTTGAATATATAATCGGGTTTAGAGCATTCTTCTTACTTAGAAATTTCGGGGACGAAATTCATTTAAAGGGGAAGAATGTAACAACCCGGATTTTCCAGCTATTTGAATTGAATATTTAAACTTGTTTTAAATATTATATTTGAAATATTAATAGATTTAATATTGAATTTGTTTATTTAAACGACGAGTGAACATTTATAGTTTTATTTAATATAAAAACAAACTCGAAATTGCGCGGTAGTTCATAATATTGGATTTGGAACTTCAATTGAATATACAGAATCTGATATAAGTCGTATTTCTGCAAAACAAGAAACGTTAGAATCAATTAGATTATAATTTTTTAATGAAAGAGAAAAATCGAGATTTTAGCTTAGATATTGTAAGTTATGTCCAATTAAAATTTTAAAATAGTCGCTATGGAAATCATTAATAAATTATATCGTTATTTAATAATTTTAAAGGGAATTTCTATATATTTCGCATACCGTTAAACTCAAAAATGTGGAAGTCGAGTTATAATTTCATATTATTTTGTATTCGAAGTGATATATTATTCCATTTGGAAATGTATGCTCGAATAATTTTATTTATTTTTATTTAAATGACTTTGGGAATTTATTTAATATTTTAATGATATTATATAAGCGTTAAAAATATTTGTTTTCCAAACAACCTCTGTTTCCGACAAAGCAAATTTTATTGGAATGCGTATCGCTAATTATTGCTAAATTCTCAGTTTGGAGCCAATCAGAGATGTTTTGTCGGTAGGCGAAATTTAAATGTGAACCGATGAATATAATTGGAATTAAAATAATGTCGTTATGTAAACGATGTACAAATCCAACAAAATTAACTCCATTGGATCCGGAATGTTGAAATATAACTGTGCATCAGGTTTTGTTATTTTTGGGGTTCGTGTGTGGTCATGCTAAAACTAAACATCGGTCGCGCGATAACGGATACAATATTATATATACCTAAGCTAATAAAATCTTTCCCACTGTATGCCCTTGCTTGCACGCCAAACCATCTCTGCGGTGCCAACCAAGGCTTCCAAATTTTCACATGCTAGTGTCAGCTATACTATTTCCTGAAAGCTATCCTAAATATTAAACTAATATTTTCCTTGCCTTGGAAGCCAAAGTGTGGATGCCTTGCGATCCAAACTGATGAAGCCATCAGCCCCACGTTTTTAGAAGCTAATCCACTTCAAAGCCTTCAGCACCACATTTTTGAGAAGCCCGCCATCATACAGCTAACCTATTATTTCACTACAAGCCTATATTAACTTAAAATTTGGCTGTCACGTTGTTTGTCCTATAAATAGCTGTTGCTTCTCTTTTTCTTTGAACCATACTTTCCTCAATCAAATCTCCTCTTCACGAAATGAATGGTGTCTTCTTCAAAAATAAAACGGAAGCACCATCCACGCATAAAGATCGAAACTCATGTGAGCGCAACACATACATCTCTTCATTTCGGTGTGGTGGTTACGTCTTCATTCTCTGTCACGGGGGGTCGGCTGGTTGGCGAGCTGTTCTGGGATGGGTAAGGCAGCAAGTGCGTATGGTGATCATGCATGGGAGGGTGGTGCAACTGTTAAAGTTGCCAGGGAGATAAGTTCGCTCGAATATGGGTGAACATTTGGTTTGAATGTACTATATAAAGAAAGTACAGTGGAGTTCTAGTCTTTTCGAGTTTGTAGAGGGAGCGTCTGGGTCACCGTCAGATTCAAGAGGAGGAGAGGCCAGTACGGTAGGATGGACAGATGGTGGTGGAGGTATGTTCGAAGAAATAGTGGAATATGGTGAGGGGGTGACGTGTATGTCGCGGAAATGGTTAAAGGAGCCTGTAGCTCTTTGCTTTTGTGTTCGAAAGAAATGAAGAAGATGGAAAGAATAATGGGTGCGGAGGAAACACTCAGGAGGGGGGAACCACGTAAAGTTGCGTGCGCAGAAACAACATGGAAGTGGGATTGCTTGGAGTACTGTAGGGGAAGGAAAGTTGGGGTACAAAAACGTGGAAAGTTGTTGTAGCTTCACTTGGAATAAATAATTAATGGGAAAGCATGGATGTGTTGATTAATACATATATGTCTTGAATTATGGGGAGGTTCTGTGTGAACGCTATACAATGGGATGACTGTTGAAACCGGAATCAAAAAGGGAAAAGGAAACACATGCAAGGCGGTTATTGTTGCGTGAAATGGGGAAGCTGTTGAGCTTCTTCCGGCTTCGTGAAGAGGACGAAGCAAGTGGACTGGAAAACCATACGAACTGGACTGAGTGGCACCGGGGTATACAGTGCGGATGGATGCTGGAGGTGAAGGTGAAATGGTGCGGTGAACACAGTATGGAGAATCCACAGGTATGGATTATGGTGGAACAACCATATTATGTTTAGGCATGGGGAAAAAGCTTCTATATGGGGTTGTGAAAGTGCAGGAGCTGTGTTGAATGAAGTGGGGGACTCCTGCTCTGCGTAGGATGGGGAGACGGAGCAGTGATGATCCGCAAGGGGAAGCGGGTTATGTTTGGTGTGAGGTTTGCTTCATTCATGGAATCTAAACAGAAGAAATAAATAAGGAGGGAAGGAGAATCGAAATAAGAATGTGGGAGAATTTGCTCCCAGTTGCATGCACCGGAAATAAAAGGCGGGTGGGTTTTCTTTTGGGCTTCAGGCCCATTTATAATATATATGCATATATATATATATATATATATATATATATATGTATGTATGTACATATATGGACAAAAGCCTGGAACATGGTAAAGGAATTGGAAGGAATGGTGATGGCGTGGGACATAGCAGCATGGCATGGAGGATTCTTTTTATTGAGACAAAAGCATGTCTGGTAAGAGTTTGGTAAGGCAAAACTTAATTTATCTAAAATTTAAGGTTAAATTTAGTTAAATATTTGTGCTAGATTATTAATATAGTATATAACCCATACATTAACAGAATCTAACAAACCAAGTTGCGTTGAAACGGTATCGACAGGCGTAACAGTATGAAACTGGATTGGACGGAATGGGTTACAACCGGAAATCTTCATTAGATTAAGCGTCCGTTTAATGGAAACCCAAGGTGAGTTCAACTCACTCAGTTGTCTCACTTATATTTATCATAAGCTGGGTTTATTTTTTGTGTGTTATGGTTGCTTGTTGTTGATTGATTTGTTGATTGTTTAAATATATGTTAGGTATTTTTATATAACAGATTAAATTAAACAGTTGTTTAATTTAATCGAAAACAAAATGTTATTTTTAATGATTATTTCCAATCGAGGTAACTTACCTTGTTGGATACATTTATAATATAAACGTATATTATTTTATTAGATGCTTGAATTGTTATTATTAGTTGACCGTTATCAGTTGGATTGATTATTCATGTTTTCATCAAATTTATTATTTATATTTATATTATCATCATATGAACTAATTGACGAATATGATTGGATTATTGAATTGTTGAATCTTAATTCAACATTTAGTGTTATTAACCAATGAGTAATATTGGTTGAGGGATTAATAGCAGATGGCCTAAATATACATTATTTTGTGAGTATTGTTTTACCATCAGGTAACCGATGAAAATGAAGTTATAAATTTTATTTATAACTAAGGATGTTTTTTTTAAATATATTATTTTAAAAGGGAGTCTGTTTAAAAGGGAAATAAATGTTATTATCCGTTACTTAAGGTTTAAAATAAACTATTGAATGGTTTTATAAGGGGAATTCTTATGTCATTAACAAATGGGATTATATTGAAAGTGGTTAGTATTTATTTAATAATAATCAAGTAAATGAGATTAAATTAAATTAATTACATTTTCAATTAATTTAAATGGAAAGATGAATTGGAATTGACTAACAAACTAATCATGTTCGAATTGATCGAGTCGACCGAGTTAACAAAATTGAATATTAAATTAGTTTACTAATTTTCTGGAGATGTTAATGGAGAAGTAAACCACATTTATTTTTAATAAATGTTTATATTTGATTATTATTGAATAATAATCAAAATAGTAAATCTTGGGATTTAAAATGTTATGGAGATTAAAAAGTCATATTTATAATTAAATAAAATTAAAGCAAATTATAGCAATAGTAATACAGTTTAAATTTAATTCAAGTTTTAATTTAATTCTTATTAAATTCTATTTGATTGCATTTATAAAATCCAAGTTGAATAGAGCTGTATAAACTCAAGTTTTATAAAAGATATTAAGGGAATGAGTTTAAAAATGGTTTGTGGATGAAATAAAAACCCAAGATGTGAAATTTATGAATTGGAACCTAACTGAAAATCGGTTGGGTTAAATGATTCCCTGAATATTGATCTGATGTTGGTTTTGGCCTTCAGGGTTGATATTTGGGGAATTATTTTCTTACTCATTTACTGTTAGGAACTGATGAAGGTATGGAAATCGAAATGGAAATCAAGTTGGAATTAAAATGGTGAGGCGAGTAAGTTATTAAGATGTGATCTAAATTTCGCGATCTTAAATAGGAAATGAGGTTTAATCGAAATATAACCAAATAGGTTTGAAATAAACTTATCAGAAGTTCATAAGGGAATTCTATTTATAATAGAATTTAGAGGTGTATATAATGTTTCAAAGATTGTAAAGTTAATAAAGGCGGTTAAATAAGGATTACTTAATGGTTAAACTAAGTAAAAGTGTGAAGTTTTAAATTAAGATTTCCAAGATAAGATATGATCTTGAAATCGTGTTTTGAAACATATGGTAAATGAAATATGGGGAATAATCAGTGTAAGGAGATTTTACTGATAAACTTCTATCTATTCTGAATATAAGAATGTTGTTGACCCAAGGTCTGAGAGGTAACAAAATACCCCAACTTGAACGACTTCGTGATTATCCAAGAATGATATCATTTTAGAAACGAAAGTGGTCGAGAGAAATAAAGTTAGAATTTCGATGAATGGTATTATAAAATAAAGTTTGAAATGTTTTAATTGAATAATATGATTTTGAATATAATAGTATATTTGAAAAAAGATATAAAAAGCTTTGTTCCAAATATTGGAAGATTTAAAAGGTTTGATTAACGAATGGAAATTTTAAAGGGCCAAGTGATGCTAAGTACTGAACCAGTGAACTCGTTTTATTTTTATGATTGAATGATTGTTTATTTTGATAGTTAAATAACCGACTATCAAAATCTGGGCTATACGATTGTTGGTATAGAAAGACGGGGATCGAATTTATATTCGAAAACCATTTCGACTAACAAATACGTGAATGTTGAAGATATCAGATGATGATCGAGTTGGAGCATTGAAGACCGTTGATCTTAATAAAGTGGAAGAATTACTTATAAGATCTGACTTGCAATCATAGATACACTGTGATCCTATCATGGTTGGAATCGGCGGATTGCAAGGAATGCTCGCTACTGCTCTATAAGGTGATTCCTAGGATAAAGTAGGAGGGTGCCTTCGGTTTGTCCAGTCCTAGGATGACTTGTATGAACGGATGTCTGACAGAGTATTTCCAAAGGGGTTATGTACGTTGATTTCTCCAAACGTACTATAGTTGGTGGCGGAGAAGGGCACTTCTCTTAGCTTAACTACTAGAGTATTTTTGTGGATGTCAATTAGTGATATCTGGCGGATTTGACGATGTGGCATTCAAAGTGGAGGGTGGCTAGATGTTTCAAAAGAAAATTATAACCTCAAGCCTCGCAACCAAGAAATGACAAAAATCGGGCAGGCAGCATGGCTATGTGGGTCGCACCCATTAGGGTCTGTTAGCACCATTTAGAGAATATTCATATTTGTTACTTCTTTTCATTTCTGTATCTCACGGGAACGGTTATGTTGGTACCAACCGTAGGTGACAATATATTCGATACACTCAAGAGGAATGAGTGGTCGGTCATGTGTGGCCGTGTTGCAAGACTTTCTTGTTGAACCAGTGCATTCCTCTCTAGAGATACACTATCGGTAGGTGGATCCATACCTTGTTATAGTCGGAATCCAATCTCCAATAAGTGCTTGCGATTTTGATTGTATACTATATATGTGGAGCGTGAGATGCAAGAATTCTGCTAGATTGTTATTTATTTGCATTTAGACACTATTATAATATCAGAAAAGTATTGATTTTCAAAACTGTTTTGGGTTATCGTAAGGTAAAAACCGTCCGTATTTATGTGTGGATTTGGTCTTACGATTATCCATTTCTTTCGATAAAATTTTGAACTTTAAAATCAAGTTGGATGATTCACCCTTAAAGTGTGCGAATTTTTCTCACTCTGGTTCACCAGACTGACCCGGTATTTGTAATGCTCGGGCTAGAACGGGTTGTACAGGTTCAGTGAAACGACCCGAACTTCCTCGTGAAGGAAAGCCCGGATTGAGTTGAGAACACGACAAATCAGAACACAAACAGAAGAAGATTTCATTGCTTATTACAACAATTTACATCAGAGTACAACAATACACAGAGTATGAACAAATAATATACATTTGATAAATATCAGAGATTTACAAATTACAATGCAGTGGAAAATAATACAAAAACACAACTGAAAGAGATAAACGGGTACAAAGCTTTCTGAATATCGTTCCAGCTGTAAACCAGGATCCTGTGAATATAAATCTGGAAAACCAAAACTACTAGCTGCCCGTGTGGAAAATAGGGGCACCCAGAGTTCAGGTTAAAACAATAAACTCCAGGTCAGTCATGCCACTGGTGTGAGAACTAAAACAGTTATTTAAAACTTTACTTTAAAATCAGATACATCAAGGGACCACGCCGTATAACACGGAACGGGTTTCCTTCTAAGAATACCAGTGCATAAAGAGTTATAAACAGCGCAATGATTTTTGAAAAAACGAAGCTATTATAAGACTCAGGTGCCATCACATAATGCAACGCAAGACGGAGAATAGAGTTTTACCTTATAATAGCCAAACATGCTTGGTACATTTAAAACAAATCATTTGATACTATTATAAGTGTATAGTTTATAAAACAACTTCAAATATAAATGTATCAATCATAGGCGGCATGGGTACCATCTATCATGTCGTCAATACTAGGCTCTACAATCAAAACTGAAATATCATGTATTGGAAATTGGATTTCCGTCATGAGTCAAGGCCAGGGATGGCTCCTCACTGCTTCCAGACACTCTAGCAAATGCCTTAGGATTCGGACGCAGGCGAACCCTTAGATCTTCAGGGCCGGTCCACACATAGCGGATTAGTTATACCTGAACACACGTTTCTCGGTCCTATAAGACCTATCCGTAGGCTCCGTAGAGATTGATATATCCGAGGCACCTCGCATTCCAACAACCACACAGGTAAAAATAATATAAATGTCAGGGCTTGCAAAACGCTGACACCACCCATACCTAAAAAGAAACGTCGTGCACTCTCTGCAGTCATGATCCCTTTTTTGACTCATACCGAGGTGTGAGGCTTGCAAATTAACGCTATATACAAAGCTATGCCACACAGGCCATGCTTTGATCATCAACCACAAGACTCTGCTTTTCAACAGAAGCCTTGATCATTTGCATCTCAGCATGCTACATAGGCAATTCACGCCATGCGGCTGATGTCTATCGATATATAACCTCTGAGCTCGTACGTCTCAAAGAAGGGCGTTAAGCAAGAGAATAAATTCTCCGTCGCCAAACAGATAGATATATATATATATAATAGAAATCAATCAACATAGATTAAAATCCAATGTCAGACACACAACCCATTTACAAGTTCGTTTTGGGTCTGAACAAAACCGGAGGCACCTTATTCCTCGTCCCGTATGTCTAATACAGGAGAGAGGCCCTCGCATATCCGTCGATCTCCAAGTACGTCTGGAAGATCACCACTTATTATCTTATCTTGGGTGTATTGCCCAATCAAGACATCAGTAATCATCCAAATGATGTGAAGACCTCCAGTCTTCAACCACCGTCTTCATCGTCGACTTATCGTCGAATCGGTTATTCAGAATGGGTATAAACCCGGCCTTTCCGAATAACCCGCGTATATAATAAACAAGTGTTACACAAACACAATGCACGCCTCATTCCAATTTAGAATATTCTTTTATTCAAATATTCACATCATTAGGGAATAGGTTCCCATTAATTTTATCAAAGATAAATTCTTTAAAATTTATTCTTTAATCTTCCTTTGAATATCAATTCAAACCTTTTTAAGGTTTTCCAAACTTGCCAGGGTTAGCGAACCACATCGAAGTAATCATTAATTTTATTTCCCAATCCCAACCTATGCATCCCATAGAGCAAAACCGGTCATACTCCATATCTAACACCATGGCGTTATCGGTAAATTTAATTACCATTTCACGTTCAAATTTAATTAAAGATTTAACTTTCGCTAGGAGCAAAACAGGTGATACTCCATTCTCGATCATTTCCCAATTTAACATTCTCGATCATTTCCCAATTTGATAATTTAAATTATCAATTCCCATTTCAATCTAATTAAAGATTCATTAAAACTCCACTTAGTTTTAAATTTCCTAAAATCAATATTAATGATTATTCAAAGCTAAGAAATTAATCTTATCTTTAACAGAGTTAAAGAACCAATGTCTTTTAAAACACAGTTCATGATAAACCCAAAATCACATTCCATCAGTCTCTAACCGTCAGTTAGTAAGAGAACAATTCCCTAAGTATTAATCCCGAAGGCCGAAACTAACATCAGATCAATACCCAGGAAATCAATCAACTTAGCTAATCTCCAGTTAGTTTCTAATTTTCTTAACTTCATTGGGTTTAAGAACAGTATTATCAAAAATACCATTCATGACAAACCCAAAATCCAATTTGATATTAAATACAAGGCTCTGAATAGAAAATATATCGGCTTATATTCAATATCAAATTCCGAAACCAACAAATATCGTATTGTAACAACGATATATATATCTTCCAAATTCCTCTACAATATCCCTGTAATCACGGAATCCAATATCGAAATATTCTAAAGATAATTTCGATTCAAATCCATTCCAATTCATATATTGGAAATTCCGGTTATTTTTAAAACCATTTCAAATCCAATTTAATTATTTAAAAATATTGGATTGTAATTCTAGTTCATAACTAGTTCATTTCGATAAAGTATATTTTTATCTTTTCTAATATGGAATTTTTCATCCCAATTCTTTCCAAATCATTTATTACGATTTTACACAAATTATTGATATTTTTAATAATTTTATCAAGGCCCGTACAATCGATTTCCATAAACGATCATCGAACTGCACTTACAGCGACCTTTTCCAAATTTGATTTGGACATAATTTCAAACACAACCATTAGATTTCAAATCTCTTGTATTCGTTGGAAAGCTCTTTTCGATACGAACCCAACGGTTCCGATTTTAGGAGAATCCGACAGTCGGATCTCCCGTAATGTCCGTTCGAAGTCAATGGTCGAAATTCGCAAACTGCCGCAGCGCGGCGCGTTCTATTCCGGCCATTATATATATATATCGTTGATTTCCATTTAAAACATATTTTATAAATCGTTTTTAATTCGTTTTCAAAACGATTTCAACTTCATATTCAATTTCAAATCAAAATTGAATATTCCATATCATCGATATATAAATGATAGTATTTTCAAAACATTAGATTTGGAAATCACTTCCTTTTCGATATTCACTATAAAGATGAATAAAATCGATATAAATATCGTTCACGTCAAAATGGGGTTAGTCTAATCAACACGGCTTTATATATTTAAATATTTTCGTGTTCATCCCAAATCGGACATCAAAATCAGATTTTGATCTTTCACTGAATATTATTTTAGAATATTCGCTATTTTATTTTATTCAACACATGAATAATTTATATGGTTTATATTCAATAAAAATGATATTTTTATTGTTTAAATATTTTTATTCAACACTTGAACATCTTATTTTATTCAACACATGAATACATATTTTTATTCAACACATGAATATTTATTCCTTTTCTAACTATTGTTTTAAAATATTCTTTATTTTCGAAATTGAAATGGGGTTCAATCCATTACCATATAATGTTATTTATATGGATTCCATACAACATATGTGTATAATAACAATCATCCATCATCCAGAGTGCATTCTACAACTGCATAAGCATTAAATAAATATAATTAACGCTTACAATAGCTTGTCAACTAATCGATTGGCATACAGCTAAACAATTGGGATTAGTGTACGTCAATTATCATCCCAATACCCGTGTGAGGTTTTAATCAACAAAACACATATTTTATTTGTGCACTTGGGCGATGTGTAAAATTTATCATCCCAATCAATATCAGTCAAATGAGTGTACATAAACAAATCATCCGATTTGTAAATGAATATTTATTTTATTTCAACACATGAATATTATTTTATTCAACACATGAATATTTTATTTTATTCCATTTCACATCACAAACCAAATTCACACAAACAAACCAATCCAAACACACAATCAAACAAGTCGTACATGGTCTGTGGACGACGGGGAGCAGTTCATATATGCAGTTATAAAATAAATAACTGTATAACAATAATTTTGGTGAGAAGTTCTCACCTTTGGGTTCCACTCCGCCGTTTCATTTCTGAATTTCTGAATGGCTTGGATTTGCCTGAAATTCAACGCAGTCTTTTCCACGCTGTTCATAGTAAAAATCACATTTTTATTATGATGATTATACATTTAAAAATCTCATCTTTTTATTTTATCCGTACATGTATAAAGATCATATTTTTATAACGTTATATTACATATAAAAATCATATCTTCATAACACTACATGTATAAAAATTATATTTCTATAATATCACTACATAAATAAAAATCATTTTTTTATACCGCTACTTTTAAAAATAAAAATCACATTTTTATTTGTTCACTTTCAATATAAAAATCATATTTTTATTTCAAAAACATGCTTTTTAAAATCGTATTTTTATCTCACTTTCATAAATATAAAAATCGATTTTTTACCCTCTCTACATACATATAAAAAATCAAATCTTTTTCTTTACAAAAATATATTCTTTCCTATTATAAAAATCAAATCTTTATATGATTTAAAAAAAAAACTCATCTTTTAGTATATAAAAACTTAAGCTTTTCGTATGTAAAAATTTAATCTTTTCGCAATTTAAATAAAATCAGAAAAGGATAAAATTAAAATAAAAACTTATTGTGTTCAACGCTAGACTGTGGGGAAGGGGAATGGCACGCTGGAGGTCATAGGTGGAGGTAGCAGAGGTCGCAGGCGGTGGTTTCAGGTGCTAGGTTTGGAGATTTTCGGTTTAGAGGGGGAGAGAGGCGGTGGAAGTGGTGGCGGAGGGTGAGGAGGGGCGTATAGGGGCAGGGAAACCCCTAGCGGCGGCGGCTATCACGTCTGGTGGGGGCGTGGTGGGTGAGGGGTGCGGTTTGGACGATTGGGGGCTGAGGGCCGACGGATTCTTGCCAGAAGTGGGGGAGAGAGAATGGAGAGAAGGAAGACGAGGAGGCGGCGGTGGCGTGGGAGGCTGGCCGGGGAGGGCGACGACGGTGACGGGGCTCGCTTGGGGGAGCGACGTAGATTTCCCCCTCCCTCCTTTTTTTTGAAATCCGTCCTGAGAGAAGATAAGGGGGGTGTTATAAATTTTTATATTATTATTTATTTGTTTATTTAATTTCATAAAGTAACTTTTTATTTCGAACTCTAAATCGAACCCACCGACTGTCGTCCATATCTAATTACCCCCATTCCGAACATAATGGGATATGTCCCGTAAGCCAATTCGACCGTTTCGATCAGTTTCCGTTAAAGTTAAAATATAAATCAATATATTTTAAATTCAAACGCACATTTTAATTTGCCGAGGCCACATACTGACTCTGAAAATTCCAGAAAAATATTTATAGCCTCGTATTGACGATACGGTCCTAACAAAACTAATTTCGTCAAATTTGAAGACCGTTTGAAAAATGGCCATTTTCTGGTCGATCCAAAATAACTAAAACTACTAAAACACGTTTTCTTTTGCCACACTCACATATTGATTCAGAAAATTATGAAAATTGGAATCTTGCAATAATTTGACATTTGGAATCCAACAAAAGTGGTCTCGTCGAAAACGGATGTCGTTTGCAAAATCGCCATTTTTAAGGGCTATATTTCCATAGCGACTATTCTGGATTTTCAACTGGGCATAACTTTTTATTCCCGCTATGAAATTTCAATTTTTCAGATTCATTGGAAAGATATTTTCAAATAGATTCTTATATTTTTGGTTTCACTAAAATCCGGTTTATTTTGAATCATGTACATTCATTTGAAGTTTGAAATCGAATTTTGAAACTACCGCGCCATTTCCAATTCCTTTTATAATTAAAATAAATATTTATATTCTAACTTCGATTTAAATAAATATATATGTTCTAATTCTATTCAAATTAAATTTCTCATTGTAATTACTTAAAATAATTCATTTTAAATATTCAAAATTCATTAAAATTGCCAAAATAAAATTTTTAAATTGGTTTGGATTTTCCGGGTTGTTACATTCCGGTTATTATAACTGTCCAGATGTTTAGATGTACTCTAATGATTGTATGTATTTCTCAGTTTTCAATAAAGATTTATTTCTATATTATATTTTGTTTCGCTGCGATGTGAGACCCAAATTTTGTGTTGGTTCATCTTCTTATTCTTCTATTCTAATATTTCTTTCTTTCTTATCTCATCCTCTAACTTCTTTCTATTAACGTTCTGGATTTTCGGCACTCGAGTTTGGACACAGGATGTGTTTGTGTCAAAAATGCGAGCATCGAATTTTATGGTTCGTTACAAAAATTCTGATAGACTTCTTAACCAATCTGAATCATCTTCTTGATCTCTTTCCCCTTTGTTTTTCATTGATTTTTGCTATCCTGTAGCTTATGAGCATGGCCAACAACACAATATCAGCCTCATCAGTAGTCTCTGTAAATGTTTCCACTGTAATGGATAATTTGATAAAAACGGTTGTTAGTCCTCAATCATAATTAATAACAGTGCAACTTGATGTGAATAACTATCTTTTATGGAAATTACAGATCGAAACTGCAATACAAGGCTATGGTCTTGAAGGATTTATCATGAGAACAAACACAACTCCACCTAGATTAGGCTAATAATATTGTTCCTAATGAAGAGTACAACAAGTTTCATTGACAAGATCGACTAATCAGTGCATGGCTTCTATCCTCGATTGGTGAAAAATTACTATCACATGTCATTGGGTGTAAGTTAACAAACGAAATTTGGCAAGCCATAGAGAAATCCTTCAACAACCAATCCTATGCTAAAGTAATGTTTCATAAAAGACAGCTTCAAAAGATCAAAAAAAGATAACATTTCCATGCGAGAATATTTGAGCAAAATAAAATTAATATGTTATTTTTTAGATGTTGCAAGACATAAGTTACCTGAATTTGAACATATACTTGTCATTCTAAAGATTTAAGTGAAGAATATGAAGTTGTTGAAGCGATAATTGCATCATAGAAAGAGTATTTATCTATAGATGATGTTCATGCAATTTTAACAAACCCATAATTGTTTTGGATACATAAAAAAAAATCTACAACCACAAAGCAATAATTGTTAGAATTCAAACCATTCTAGAATAATAGTTGTACTGAATCCATGCTCTAGTTTAGTGTGAAACAAAAGCACAACAACTACTTTAGTGTGAAAAGCACACATCCTGTGCATGGTCTCAAGGACGGTGGGTATGACTTGTAATTAAAGCAAGTCAATAGTTGTAGGCGTTAATAAATAATACAATGATGTAAGGAATGATGTAAGCATAAGTTTTTAAGCCTATAAAAAAGGCAGTCGATATGTATTGAAAGAACACACCAAGTGAAATATAAATGAGAAGAAAAAGTTGAGAGAAAAAGTAAGAGCAGAAGCTCTGTGTCTTTACCATTCCATATATAAAAAAGGTGTGTTCACTACAAGAAAAAGACCGTTTTACAATGTTATAATTACAGTGTTTTGCAAAACTGTTGGAAAAGCACCAATATAATTTACAATATTTGTTATAAAAACTTTGTAAAAATATTTCATGACAACGTTTATTTCACAAATGTTAAAATTTTCCCTTTTCTATGACGTTTCAAGAATAGCTGTGAATAGTGATTTTTAATAAGTAATCATCAAGCTTTGATAAATATGTTATTGGCGTGCTTAGATTTACTGATGTCTCTCTCTCTCTCTACACACATACAGACACACACACGCACACACACATATATATATAAAGGAAATTAATAATTTCTATTTTATGAAGAAACATTATTGAAATACTCTAAAACATTATTTATTTTAAATAACAATATCATGTGTTAAAAGATGGTAATGATAATAATAATTTAGAAGTATTTTAATGATGGAAATAGGTAAGTACTTCAATTATGTTTTAACATCTAATTCTAACTATTTGAAAACAACTCCTTTTAATCAAAATCTAATAAAACAACAACCTTTGAATTATTCTTGGAATCCGCGTCCTCGAAATCATGACCATCTAATCAAACTTCATTAAAAATCTGAATCAAAATTGATCGCGTTACCACCCACTTCTTTCTCTTCGATGTATACCCGTAAGCCCATTTTAGTTCATCATATTTTTGTTATCTTTACCAGAAAATTTCAATAGAGTAAAAAGGCCCTAAATTTCTAAATTGCCCAGCTATGCCAGTTGTTGTAGATCGCGCCCCTTAGCCGCGTCAACTGCTATAGATCTGACTTCCACGCCCCACGCCTGCTCCAGATTGCGCTTCTTTGCCTACCCTGCTCCAGATTACACGTACACCGTTTGAAACCAAATCAGAAATACAAGGTTGCCTTTCTTTTATAATTCTTTTATTCAATCTCATATCTCTATTTGAGGTATCAAACCATTTTTTTAGGAGTTAAACCAGAGATCAGACATGCCTTATAGATAGCTTTTCGGAAGCTAACAATTTCAGAGAAGAGTCAAGTTGAGATTGGTAAATGAGTTGGTTTAGAAAGACATGAAAATGTGAAGAACATGGCTTTAAAAGGGTAATTTCTTTGCATCGTTTTCAAATTTTAATGTTTACTCTTAAATAAATTAGCAATGTAGAAAAGAGAAGGGGTATCTTGTTCAAAGTGACTAAAGAATCTATTAGCAGCATTATTAGAAGCATTCAATTGTAATGTCGTTCTTAGAAGTGTAGGCAATTTGAAAACATAGTTGAATTGTTATTGTAGAGTAAATTGAGTTTTCCTGACAAATGCATCTAGATATATTTCTCTCATTTATGTTCTATTTTTAAGATCCAGGATTTTGAAACCTATGCCTAGTTAATTTCAGGTGTCTTAGATGGAGTTTTTGCTATGCTGTAAACCATAGTCTGTGTAATTCTGGATTTCGTGTAACTCACATCATTTTCTATTTCTAGGTTGGAGATGAGTTCCCGTTGCGAAAAGGGTGAAAAGAAAAGAGAGTTAGAGATAAACATGCATCACACTGCATGAAGGACAAAAATATGAGAAGCTCTCTATTGTTTATTTTGGAAGTACTGTACGGAATCACAATGTTGAAATTTTGTAGAACAAAGTAAACTTTGTAATGTTGGTGGTTTATACAATAATTGTTTCAGCCAAGACTTAAGTGTTTTGCTTGGAAATAAAAATATACATTTGTTTGTAGTATGTCACTTATACATTAACAATTATAATTGATTGCAAGTGCATATCTTTTGGGCAATTGTGGATTAGGTTAAAATGATGTGAAATGTGAAATGAAATTTTAACACTTAAACACAACTTCTACTGGAAATAAAAAGAGTATAACGATAATACTAACACAGAGCTATGTTAAGAGTTTTGCAAATTGATATTTAATTTCCCAATTGGCAATAATTGTTGTTGAAAATTTTCTACGACATACTTCACAACGTTAGAAATATATTATTAATATTGGAGCTTCTCCGCAACTCCTGAATAGACAATGTTACGTGGAATGTTGTGTATGGCTTTTATTAATGTTTCTAGAACATTGTTAAATAGTTTTTTCCTTGTAGTGGTTGTTCTTCTATCATAAAATCATATCACACAACACATCTTCTCTTTGTTTTGAGTTACAATATTAGAGTGAAACCCATACACATTTCCGGCAAGTAGTATCAGAGCGAAGGTTTCGTTCGTGGAAAATTGCGGATATGATGCAACAACAAATCCCAAAGTTGGCGGCTACAAATTGTGGGAACTGGAGTATCCAGATGAAGGTGTTACTCGGTTCTTACGATAATTGGGATACTGTCGAAAAAGGGTACATCGAACTAGTAAATGCAACTGTTGAAGCACATTTATCCAATGAGAGAAGATGACGTAGAAAGAATCAACAAAAAAAAAACAAGAAATCTTTGTTCATGATTTTTCAAGGGGTTAACGAATCGACCTTCGTAAAAATCTCGGAAGCAAAAAACATCAAAAGATGCGTGCGAGATTCCGCAAGAACCATTCCAAGGAGTCGAGAAAGTGGAAAAGGTGCGGCTCTAGGTACTACATGGCGAGTTTGAAAATATAAAAATGAAAGGTCCAGAAAGCATCGATGAATTGTTATGCATTTAAAAACAGTGACAAATGAAATGAAAAGAAATGGCGAAAGTCTCCAAGATGTTCGGGTGATGGAAAAGCTTCTACGTTCGTTAATAAGAAAATTTGATTATGTGTTTACATCAATCGAAGAGTCAAAAGATTTGTCCACAATTTCGATTGACGAGCTTGTTGGTTCGCTTCAAGCGCATGAGCAACGGATGAACCAGTACGATGATACAGATCATTTAGAGATGACTTTGCAAAGTAAGGTGTCCATGGGTGACAGTTCAAACAGTAGCAGCTATGCTCATGGAAGAGGTGGCTACAGAGGTGGCTACCAAGGTGGACATAGACGTGGAAGGCAACCTTTTAACAGAGGTCAGAACAACGAAGTCTACCAGCAGTGTGTCACGGTCAAAATCTCAGAGGCCGAAGAAGAGACATATTTCAACAACGAGCTGACAGGTCTCATTTTCGATGCTCTAATTGCAATAAATATGGCCACTTCAGTTATGAGTGTATATATGCAAAAATAGAAGAAAGAAGTCATTTTGCTGTGGTAAAAGAAGACAAAGAGGTAGGAACTGCTACATTCCCCACTTACAAAGGAGAAGAAGAATATTTGGTATTTTGATTCAGGCGCTAGCAATCATATGACTGGCCACAAAGATTTATTCATGGAGATAAACGACACCGTCAAAGGAGAAGTTACGTTTGGCGATTCTTCAAAGATTCTAGTCAAAATGAAAGGTACAATTACGACTGTATCAAAGTATAGTGAGAAAAAATACAAAAATTATGTTTATTATATTCCCGTTTTGAAAAGCAATATCATCAGTCTTGGCCAACATATGGAGAAAGGATATAACATACAAATGCAAGACAATTCTCTAATAATCAGAAATCAGGTTCGAGAATTGATTACAAATGTGGAGATGTCAAAGAATCGTTTGTTCACACTTGATATGCACACAAAGGTGTAAAAGTGCTTGAAGTCAGTCATTAAAAATGACTTGTGGTTGTGACATTTAAGATTCGGTCATCTTCGATTTTCTGGTCTAAAATTATTATCCAAGACAAAGATGCTGGACGGCTTGCCAGAAATCAATGAACCAGATAATTTATGCGAAGCATGCATAAAAGAAAAGCAACACAGACATAGTTTTCCCATTGGAAAATCATGGAGAGCCAGGAGGTCACTAGAGATTGTTCACACCGACATAGCTGATCCATTTGATATTGCATCATTTGGCGGAAGCATGTATTACCTAACATCTACTGATGATTTTAGCAGAAAAAGTTGGGTCTATATTCTGAAAGAAAAGACAGAGACTCTTGATAAATTCAAGGAGTTCAAAGAAATGGTGGAAAAACAAAGTGGAAACTTTGTGAAGATACTCAGATCAGACAGAGAAGCCGAATATACTTCAGACTTGTTTAAACAATTTTGCAGGATACATAGAATCAATCACCAGTTGATAACAACATATACTCCCCAACAAAATGGCATTGCTAAAATAAATAATCGCACTATTCTTGACATGGCAAGAAGTATGGTGAAGGGAAAGCACATGCCAAGAAGTTTTTGGGCTGAAGCTGTACTATGTGTTGTTTATTTTGCTTAATCGCTGCCCAACAAAAACAGTCTGAAGCAAAACTCAAATTGAAGCATAGAGTGGTAGTAAACCATCAGTTGGACATCTCCAAATTTTCGGATGTATTGCATATGCGCATGTTCCCGATCAAATAAGAAAGAAGTTGGCGCTACAAGAAAACACTGATTTAACGTCAAATTTTTAGAAGGGAAATTTCCGTCGCTAATTTGCGACGGATTACATGGGATTTGCAAGGGATAGTTTTTTGTATTTTCAAACTTGTTTCTTTTATTTATTACCGTCGTTTTTTGTCATCTTTCACTAATCCGTTCCAAATTGCATCAAATTACCGGTAGAAAATTTCTGTCGTTATTTTCCGCTGCAAATATAGGCAGAATACCGACAAATATTTATCGAAGTTATTTTGCAGCAGAATCCCAACGGATTTGCAAGAGATGTTTATATTATTTTTCTAAGATATACTTTAGTGTTATTTTTTAATAATTATGAACATGTTCAATAATTAATAATTAATTTATTCTAATTAATGATTTATACGTAGTAATAAATAATAATTTACTTTCTATAATAAATAACTTATAATAATTGCTTATTTAGAATTACCAAAATAATCCTTGCTCATAACCGATGTAATTACTAAATTTTTAATTAAGTCCCCTGTTTTCATCACAAATTTCAGTCAATATGCCAGTATATGCTACGCTAAATCTTAAAAGTTTAAACTGTTCTTTTATAATTATTCCCCTTAATAATGAAAATATCAGTTTATTATAATAATTATTTAATAATTAATAATAAATTTTAATACTTATGAAATGATATCTAGCATTCAATAATTAATAATATTTCGCATAACGTTGTGAGAAAGTTAGAGCTTTAACAACTTATTTTGAAAAAACATTGTAATACGTTTTCCTTGATAATATTTTACACATAAATGTTGTAGAAATAAAGAATTCTATGACATTGGTCCAAATAGTTGTTAAAAACCATAATTTATGATAGTTTATTTGCGTTCTATCATATCTGTTTTTTCCTAGCACTTATGTGATGTTGTTGAATTTTAATTTTCTCAATATCTTTTTGAAGTGGTAACTTTATTGTGTTCAATAATATTTATAAAGCATTATAGAAATCACAACATTTATATTATTTTGATAGTTTGCAACTAAGATAGTACTCAAATATATTAAAAAATTACTATAAAATAATGAGTAAATAAACAACGTTTGATATATAGACTTTTTTGGGGGGAAATATTGCAATAGGACTGTATTTTGAAGGGTTTGAATAAAAATTGAATTAAAAGAATCGATTTCCCCTCAATTAAGAAAAAACACGCAGGTTTCCCCTCATTTTATGGCGGCAACCGTGAAAAATCCAGCGCCTTCATCTGTATTTTCCTTTCCACTTCCAATAATAACTCACCACTCCAAAAAATATAATAGTTCTTACCCTAAAATTTTGATGACCACTTCCCCTTCATCTACTACTTTAAGACTCCCAGCAACAATTACTAAAGAGTTGAGAAAAATTGGAGGATTATATATATTTGCGACATTATCTGTTTAGCTATTTCAAGTTCGGGGAGTTAGGTAAAAAACGAGTTTTCTTACCTTTCAATTTTGAAGTCTAAAATTTTATAGGCTGGTTCTATTTGCACCCTCTTATTCCCTTTCACACCCCGCTAATTTATAAAATTTTAATTTTCCGAAATTGCCCTCCCTGTAGATCACAAAATAACATGTTTAAAATAAATAATCGTGCAAACAAGCTTGAATGTACTAGGTTCATGTAAAATCCTCGCTCGGTCTGAGTGAGGTTTTCATGCTAACCTCGCTACCATCAAACTAGGTTTGTATTATAACCTAGTTAGGGTCGAGTGAGGTTTGTATGATAACCTAGTTCGGAGTAAGTGATGTTTGTGAATCAACTACGTCATATTTGTACGTGATTCAAAAAATATGATGGCATTTTGGGTATAAATTGGGGTGTGAAGAGGAAAAACTGGGGTGCGATGGTTTTTTTTTAACATGACTGCTAAATGCAGTAAATATTTGCTTCCTACAGTAATCACCAATTACACATTAGCCCTTGCTAATTTTAAATAACATGGCAGCTCATTAATGAAGTAGACACTGTTTCCCACTAAAGACTCTGATTACGATAATATTTATTCAAATAATTATGTAATATAATGCAAAACAATTGCATAAAGCAATAATATTTAATAGGTTAAGCACATGGTCAACGAGTGTACATAAAACAAGGGAAGGATATAATAGTACATTACACTAGATTTTGATTACTGCATGGAGCAAATGTTTACTGCATTTAGCACCTCCCTTTTTTATAAATGAATGGGGTGGGAAAGGAGAAAAGCGGGGTGAAAATAGAATTAGCCAATTTTATAATCTGAACATAATTTCAGATGAACCGACCCTTCCCCAAAGCGGAAGAAGCAGCCGCGTAGGGCCTCGAAACAAGTAGGGCACCAAAATTCAGGAGGACGCGATACCAAACAAAGAAAATCACGGAATCAGATCTATGATAAATGAACGGAGGCGAGACGATTCAAGCAAGACGGCGACCTGCATCAGCCAACATCCAACTCGATGGCTCCATCTCGAAGCAGCCTTCATCTCGGCGATGGCTGCACCTAGGACACGAGCTTCAAATTCATCTTGGAGATGGTCACACCTAGGACACGAGCTTTAAATTCATCTCGCCAACGACAGCTATAAGCTAGGGGAGGCTTCCTTCGGCCCCATCTATGTTGATTCAGGTGCTGATAATTTAGGTTTTATATGTTTTAAACTTTAAATTATTATTTGTTGAGTTAGTGTAGTACTTTATTGTAATTTACATTATTCAGTAATTTGTAAAATGATGCAATGGACAAGTATCAAAACAGTGCATTTTTTTTCTTTTTAAACTTTATAATGATTCTTTATTTGGTCTGACATTAATGAATATTTTAAAATAACTTTCATCTTAGTTCGAACCCAGAAACATTAGATTCATTTATGACTGTTTAAGAGTATGATGTGCAGTCAGTCTCCTGCCAATCAGAATCTGGACATATAGTTGCCAAAAAGTATTAAGATTGAAAAAGATAACTATTGCGTTTTAGCAAGTGAAAATTGGAAAAGAAATGGCTCTCTATTACCTGCTTGCTCCATACTGATCTTTAAGAAAATTTAAGGTAATTTGTTCGAGCTTGGGTATGTTGCAAACTAGCATTTACATAGCATAAATATTAGGGCAATAGCACCTTCGGAAGATTCATTTCATAATCAACTTCTTGTCCTTTCATAAAGCAGTTAATGTAACTCATTTGATGGTAAATACAGATCAAGAATACTTGGATTTTTTTTTATTTTTTATTTTTTTTGCCGCCTTTTATAAACTTATAACATTTTTAGCCTAGTTTCAAAACTTATTACGAACATAGACTGGTTTATGCCACATCAGCTCAAAACCGTTATCAACACAGCGTTATTTGAGATGACGCGTAGAGCGTTATTTGAGATGATGCATAGAACTCACTTCTGGACGTTATTTAAGATGCCGCAGTTAGCGTCATCTTGAATGCCGCTTGTGTTAATAACTGTTTTACGCTGATGTGACATAAACCAGGCTACGGTCGTAATAAGTTTTGAAACTAGGCTAAAAGTGTTATAAGTTTATAAAAGGTGACTAAATCTAAAAAAAATCCAGAATACTTTAGATGAAAAGTTCGATTTTGAATAGATTTTGTTGTATAACTCGAATTATCATTATGAACAAAGTTATTTCTCTTTTCCACTGCTCATTGTTTAAAAACACCATAAACTATTTTGGTGAATTAATTAACGATAATAATATTAGAGTTTTTTGGTAAAGGTCTTAGTTGTGCAATTGCCTTTAGGCACCAAAATGCCTAGGACCGACCCTGTCCATATCCAACATGATCGCTAGCACTATAATGTCCTACAAGATCTGCATCAAAATCGACACTCTATATCTTGCCATCATGCTGATTTCACTCCTCATTTCAGGTTACGTTCTAATAATTGTCCATTAGCATCCATCGTGAATTTGCTCTATTATTAATTTTGGAAACAACCATTTTACTGTGAATAAACTGAGAAGTTTTGTCACCTTGCGTTATACTGTTCAGTTTCATCCTTTAGGAATTTTCAAATGCCAGTTTCTTCATGATATTGGAGAGATATTTTGTTTTCTGACCATTCTGGTTAGCCAAATCAGTGCTATCGTATGAGTTTGAATCAGTTGGTTATATAGGGCATTTTTTTTATTACTGTTTCTTTCATAAATTTTGTTGGTTGTTTTCTTTTGTTTGCTGCCATGCTTTAAGTGCTTTCATATTATTTTTTTTTTTTTTTAATTTGCTGACTAAGATAAATAACGGTCTATGGACATTAATTTGTAATGCCTGCTCTTAAATTAATATTTGATCAACGTACCCGTAAATTAAGATAGAACTTCATTTTTTTATTGGCAAGAAAAGTAAGTGATTATTATGAGATGCATTCACATATGTAGAGTACGGTCCTGGCTAGAATGCAGTAAGGATTTAGAGGTATAATGAACAATAATATGCCAATCGTTATTTTTACCAATAATTTCTTTACTTTTTGGCATTCCCACACTAGAATTGAAATATCTTTATATAACATGTGCGGATGAAAACAGGAAACAGAACAATCAGTTAAGTCAATTCATAATGAAGAGGTTGGTACGAAAAGAAAAAGAAAAAATGAGAACTTATTTGAAACTAAACTGTTTTGGATTAGATGATCACAAAAAGATCAGATCATTAATTTTTATCAGTTTCTAGGGTTTACACTATATTTATCTGTATAATAAAGAAAATCCTTTTCATCTGTAGCCTTTTTTTCGAATTGCTGAGGCTACCCATCCTTATCATGTATTTACAAATTGGCTTTTGAACACAAAATTAGCGCGGACTAGAGTTGACTACGATTTGTTGGTTGGAGAAATTATTAAAGTGAAAGACAAATTAGTTCTTACTTAAGGTATTATATCTACATCTCCCTTAATTAAGATGAATTGGAATTGGTTGTCCAAACTTTAGTCATAAAACGAATTTACAATTAAAATATGACCTCTTTGGAATCTATGATTCCAATGATTTATACAAATTTGATCAAACAATATCTTTAGACTTTAGTACTACCACTGTAAAGTTTTATCCATAAGTCTATATGATGACGTATAGTGTATAAACCCAAGACTAGTTACTAATATGATATTTCATTAAAAAAGTGCAAATCTATATCTTAAGTAGAGGTTCTTACTTAATATATATTTCATATTATGCTATTAATAGTTGTATTTCTGTTTCTAGGCTAACTTACGAGCTCTTTTTTTTTTTGTAGCTAGTTCTTATGCTTTCATGTTTCAATGATATGCACTAATCTACAACATACATTCAGGTAATCTCATATTAGAGCAACTTCAGTGGATGAAATTACGGGTTGAATATAAAGGGGTAAGCCTCCAGTCGTGGAGTTAAGGCGTAATATTAAGGATAATATTCAGGATCGGGTTCAGGATCCTAAATAGGATCCTGGCGCCTATTTTATAGGCGCCAGACTCTGGCGCCTATAATATAGGCGCCAGGCTCATAATTAGACCACGCATCAAAATTTAAATTAAATCGCTCTTAATTACTGGTAATACAATTCATATCTGGCTAACGTGCTATTACAACACTACTTTTCATGCTATTTTAATGGATCATAATTAACTAACGTGACTAATTTTCATGATGGACGCACTAATTTTCATGCTATTTTAATGCATCTTAATTAATTAATGTGTTGTTACAGCACTAATTTACTAATTTTCGGAGGCTGGCGCCTATTTTATAGGCGCCAGGATTCTGGCGTCTATAAAATAGGCGCTAGGTTCTGGCGCTTATAAAATAGGCGCCAGAACCACTGGCCCGATCACCTCGATTCAGGGTTGAATATTCAACCCTGAATCCACTGAAGTTGCCCTTATGTTATGCTGCTTCTTTTTTCCGGTTTACTTTCACCGAGTTTTGCATCTCTGCATACTTAGACAATTTACTGTAACTGCTATTTTTATTAGTAATTGTATAATCACACCGAATAGCTTAAAATAGCAATACTGTGTACATCATATATTGATATGTTAACGCTAAAGAACAAAATGCTTTTGAAACCTGTACAAAAATGTGTGAACTGTATTGGAGCCCTGTCATCTTGCTGGTCTTACTTTCAACAGTTTCATGATACAATAATTATTAGTTTAGAATGTGTTGTATTTGATTCATACCGAGATCATGTTGAAGTTTTGTTGCCGTCGGGATAGTAGCGACTATACCCAGATCATGTCGAAGTGTGTCTAACCTAAAATCGTTGAGTTCATTTGTTGCTCTTAGGTTAGTAACTGACATGTCTATTTGTTTTGCAGGTATTTGAAAAAGATACAAGGGTGCATTGTGAAATTGAGAAGGTTATCTTTGATTGCTTTAGGATTTATATTTGAGAAGAACATGTAATTTGATGCATTATTAGTATTATTTGCTGTTAGTTTCAGAACTTATTTGGTGTAGTTTTTGCAACATTTTGGGATGGAATCAATGGTCGGATAAGAGATGCAATCAATGGTCGGATAAGGAGATATATGGTCATAAAGGAAAATAATAGTTTGAGATTTTTTTTTTAAAAAACTTGTTGATACTTACAATAGTTGGTTATTTCACTTATTTAAGTAAAAAATGTTTAATCATAATTGATATTCTACAATCTGATATTACTTGTATTCATGTAAATCCAGGTTGGAAACCATCTCCATTGGCGGTAGGGCTGTCAATGAGTCGGGTTGGGTTCGGGTTGATTTATAAATGGGTCGGGTCAACCCGTTTATTAAACGGGTCATATTTTTCCGACCCTAACCCGACCCATGTAACCCGTTTAACTAAATGGGTCGGGTCGTGTTGGGTCGAGCTTACCCGTTTGACCCATTGATAGATATTACCTACTAATATAAGCAACAAAAGAGCCAAATCACCAACATGCATACTGTTATGAAATCATCAACATGCAAAAAGTTGCAAAGTCATCAACAGACAACACATATATAAAGCATGAAATCACCATATCCAAAAATCATTTCCGATATATAAGTATATATTTCCATATTGCATAAATCAAAGACTACCAGTATGGAAGAGATATAGTTGTTATAAGTAAAAATATAACTAACAACATACAAAAATAAATTAGTAAAATATAACAGTTTACATATACGAGCATACTGATTACTGCATACATAAAAGGTTAACACTAATAGTATACATAAAAGACTAACCGTATGGAAGAGATACAACATATAATCGGGTTTGACGGGTCAAAATCGGGTTAGCAGGTAAACCCTAAACCCACCCGTTTATAAATGGGTCAAATTCGGGTTGACCCGAAAATGACCCGCTAACTAAACGGGTTGGGTTAACCTGCTAATTTCCGTGCGGGTTTCGGGTCGGGTAAACCCTAAACCCAGCCGTTTATAAACGGGTCAAATTCGGGTTGACCCGAAAATGACCCGCTAACTAAACGGGTTCGGTTAACCTGCTAATTTCCGTGCGGGTTTCGGGTCGGATCACGGGTCATGTAGGAAATTGACAGCCCTAATTGGCGGTTTGCATTCTTTGGCGAGTCAATTTTGGTGCTCCTGCGTGCTATTGTTGTTTTTGTATTCGGTATTTGTATAATTTCACCATAGGCTTTTGTTATTCCATAATTGTTATGAAAGTATTGATTATGTATTGAATTTATCAACTTAATTATGTATTGTGCTTGTATGTTAATTGATATTCTATGTTGTTAGTTGATCATGAATGGTGTTATTTTTCGAGTTCATATTAACTAAGTATCTTAATTAACATTGGCTTCCGTCGGTTGTAAATTAGTATTTTATTGTAGTAACGTTTATTGACGGAATAGAAAGGGAGTACGAGTGAATTTTGCAAATCTGCATGTGATTGCCGATGGAAATAAAAACAATTGTCACCAATAACCTATAATCATTTGTGACGAATTACCGACAAATATCTAAGGTGAAGCAAAAGTTGAAATTATTCGCTTCTAATGCCTTGCTATTTAGCAAGGGATCTCCGACGGAATTTTTTTAAAATATATATTAAAGAAATATATATCCGTCGGTAAAATGTCGGTAATTTTTTTTTAAATTAAATTTATATATATTAACAAATGACGGTAAAGTGTCGGAGAACTGACGTTAACTTCCATCGTAAAATGGTCACTAAAATACAGACGTGAAATTTACCAGCTAGTGTTTTCCGTCACAAATCCGTCACTGATACATGTTTAGCGATGGATCTGTGATCGATTCGTCCACTGTAAAATCAGTGTTTTCTTGTAGTGTGGATGACAAAAGCGAGAAATGAATTTTTACCGGATATGATAAAAGAAGCAAGGCTTATAGACTCTATAATCCACTCACAAAGAAATTAATCATTTCTCAAGATGTTGAATTTGATGAATCAGATTACTGGAGATGAAGCGCAAAAGAAAGAGAAGTTGCAGGTCTTTTCTTTAATGATGATGATGGCTCCGATATAAATGGTGATGGAAATGATGATCAGACTCCTCCGCAAAGCCCTAATCAACAAACTCCTGCTTCAATGACATCAAGTTCAAGATGCAACAATCGTTCAGAGCGAGCACCTAGAAAGATGCGGAGTCTAGATAACATTTATGATGCAACAAGTCTAGTACAAACAACTTTTGATTATTCATTATTTTGTGTAATGGCTGAATGTGATCCAGTGACATTTGAGGAAGCTAATGACGAAAGCAAATGGAACAAAGCCATGGATGAAGAAATTGGTGCAATAAAGAAGAATGACACTTGGGAGCTCACATATCTTCCAAAGAGCACAAAGCAATTGGTGTCAAGTGGGTCTATAAGACAAAGATGAATCAAAATGGAGAAGTGGAAAAGTACAAGGCAAGGCTAGCGTCTAAAGGCTACAAACAGAGACAAGGAATTGATTATGATGAGATATTTGCTCCAGTTGCAAGAGTTGATATTATAAGACTACTAAAAATACTTGCAACACAGAATCAGTGGAAGATTTATCAGATGGATGTAAAGTCAGCATTCTTGAGTGGCTATCTAGAAAAAGATGTCTATATTGAGCAACCTCCTAGATATGTTTAGAAAAGACGGGAAAGCAAAGTCTACAAACTGAAGAAAGCCTTATATGGTTTGAAGCATGCTCTGCGAGCATGGAACACACGGGTTGATGAATACTTTCAGAATAATGGTTTTGTCAAGAGTCCGTATGAGCATGTACTCTACACAAACAAAAATTCAGGTGGAGATATTATGATCGTGTGCCTGTAGTGGATGACATGACCTTCACTGGAAACAACCCTGGTATGTTTGATGATTTTAAGAAAGTTATGACTAACAAATTTGAGATGATGGATATTGGTGAAATGTCGTACTTTCCTGGAGTCGAAGTCAGGCAAAACAAAGATGAGATTTTTATGTCACAGAAAAAATACCTAGAGCAGATTTTAAGCAAATTTAGAATGAAAAAAATGCAAACCAGTGAGCATACCAGCAGATGTAAGCATAAAGCTGAGATTTGATTCAGTTAGAGAGTTGGTATATCTAACATTGTTCAAGAGTTTGATTGGAAGTTTAAGGTATCTAAGTTTCACTCGTCCCGATATTATATACGCAGTTGGATTGGTTAGTAGGTACATGGAGAATCCAAAGCAAGATCATTTCATGGAAGCTACAAGAATTTTCCGCTACATAAAAGGTACACTTGATCATGGGTTGTTTTACACCCATTCACAAAATTCGAAATTAGTTGGGTACTCAGACAGTGATTACGGTGGCGATCTGGATGATGGGAAAAACATTTCGGGATATGCTTTTCATATCGGTTCGGCGATATTTTCGTGGTCATCAAAGAAGCAACAAATCTCGACGTGTGAGGCAGAGTATATTGCAACAACAACATGCACATGTCAAGCTATGTGGCTAGGCTACATATTGGGTGAATTAAATCTTGCAAAGAAAGATCCAGTTACTATTTACGTGCATAATAAATCCTCTACTTCATTTGCTAAGAATCCCGTGTCACATAGTCGATGCAAGCACATCAATATTAAATATCATTTTATTCAAGAACAAGTGAATGACAAAACTGTAGAGTTGGTGCACAGCAAAACTGAAGAAAATTTAGCGGATATTTTTACAAAGCCATTGAAGCCAGATGCGTTTTTGAAAATGAAAGTCAAGCTCAGAATGAAAATCAAATTTGAGGGGGAGTTGTAGAATTCAAACCCTTCTAGAATAATAGTTGTATTGAATCCATGCACTAGTTTAATGTGAAATAAAAGTACATCAGCTACTTTAGTGCGAAAGGAAGAAAAACACACATCCTGGAAATGTGCATGGTCTCAAGGATGGTAGGTATGACTTGTAATGAAAGCAAGTCAATAGTTGTAAGCGTTAATAAATAATATAATGATGTAAGAAATGATGTAAGCATAAGTTTTTTAGGCTTATTAATAAGGCAACCACTACACCATAACAGCCAATTTGACACACAAAGATGCGGAGATAAAATACGGGTTAAAGCCATATCATATTAGATAGTGCTCAGATCCGTATCAAACTACGTTTTGCGATACGCACCATCCAAAACGCCTTAAATCTGACCGTCTACCAACGAAGCCCCGGATTAGTTAATTTGATACGGCTTTAGGCCAAATCGAATTCATATTATATTGTGCATCACATTAGGCAATCGGAATAAAAAATTTGGCCGCTCCCTTTTCCCTTTGTTTTACTTTAATAGTGACCGAAAAACTCAAATTAGGGTTTTCGGTCACCAAATCGTGTCTCCACCTTTCTGTGGAATCTCCTCCTCCGACAGAGACGAACAAGCCTCTCCTTTGACAGAAACGCAACAACCCTTGGTCTCCCTACTTGTCCTTTGACAGTAGGTATGTGTTTCAATTGAATTGTGGCATGCATGCCTGATAGTAAGGAACAGATTGAAGTCTTTATGTCATAGTTGATTGCTACTTTGTGTTAGTGTGTTGGCTGTTTCAATTAAATTGGTTTGTGTAAGTGTGTTAGCTGATTGCTACTTTGTGTAAGGGAAGGATCTGTGGTTATACCCTAGAATCAGAGAAATCAAATTTGAATCATGTTTTGTGATAATGTAAAAAACATCTGAATTGCTATTGGAAACATGTATGGTATAATTATAGATTGCGGTATGTCCATGAAACAAAGAAATAACAACGAGTTAGTCATAAGGGTGCAGTAACCTTTACTAATGTTAAGATGTTTAATGTCAATTGTCCATAACCTGATTCTTTTTGCAATAGCTATTTGATGATATGTTATTTAGATTGTTTGCCATGTTGAATCTGAAATGTGACGGAAAATGAGCAAATGGATAATTGTAGTTCAATATTTAACCATGATTTCATCGTCATTTGACTGTTTGTTTGCCTTACGCTTGAAATTTAAATTGGGTTGTCTTATAAAAAGTTTACTCTGTTTTGAGAACTAACAAGTGTACTGAAAATATTATAACAGGTTTGTTGAAAATTTTGGTAGATGGATGATTACTAGACTTTCTGGTTAATATTTTAATAGGCGATCCACCAGGTGGTTGCATTTTAGCTCACGCGTAGGGTCGAATATCCATGCTTATTAGGTTTATCCAAATATCGGATGCTGCTGCACTTAACCTTAGTAAAATGCTGCTTTCACTGGCAGCTTTCCCCTATTTTGTAGCAGAGACTATAGTGTAAGTTGCACTGCACAGTCTGCTTCAAAGAAACCGAAAGTTGCAAGTGAAAGCAGCTTTTTCCAAAGGTTAAGTGAATGGACATTCGACATTTGGATAAAGCTAATAAGCATGGATTACTGACCCTGCGCGTGAGCTAATATGCATCCACCTGGTGGATCGCCCAGTAAATTCTTAATCAGAAAGTCGAGTATGTGTTTCATCCGAAGATGATGATTCGATATCTTTAGACGTTGGAGCAGGTATATATTATTTTACACTTATCTCTACGTAGTATCTTACATAAGAATTGAATGGACATGTTGTGTGCACATCTTGAATATTCTTTTGGTTTATTTGTTCCTTTTTGTGTGTATATAAGGATGTTCTGTATGCTAGGGTACGAACTACCAGTGTTGCAGATGGACTACAGTTCAGGTGATTCTTCATTTAGGTTTGCATTTATAACGAATATCAATTTTCCACTCCTAAGTACAGTTAATTTCATTTAAAAGCCTATGGTCATAGCAAAACCAGTTTACAATGTGTATTCATTTAAAAGACACGATATGCCCTTCACTATTATCAGTACGGCGCTCGACTAGTCGTCAACTAGTCTACTAATCAAGATCAAACCCTCGACATGAAGTCTCGACTTGCTTTTTGTATGAATTTTGGGCGCATGGGTAAAAATTAGTCGATTAATCGACTAGTCGATTTGACTAGTTGTTATTGGTGCCCAGTGAAGTATTTGTACACAAGGACTACCATGAAATTACACAAATACACTGATCGACACGATATGCCCTTCACTGTTGTTGGTGTCCAGTGAAATTACATAAACACACTGATCGACTGGTCGATCCCAACCACTTACAGTGATCGGCTACCGGTGTTCACAAACACACTGATCGACATACACTTATCTCTATATTCATGTTTGCATCTCAGTCACAGTGAGTTAAAATGTCAATCTCCTGTCCAGTGAAGTATTCGTAACTTGTTTCTTGTATTTTATAGGCATTCCTATTGGAAATTTTGGTGCTTTTGTGCTGCTGGAACTCAGGCTGCAGGCTATATATCACGATTCAGTTTTGCTGCCAAATGAAACTTGAACTCAGGCTGGCTATCACACTCAATCTTCCCGGCCTCGACTGGAGTTTTATCAGGCTGATATGTTTTTACCTTTTTTTTGTTAGTTCGTAATGTGATGAAAATCTTTGATAGTTTCCTTTTATTGTATATGTTTGTATGTACATTGTGTTCGTGTCATGACAAAACTTGTAATGCTTTGAGTATACACACACACACACACATATATATATATATATAAATTGTGTTATTCTTGTGTGTAAATTGTGGTATATGTATGCTCCATGTTATGAAAAATATGTGCTACTGTTCCTGTATATATATATATATATACACACACACATGCACACACACACATACACATATATGACATATATATATACACATGTATATGTATATGTACGCACACATATAATTAGACATGGTCAAAAGCCGTGTCTGATTACACTTTAGATACGGCTAAGAGCCATATGTTATTTCTAGTGAGATACGGTTTATAGCCGTATCTAATAATTTAACGCGCCATTTTTTGATATGGCTTTTTAGTGTGCCTAATTGCTTTAGATACACACACACATATATATGATATATATATATATACACATGTATATATATACACACACACACATATATGATATATATACACACATGTATACGTATATGTACACACACATATAATTAGACACGGTCAAAGGCCGTGTCTGATTACACTTTAGATACGGCTAAGCCGTATATTATTTCTAGTGAGATATGGTTTATAGCCGTATCTAATAATTTAATGGGTCATTTTTTGATATGGCTTTTTACTGTGCCTAACTGCTTTAGATACGGCTAAAAACACAGCATAATTAGCATATATGGTGTAGAGAGCCGATATGTATTGTAAGAACACACCAAGTGAAATATAAATGAGAAGAAATAGTTGAGAGAAAACGTAAGAGCAGAAGCTCTGTGTCTTTACCATTCCATATATATATAAGTGTGTTGTTCTTCTATCATAAAACCATATCATACAACACATCTTCTTGTTTTGAGTTACAATAATAGAGTGAAACTCTTACACATTTCCAACAATAATAACAATAATAGCAACTTCCTCCAGTGTAATGTCTTCCTCCTCCTAGCTCCACTTCTCATGTTCATCAATCCAAAATTGTATTGTTAAGAGGTGGAGGTCAGAACAATAAGTTCTTGTGATACTCAATACCCTTTAATCATGGTATTATCATGTACTGATTTATCAAATCTTAAGATCATGTTCATGGTATTGGGTATCAAATCTTATTATTTAAATTGGCTACTTGCTCACTGCTCTAACTTTAAAAAAGGGTAAAGAAAACCCTCAGAATAGTTGGAAACAACCAAACAAATTAATATTGGAATCTACATAAACATTGCAGTGAAATTTCGCATATCCAAAGACTCGTTGAACAAACCTTAAAACCAGGGTCACTGCCTTATTAGAATAAAACAAAGTTAATGAATCAAAAAACAGAAAATATAGATTAGAAACGCTTTTTCCTGGCCATGCGTTGCTCAGACCTCAACATCAATGTTAAATTTGGTGATACAAAATCACAAATTGATTGGAACAAATTTGCAAAGAATGGAAAGTAAATATTTTTATAATTGGAATGCATTGATTGCATTTGATGAGGTTGTAGAGAAATAAATGAAGGGATTAATTTCTTCCATCTATGCTAAAGAAACGGATTGGTTTACTTCCTATGTTTGCACATTTGTTGTTATGGTAATTTGCCTCCATTATATTATTACCATATGTTGGTAATTTAACTGATGACTCACATAGATTTACAATGGCTATATATTGAGGGGTAGACTTTAGTGTAAACCCATCCTGGCCTGGAGCCCGTGATCCCCAATGGTGTCTCTTCTTGTTAAACCTGATTGAGGTTTGGATATGTAAACTCTTATTTTGTAATCTCTTGTAGTTCTCTCATGTGGAATAAAATCTCTCTCTGTTGGACTGGACGTACACTATCTCGAGGATAGTGGAACCAATATAAATATTGTGTCTCTTCGTTTCTCTGCTATAGTTATTTACTATTTTGTTGATGTAATAGAATAATTGCTATCAGATTAGATTGGTGTTCAATTGACAAATTTAGATCCTATTTATTGCGCTTCCGCATATGCGTGCAAAAATCATAACAGATTGGTATCAGAGCGAGGCGATTTGTTTTAAATTGTGCATCAATTATTTCTACAAAGGTTGGTAGATTCAGTGATGATTATGCTATTACTATTTTGGAGAAAATGAGACTTTGGTGGAGGAGATTATGTCGAGAGTGAAGAGCATTCCAATCTGGGAACTTTGACGTGATATGGAGTTTATTGTGAAGAAGCCATCTGATATGGATAAGGGAAGATGGAAGAAGACGAAGAAGAAGTCGGGTGACGGTTGAAGAACCTAGTCCACAGCAAGGTGGAGAGGTTAATATGGTTACTGCTTATAGTCCTAAGGTGGAGGATCATGGTATCAACAAGGGTATAGATGTTGATGATGCTCGAGAGATCCCGGAGATGAAGAGATCATGTCAAACGGAAGATGGATGTCGAATTTTGAAATCCATAAAGACGATGGAGATCTTGTGGTATTGCAAGCATTTTTTAGACCGTTGGTTAATGCACGGAGCAGCTCAGGTGGTAGATGCATCTTTTGCAGGCAGTGGGTTGTGTTTGTATCTAGGGTGTAAAATATATCTTTTCTCGCCATCCCCATAATGTATGAGACAAATGTATGCATTTCGATTAGGGTCATATTCTATGGTTACAATTCTACCAGATATGTCTTTTTCATTCCGTCGAAAATCGATTTTACGGTATAGACGGTTATGACCTCCCCCTCTATGTCTTGCGGTAATGATTCCTCTGGCATTACGACCTTTACCACAATGATGCTGTCCACAGATCAAATTATTTCGTGGATTGGAGTGTGGTCGTAGTCCTTCCAAATCGACAGGGTATCTCGTTGCCCTGAGATGGAGGTTAATTATAATTGAGAGAATAATTTTTTGGTCTTGGTGGTGTTGAGATTACTTTGGAATTTGCCTTTTTTTGTTTTGGATATTTGCAACATTTTGTTGGCGGACGGGGACGTATTCTAAGCTCGTTAACAATTATGTGATGGGGGGTGGCTTTGCTGGAACCCATTTGGTAAATATTCATTTTTTGGTGTATCTCGTTGTGAGATTTTGATTGAAGGTGGAGTTTTGTTGAAGAGTTTTATGATGATAAGAGAATTTAACTCAAGGTGGGGTGCTGGAGTGCATCAAGGTGGAGTGTTAAATTTGGTGATACAAAATCACAAATTGATTGGAACAAATTTGCAAAGAATGGAAAGTAAATATTTTTATAATGGGAATGCATTGATTGCATTTTATGAGGTGGTAGAGAAATAAATGAAGGGATTAATTTCTTCCATCTATGCTAAAGAAACGGATTGATTTACTTCCTATGTTTGCACATTTGTTGTTATGGTAATTTGCCTCCGTTATATTATTACCGTATGTTGGTAATTTAATTGATGACTCACATAGATTTGCACTGGATATATATTGAGGGGTAGACTTTAGTGTATACCCATCCTGGCCTGGAGCTAGTGATCCCCAGTGGTATCTCTTCTTGTTAAACCTGGTTGAGGTTTGGATATGTAAACTCTTATTTTGTAATATCTTGTAGTTCTCTCATGTGGAATAAAATCTCTCTCTGTTGAACTGGACATACACTATCTCGAGGATAGTGGAACCAGTATAAATATTGTGTCTCTTTGTTTCTATGTTATAGTTATTTACTATTTTGTTGATGTAATAGAATAATTGCTATCAGATTAGATTTGTGTTCAATTAGCAAATCTAGATCCTGCTTATTGTTCTTCTGCAAAGGCGCAATTTTCATAACAATCAATTTCCTGATCTAAGACATCCAAATTTCTTTGCTATTGCTCACATCTGTTCCTTTTATTTTTGTGAAAATTAGGCTCACATCCCTAAAACATTTCAAAATATAAGCCACGTCCAGTCCAAAGTTTTATGCATTTCCGGTCCTTAAAATTGAGCTGCCGCTTTCTTTTTTTGGTCCCTTCCGCCTCCTGCTGCTCCCCTTCGCCTTTTCCCATTTTGGACCCAAAAAATGCGCTATGATATTAAAAAAAATCTAAAAATAGGAAATATTCTCAGGAACATTCGCCCAAAAAAAAAAAAAAAAATTGCATACTTCTGTGCAACAATATCTGAAAAGTAGCATACATGTATGCATATAGTGTATTTATGTTGAAAATCTGGACCAATAAACGCATACATGTATGCAACTATTAGTAAATAACTGCATACATGTATGCATACAAAGTTGAACTGAGATTCATGTGTTACGAAAAGTAGCATACATGAATGCAACTATTCTGTATATATTCATGTATGTATGCAACAAATTTAAAAGTGACAACGGCTTCTGAATATGCACATGAATGCATGCATATATTCTGTACAGGAGCATAAATGTGTGCAATAATGTCTGAAAAAGGCGAATGCTTGAAAAAACAGGTTAAATTTGAATAAATGCATAAAAGGATGCATGCAATGTTGTTTAGTTGCATACATATATGCATTTATACTGCAGTTGGGGCGCAACACTGAAATATAAGCTTGAGTGTATGCAACTATTTACAAATAGGTGCATCTTTTGATGCAAAAACCTGATGTTTCGCTGTTTTTGTGTATTTTTGGGTTTTGACGTGGTTTTCGATTGTTTTAATACCTGAATTTTTTGGCGTGTACGTGTTTTATTTAATAATGAATTTTTTTATATTTTTTTAATTTTATTTAATGAATTTTCAAAAAATAGGGACCTAATTTACAATAAG
Organism: Allium sativum; assembly: GCA_030737875.1. Taxonomy (NCBI): domain Eukaryota; kingdom Viridiplantae; phylum Streptophyta; class Magnoliopsida; order Asparagales; family Amaryllidaceae; genus Allium; species Allium sativum. Next base: position 710,003,608 of record CM060919.1, on the reverse strand, counting down.
TTTACCACCGGATGTGAGCTTAATTTTGAAACTTAATAGGGACCTATGAAAAAAGGACCCTTTATTTTTCCTAGGACTTATCAACTCCAAGTTTGATCAATGCCAAATCATAATCATACTTTTGCTTTGTTACCGGATTTGAAAGAGTCTCATACGCCTTCTGCAACTCAACAAAAACCTTTGTTGATTCCTCTTTGCTTGATAAAGAGCAAACATTAGGATGGTATTGAAGAGCCATGCTTCTATTTAATATCGGAAGATTTTACGGTCTATGATTCCAGTGAAAGAATCTCATAGTAATCTTCTACTTTATTCTTCATGTCGATTGACGTAGCTTTACAGGTGAACGTGTTTTTATTCCAAATGCTACATTTTGGTAGTTGTGGGGTTGTTTAATTGTGAATCACTTTTAGCTCCGTTAAATTTGAATTGCAAAGCTTAGGTTGGGTGTGTATATATATATATACACACACACACACACACGCAGACACTTTAGTGTATAAATTTAATTTGTTGTCGCCAGCAATTACTTGACATTTGTAACAGTCAAATAGATTTAAAAATGCAACCTTAGAGGTTTCCTTGATGAAGGCAAGAAATGATCTTTTAGCAATTATTTTAAGCTTCTTTTTCTATCGTTTTTAGGGAGAACACACGGTTTCATATAAGTTCAAATCTGAGCAAACTGTTCAAATTTAAATATACATGCATTGTATTATATGTCCAAATTAGCGTTATTTGTTCAAAATTAGTATTATAAGTTCAAACTGGTGCTAACATCCACGGATATAATACCGAATAATGCACAAGTTGTTAAACCAAAATTCAAAGTTATATTTAAATTACTGAAAATGTCTAATTTACATTAGCTATCATCCATTTTCCAAGTTTTTAAAAGCTAACACAGTTGTACATAAATGTATTCTAATTTTTCTAAGTTCAGTGGATCATAAAATTGTATTATTTAACTACTTACCTTATTTTTCATGTCATGTTTTGCATTTATATGTACACCTATATGATCCATATTTGCATCATCAACGATTCACATGGTAAAGCATGCTTTTATTAATTAATAGTAACACTAGCAGCCAACATTTCATGAAACTATCAAATACATAGATTTAAAGACAGACCAACGCACTATATATTAAAATAAGAGTCAATGCATTGATCATTTTATGTCGTTTCCGTCAGCTGGCTGTATATGATAACTTTTATCTAGACATATATTGCAAAAATATTGCATTCTCTTGTGCAATTTGGCATGCATAAGTCTGCAGAAACAGTAGTTTATATACCACCCATGTGGTTTTAATCGACTACGATCAGCCGACATGTAGTAGTGGTTACATTCAGGCGTCCATGCCTTTAAATTATTACGGATTATTATGAGTAGTTGAAACAAAATTTGGATATGGATAGAGTGTTTACTTACTGATAAAGGACAGATAGGTGATGAAATAAAATTAACATTTCGCATTCACAAATTTCCGGGCTAATCATTTAGTTGGATGAGTGATCATACAATATTTGTAGTTCTGAATTCTTACCACTAGATGTTTTATATGATTCCAAATGAAGAAGTTAGGATTGTTAATGAATATCTGAATAACTCAAAGGTTGTTGAGGAAGAAATAAGATAATGAAAAAAGGACATGACAACGGGCATTACTCGTGTCTTGAAAGTATTTTATGTTAGAAATAAATGAGTAGAGAAAGATTTGAAAGAAAGAAGCATTGACATTGTGGCAAAGTCTCACATCATGCAATAAGCACCACTACCTCTCTTTATATTTCATAACCAATAACATATATCAAGCATGAAGAGACATGTGGGCTTGTAGGAGCATGGAGGCATGGAGAGCCCTTAATATTATTATTAATACATCATAAATAGAGCCTTGGGGCTCTTGAGGTCTTGTGAGTTAATAGGTCGTCGGTTGTCACTTGGACCTGTTGCGCTGAAAAGAAGCTTTTGATTGGCAACGTAAATATGCAGAATTACACCGAGATGGATTACTTAACTTTTTCTGCTTTGTCTTCCTGTTTCTCCTTTCCAGAGTTCTTAGTTTTGTAACCTCTTCCGTTCATGGTCGCTCCGTTTGCACGCACTACGCTGCGGAGCTGGTCCGTTCCATCCTGATAAACAAATTGCTGACAAAACAACCAATGTGTATGGCGGCAATATTGTTTCAAGGAAACAAACTACTCTAGACCAGACATTTATATCAGGTATTTTTTTCTATTTTGGTTTTTGTAACGTTCTATACCATTGCAAATTGTTGCGGATTTGATCGTGCTTTCTGTCGTAACTATTTTTAAGTAACGCATTTTGACATGACAAGTGCTGCAATTTCTGGTAACAATAAGTTGAGTTACCATCCTTTTCGTAATACATTTTGGTTTACAAATAACATCTTATTGGCAAATTTGAAAAGAAAAGAGAAGAGACTTGATAAAGCAGTAGTTGTTCTCGATAGAGATATTGTATATGCGGGTGTAGCATATAGGTATAAGCCTGCTGACAAAATGGATCAGAGATAACATTTTACCACTACTATTTGTAAAAATCCGTAATTTCAGAATTTATTTAAAACTTTAGTTTAAGGTATTTTAAAGAATATAGAAGCGAAATTGACTATTTTTGCTAAATAAAATTTAAGAATAATTTTAAAATTAGTTTTTATATTTTATTTGACTTAAAATAAACTTAGTAAAATTGTTAAAATAATTTAAAATTTTGATTTTTAAATCATCACATAGCCCTTAAAAAGTGAGATTTTGTTAACAAGCTCAGAATTCGACGAGACCAGTTTTATTGGATTCAGGATAACAAACCGTTGTTGGGTTTAAAATTTCATGACGAATGGAGTTAGTATGTGGTGTACTCGATAAACCCGTTTAGGCTAAAATGGACGATCAGTTTACAAAGGAACGTTGTTGAGAGATCCCAAAATACAATTTCACTTTTTTCCAGATTCGTGTCAACAAATAATGAAAGAATCCTAAGTTTCTTTATTTATGGAGTTGTCGTTCAGGTGTACAAGAAGAAAAAGTACGCTAAAATCGCATTTTGGGGCTTATTTGAGAATAATTGAGAATTTTATCGGAAGGTCAAACGAACTTGGAATTTGAAGAAACTTGATTCGTTGGTTCATAATTCCGTGTATTTTCTTGTGCCAAAATTTTATAGCCAATGGAGATCGTTGCAGTCGGGCTATTAGAGAGAGGAGAGAGAATTCTTACTTAAATTCACTTTCTCTCCTCATAATTTCCTCCTTCAGAATCGCTCTTCCAAAATCAATGGCCTTTCTCCCCAAAACCCTAGCCGCCCTACCATAGCACGCAGCCCCCTACCCCACGTGCCTGCTCCGTCTTCTCTCCCTCATCTTCTTCTCCAGTTGCTCTAATACATGAAAAGGTGCTTCATTTAAGGTTCCTAGCTTCGTATACTACCTTCAAGCTCCTCCTTGGTGAACCCTAGGCGCTCCAGACGAGTTGTAGTCCTCTCCAAACCTCTCTCCACTTCCGGACAATGAAGACCCAAGCTCCAGAAACCTCCAATCGACCAAATCTCTTTCCTATCTTGCTTCATACACTTGCTAGATTGTGTACCGAGGTTGTCGTGGAGTTTCAAGACGTTCCGAGCCAGAAAGTTGATATTTTTAGGCGGTAGCGAGCATCAAAAACTCCGAAATTGCAGTGTATTGTTTCTTAATGGCTGGGGTGAGAGGTTCTTGCTTAAATTAGTACGTTAGAATAGTTTAATTAATTGTGAAAAGTTAATTAGTTAGGCATTTCAAGTTGTTATGTAATACGGTGAAAATTAGTAAGTTGCAAGTTAGAAATTGCATTATGTTATCATTACAACGACATGTAAAAATTTCATGTAATTGGATTACTCATCGCATATAATACCCCTTTTGGACACTTAAACTCTTCACAAGTCATTCGCGTTAGAAGCGTAGTATAAATTTGTGATACTCGCATTTCATGAACACTTATGGCGCCGTTAATGGCATTGAATGATTGGTTGTGTTGTGATATAAACGAGAATTAAAAATAATGGATTGATTAGACAAAAATGTCATGTTGCTTGTAGTAATGAAATTGGAATTGAAATACATTTAGAAGCTAAACGGATTGTTTATGTTCACCTATTTAAATAACATCAAAGTGATAAAATAAATGACTCATGAAATAATTGTTTGATGGTTGAAAACCTCACACGGGTCTGAGATGATTTTGATTTACACATCTCTCTGGTTTGTAGTTCGCATGTTAATCGTTAGGTTAAACAAGCGAGATAAGCCTCAATAAAATATATTGAAGCTTATATGAGATTAAATGCACATTGAATGCCATTTGAATGTCAAATAGTTGTTACCAACTATGGTTGGATGTATTGGGTTCATATGAGAAATTTTGCATGATATTTGGTTGAATATCATTTCAATCCAGAATAAAATGGTATATTTTAATAATATAAAAATATGAGGTGAAAACTGAAAATAATTTCGATGTTCAATTTAGGATGGACGCGTTCATATCGAAATGTCAATGAATATTCGTAAATGTGACAAATGATTTTGGAGTATTTTTAATATACTTTTGGCTATGCAAAGTATTTGAATTTTTAATAAATATTAACTTTTTAGGTGAAGTTCGGTTAAAATATGTAGTAAATGTTTGAGAAGAGATTTTCCTTCAAAAGTTTCTCGTTTATTTTTATTATGATTGTGAGGAAATTTTGGGCGAGAACGGAGAACTTTTGAAAAATAATATTATTTTATTCCTTAGAACAATAAAAATTTAGACCAAATGGTGAAATATTTGAATTTGGAAATAAACGGCTGAAATAATTTTGTTTCATTAAATAAAAGAGGTCAGAAATGTTTTAGATATATTTATAAATTATAAAATCGGTTCGGGCTTAAATAGAATGTGTCGTACAGTGACAGTTCGCGAACGTCAACCCATAACTTAGAACCGACGTAGCGGGAGATCCGACCGTCAGATTCTCCTTAATCTGGAACTGTTGGGTTCATATCGAAAACATCTTTCCAATCAATATAAGTGGTTTAAATTTTAACAGTTAGATCTTAAAAAATGTCCAAATCAATTTTGCAAAAGGTCGTTATGGACGCAGTTCGTTGACCGATATTGGAAACCGACTATAAGGGCTTAATAAAATTATTAAAACTATAAATAAATTATGATAAATCATAATAAGGGATTTGGAAGGAGCTTGGGTGAAATATTCCATGACTTTAAAGATAAATATTATTTTTGTCTAAAAATTTCCATTTTAGTAATTACAGTGGAATTTATATTGTAAACATAATGAGTTAATTTGAGGTTCGTCGTGACTGATATCTTTAGGAATATTGTTCTTGAACCCAACCATAAAAAGGAAGGATTTAATAAAGGAAAAATATAAAATTTCCCAAAATTTATTAAATTAAAAGGTGATTGTTGAAAGAGTCCATCACGTACGGAAAATAGCATTTTGGGGTTTTTAGTGAACAAGGCTTTAAATAACAGCTGTTCTCTAACTTGGGAACGATAAGGTTAATTTATTACATTGTGTTAATCATTGAAATATGACTTTGAGATTTGATAATGTACCTTAAATAAAATTATTGAGAGCCGTTTTCTAAAAATAGAAAATATTTAATTAAAAGAAAACCTGGATTGGAATGAAATGAGGTTTATCTTTGTGTATTTAATGCATGATTATAAAGATATAAAAGTTATTTGGAAAGTCCGGGTTTTAACCCATTCTAAATAATTATGACGACAATTACAAGGGATCTTCACATCGTTTTGAACTGCTACCGATGTCTTGATTGGGTTGTACACCCAAGGCAAGGTAATAAGTGGTGGTAGTTTAAAACGTACTTGAAAATCAGCCAGATACGCGAGGACCTCTTTCCTGTATTGGACATATAGGACGAGTAATAAGGTGCCTCCGGTTTCGTTCGGGCCCAGAACAGACTTGTGAATGGATTGTGTCTGACGTTATATTGTATGTTGTATTTGTTGATCTCTACTAAATATGTATCAGTTTGGTGGCAGAGAATTTATACTCTTGCTTAACACCCTTCTCTAAGACGTACGAGCTTAGAGGTTATCTATTGGCAGAAATCAATGGTAAGGTATGGATCGATAATGTGGCATATAAGGTGCAAATGATCAGGGCTTTTGTTGAAAAGTAGGGCCTTGTAGATGATGATCAAAGCACAACTATAAACAACATAGCTTTGTGTATGGTGTTAATTCGCGAGCCTCACACCCGGTATGAGTCAGAAACGGGATAAGGGACGCAAGGAGTGCATACATTTCTTTCTAGCCAGAAGTTTGTCATGGTATGGAACCCATACATTTTTACTTATGTGGGTGATGGATTGCGAGGCGCCTCAGATATAGAGCCGACTAAAAGGCTCGAGTGATAGGTCTGATAGGACTGGGAAACGTATTGTTTAGGAATAACTAATCCACAAACGTTAGGCGTGGACCGACCTTGCTGGATCCAAGCATATGCATACAAAGCATAACAAACTGGATGTGCATTACATAAGAGAAAACATTCAATCAGGTTTTTTTAATTACCAAATATATTAAATCAGCATTACAATTTGCAAATCTTATGATGAAACCTCTTACGACTGATCAACATAAAAGTTTGGTGTATAAGCTTAGGATGGTTGTTGATTCTTCTTGTCAAGATTCACCTTCTTCAGCGCAGGTTAATCTTGAGGGGAGGTTATAGAGAGTAGAATGCTTTTAGCTTATTTTGTTTCTGTATTTGATTGTATAAGTTCTTGGACCAAGTTTGTATATTAGTTTTAGTTTTACAGTTTTTGTTTTGTTTAATGGGCCGCAAGTCTCAAAGCCCATGTTTGTATAAATACTGAGACCATGTATTTGTTCAAAAACTTTTCTAATCGAATGAATACTCTTTTTCTCTGCAAGTTTGTTTTCACTTTGTATATAAGTTTAAGTTATCATTGCCAACTAGATACTAAATATTTGTAAGAGTCAGACTTGATTTTAAAAATAAAATGAAACATGTTTAATCTCTTCGATGAAGGCAAGAAACAAAAAATTTGTAGTTATTTTTAAGTTTCCTTTTCTACTGTTTTTGGGAGATCTGTTTGTTTCATGTAAGTTAAAATTGCAGCAAATTAGTACTATATTTGCACGGTAGTCCTACCTATGTCGACCACTAAATTAGCTGATGTCTGCAGCCTGATGCACTAATTGAAAGCGCACCAATTGTTCTGTCCCCATTTTCTGTGTCCCCCGTCTCCCACCTAATCACAGCCCCCTAATTTCTACCTTTTGCACTTTAACCCCTGAATTGGTGGGGACTTAAATGTAAAACAACAGAAATCAGGGGATCTGACTGGAGGGACACGGGGGACAGTGGGATGTCGACTATTACATTGGACGATGTTTGCAAATGCCTAATGCACTAATTGAAAGTGCATGGTTTCAGTTTTCGTTTTGATACAGTAATTTTACAGTTTCATCCCAATTGTGCTTCTATGTATGAACTATGCCACCCTTTTATGTGTTAATTCTTCACCACCTACTATGAATGGAATTCAGTATTAGAAAAATCATTCATTGTCCTCAACCTGCCCGATTGAATTTCACCAATTCACTATATAGGTATTACACAAATTTGTAAATTAAATTTGACCTTTTGATTTGGGAACATTTGATTTGAACTCATGCAAACACCCATAACCTTGTAGTAAGTCGTTTGTTATTTTTTCAACTATTCATTTGGTTTGTATTACTATACGAATAAAAAGGAAAAAAAAGAAAGAAAGAGGAAAGAAAGGTAAAAAAATAAAGCACGCACTCTGAAATTTGTTATTGAGGATTTAGATTTAGCACATGTATAGTTTGAAAATGATCAATGATAAGTCCCACAGTTTCCTTGTAGTTAACATTATCTTGACGCCTACTTGACTAGGTATTCTCAATCCAGATAATTTCTTTTAAGCATTGCCTTCACATATTGTTGATTAGTGGTCATAATCACTGTGGCTCATGGGATATAAAATCAAACTTCGTTACTAGACCTTTTCTTAAATCCTTAGTGATGACAAAATGTTCAGCAAGTAATGTTCTGCTCATCACTTGCACTGGCACTTTGCAATGCCATAATTAGCACAAACCCCTTCTATGTCAGCATCTTGATTGAACATCCCTTCATCTCATGGTCTTGGTAACAATTACTTGTAACAAAAGAAAATCCCATTTTACGTGCCATGAATACCATACATGTCATGTTATATGACGTATTTTGCGCTGTTCAACTCACGCATCCATAATGCAAGCCACACTTGACTATTTGTTGAATTTTCGACATTTCTTTAATTTGCACATAATACTTGCATTAGTGCTCTGGAATGCTTTGCTCACATCACGTGATTCTAAATTAATGCTGGATAAATAGGATATCGGTTATAGTTTTCCTTGCACTGTCCCCGTGCCCCGCAATATTCCGCTCATCACTTGCATTGACAGTGCTCTATAAAGTTTCGCTCACATCTCTTGTTTACCATCTATGTGCTTTGCAATGTTCTGCTCATCACTTGCACTATTTTCTACAAGCAGAAAGCCTTATGTGTCGGCGTACATTGCTCATCACTTGCACTATTTTCTACTAGCAGAAAGCCTTATATGTCGGTGTCACGATTGAACATCCCTTCATCGCCTCGTAACGAGCACATACATTTGCAACATTTGGTTGTAAGGATTTCCCAGTGTTACATATTACAAATCTCATATATATCACACGTTATATGATATGTCTAATGCGATGTAAGACTTATCCGTTTAGCTTATGATTCCACAACGCGAGCCACATCTAACAATCTTCACCTTGACGAGCATTCCCAGTGGAGGACAACTGCATATCCGTAAATCCTCCCTTTTTAACAGTAGGATTAGGTTGCTTAACCATATTTCCACCTTGATGGGTCATTCTTTGCTCAAGCCTCAAATACTTACTCTAACATCATCCGATCTTGTCTCGATTTATCGGTTTTGATTCCAGTTGTTGGGGAAACCGTAAAAAAATTCCCTTTTGAAAAAGTTGACACTAATAATTACAATAATGATGAAACTATAGATAATAATAAGATTACAAATATCTTCTTCACAACTAGGAATGCTAGCGATTCGTCATCATAATGTTGTGCAGAAATATACAAAGAAAAATGTACGAGGGCAATTTCTAATTGAGGATTATGAAAATTAATCTATACACTTTCTTTTCTCCCTATCTCACTTTTTATCTATTTTTCTATTCACTTCTTATTATTGAAGAGGCTTTCTCTCACTTTTTCTGTAACGACCCACATTCTATGCATCGGAGGATCGTAAAATATTTATTTCTTTTTCATATGAAGTCGTATGGTCGTGTCACTTTGGGGAACGGCTATTGGGGTCATTTCCCATGTTCAAAAATTTTACCAAATTTTAAATGTGTAATAACCCGGTCTTTACACATATCACTAACACAGATATTAATTGATCGTAAGTGCGTATCTATAAATATGATTTAAAATCCAGACTTTAAATTCCAAAACATGTTAACTTATGCATGTATCACAACACTTACTAAAACCCATTTTTTTACACATTCAGGTATGATAGCATGTATTGAATAGCGTTTGTTTAAATTTATTTTATACATGTATGTAGAATAATACTTATACATAGCAAGTTTTAAAGTTCCATTTTTTCACATCTTTTTTTTCAAAGGATTTAGAATTTGGTTTTTGTAAATTCTTTATTTGAAAACTTTTAACACTTGAATAAAAACATACAAAAACCATTCTTGGCAAAGCAAGTTCATGTTCATATATACATCAACACTATAACATGAAATACCATTTCTCTTTGCAAACATGTTTTCATATAGATAAATATACTTGAGGATAACACCTACACTAGAAATAAGCTAGTAAAGAGAATCTAGAGAAATATTGTTCACATGGCAAAATCACTTTAGATCAATGTATTTTCAGTTTCAAATCATTCTCTTTTCTCACAAGATTTTCTGAAATGTCATTTTCCTTTGCATTTTTCAAAAACATGTTCACCTTTTCATAACATGTGCTTAAAGATTTTACAAATCTTCTGCATATCACCACAAACCTTGCCTACACTAGATAAATACTAAAACATAGATTTTCCCAAGATGTTTCTATTTTAAATCATCACATGGCCGAGATCAAAATGGTACAAGAACTTTCAGATTTTAGATTACCATGAAAGCCAAGTAAAAGTATTTTATGTTTTGTTGTTAAATCAAATTGTCATGTGAAGATATGGTTTAGAAATCCAAGGAAAATTCTGAGTATATATGGTACAAAAATGATACTATAATTTGTTTAAAACAATGAAAGATTTAGAGAAAGATCATGGTTGTACCATTTGCATTTAAGGTGATATTTCATAGAAACCAATAGGAGAAAGGAATGAACATGTGCAAGAGATTTCAGTATGAAGGATGGCTAATATAAGCTATGTGAATGTGAGGAGATGGTGTATTGATTTGGTAAGAAAAAAGATTTTTTTTGAGTTGTCAATCATTTGTCACACATAAATTCTGAAAACTGATTTTATGCAATCATATTTAATGATTTTCCTCTACTATAAATAGACCATAAGCACAAACATTCCCCTCTTAACAAACCATTCAAAGATCAGTAACAAAGCTAAGGGTTTCAAGCTTTTAAGGTGAGTAAACTGCTTTTAAAATTTTTGTTTTAAAGTTCCTGTATTTTGCTAGTTTGAACTGTAAGTTGAACTTGGGTTTTATGATGATCTTGTTAGGTTGTATGTCTTGTTTGCATAGTAATCTTTGCCTAATCAAAGAACTTGTGGTTAGTAATTAAAATATTTAGTGGCATTAGTTTAAGGGTGTCATCATATCAGCATAAACTCTGTTGTTCTGATCCAGTTTAAAGAATCAAACCATTGATTCTTTGGTCAGGGAACTTAAGAGGGTTTGAATAGGACATCTTGTTAAGTTTGAACAATTATATAACATACAGGTCATCTGAAAGTAAGGAAGGAAGATGCAACATTTCAAACAATCACTTAAACATGAAAACAGAAAATCAGCAGCCGCTCTCTGTATCTAAAAATCAAAGTGGATTTTCAAACTTTATGAAAACTCGTTTTGAGTTTATAAATGTAATAATGGATCAAAATAATGATTTTTAAAATAAAAATCATGATTTTTAAGTACCAAAATCACGAGATATTCCGAGATGATCAGAATTTGAACATTGGTCAAATTCTGACCATCCAGGCCACCGTGCGCCATACGGTTGAGGGAGGAGCTTCATTTAGGATCGGAGTTCCTAGGAAAAATGCTAAATAATTTTTCTAATGGACCGGTTTGGGGGGACGAGATCGAATCAGGTTTTGGGGGCTATTTTTGGTACTTGGGGTTCACGCCGGAATTGTTCATCAACGGCGACGCAAGGGGGGTGCGGTCCTGGGGGAAAAGCGGCGTCGGGATGTCAGGTTGACATGGCAAAAAGGAGGCGGTGGCACGTGGACGAGGTAGGGAACGGTGGTGGCTTTCTTGGATGTTTTTTTGGTAATGGAGGTGGCACGGTGAAATTACTGTAGCGGCCATGGAGGGGAGATCGGAGGGTTGCACGATGATTGGTGGGTGGAGTGTGGCTTGCGTGGGTGATCAGTGTTGATGGACGTGGGCCGGGGTGTGTGTGCTGGTGCATGACATGTCAAGAACGAGAAGAAGAAGAAGAGGCGAGGTACTACAATGTGGTACTTTGAAAAACCATGGGAACTGGCCAATTTTCCAAAGGCACACACCATGGTTAGGAAGTGGTACTTTAGCTAATGTGGTAGTTTGGCATTTAGGATACGGTACTTGGAAAAATCATGAGAACCCGACCTGATTTCATGAGCGCACACCATGGTTTTGAACTGGTACTTTACCAAAAGTGGTACTTTGCCATATTCACTTTAAACAAGGATTTTTGAATATATTTTTTTAAATTGAACCAAGTTTTTAATTAAATAATAGATTAAATATAAAAGGAAAAATATAATCAAATAAAATTTGAATTTTTATTTAAAATAGCAAGGAGGGGAAAAGAAGTGAATCAGGTGTTTGAAATCAAGTAAAAGTTATCGCCAGAAATTAAATAAAGCTGTATTTAAAATTTAATTATAAACTTTGTTTTATAATTAGAATTAGAGATAATTTTCTAATGTATTTTAAATGGGAAAACTATATGCTATGAATACGCTAAAATTGTCTGTTATAAACTGGATTTTCTGATACGAAGGAACAGTCATACACTGTCTGTATTTTATCAAATATAGATTGTATAAACTTAATTTATTTATGAATAATTAGATTAAGGAATAATTATGAGTAATAAATTTCTAAAAGAATAATGTAAGTATTCTTTTCAAAAGTGACGAACAAAATGTAAAGAAAAACTGTGTGCGGCGCGCATATTGAAATTGTCCATTTTTAAGAGATGGTCAAAATACCCAAATATAAGCAAGATGATTATATATACTATTTAGTTTGACGGTAATAATCATGTTAGATAAATAATTTAAAGGGAAATGTTTCGCCAATCATACCGAAATAAATATTTCACTTTGATTTGATTATACGCCGCACGTCAGAGCTTTTTATAAATTAAAGACGACGATATACAAGGGCTATTCTTGAATAGTGCCTTCGGTTTGTCCAATCCCCGGACAACTTGTATGGACGAATTTCTGACAAAGTGATTCTAACTGATCACGTACGCTGATCTCTCCAAACGTATTTATACGGTGGTAGAGGAATTCGTTTCTCTCGCTGTATACCTATAATATATTTTTGGGGAAGTCAATTAGTGGTTGGCAAGTTTTGACGATGTGGCATTCAAAGAAAATAAACAGTGAAAAGGTAAGTCTAGCCTCAAGCCTCACACCTAGGAAATGACAAAAATCGGGCAGGCAGCATGGCTATGTGGGTCGCTCCCATTAGGTTGTATAATCACCTATCTAGAGAAATTCCTTTACTACTTTAATCTATTTCGATGTTGTCCCTTTTCGGGAAATGGTAGTTTGACCCAACCGTTGGTGATATACATTCGATACACTCAAGAGAAATGAGTGGTCAGTCATGTGTGGGCCGGGTTGCAAGAAGTTCTTGTTGAACCCAGGTGTATTCGCCTCTAAAGATACACTGTCGGCAGGTGGTCCCATACCTTGTCATAGTCGGAAATCCAATTTCCATAAGCGCCAAGTGGTTTTACTTGTATACTATATAGGAGAATGTGAGATGCATGCATTCCTTAGATTCTAATTTATTTGTGACAACTAATAGACACTATGATAATATATGTTTTAAGTATACAAAGTGTTTTGATCTCATTAGGTAAAAACCCATTCCATATTCACGGCGTGGTCTTATGAGATATTTTTGTTTCTTTAATCTATTTTAAAACTGTTTACTCATACCAGTCCCCTGACTGACCCGGAGTTTATTTTTCTGTGTTACCCTTAAACTCTTGGGTATTCATAACACTTGTTATGAATAGACAAGTGAATCAGGATTGGATAAAACTTAGAAAGCTGGAATGGAGCTTTCTGTGGGCTGATCTACTTATCATATCTACTGTATAATTATAAGTATGCAAGTTAGTCATCAATGATATGTATAATTAAAGTTGTATTATGAAGTGGCTTGTATCACTAGATCTATGATGCTCTGATGTAATATGTACTACTGTATAATATTATGAAGTATCATCTTTTGTAAAAATTCCGCTGTGAGATTCTGATGTTTCTATGATCTTATCTTCTATCTATTCTTATTAATGACATGACTTCCGAGGTGTTTGAAAGTTGGGTCGTTACAAAATGACTGTTTTGCCCCTGGAAAATCTTGTTTCGCCTGTAACTTTTGATTGATAAGGAGTTTTGACCTGAAACCACTTCCATTGGATCCGATTGATGGTTTATCTTTCCGTAGAGTGGTCACACTAATCAAACGGACTTAGCGTTTGGGAGATATGGCTGAAACAAGGTTTGGAAGGTGAAAAACAACTTAACCGGGCTTGATTAGGGTTATTAGCATATGGGCCCATAACCCATTTCGGGATTAGGGTTATTGGGAGGCTTATAGGGTTTGGGAAATCATTTTTTGTCATTTTTTAGCAGCCACTTTTCATCTCTTGAAACCTAACAATGGCCTCCACCTTTTAAAAAAACCTCTAACCACTTTCGAATCAAGGATTAAGCTAATCAACACCAAATCAGAGTTTGAGTTGCTGTGTTGCATAGAAATTCGATCCAAAACTGTAGAGTTTTAGATCTAAAGTTTTATTTGTGGCTAAGGTGAGTTATTTGCATTGTTTTTCACTAATTGTGGCTAATTAGGGGTGATTAGTGATAATTAGCGAAATTATGGCTCAGAAAAATCTGGAAAAATTTGTAAAATTCTAAAATATTATTTTAGGGCTCCGATAAAAATTGGGATAATTTGGATATGTTTTGCTAATCGTATGGTTAAATCATGATTAAGAGGACTAAGGTGAAAACATGGGTTTTGGGCATGTTTGATCCATATTTACAAGATTGTTCATTTTTTTGGTGTTTGTGGTTGATTCTATATGTTGTTATTACTGTTTGAAATGTTCTATGTTTGCTTAGAAAAGTTAGAATGGTCGAAAACACCGTCGTATGGCATAAATTGCTTGCTGAAAAGTTGCAGAAATTGGTCAGACAAGCCCCGTTCGTGAGCAGGCATCACGACCCCGACCCGCTCGTGACGTATAAATCACGACCCAAACCGTAAACCACCTACTCTCCACGAACTGCCTCACGCGCCGATCGCCATGATGAACCATGACCAGAAGCTTGATCATGACCCGAGATGAGTGCCACGAACCAAAGCCTGGAGTCACGAACCACAAGCAGAGCACGATGCCACGAGCCGCAGGCTGAAGGAGGTCATCACGATCCGATGCCAGGAGGCGAATCATGATCCAATGCCGAGGGTGAGTCACGAACTAATGTCAAGAAGGTGTCAAAAGCCGACCATGTGGGTCACGACCGGAGTTGGAGATCATCACGAGCTAAGTACAATGTCACGAACTACGAATCGAAGGAGATTCAAGAGTCGGTCTTTGACCATGGACAGTGAACGGACTGAATGGAAATTTGGAGTTATGAACCAAATCGGGATGATGACTAAAACTCGAGATGCAAAGGTAGTTCAAATGAGAGGTTATTACTCAGGATCCCAAATGGGACTAATGAGTTAACTTCATGAGTTGGACCTTGATGTGGGATGTGTGCAAAAGGGTTTTCGATATTCATAACTTTAGTTCACCACTGAGAGACGGATTAGTGGCTATGGATCAGTGCAATGGGGTCATTGTGACTCCATGAAGCAAAGTGATCATAACAAAGGATTGGGTGATCGAGTGGTGGATATCGTATGCTTTACGTACTGAGTGAGAGATGTGAGGATGATTGCTATGTTTGTTGTTTGCTATCACCATATCATGCACGCCCCTTATTACTTTTACACTTTATGTTAGTATTACCTTAGAGTACTGTACATCTTGCTGTGCTAACTCTTTGGTTGCAGGAACAGGTTCAGGTATGATTGGATTATACCTGTTATTGTTTTGTTTCGTTGCTTATCGCTCATACCAGACTTTTGTCTGACCCTGAGTTTTATGTCTCTTCTTATTACTCTGGGTGCTCCTAAACGAGCAGACTAGAGACAGGTTAGCTGGTTATGCATGAGTAGATGTCTGGAGACGAGCATGAGGCTTACACGTATCATTTCTATATATTCTCACTGTATTGTTTTTAGTCACTACTTTGGGCATTAGTAGTGCATATTTTCTATTTTCTTTAGGGACAATATTTTGAAGTTGTAATAATGATGTGGATCATAAGTTGTATTTTGGATTTCCGCTGCTATGATGATTTAGTTTTCAGCTTATGCACTGTCTCGCCTGTTTTATGTCAAGTTATGTTATTACTATATTTTATTCCATGCGCTATGAGATATACTACAGGTTCCTTGTTAGTTCATAGTTTCAAATTCCTTTCTTCTCTTTCTTTTCTTTTCTTTGGCGACCGTCCCGTACTGGTTGGACATCGGTACAATGCATTTCTGGGGAATGTCGGCTGGTGCGGGGCGGGCCATCACACTTGATATTAGAGCTCTAGGTTGCGTAGTTAACCTAGGGGAAGACATCAGGGAGAGATAATACACGTATATGAGAGCGCGTACTTGTGATATTTTGGTTTTCAAAGGCTATATATATGTATATATACTATTAGTATATCTGAGGAGGAAGTCGCACTCCACTGGCACCACATTGAGATGGTTAATCGTTTTCTCTTTACAGACTGAACGATGAGCCGATATACGAGGAGTACAAGTTCAGGAGCAAACAATAGGGATGTTCCTGATATGAGGACGATGTTTACTACCTTCATGCGAGAGATGCTTAGGGATGCTCGGGGAGCAGTTCCTAATGCTGCTAATGGTGGTGGTGTAGCAGTGCAGGCACCTAAGGAGGATTTCGCCAAGCTTAACAAGGATTATACTAGTCTTGGCGGGAAGCCGTTCTATGGAACGGAGTCGGCTACGGATGTTCAAGATTAGTTGGATAGTTGTGAGCGCATCTTCGAGGACTTGGGAATCGATGATGCCATAAAGAAAAAGTTAGCATCACGTCAGCTTCAAGGACGAGCTATGAATTGGTGGAATGTTATTAAAGTAGTTACTCCTGAAGATCAAGTTACTTGGAATCAGTTTATGACTCGTTTCAATGAAAAGTTCATTCCAGTTGCTCACAAATCTGAATTGTTTAGGAAATATTTGGAGCTTAAGCAGAATGGTAGGGCTGTCTCGGAATATATTACTGAGTTCGATACTTTATCGAAGTATGGATCATCTCTTATCGACACTGCCGAGAAGAAGAATGCGAAGTTCATAACCGGCTTAGATGAGTACTTAGGGGAAAGGCTGATAAACCACATCAACGAGACGTTCGAGTCTATAGTGGGGAAAGCATTGAGATCAGAGAGTCTTTACCCTAAGTCAAAGGCCGATGTTGCTATTGCATCTGTAGAGGAACCAAAGCCGCAAGCAAGCGGTAGAGGTAAGAAGGAGTCTCAGAATAAGAGAAAACAGGATCAGACCAAGGGTGGTCAGAAAAAGAAGGATAAGAAAGATAAAGAGTGCTTTAGTTGTGGCAAGAAGGGCGACTATGCTAGAGATTGTTGGCCAAGTGGGACATCACAAGGATAATTGCCCGCAACCCCTTAAAGAGAAGCAGATTGTGAAAACATATGCTATCAACGTTGTTCCTTCTTCGTCGAATGCCCCAACTGCGGCGGAGAAGGGAAAGGGCATCATTATTCGAGGTATGCTTTCTATTTATGATGTTTCTGTTCTAGTTTTGTTGATAGCAAGGCATCCAATTCCATCATATCTAGTGACCTGGTAGATAAGTTGGGATTGGAACCTGAGATAGTCGATAAACCTTTAGTTGTTACGAACCCGATAGGTGGTTCGACTAGTCTTTGCATGATTTGTTGTAATGTGGTCTTATCGAGTTATGGATGTTTGTTTGCTTGTGATTGCTTAGTTGTTTTGCCAGTATCATCTCACATAGATTGTCTGAATTCGGAGGATATGTTCCTTGAGTGCTTGTCTGATATTGGTTTAGGCCTTTGGGGCTTGATCTTGGGGAATGTCGTGTTCGATTAAGATGGTTTGCGTGAGATATAAGTAGTTGTTTTGATTTCCATTGAATGATATCTCAGCTTACTCGAGGAGTGATGTGCAGCCGTGACATGGTACGATTGTTCAATGGTATGGACTGCCCAAGTTGGATTCGATAGGGCTATGAGATGACTCGAGTGGGACTTAAGGAAGCTGCAAGGTAATGGATTGTTTAGGACCCTATGTTGATGTTATCTTTAGTTCAAGAATGGTAGAACTTTGAAGGGATAAGATGTGCTCGTTGATCATGGAGATGCAACGAGGGCTAGGACGATTCAAGTTGGACTTGAACTCGTAAAGGAAAAATGGTTGTTCGTTGATCTTGGAGATGCAACGAATAGAGAGACGACCCATGTTGGACTTGAGATTTGTTAGTAATGGATACTCGAGAATGGGTCAGAGTATGTGGGTAGCTCTTCTGATGAGATTACCAATTAATCGTCGATACTTAGAGTGTTCAAGGCGGACTCGAAGCAGGGGTATCTGGGGAAGCCCGTTACCTTGAATCCGTTGGACGTGATCTAGTTATCCTTGGAGGATAAACGTACTTTGGATGTACGGTAGTCCGTATGGAGGCGGGGCTTCCATTAGCCTTGGGATTGGTTAGACCAGTCAAGTAGGCATCGACGTATGTATGGAGGTGGGGCTTCCATTAGCCTTGAGATTGGTTCGACCAATCAGGTAGGTATCGACATATTTATGGCTTTAGCAGTTGATAGATAGGACATGTTTGGTGGATGCTATGGTTGTTCCTATTTTTTTCCCTTGAGTAGACTATCACCTCTAGGATTATGGTAATAGAGAATGAAGAGGTGATGGCATACACAAATGCCTGTGCTATCGGACTAGGTGCGATAGCTGATGCATTGAATAGGAGACATGACAGTTTAGATGCTATGTTTCTTGAATGGAAGCAATTGGAGTATATCGTGGGATATGATCTCGGACGTAATTATGGATTGGATCCAGAAATGTTAGCAAGTTAGACGATTAGACCGACTTTGATTTAGCGGATTGGTTCCAGTCAGAGGAACGATCCTAACCTATTGGAAATCCTCTCCAAGGTAGAAATGGATATCGATAGCAAGGAGATAAGCAAGTATGGACTTGATAGAGAAGGATGGATTTGAAAGAATGGGAGACTGGTTGTACCCAATGATTATGGATTGAGAGATGAAGTACATGAATTGCCAGTTAGTTAAAACTGAGCTAAAGGAGCCTAGTGGTTGTTACAACCGTTGGAAATTCTCAAGTCGAAATGGGAACAAGTCTCAATGGATTTCATTGATGGGTTACCAAGGACTAGATCGGGCCATGATAGTATTTGTGTGATTGTGGACCGATTGACCAAGAGTACCAGGTTTATACCCGTCAAGTCGAATAGAACATCATCTAAGTTAGCAAAACTGTAAATGAAGTGGGTAGTGAGATTTCATGGAATACCCAAAGGCATTGTTAACGACCGAGGACCGTTGTTTACTAATGGATTTTGGAAGAGTTGACAAGAGGCTTTAGGCTCAGAATTACATCTCAGTACCGCATATCATCCTCAAACCGACGGTCAAACAAAGAGGGTGAATCGAGTATTAGAAGATCTCTTGAGAGCTTGCATATAGGATTTTGGTGGATCATGGGATGACCATTTACATCTAGTGGAGTTCGCATATAATAATAGTTATCAATCCAGTATTGGTATAGCTTCATTTGAAGCTTCGTAAGGAACTCCATGCAACTCACCATCATGTTGGATAGAAACCGGTGAGAAATTTGTGCTTGGGCCAGATATGATAAGAGAAACCTTAGATAAGGTCAAGGTTATCCAACAACGAATGAAGGCTACTCAAGATAGGCAGAAGAGTTATCCTGATAAGAGGAGAAGAGATTTAAAATTATCCACTGGCGACTTGGTGTTTGTCAAGATTTCTCCGTTGATTCGATTTGGCAGGAGAGGCAAGTTAACACCAAGATTTGTTGGTCCATTCCCAGTTCTCGAGCAAGTTGGGAATTTGGCATATAAAGTTGAGTTGTCAGACAAGCTAGCGGGAGTTCATAACGTGTTTCATGTTTCCCAGTTAAGGAAGTTCGTGCACGACCCCGATATGACTATTTCACCGGATCAGTTGGATGACATCGATGACCATGAAGTAGAACCTGAGGCAGTTGCGAACCGCAAGCCGATCCGTATTTTCGAGAGTGATACGAAGCTACTTCGAAGGAAGGCGGTGAAACTGGTCAAGGTCCAGTGGGGCGAGAATGAGAGTAACTGTACTTGGGAAACAAAGAAGAGCATAAGGGATTCGCATCCAGAACTCTTTGTCTGGTAATATTTTAATAGTGATAGTTTCTTCTCTTGTTAGTAAACCGCATGCTAGGGTAGGCTTATTGTGCTTGTTGTATATGTTTGATTGTTGTGAATGACTGATAGACATGTGGAACACCTTTGTATGTTTTGATTAAGGAATTTCAGGGGCAAAATTTCTTAAAGGGGGGGTGGGGGGAGTGTAACGACCCGCATTCTATGCATCGGAGGATCGTAGAATATTTATTTCTTCTTCATATAAAGTCGTATGGTAGTGTCACTCTAGGGAACGACTATTGGGGTCATTTCCCATATTCACGATTTTTGCCGAATTGTAAATGACTATTTTGCCCCTGGCGAATCTTGTTTTGCCTATAACTTTTGATTGGTGAGAAATTTTGACCTGAAACCACTTCCATTGGATCCGCATGATGGTTTACCTTTCCGTAGAGTGGTCACATTAATCAAACGGACTTACCGTTTGGGAGATATGGCTGAAACAAGGTTTGGAAGGTGAAAAGCAGCTTAACCGGGCTTGATTAGGGTAATTAACATATGGGCCCATAACCCATTTCGGGATTAGGGTTATGGGGAGGCTGACAGGGTTTGGGAAATCAGTTTTTGTCATTTTTCAGTCGCCACTTTTCATCTCTTGAAACCTAACAATGGCCTCCACCTTCTAACAATACCTCTAATCACTTTCTAATCAATGATTAAGCTAATCAACACCAAATCAGAGTTGGACCTGTTGCGTTGTATAAAAATTTGACCCAAAACAGTAGAGTTTCAGATCTAAAGTTTTATTTGTGGCTAGGGTGAGTGATTTGCATTGTTTTTCACTAATTGCGGCTTATTAGCGGTGATTAATGATAATTAATGAAATTATGGCTCAGAAAAATCTGGAAAAATTTGTAAAATTCTAAAATATTATTTTAGGGCTCTGATAAAAAATTTGGGCTAATTTGGATATGTTTTGCTAATCATATGGTTAATTCATGATTAAGAGGATTAAGGGGAAAACATGGAATTTGGGTATGTTTGATCCATGTTTACATGATTGTTCATTGTTTTGGTGTTTGTGGTCGATTCTATATGTTGCTATTACTGTTTGAAATGTTTTATGATTGCTTAGTAAAGTTAGAATGGTCGAAAACGCCGCCGTATGGCGTAAATTACTTGCTGGAAAAGTTACAGAAATTGGTCAGGCCAGCCCCGTTCGTGAGCAGGCATCACGACCCCGACCCGCTCGTGACGTATAAATCGCGTCCCGAACCGTGGACCACCCACTCTCCACTAATTTCCTCACGCGCCAATTGCCATGATGCACCACGACTAGAAGCTTGATCATGACCCGAGATGAGTGCCACGAACCAAAGCCTGGAGTCATGAACCACAAGCAGAGCATGATGCCACGAGCCGCAGGCTGAAGGAGGTCATCACAAATCACGATCCGATGCCAGGGGGAGAGTCATGAACCAATGTCAAGGAGGTGTCACGAGCCAACCATGTGGGTCACGAACCGGAGTTGGAGATCATCACGAGCTAAGTACAATGTCACAAACTGCGAATCGAAGGAGAATCACGAGTCGGTCTTTGAGCATGGACAATGAACGGACTGAATGGAAATTTGGAGTTACGAACCAAATCGGGATGATGACTAAAACCCGAGATGAAAAGGTAGTTCAAATGAGAGGTTATTACTCAGGATCCCAAAGGGGACTAACGAGTTAACTTCATGAGTTAGACTTTACTGCGGGACGTGTACAAAGGGGTTATCGATATCCATAACTTTAGTTCACCACTGAGAGATGGATTAGTGGCTATGATCAGTGAAATGGGGTCATTGTGACTCCATGGAGCAAAGTGATCGTAGCAAAGGATTGAGTGATCGAGTGGTGGATATCGTATGCTTTACGCATTGAGTGAGAGATGTGAGGATGATTGTTATGTTTAATGTTTGCTATCACCATATCATGCGCACCCCTTATTACTTTTACACTTTATGTTAGTGTTACCTTAGAGTACTGTACATCTTGCCGTGCTAACTCTTTGGTTGTAGGAACAAGTTCAGGTATGATTGGATTATACCTGTTATTGTTTTGTTGCTTATCGCTCATACCAGAATTTTGTCTGACCCAGAGTTTTATGTCTCTTCTTATTACTCTGGGTGCTCATAAACGAGCAGACTAGAGGCAGGTTAGCTGATTATGCACGAGTAGATGTCCTGAGACGAGCAGGAGGCTTACACGTATCATTTCTACATATTCTCCCTGTGTTGTTGTTGGTCACTACTTTGGGCATTAGTAGTGCACCTTTTCTATTTTCTTTAGAGACAGTATTTTGAAGTTGTAATAATGATGTAGATCATAAGTAGTATTCTGGATTTCCGCTGCTATAATGGTTTAGTTTTCAGCTTATGCACTGTCTCGCCTGTTTTATGTCAAGTTATGTTATTACTATATTTTATTCCATGCGCTGTGAGATATACTACAGGTTCCTTGTTAGTTCATAGTTTCAAATTCCTTTCCTCTCTTTCTTTTCTTTTCTTTGGCGACCGTCCCGTGCTGGTTGGACATCGGTTCAGCGCATTTCAGGGAAATGTCGGCTGGTGCGGGGCGGGCCATCACATTTTCCTTTTTTTTCCCTTTTTTTTCCCTTGATTGTTGTTATTGATTCGATGCTCTAAAATAACCAACGATTTTGTTTTTTTATAGTGATAGAAAACTTAACCATCAAGGACCAAGTTTACTTGCCTATCAAGTTTCTTAAAGGCTCATTTAGACCGATTAGAATAAGTTGTTTTGACTTTTTCAAACCAAAAACTAGTTCATTTTGACTTTCAAAAAGTCAAAATTAAGTGACTTAGATAAGTTGGTCCAAACGAGGCCTTACACACTAGTTGAAAGTTCACAATTTCAGTTTTCATTTTACAACGGTAACTCTACGTTTTGCATCCGATTGTGCTTCTATGATTGAAATGAACGACTCTTCCTAGCCCGAACTCAAATACTCTCTTTTCTGCCTCAATTCTTCATCATTGATAACAAATGGAATTCAATAATAAAATAATAATGCATAGTCCTTAACCAGCGAATAAATTGTTTTACACCTCTAGATCCACAAAGTTGAATCCTTATGCACATCAGCCTCTATTGGATTTAACCAATTCATTTTTTGTTATGTAACGATGGTCGGAACATAGCCCTCTTTCCTTGCACGCATATGAGCTGGCACACAACTCCCATATAACAAAAGGAATCCCTGATGTTACGTGCCTACCAACTCATATTTGTATACAATTCGTTCAATATATTTCGTGATGTGGGACTATTGTATCCAAACCATCATTCCTCATTAACAACATGCGAGGCAATCCTAACATTTTTCATACGTGTAATTTCAATTAGGAAAATCAAATTGACGATTCAGGAACATGAGATTTGAGCTCATGCCAACTCTTACAACTATTCGTAAGTCATTTATTCGTAAGTCATCTGTTAAATTTTCATCTATTCATTTTGTTTGCATTGCTATACAAAAAGAAGCGAAAGAAAAAACTATGCATACATTCTGAAATTTGTTGTTGGGGACTTCGATCAAGCACACTAGATGTATATTTTATACGACGATCTTTGATATAAAGAAGAATCTTTATTAGAATAAAACTTGAATGTACATAAGTACTACCAAACTTGTATATACATAAGTACCACCAAACTTGTATAGGTTAAGGCACCGAGACATGATGCAAGAACTCCACACAAATGTACTACCAAACATGTATATACATAAGTACTAAATTTTCAAATAATAATAATAATGAAAAAAAGGAAAAGAAAACTCAATTAACAAAGTTAATGGATCAAAAAACAGAGAATATAGATCAGAAATGCCTTTTCTTGGCCATGTGTTGCTCGGACCTCAAGATCAATTCATCAATCTGATTCATCCAAGTTTCTAACAAAAAAAAGTTTCCATATCCACGTAAATGAAATTATTTAAAGTCACTCACTTTCGCATTAGTCTATAATTAGAAAGGACGGTGCTAGATTACCCCACTGAAAACCGGGTAAATCGTGCGAATCAATACAAAAGAGAGGATATCATGGGGTAGTTGAATTATTTTACAAGTGGAGTCTCTGAAATTTCTGTCTATAGCCGCATTCACTACAAAAGGCAGCTTAAATTGCGACGGGGTGGGGCAACGGTTTGCGACGGCTAAAAAAGCGGTCGTCGCTAGCCGTCGCAAACCGTTGCTCGATTTGCAGAATAATAACTGCCGAACCATCCTCTTCCTCATTATATTTTTCCCCCAAAAATTTCTTAAACCCTACCTGTCACCTCTCCTTGCTGCTCCGATTCCAAGCCTCCAAATTCGCTTCCACGGTATTGATTTCATTCTACTATGTCTACTAACTCTAGTTTATGCTTAGTTAGGGTTAATTAGAGGCTTTGGTTGCTAATTTATATGAGTTTGCAAAATTGAATGTTTATGCATATGAAATTGGTTGTCTCGAGGGATGTTTATGATAATGGTTGTGTTGTAAGTTGATTTAGGGATAAGTGTAATTGATTACGAGGGTAAAATCGATGAATATTACATATGTAATTGAATTAGGAGGTTGAAAACAATGATTATCACGTGTTTAATTAGATGTGCGATGATTGTGTTGTATGTAGAATGTGTGGTATAATGATTTGAGAATGAATGGAATTAATGTAATTGTTTAATGGTAGTAAATTGATTATTATTCAAATGGTGCAACGATGTCCCTAGTCTACATGCATGCAATATTATGTCCCCATCGGATGCAAGAATGGTCGGTCCAAAAGAATGCACTAGCAATTGAAAAAAATTATTTTGTAACTATAATATTTAGTAATCAAATGTTGATTAAAAATGTTAATTCAAAATGGTTTGTAATTTAGGTTTAGATCGGTAAGAATCTTGTTAAATGTAATGAAAATCATATAACTCAACTCTTTGAATTTTTTATGAAAGGAAATAATTAACTTGAAAGCTTAGTTTATCTTTCAAAAATTTAAACTAACTAAAATTAATTTTATAATTTATACATTAAACTAAAATGAATCAAACCTTACCAAAACTAATTGTCATGTTAGTTTACAAATTGAAATTATGAAAAATTATTATGTAGACACTATATAGTCAAGGCGCGCACATAGGCACAAAAAGAAGTAAGGCGCAAGTAAGGGGCTTTTTTGAAGTTTAAGGCGCACCTTTTACTGAAGCGCAAAAAAAGCGCAAAAAGGTCCAAAGCGGAAAAGGTGCGCTTTTTCATTTGATTTGTGTTTCTTGTTTTAAACTTAGGTTGAATGTGTTTTGACTAGTTATGTGAACCCCTTAGATAAATTTGGCCCCGTCCGACAAGTGTTGTATATGATCATTATATGGATATTCGTATTTCCATAAAACGGAAATCTATATTCATCTGATACAATATTCGTTGGATTTGTCCTTGTATTGGACAAGTTACAAATATAATAACATAACCATATTTTATAAATCATTTCAGTTTAAGCGGTTAACAAAATTTCGATGGCACTTCCTTTTTGTTCCCTATGTACACGCATTTGTGTACGATACAGGGACCAAAGGGAAGTGCTGCCGAAATTTTGTTGAACCATTTAACCTGAAAGGATTTATAAAATATGCTTACGTTATTAGATTTGTAATGGAAAGTAGGTAGACCGGCCGTCAAAGTAGAAAGAAATAAACAAAAAAACTGAAAACATGAAGTAGTTGTAAATGAAATTTTACAAGATTTCAATTAATACAAAGTGTCTGATCGAATTTTCTAACATATTTGTTGCAAATCAGGAAAATGTTCGATTATTTTCGTGATCGTAGTTGGATGTATCAACCCCGTACCGGTAAGAAAGGGTCGATAAAGGAACATTTTTGTAACGGTGTCTAAGAATTTATTAGATTCGCTAAATCTAATAATCGGAGTAACATAGACATTCGATGTCCGTGTAGTAAGTGCAAACATTTGAGGCATTGGAAGCCAGATGTAGTAGAAGTACATTTGTATAAATTTGGTTTTGTGTCGAATTATTACTTATGGGATCGTCAAAGAGAGCTTGTTCAACCTACGTCTAACCCTGTAGTGGTAGAGGACGATAGTACAATGATGAACGATAATACAACGATGAATCCGATAGAAAATATGGTGCAAGATGCAGCACGATCAATGTTTCCCACCATTGATCAAGGCGACGATGAGAATGAAAATGCCGAAGAACCAACGGAGGAAGCAAATTTTTTATATGATTTATTGAATTCTGCTAAGATGCCATTGTGGGAAGGGTGTACAAGCGGAATCGAATTATCTGTAACCGCTGAATTCATCACTATGAAATCAAAATTCAATCTTACAGAAGCTGCATTTACAGCAGTTGTACAACTGCAAAACGTCATATGCCGCCCAATAATTTGATGTGCGATAGTCATTATAAAGTGAAAAAACTTATGTCTGCTTTTGGATTACCGTATCAAAAGATAGATACATGTGTTAAAGGTTGCATGTTGTATTGGAAAGAAGACGCTTATCTTAGAAAATGCAAATTTTGCAACGAAGATAGATATAAACCAAGGAAAAAGAAAGGAAAAGAAGTTCCATATAAAAGAATGCATTATCTACCGATAACTCCCAAACTTCAATGACTGTATGCATCTTCTGCTACAGCGTGTCATATGCTATAGCATAGCGTGAGAACAGCAGAAGAAGGAACTTTGATACATCCGTCTGATGGTGAAGCATGGAAACACTTTCATAGGACTTATCCTGAATTTGCTGCAGAGAGACGTAATGTTAGGATCGGTTTATGTACGGATGGATTTTCGCCGTTTTCTCAATTTGGTAGTAAATATTCATCATGGCCTATCATTGTTACTCCATATAACTTACCTCCATGGATGTGTATGAATAATCCATATATGTTTCTAACGGTTGTCGTCCCTGGTCCTGATGATCCGACACAAGGAATTGATGTTTATCTGCAACCGTTGATTGAAGAGTTGAAAACACTGTGGAATGAAGGGGTCGAAACATATGACATTTCGAGAAAAAGGAATTTTCGTATGTTTGCTTCTGTATTATGGACTATTAGTGATTTTCCTGCGTATGGAATGCTTTCAGGTTGGAGCACATCCGGGCGTCTAGCTTGTCCTCATTGTATGGATGAGTCACGAGCATTTTCATTTAAGTATAGGAAAAAAATATATT
Organism: Allium sativum; assembly: GCA_030737875.1. NCBI lineage: Eukaryota > Viridiplantae > Streptophyta > Magnoliopsida > Asparagales > Amaryllidaceae > Allium > Allium sativum. Next base: position 709,976,226 of record CM060919.1, on the reverse strand, counting down.
GGTTTGATTGTCATCGATGCTTTCTACATCCTAATCATAAATTTAGAACGGATAAAAAGAACTTCAAAGCTAATAGAGTAGAGAATATGCTACCGCCTAAAGTTTGGACAAGTGAAGAGATATATGAAATTGTAAGTGAGTACCCAAAGATACATGAAAATGGAAAGCAGGTTGAAATTCCAGGTAAATCGGACATTCATAATTGGTGCAAACAAAGTATATTTTGGGAGTTATCTTACTGGAAAAATCTAAAACTTCGGCATAATATTGACGTCATGCACAATGAAAAAAACGTTTTTGATAACGTTTTTTATACAGTTTTGAATGTAAAGGGGAAAACCAAGGACGACGCGAATTCACGACGTGATATATTACACTTCTGTAAACGGTCGGAACTTCACTTGTATGCCGAGAATAAAAAACCCAAAGCATGCTATGAGCTGGACAACAAGCAAGTAAAACTCGTGCTAAAGTGGGTGGAAGGATTACGATGTACTGATGGGATTTCTTCTAACCTCCGTAGATGTGTGGACTTTAAAAACAGTAAATTGAGTGGGATGAAAAGCCATGATTGTCATATAATGATGGAATACTTTTTACCTATGATTTTCAAGGAACTGTTGCCCACAAAAATATGGAGTGTTATAACAGAATTAAGTATGTTTTATAAACAACTCTGTTCAACGACATTGAAGATAGATCGTTTACGTAAGCTTCAATTAGAAATCCCTGTACTGCTCTGCAAACTTGAGAAAATATTTCCACTGGGTTTTTTAATGTAATGGAACATTTACCTATTCATCTTCCGTCCGAAGCACTCCTTCGAGGTCCAGTGCAATATGGATGGATGTATCCATTTGAAATGTAATTTTGTGTATACTCAATACTGTTGATAGATTACAACTTAGATTTTTGTACCAATATATAAATTAAATTACTCTTATTATAGGTACTTGAATCATTTGAAGAAAAAAATTAGGCAAAAAGCTCGAGTAGAAGGTTCGATTTGCAAATCGTACCTTGAAGAAGAAGCTTCATTTTTTTTCTCTCATTACTTTAGTGAAGATGTGAACTTGTCTTTCATATCTGTTCCTCGTAATGAAGAAGCCGTCGAACAGGAGTCTTCTCAGACAATGTTATCTATTTTTATACAACACGGAAGACCTGCTGGAAAATGTGTAGAAATATGGTTAAGCAATAAAGACTACAATGTGGCACACACATATGTTCTGTTAAATTATGTGGAAGTTGCACCATTTGTTAGGTTATATAAAATTCATGTTCAATTCAATTATATATACATCTATATTTATTTGTCCATATTAATAGAAAAGGAACATAACACATATTTGCAGTATATACGAATCACAGCATCCGTCTGGTGAACTCAGCAAAGAATTTGCTGGATGGTTTTCAGACAATGTTCATGATCCCAAAAACTGTGTTGTTAACAAAGGATTACGACATCTTGTTATTGGACCAAAAATAAATGTCAAGATTTATCCAATATACTTTGTCAATGGATTTAAATTCAACACCAATGATTACGAAGCTGAAAAATTAACGTATAATAGCGGTGTATTTGTCAAAGGTAGTGATGATCCATAGGAGCATACAAAAGATTTTTATGGCGTCTTAACGCAAGTTGTAGAGTTGACATATTATGTTCGTCCCTTAGAGAAAATTTATCTATTCAAATGCAACTGGTTTAGCAATGTTCCTGGTTCTGGAGTTAACGTGCACAAAGATTACAAGCTAATAGAAATAAGGCATACGTCACATTACTTTAAATATGATCCTTTCGTGTTAGCCAAGCAAGCACTACAAGTGTATTTTGCTCTGTATCCATCCTTAAAAAAAGATAAAGCAGATTGGTGGGCTGTTTTTAAAACAAAGGCAAGATTTACATTTGATTGAAATAATATTCCAGACGAAGAAGCGTACCAAGCGGATCTTGAGCCGAATACTGAAATTATAATAGCTGATGACATTGATGTTGGGTCGTTGAATGATGAAGCAAATGTATTAGTAGATGCATTTGAAAGTACTGAAGAAAATGATATAGAGTATGAGACTGAGTCTGCATCCGAAGATGATGAAGACTGATGTTATGTATTTATGTTATGTACTATTATGAGCTATGTATCATGTTGTGTACTCTTCTGAGCTATGTAATAACAATGTTAATGTTGAATATGTATATGTGTTATGCATTGTTCTTGTCATGTACGATTTATGTAATGATAATGATGACTGATGTTAATAATTCAAGTTATTTTGTATGCATTATATGATTGTAACAGATATGTCAGATAGACGCCGCTCGAGGAGTTCATCTTAGCCGATTCCTTCACCATCTCCTGCGCCAGGTGTAGGCCCTAGCAGCTCTGAGCCAGATCTACGGCGATGTGCAGAGGTTGTTCCGAAGAGTGCTGGGTAAGTATCTAATTTATTTTAGTTTAAATTAGTTAAAAATATATGGTTTATCTATGTAAACATGTACACAGCACCGGGTTTGAAATCGAGCCAGCGGATTTCATTTTAAAAGTGTCGAAGCAGTCGTACACGAGTAGGATGTCTGGGACTTGGCCTCATTGGGATAGTATCCCACCCCACATCAAGAACGCCATTCTAGCCGATTTGCTGGTAAGTATTTATTTATTTATTTTATTATTGGAAATTCATATATACTATAAATAATTCAAAATAAATTTAATTTGCAGGTGGTTGTCTGTGTAGAGGAGCAGGACATGCAGGTTTTTTTGACACACTGGAATATTAAAATGCGAAAGAATTACCGAGAAACAATTTACAGGGCGAAGACATCACAGAAGAAGCCTAAATGGATGGCTGACGATGTTTGGGATGGATTTCTAGCATATTGGGATACTGAAGCAGCGAAAGTAAGATATAATGAAAATAATCACATTTATGTTGATTGCATTCTTTTGTTTAATAATGTATCAAATTTAATAGGAAGTAGCACAAAGGAATAAAGAAAATAGAGCTAAGAATCCTGGTTTACATCGCGGTGGCTCAAAATCATTCCAGCAGCATAGGAGATAATTGGTATAAATTTGAAATAGTTTTTAGCATATGTTCACGTAAAAATTGAGTGCATATCATTCATTTTTATTTTTAGTAATTTTATTACTGTATATATACTCAGATGACAAAGTATAGAAGAGAGCCTACAATGGCAGAGGTTTTCAGGCATACTCATGCGGTGGAGCATACGGATGACGAAGGGAACGTGACATATGATTGGGCGGACGATAAGGCTGCGGGCGTAATGGTAAATATACTTATTAATAATTAAAATATTTCATATTCGTTCATATCAAAATATATTATTAAATTATATGGCATTTGTATTGAAATTATATTGGTATTGTAGGACAGATATGATGCAGAGTCAGCTAGAGTGACTCAGGCCAGTGGACGAGATGAGCTTATGGTTGCAGAGTGCGATCGTATTTGGGATGCTATTATTAAGCCGCCTAGTCGTAATGGGCGATACGGCTTCGGCAATCACGAGGTACCTTTTTTAATTTAAGTTTACATTTAAAGTGTATTCAATTAACATGCATTCTTTTACCTTCTTTTTATATTAACATGTTAAATTGACATTATAAATATAGAAGCTTCAAATTGACATGTGTATTGATCTTCAAAGTCCGTCTATATATTACAAGTCCATTTATAAATGTGAATTTGAACTATTTCGCAGGCTATTGATTTTCAGCGAGGGTATAGGAAGTCCATGGACCAGGAGGCTATAGCTCAGTTGAAGGAGCAACTGGAAGAGATGAACGATTGGAGAAGAAGCCAGCCAGCTCAGGAGATAGACGAGCGCATTGCACGCTATTATGACGAGCATGGATCGATGCCAGACGAGGACGATGGTGGGGATGCTACAAGCGAAGAAGAAGAAGAAGAAGACGACGAGTAGTTTGTTTGTTCTAGTGCTTGGGTATGTATATACACTTACTTTTTTATTTGTTTTATGTACGTACGATGATATTTGATGACTGTAGGGTGTGGTTTGATGTGTTTTGATGTTTTGTGATGATAGGACGATGATATATGGTGATGATATTGTTTTTTGGATATATGACGATGATATGTTATGGTATTGTGATGAATTTAGTAATGTTTTGGATATATTGTGTGTTGTAGTTATATTTATGAGTGTGTGTTAATGAATTTGGAATGATATTGATGGATTGGTTTTGATATGGAGGCTTGTCGGAAAGGTATGGTTGTGTAGTGCAGAAAAAGGGTTCCAGATTTGCGACGGCTAGTGACGGCTGGCGACGTATTTTTGGTCATTTTTTTACGTCGGCTAGCGACGGCGAGCGACGGCAAACAACGCACTAGAGCGACGGATAGCGACGGCTTGTTGGACACCATTAGCAACGACTTTTGCAACGGCTTGCAACGACTTCCCGGCAAAAAAAACCACCTGCCCTCTAATGATGCCACATGGCAAGAATCCGTTGCAAGCCGTTGCTAAACGAGTGACGGAACCGTCGCTTTTTCCGTTACTTTTTTCCCTTGCGACGACATTTATAGCGACAGCAAATAGCGACGGCTTGCGACGGCCGCCAACGGCTATTTGCCGTCGCTATTCACTGTTCATCTTGTAGTGATTATTTGACAAAACATCTTCTAGGCCTTTTAAGCATTTTCGAATTAGAAAACTGGCAAACTGAAAAGAAAAAGAAAAAAGAAAATCTCACAACAGTTGAAAACAAACAAATAAATTAATATCAGAACTCTGCACATCATTACAGCGAAATCCAACTTATAAAGAAAAACTCAATGAACAACTTTTAGACCAGGCCCATCTGCCTTATTAGAGTAAAACAAAGTTAATGAATCGAGAAACGGAATATATATATATATATATATATATATATATATATATATATATATATAGAGAGAGAGAGAGATCAGAAACGCGTTTTCCTATCCATGCGTTGATCAGACCTCAACATCAATTCCCTGAGCTGAATCGTCCAGAAACGCGTTTTCCTATCCATGCGTTGATCAGACCTCAACATCAATTCCCTGAGCTGAATCGTCCAAATTTCTTTGCTATTGCTCACATCCGTTCCTTTTATTTTTTCCTGGGACTTGTCGACTCCAAGACCGATCAATGCCATTTCATAATCGTACTTCTGCTTTGTTACCGGATTTGAAAGAGTCTCGTATGCCTTCTGCAACTCAACAAACAGCTTTGTCGACTCCTCTTTGCTTGATAAAGATCAAATATCAGGATGGTATTGAAGTTCCATGCTTCTATATGCCCTTTTAATATCAGAAGGTTTTACGTTCTTTGATTCTAGTGAAAGAATCTCGTATTAATCTGCTGTTTTATTCTTCATGCTGATTGATGCAGCTTTGCACCTGAATGTGTTTTTCTTCAAAATGCTACATTTTGGTAGTGGTAGGGTTGTGTAATTATGAATTACTTTTAGCTCCATAGAAGTTGAATTGCAATAGTTCAGGGCTGATATCATCATTAATATTGAAACATTATATATGACCTATTCAGTTTAGCAAAGTATATGTTGAGGATCCCAAGTCCCACAGTTTCCTTAGTTTACATTATCTTGATGCCTACTTGACCAGGTATTCTTAATCCAGATAATTTTTTTAAGCATTGCCTTCACACATATTGTTGATTAGTGGTCATAATCACCGTGGCTCATGGGATATAAAATCAAACTTCATTACTATAGAACTTTTCTTAAATACTTAGTGACGACAAAATGTTCAGCAAGTAATGTTCCGCTCATCACTTGTACTGGCACTCTGCAACGCCATTTAGCACAAACCCCTTCTATGCCGGCATCTGGATTGACTTCATCTTATGGTTTTGGTAACGCTTACTTGTAACAAAAGAGAACCCAATTTTGTGTGCCATGAATCCCATACATACCACATTATATGTGACATATTTTGCAATATATGACTATATGTTCAACTCAATCATCCATATTGCGAGCCACACCTTACTATCTACTAAGTTTTCGACATTTCTTCGATTTGCACATAATACTTGCATTAGTGATCTGCAATGCTCTGCTCACATCACGTGGTTCTAAATTAATGTCAGATAAAAAGGATATCGGTTATAGTTTTCCTTGCACTGTCCCCGTGCCCCGCAATATTTCGCTCATCACTTGCATTGACGGTGCTCTACAATGTTCCGCTCACATCTCTTGTTTACCATCCATGCGCTTTGCAATGTTCTGCTTATCACTTGCACTAATTTCTACTAGTAGAAAGCTTTATATGTTGGCGTACATTGCTCATCACTTGCACTATTTTCTACTAGCAGAAAGCCTTAGCGTCACGATTGAACATCCCTTCATCACCTCGTAACAAGCACATACATGATCTTGGCAATATTTTCTTGTAACAAAAGGAATTCCTAGTGTTACATATTACTAATCTCGTATATACTGCACGTTATATGGTATATCTAATGCGATGTGAGACTTATCCGTTTAGCTTATGGATGCACAATGTAAGCCACACCTAACAATCTTCACCTTGACGAGCATTCCCAGTGGAGGACAACTGCATATCTGTAAGTCCTCTCTTTTTAACAGTAGGATTAGGTTGCTTAACCATATTTCCAACTTGACGGGTCATTCTTTGCTCAAGCCTCAAATGCTTCGGTTACTCTAACATCGTCTGATCTTCTTTCGATCCATCGGCTTTGATACCAGTTGTTGGAGAAAGCCGTAACAAATTCCTTTTTTGTATAACGAAAAAAGTAGACACTAATAATTACAATAATGACGAGAGTACAAATAATAATAAGATTATAAGTATCTTCTGCACAACTAGGATTGCACAGTTGAGCGACGACTCGGTTGGACCTTTGCAACCATGTATGTCGCTTCAACATGGTGTTGGCATCAAGAACTAGGTTTTAATGGTAGAAAGCCAATGCCTTCTTTTCTTTGAGGCGAAGCGGTAACATCTACGTACAGTGGTATGAATGATATTTGACAGCAGTTACGAGCGACACAGATGATATTGACAATGGAAGACTGTTAACATCCCTTAGAAGCAATATCATCACATGAATCGTAGTGCTGATGGAAGACGACATAACTTTTTACTTTATGAAAGATGATACGGTCTTGTTGATGGAAAAAAGGATGGCACAACCCCATGATCTATGAAAGGGTACATGGTCATGTTGATGGAAGAGGGGCGACATGGCTACCTGATCTTTGAAAGGCGATACAACTTATCGATGGAAGAGGGGGGATATAATTATCAAAATAAAGAGGAGCGACGATCTTTATTCTTGTCGTAGCCATTTGGACTCGACACGTCTTATACTTGTTATGAACACTGATTATTTAACTTCATTTTTGTTTACAAAATATAGGTATAACATTTACCCTTTTATGTAGGAAAAACATTATCTTTGGTGTAAAAGAAGATTAGTGAGTTTGAGATTTTTTGAAGCAGTCTATAATAGGTAAATAGTGTACGTGGAAAGAGGATCAAAAATCCTTTTTTGGTTTAGAAGCAAAATCGATTGAAACAAACACCCTAAAATAGTCTACACAATAAATCAATGGCTCTATTTACCCATACTATCAAAAAAACAGGAAAATAGTGTGAAAGACAAAATTAACATAAAATTTATCCATAAGGACAAGAAGCAAAAAATTTAACTACAAGGACAAACTTTAATGTAAAGTATGAAATGATAGTGGGCTCATGAATTCCTCCCTTTACACTATAAAAGTCCTTGTGATTAAAATTTTAGTCTCTTGTTCTTATGGATAAAATTTTTGTTGACTTTGTCCTTGTGCCTAAAAACCCCCTATCAAAAACTCGTTTTTTCCTCCTCAAATCATGTCTTAATCATAAATTATCAAGAGGTTAAAATAGCGATCTTGATACCAACATTTTTTGGAAGAAAAAGTTATGGTTGGCTATCGATTTTCAATTTTTTCTCCATTTCCTTGCAACTTGGATTTTGGAGGGTTCGGAAGGTGATATATTCATTGCTCAATTTTTTTCATAATCTTCCATATGTTTTGACATTTTTTAAACTCATTTTTAAAGTCAAAATCATGTTTTGGGACTATTTTAAAACTAAAATGGAAGTAAAATTGAATTTGCAATGTTTTAATCATTTTAATTTGATAGTTTGTTAAGCTGTTAATATTATAGAAGAATCTGCAATCAATTGCTATGTATTTTCATATTTCGTCATCGACTAGTGTGTTTATGGTGTTTGTGTGCTCTCCGTGCGAATTAGAGGTAGGAGCATAAAACCATGGAACCGTACTTTTATAGATTAACTCGATGATACTTGGAGTTGCACTAATGCATACGAAAGCCACATGGGTTGGAAAGTAGAGTGTAACCATGAAATCGGTACAAAAATTAATCTTCGAGAACCTATAATATTTTATATTTGATGGTTTCTGTTAGGAAGTGGTTAGCTCGGGCATGACCTCGGGCTCAGGTTTTCTTTGCTTGCAATAAACATTAGTTCAGCGTGGAAAATACTAGATAGCAAACTAGATTGATGATGCTATTGTTTGACGTCGAACAAGAAAAGTTGCTCGTTGTGCTTCCTATCAAGCTTCAGAGGTAGGGTTGATGCTTCGGTTCAGGCCTTAACAAAAATCGTGGCTCGATGTTTAGAGACCAGCTTCAAATAAAGAGGTTTTGTGCTTCTGGTCTTAACCTTTGGTGATTTGTGTTGGGTTAGAGAAAAACATGAATAAGTTATGGAGTTTGGGAAATTTATCATCGTAGCAAGGTGATACTTCAGGTGAATTTCTAGCACGTTCCGAGGTATATGGAGTGAGGTAAATGACTCTAAATGATTTGGGGTGACAGTAGATTTTGTGTGCTGACCAGTGAAGCGATGAAGTGATCCTCAAGATGACGGTGGTGATAATAAGGGCTTTGAAACTTTGGTACGATGATTCTTTGACTTATGGTGGATGTCTAAAGGCATTTTAAATATTGACTTAGTGATCAGAGTCGTGACGGTGATCAATAAGGATAAGTCGACGATTAGAGACTGTGAGTAAAATTTGTGATTGTGTTCTACTTCGAAGATAGCCGGAATGGAATAACGATTGAGTTCCAATATAAAGACAAGTGCAAAGAGATCGTTCATAACCCGAATGCTAATTTATATTGTGCTCGTAAAGGAAGGGTATGTAGAGACGTCCACCTGGATTTGTGATCTTGCCTAGATCTTGAGATAGTAGATTGTGTTGACTTTGTTATTGTGTATTTGGTTGTTGGCCTTATAAAGTGGCATGGATTAAAGCGGAAATGAAATCGGTGTTTTGATCCGGTTTTTGATTTGTGATCGTGTCAGGCTTCAGTTTTTAGTTCAAACAAACTACACAAATATATTATAGGAAAACTGCAGACATCTCCAGAAAACCAACTTTTTTTTATGGCAAAGCAAACCACAAATGCTTGTAGCATAATAATAATAACAATTGAAGATTTTTGCAGTTATTCAAAAGGAAAAATCAAGGTATGATTAGTAGGTTTCTCCTTTTTGAAACTTGAAAATAAATTATAGGTTTTATTCCAGTAGTTGTTAATTATACATAGTATCTTGAAGGTTAGGCAAAATAGAGAAATTATTTCATCACCCAACAGTCATTTACACTATTTAACAATTTACGAAAAAAAACCTAAAGTTTCCATGTCCACGTAAATCTTGTTATTTAAAATCACTACTTGCTCATTGATCTGTAATTAGGAAACCAATTATTTGAGGGAAAAAAAAACTCGTATGATGACATTTGAAAACAACCTGTTGGGAAACAATGGCTGAGTCGCGGACCAGGTCGCTCTCTTGAAGACGATTCGGCGATCTGGTCGGTGGTGCAAAACCAGTTCGTACTCTCGCCGCCGCCTCTAGGATAAAACAGTCTCATAGAACAGTAACTGATTTGCTTGCACAACAAATCAGTGCAGATTTTCACTTTCGAAATAAATAACTGCTCGAAAATTTCTGTAAGAATATTTTAATGGCGGAGGAGAAAAAAAAGTATTTTTTTTGTACTAATCTCGTCTACAACCGAAGATAATATATAAACGGGGATTAGGGTTAATCGAAAATACTGGGCAGTAGGAGAAAATAGGATCTGCTGAAATACCGGGTCAAAAGTTTACCGCTTCATGATAAAGTCGGCTCAGAAATATTTTTCATAAAAACGGTTTGAAAAAGTCAAGGTTTTCTGGTCCAAAAATATAAGTGTCTACACCACATAGCCAAGGCCCAAGCCCGAACCGAGCCGGGCCGGACCGGGTCGAGTCGGTCGGTCGGTCGCGCGCGCGTGTGTGGTGTTCATGATGCATGGTCTCCCTCCTCACAACAAAGCATGCATTGGGAGCCCAAGGCCCCAACATGACTTCTTAGAAACAAGTATAAATACTTGCATCTTTCTTATAATCCCATGATGTGGGACTATTCACATATAGGAGCCATCAAACACTTATTTCTATATTTTAAATAATTCACATAAATTTCCAACAATCCCCCACTTGAATTTTTTAAAATATTATCGAGCAGTTTCTAAAAACATAAGACTGTGCATAAACAAAGGTGTCATCCGACATGAACCTTTACATAGTGAGTAAGATTCAGTTTTTACTAGAGTGACACGTAGTCTTGAACTCTATTCCTGACATCAAACCACACACAACCTTTTCTATAGTGCAATCAAATAAGCCCGTGCGTTTATGGCCCTGCACGTCTATCCCAGTTTAGTGAACGCTCTAGAAGTTCTGCCCAAAACTCCATAGGAAACAGCCACATTTTCACATTCACACAGGTGAGTCTATCAAGAGTACTCCTGAAGGTAGGTACTCCACCTCAAATAGAGTATAGATCTCATTAATAGTTTCTATTAACTCATCCTCTAATCACTTCAGGAATACATGCTTCTTAGTTTATTAAATAGCATGTTCTACTTCTATCACTACACAACTTGTTTTTACCCATTGAACCTATTTCTTGGGATCTTCAGTCATTTAGGTCGGGTTACCATTGTGCGTGATTCCACAATCTCAGGGCAATAGTCCCATTCTTTTAGAATTATTAAGGACTTTCTTTCTGGTCAGTCCTTTCGTCAAAGGATCTGCCAAATTATCATCACTTCATATGTGATGTCCTCTAACAATACTGTGCATACGACTGTCATTTCTTACCGTTGTATTATCGGTTCTGTTTTTCTTTCAATAGTTGTCAAATCTTTCATCACTATATATGTGATGTTCTTTTACAATATTGTGCTTACGACGTCGTTTTCTACCGTTGTTATAACGGTTCTATACTTTTTGTAATAGCCGCGGAACTATCACAATCGATTACACCACTGGTGTCTATCTTTCCCGTATAGGGATCTCAACTAGCAGATTTCTTTAGTTCTCTGATTCTTCACTAGCTGTGGCTAGTGCTCTTATCTCAGTCACTATAGTATACTGAGTCAAGATATTCTGTTTCTTAGATTTCCAAGAAACAGTTCTTCCAACAATGCTAAATATATAGCCACTGGTCGCAATAGAATCATCAGATAAAATATTCCAGTCAGCATCGGAATATCCTTCAAGTACAGCTTGAAACTTTTCATAATGTAATCCAAGGTTCATGGTTCGTTTAAGGTATCTCATGACCCTTTCAATAGCATGTCAGTGCTCTATACTGGGTCTACTGGTAAATCCGCATAATAATCCCACGACATAGTCAATGTCGGGTCTAGTACATTCAGTGGCATACCGAAGGCTGCCAATGATGCTCGCAAAATCAGACTGTCTTACACCTTCATCAGTGTTCTTAAATAACTTTACACTGAGACCATATGGTGTATATGCAGGTTTACAGTCAAAATAATTGTATTTCTTTAGAGTATTCTCATTTTAATGAGATTGATCCAAAGAAAATCCCCTTTTTACCCAGTAATCTTAATACCAAGGATTACGCTCACCTCACCTGGATCTTTCATACCAAAAATTGGCAATTAATAAGGATTTGACTGAGTTTATGGCATGAATGTTTGACCCAAAGATGAGTAGGTCATCTACATAAAGGCATATAATAGTGCAAATGTCATTCTCAGATTTGTAATAAATGCATTTGTCACTTTCATTAACTTTAAAACCATGTGAAATGATTAAAGTTATCAATTTTTTTTATGTCAATGTTATGTGCTTGTTTTAAACCATATAATGGTTTATCTAATTTGCATACATTATGTTCTTGACTATGTACTACGAATCCTTCAGGCTGGTCCATATGAATTTCTTCTTCTAATTCACCGTTCAAAAATGCGGTTTTAACATCCATTTGGTGTATTAATAAATTATGAATGGAAGCAAGTGAGATTAATACCCGGATGGATGTTATTCTAGTTACATGTGAAAAAGTGTCGAAGAAATCTATATTTTCTTTTTCTCTAAAACCTTTAGCTACTAGTCGTGCTTTGTAATTATCAATAGTACCATCAGGTTTTAGCTTTCTTTTTAAGTACTCATTTACAGCTTATAGATTTACAACCAGAGGGTAAATATGTCAAATGCCAAGTCTTATTGGATTTCAAAGAATCCATCTCATTATTTATAGCCTCTCGCCAAAAATCGGCATCTAAAGAAGATAAGGCCTCTTGGAGGTTTAAGGGATCCTCCTCTATAGTAAAATCACAAAAATTCGAACCAAATTCGTTTACGGTTCTTGTTGTTTTACTTCTTCTAGGTTCAACTTCAGAACTTTTATTAAGTTCTGTTCTAATAGGCGTACTTGATGTGCCCCCACTATTTCTTAATTTTAAAAGAAATTTCGTTTCATAAAAATTGGCATCATTTGATTCAAATTATATTATGTGTATTTAGGTCATAAATTCTGTATGCTTTGATATTAACAACATAGCTTATAAATACACATTCGTATGATTTACTTGCCAATTTTATTCTCTTAGGGTCTGGAATGCGAACATATGCTAAGCAACCCCAAGTTCTAAAGTATGACATATTGGATTTATATTTCTCTAAAATTTCATAAGGCGAAATTTTATTCTTAGATTTGGGGATTCTATTCAGAACATAACATACGGTCTATAAAATATCCCCCCACTAATGTTTTGCTGCACCAAAATTTAATAAAATGACAATTACTAATTCGGTAAAGGTCCTTTTTTTTTTTTTTTTTTTTTTTTTTGCTTTACCTTCCATTTCAGGTGAAAATGGTGCAGTTCTCTTATGTACAATATATCACATAAAAAATCCAGAATAAAATTTGATTCATATTTTGTTTCTCTATCACTATGTAGTCTCTTAATTTTCCTATTTGCTTGATTTCAATTTTGAATGTTTCAAACATATCAAATGCATCGCATCTTTAAGAATCAATGTCTTTCCAATCATATGTTTTATTTTCATATTACCAGTTTCTACAGCTTAAGTGGTACGAGAATCTCACAACACACTTTCTGATCGTCAGCAACCGTGTATATTGTGAATATATCACGATCATAGCAAACATGGCGAGAAACACCAATGTCTACCCACCAACCCTCTGATTCACCAATAAGGCGAATCTCGGTAATCATAGCCGTAAGAGGCTCCTCAGTCAGGTTAGCCTGCGGTGCAGGGCCTGGCCTGTTCCAATACATTCGTGTCATATGATCTGGTTTTCTACAGTTGTATTATAGAATAACTGTCCAGAATCATTCATTTGGGTTGGTTGTTGCTGTCATTTATGGTTTCCTTGCGGATTCCATTCTGTTATTTACTGGTCGGTTGTTGATGCTTACAATTTTTTAGAGATGTTCATATGTTCGAGAATTTATATTTTCTCATAGGAAAATATTCATAAACTCAGAGACTAACATAAATTATCCACATGTATGCAACAAAGGTGTTCTATATTCTATATGCATATAAACTATGTCAATTTATTTGATGCAAAAAACATATTCATCCAATTAATGTCAATTCTTAAGGACATTATCAAATAACATACACATTCTATTAATGTCAAATTTTTAGTGACATTTCCCAATATTATATGTGTTCTATTAATGTCAATTCTTACTGACATTTTTCAAATAATATACACATTCTATTAATGTCAAATTTTTAGTGACATTTCCATATAATCATATGCATTTCAAATGTATTGACCAATTATTTATTTTGGCCACTTCTTATCTTCCCTAAAAATATATATAAATAAATCGAGAGATTTATGCATCATAATACAGTCTGAACATCGCAATTCATGCATTTCTACTTGCTCAACCTCGTGGTCATCACTTGAGTGTGTAATTACATTTAACCATGTATACATGCTTCGGCATTCACAACCAATTTAATCAGCATTGACAAAGCACATTACTGTATAAGTTATCATACTTCAAACGTCACATGGAGCAAAAGAAACGATAAAAAATTAAAACCATACCAGGCATTAAGTTGCAAGTAGGAAACAAGCTCTGAAGCTTTACTTCTCTTTATGACCGCGCATCGGCTCTCTCAACTCAACTATCTCATCTTCACCGTACATGTATTTCTTCAGATCCAGGGTATATCCGAAAGCTCAATCAGGCCAAATTATTAGATCTGGGATCTTTAGAGAATATCGAGAGTGGTAGCTGCGGTCTGGTATGTACAGATAAACATAGAAATGATTACAGCAAACCCTAGACGGGTATCAGAAATGAGCGAGGTTGAAGATGTTTGGTCGACGAATGTAAATGGGGCAGTCGAAGCCATTGTTTCACGGATCGTCTTCAAATTGTTGGGAAACAATGGCTGAGTCGCGGACCAGGTCGCTCTCTTGAAGACGATTCAACGATCTGGTCGGTAGTGCAAAACCAGTTCGTACTCTCGCCGCCACCTCTAGGATAAAACAGCCTCATAGAACTGTAACTGATTTGCTTGCACAACAAATCAGTGCAGGTTTGCACTTTCGAAATAAATAACTACTCGAAAATTTCTGTAAGAATTTTTTAATGGCGGAGGAGAAAAAAAAAGTATTTTTTTTTGTACTAATCTCGTCTACAACCGAAGATAATATATAGACGGGGATTAGGGTTAATCGAAAATACTGGGCAGTAGGAGAAAATATGATCTGCTGAAATATCAGGTCAAAAGTTTACCGCTTCATGATAAAGTCGGCTCAGAAATATTTTTCATAAAAACAGTTTGAAAAAGTCAAGGTTTTCTGGTCCAAAAATATAAGTGTCTACACCACATAGCCAAGGCCCAAGCCCGAACCGAGCCGGGTCGAGTCGGTCGGTCGCGCGCGTGTGTGGTGTTCATGATGCATGGTCTCCCTCCTCACAACAAAGCATGCATTGGGAGCCAAAGGCCCCAACATGACTTTTTAGAAACAAGTATAAATACTTGCATCTTTCTTATAATCCCATGATGTGAGACTATTCACATGTAGGAGCCATCAAACACTTATTTCTATATTTTAAATAATTCACATAAATTTCCAACACAACCAAACAAATATATTAGAATCTACGTTAACATTGCAGCCAAATTTCGCATGTCCAGAAAGACTCAATGAACAAACTTTAAAACCAGCTAGGCTCACTGCCTTATTAGAATAAAACAAAGTTAATGAATCAAGAGACAGAAAATATAGATCAGTGACGCCTTTTCCTGGCCATGCGTTGCTCAGACCTCAACATCAATTCCCTGATCTGATTCATCCAAATTTCTTTGCTACCACTGCTCACATCTGTTCCTTTTATTTTTTCCTGGGACTTGTCAACTCCAAGACCGATCAATGCCAATTCATAATCATACTTTTGCTTTGTCACCGGATTTGAAAGAGTCTCATATGCCTTCTGCAACTCAACAAACAGCTTTGTTGACTCCTCTTTGCTTGATAAAGAGCAAACGTCAGGGTGGTATTGAAGAGCCATGCTTCTATATGCCTTTTTTATATCAGAAGATTTTACGTTCTTTGATTCCAGCGAAAGAATCTCGTAGTAATCTGCTGCTTTATTCTTTATGCTTGTCGATGTAGCTTTACAGGTGAATGTGTTTTTCTTCCCAATGCTACATATTGATAGTTGTGGGATTGTGTAATTACGAATCACTTTTAGTTCCATAGAAATTGAACTGAAAAAAGCTTAGGTTGGGAAGATGATATTGCAAGAAAAGTAGTTGTTGCAAATAGGAGTTATTAGCGATTATGATGAGGTACATGGGGATATATATGCACTTTAGTGTATAAATTTAATTTGTTGTTGCCAGCCAGTACTGAATATTTGTAAGAGTCAAACTGGATTTAAAAATGCAACCTTTGGGGTTCCTCGATGAAGGCAAGAAATGATACTTTAGCAATTATTTTAAGCTTCTTTTTCTATCGTTTTCAGGAAGAACACGCGGTTTCATATAAATTCAAATCTAAGCAAACTGTTCAAATTAAACTATATGTGCATTGTATTATAAGTTCAAATTGGTGACGATAGCATCTATGGATATAATACCCAATAATGCACAAGTTGGAAGTGCACATATAGTTTCGGTTTCCGTTTTACTACAGTAATTTTACTGTTTAACCATGGTATTGTATGCCCAGCTTGCTCCATATCAAAATGCAAAGTTATATTCAGATTACTGATAATCTCTAACTTACATAAGCTATCCTCCATTTCTCAAGTTTTTTAAAGCTAACACAGTTGTGCAGAACTGTATTCTGAATTTTCAAGTACAATGGATCATAAAATTGCATTCTTTAACTACTTACCTTATTTTTCATGCCATGTTTTCGCATTTATATGTACACATATATGATCCATATTTGCATCATCAACGATTCACGTGGTAAGCAATGCATGCTTTAATTAATTAATAGTAACACTAGCAGTTAACATTTCATTAGCTATCGAATACAAAGATATAAATTATACAGACCAATGCACTATATATTAAAATACGAGTCAATGTATTGATCATTTTTATGTCGTTTCTTTCAGCTGGCTGTACATGACAAGTTTTATCCAGACATATATTGCAAAAATATTGCATTCTTTTGTGCAATTTGGCATATAAGTCTGCAGAAACACTAGTTTATATACCATCCGTGTGGTTTGACCGACTATGATCAGCCGGCATGCATGCAGTGAAGGTTACATTCAGGCGTGCATGCCTTTAAATTATTACGAATATATATTATGTGTAGTTGAAACAAAAATTGGATATAGATAAAGTTTTTACTTATTGATAAAGGACAGACAGGTGATGAAATTAAATTAACATATCGCATTCACAAATTTCCAGCCTAATCTTTTAGTTAGATGAGTGATCATACAGTACTTGTAGTTCCAAATTCTTACCACTAGATGTTTTGTAAGATTCTAAATGAAGCAGTTAGGACGGTAAATGAATATCAGAAAAAATGTTGAGGAAAAATCAGATACTGAAAATTAAGACCATGGTTTTTGAATTATTTGTTGAATAAAATTATAAATTTGTTGGAGTATATGAAACTTAGTACTGTACAGTTTTGATTGACAAATGCCATGATTTAATCTACCTTTTGGGTTCTGTGTACTATTGGTACCGTAGAAGAGAAGCTACCCATTTTGTTTAACATATCACAACTTTTCGAGTGGTTAATCTAAAACAGCTATTTTGGTTCATCGAACCAGCTTTTTTTTCAAAGAAACTATTTTTTGCAATCATTTTAATTGTTCGTTTTAGTGTATATACCAAGTTAAATGTAAATTGTTAATCTTCATAGCACTGTTACCGGTAAAAGTTTCCTCATGAGGCGCATGCCTGCTTCTACAAGCCTCGTCGCAGGCAGCGCTGAACCTTTCCTGTCGCTCACTACACCAAAAATGCCAATTTGGCAGTGTTAATGGCCGTATTAAAAGCGATTTGATACGGTTTTAAGCCGTATCAAAAATGGCGTCTCTGTTCAATTGATACGGTTCAAAACCGTATCAATTGAGATATTTGATACGGTTTTAAACCGTATCAAAATCCATAATTGATACGGTTTAGAACCTTATCAAATTTGTCAATTGGTACGGCTTAAAACCGTATTAAATTACTAAATTGGTACGGTTTAAAGCCGTAGCAATTGTTCAGTTTGATACGGTTTTAAACCGTATCAAACTAGCATGCGGGCACTCTCCAACTTCTAATTTGATACGGTTTTAAGCCGTATCAAACTGAACAATTGCTATGGCTTTAAACCGCCTCAAATTGTTATGCTTGCACTGCTAATTTCATAGATTGATACGGTTTTTAGCCGTACCAGTATACCAATTTGATACGGCTTAAAACCGTATTAAACTGGTATACTGATACGGCTAAAAACCGTATTTAATGCCTTACTCCTACAGTGATAACAATGAATTAGATACGGCTTTTAACCGTATCAAAATCGGTATATCATATATGCAATATACAAAATCACTGCACCCATTGATATATATATATATATATATATATGCACAATAAAGAAGATACGCTACACTCATATAGCAGTATATAAAGAAGACACGCTAAGAATAATTCGATTAATACATAAATCATAACTTCAGTTAATACATAATGTTCACAGTTCTTTCTCTAAAAAAAAAAAATCAACAAAACTGCAGTTGTCGAGCCCATACAACTCATGCTTGTTCCAACGCCTGAAAAGAAAATTAAATAACAAACATCAGTTTAGTTTCGCCTCCACAACAACAAGACCTGGTTCAAATAGTAACTAAAAAAATCAATGCAGCGAAACTGAGCCGTAAGTCTCAGTTTCAGCTGAGCATTACGGCTCAGTTTCGCTGAGCCGAATGCTCAGTTTCAGCTGCGCCGAAGGCTCAGCGAAACTGAGCCGAAGGCTCAGCGAAACTGAGCCGTAGCTCAGTTTAAGCTAAGCATGAATTTAAAGATTTCTATAGCTTCAAATACATGCTTAATTCGCCTGTCCAATTATTTTTTGTACTTCAATCCCTGCCGTATAAATCTTTTGTATATGCAAGTGAAATAGCTGGGGCTTGCACTCTAAATGTTTGTTACTGAAAAGTGCAATGTTGATACTGGTTCGAAAACGCTTGCTTGTCGGGGATTTCACCTCAAACCTAAAACTACTGCAGCATTACCCATCTACAAACATTAGTCATCTTCTTTACGTTGCTAACAAATTACAAAATTTGAAATGAATTGATTCATGGTATTAGTCTTTGTAACTTTTGTCTGTTTTCTTGGTTCTTCATGTGTAAATATGTATGTCTTTATTGTGCTGTTGCTTTCTGCAAGAAATTAGTGGCAGTCTGGGTGATGTTGTATTCTCTAATATTTCTCAAAAACTGAACTTGTAAATTACCAAATCAATGTACTGTCTATCTGGCAGCATTTCCTTCTCTAAGATTTCAATTTTGAAACACACAAACCAACCAATAGATCAATACAAATAAGAGTTTTCCAGCAAACTACCCTTTTTCACTATCATTTTCCCTGATAGAACCAAAATTAAGATGATAATCTCAGATTTTTCAGCACCAAAAAATTTTGTAGCTATGAAATACTTCATGTCTTAATTTGTGTCGGCTACGGGTATTTTATGTGACACCGGTTCGTCGATCATGTTGCAAATCAACTTATCGGAAGACTTAATGGGCTTAGAGGTTGTTTGGCCAGTAAAATAGCTTATAAGTTATTTATGTAATTTTAAGTGTCTGCGAGCAAATTAACATTTGACTTGGAAGCAACGAAAAGTTAATTTGTTCTCAAATGCATTTACTTTATAGTATTCGCTCAAAAGCTACTATTTAAAACTATAAGGCGATTTAAAATGATTTGTTCTAAAATGAGCTCATAGGCCTAGATTTTTATATTAACTTTTTTCCTATTCTGCAGTAAAAATATTATTGGAATTTACTTCTCGCAGAAATAAAGAATGATTTTTAGAAGTAAACAAGCTTACATAAGTTTTCAAAGTAAGGACTGTCATAAATCATAATATTTTGAATTAACCCAAATTAGATTCAAATGGTGGATTGTTGATTTAACAGCTTCATATACCAAATTGTATATCCTAAATTGTATATACTTGTACGCTATAAATTTCACTTCAAGTTCCTGTTCACAATATTGAGAATGTAGCCTCAGACTATGGTATGAACATCCAATTATATTGATAATTAAGTTTGGGTTGTAGTAGTCATTCATCTGGTTGTTTTAAGGGCTGTTATTGTGACAGTTACAGTTGCATTTACCATTTTAACTGGTAAACTGAAGTTGTACAGTGTTAGACTATGGTTATGCCAAAGGTTGGTGTGCCGATAAATTGTTAATTGTTACGCCATGATGTTCCTGAACTAAATCTAAAGTTTTTGCTTGCTTGGCTATAATATAAAACCGTGATTATCATCTTACCATTAAAACCGTTTTAAGCTGTATCTAGTTCAGTTTCACTGAGCACAAGGCTCGGTTGCGATGAGCCTCCTGCTCAGCAAAACTGAGCCGTAAAGGCTCGGTTTTGCCGAGCCTCGCGGCTCGGTTGCGATGAGCCTCCTGCTCAGCGAAACTGAGGCGTAAGGCTTAGTTTCGCAGAGCCGAAGGGCTCAGTTTTGCTGAGCCTCGCGCTCAGCGAAACTCAGCCGTAAGGCTCAATTTCTACTGAGCCTTACAGCTCAGTTTTGCTGAGCCTCGCGGCTCAGTTGAAACTAAAATGGATGATGTAACCTCTCATATAACTATTGGATGATGTAACCATATCACTATTGGATGATGTAACCTCTCATATAACTAACTTAAGTGATCAAGTTTAATTGCAACTACCTCTCATATAACTAACAAAACATAAAAACATATCTAAATGCCAAAAAATGATGAAGAAAAATGTCGCAAAAACAAAATTTTAGCAACTAAATTTTATAAGAGCGAAATCATACCTGAAATAGCTCTGAAAGAAGAATTGCTTTGGTAACGCCACTCAATACCTGAAACAAGCAATGCAAGCAATGTATAAGTGAGTCAACGGATAAAATATAAAAGCAGTTAACCTATGAGAAATTAGATAAGAAGCATAAATTTTCAACTATCACAAGGATTATTAGTGAACAGAAGTTCACATAAATTTATATTCCTAATATTAGTGAACAGAACTATCATAAGGATTATTAGTGGACGGTATGGAAACTAAACTCAGTTTGCAATGGAAGTTGCAAACTCGACTCAGTTTGCAACTGAATCAAATCAGTTGCAAACTCGACTCAGTTTGCAACTGAGTCAAATCAAATTGCAACTCAGTTGCAAACTGAGTCGACCCAGTTTGCAACCCAAGTTGGAAACTCGACTCAGTTTGCAACAAGAGTTGCAAACGGGGTCGACTCAGTTTGCAACTGAGTTGCAAACTGGGTCGACTCAGTTCTGTTAGTTGCAAATGGAGTCAACTCAGTTAGCTTGGTTAAATTATTATTATTATTATAATAAGTTTAGTTAATTTTAATAAAACTTAGTTAGCTTCATTAATATTTACAATTCATTATTATTATATATTTAGTTAATCATTATTATTATAAAACTTAGTTAACTTCTTTAATATTTCATAACTTAGTATTATTATTGTTATAAACTTAAGTGATCATCATTATTATAAACTTGTTATAACTTAGTTAACTTAATTGAAATTTTACCATGCTTATTAATTATTATATACTTAGTCAGCAGCAGCAGCACTCTGTAGTGCATCTGCACCGGTGCAGTGAAGTGTACCACCCCAGTGGTGCAAATGCACCACCGTATGTGAACTGCACCACTGTCGCGGTGCATTTGCATCCACACTCCAAAGATGTATTTTGAACCGTCCCAAGAGCAACTCAAGCGAAGTTTAATTATTTGTTATAACAGTGTTAATTTCTCAATACAAATCAAGAAGATTAAAATAAAAGTCAAAAAAGTTCTAGAGCTTACTTGAATGTTCTTGTTGGAAACTTAGGCACAATGCCACTCAAATCCCTGCAAAAACAAATATAAATAGTTTAGATGAAGAAATGACTACAAAACCTTTACTGTGCCTACAGTGTAAAGAACTCACAAGATAGCGAGGGTTGTGATGTTCACTAGCAATACTGGAAACGCCCCCAAAAGACTATTATTGTTCAGTAACCTGTATTTGTCAACACAATGAATTTCTGAATTACTTGCAAATTGAAACAAAGAGATAGGAGGGAAAAAAATCACATACCAAGAAGTTGATAGCAGTAGAGCCTTCGATAATTGTTATGTTAATTGCCAGTTTGTTCGCTTGGAATTACTTGCAAACTGAAACAAAGAGATAGGAGGAAAAAAATCACTTACCAAGAAGTTGATAGCAGTAGTGCCTTCGAGGATTGTTATGTTCATTGCCAGTTTGTTCGCTTGTTGGCTAAACTCAGGTGCAATCAAATTGCAAAAATCAAAAGGCTGACAATAGAGAATGGATCAAATTGAAATAAAGGACACCTACTTCAGAGCTGGGAAAACATCTTTCTGCCATGTTGACTTACTCATCTTTAAAGTTTCGTTTAGCGGTCATCTGACTGTGAGAAAAAAAGTATAACAATGCATCGACTTAAATACACAACAAGATAATATCCAATAACAAGGCATATGTGGGATTTTGATTTAACAAAGATTGAATAATATGTACCACTGCATAACTTGTATTATCATCAGTAGCGTACAAAAAATATATATAAAAGAGACATCAGGCAAGGTTAAATTCCCTTTAATCTTTTCTACTTTGATGGCAAACCAAAAAAAAAAATTGGCTGAATTTGTTTTCTGCCAATAGCGATGCTAGGTGAAAACATATAAAAATACATTATACATAATCTGAGTAATGTAACCCATGTACTTCTATGCTAATATCCATTTTGCAGTTCCGACTGGAGTGTTTTAAGTCAAACTTCTATCCATTAAAAGAAAAAAACTTAGTATTGTGTTTATCAATCATTACCTGGCCCAAGTGAAAGAACTCAAATCCTTCCAGCCAAACAGACCAGCATTATTTTCCAATCACTTAGTTCCAACTTGATCCAACACTGAAGCAAAACAGACCACTATTGCAATTTGCATAAAGACATTTTTAGGCCATTGAGAATGCATGCATCACCCACTAATTCCTTTTCTAATTGAAAATCCTAGCCACTGCACTATCAAAAAAGTAATCTAAGACCATTATTTCGATAATAACCAGATTTTTACTCCTTGTAAATGCAGACTTCTTTAATTTTAATCCAAAATTTTGCTTGACATGCTCTGTTTAAATAATAATAATAATAATATGTTATACTTTATGTATGTGTATGTTAGTTTTGAAAAATCACCTGTAATTCTTCTATGTAACTTTTGATAAATCACCTGCAATTCTTCTCAAATTAGTAGATCTGAGAAGAACATAGAATAATATATGCCAAAATTTCCTTTCTTCAGTCTTTGAATAAGAAAAAGCTAACCCCAAGAAAGAAGCCACTTAGATATCCAAAATAAATATATTACCTGGTTTGAGATAGAAAGATTATACATCATCGACATATCGCATCTTAAAATGAAACCTGTCCCAACAAAAAAGAATCTATATTCAAACTGTGAACAACAAAGATTATGCATAAAGAGGGTATTAACATATGCACATATTAACATATATATTGGTATGGGTCAAAAATCAACTCATCATTTATCATGTCAGCTATCAGATTATCAACGTTTCTAGAAAAACACATGCGGACTGACACTTTTGTCAGATATGCAAGAAAAAAAATTAACTACATTATAGTTTGAAATTCATAATTTAGTTGCATTTGGGCATTGCTTAGAAACTTCAGCAAGCATTTCTTATAAACTTTGACATAGGGTTTCTCAAAATAAAGATAATTTCCATTGAATGGAGCACCTTCTTACCACATCTAATCAAAGCAAATCAAATCTAGTTTGGATGTTATGTTTTTCTAAATTGATCCTTAGAATATTAGCTTGACCATGCTTTCATAATACATTAAAAAGATTAGACTGAGAATTAGTGCTTGTACATGCGGTCCAATGTCATGCTATAAGTACTAGGTCCATCCGAGCTATTTATAGGACTTGGTTTCGTGTTTTGCCTATGACTCAGACCAAGCCACAGGCTTAGCTTTTAGGCGAGTGATTTCCCTTGCATTTACTTCATTTTGACAACACTTGTGTGATTTTATAACTTATTGACTTGTTTGGATTATCTTTCATACATGAATTAGAACTGCAACTTAAATTATATGAGTCTTATGTACATGAATCAGTCAACATGCCCAACGGATCCCAGAATATAACATACAAAGAATAAATTCACAAGAATTTCATGTAGGAGCGTGTGTTTCATAAATTTTATGCATGAGTTTGTGTTTCATAAATTTTATGCGTGAGCATGTGCTTCATAAAGTTAGTTTCAATGGAAGATACTTTCATATCCAATTTGATGGCAAACAGTAGTTTTCTATTTACAGTCAACCTTAGATACATTCATATAATAAATCTAAAATGTATAGAATGAATTTACCGTGAACCCATGTTGATAATCTAATGGAACAGTAGCATTTTTTCCACCAAAATCACCATAACCAGCATGAGAAGCTCCGTTGTATCCTTCTCTATCAATCCTTCTCTATCACCAAATCTTCTCATATCCCCTTCATTTCATAGGCCCCTACATAATGGTACTTAATTAGACTTCATGTTACAATATTTACTGATCTTTCAAATTGAATGAATTAAATAACTTAGCAACACAATAGCAGAAACAAGATTATAATGGATACCATTCTAAGCATACAGGAACTACTTAAATTGCATCGCTAGTTAAGAGGTACTGGTTTAAAATAATAGTCTTTAGCACAATGCAATAGTACATTGGGAATAGTATTGTCCGTTGCAGTTTTATGTTGTCTATATGTGCTAATAACATGTCATGGTTATGTTTGTTTTGTGATGAATTACACCAGAGCTTTCAGTTCTATTTTTTTGTTGTTTATGTACATAACAGGAAGGAGTAGAATCATTGCTTACGAAGGAAACTGCACAATTACTGATTGTTAGTAGATTGGGACGGACAAACAATCCCACACCATATTTTCAACAACAATATTCAATGTATAATTCAATTCAACCAAAACATCACAAGTGTGAATTGGAATTGCAATAAACGAACAATGCTTGAGATTTAAAGTGGCACAAGTAATGATATGATATAGTAGCCTAACATTTGAAATAGCTACAAGCAATTGAATGGAGGATTGATTATATTATCTCAGTTTGATTACAACCTGGCCAATTTAATACAAAATTACCAATCATAAATAAAAAGAGAGTTCGAAAATAAAAATAAAATACTAATGGCAATGGCTACACATTTCATGGCTAACCAAACCATGATTAATAAAACCAAATCAACCAAGAACCATGTTAACCGAAGCATCCACAGATCCCGATTTATATAAAGTAATCTTTAAAAGGAGTTTGACAATGGAAACAGTTCATTGGTGGAGCAAAACAAAGAAGGCCAAGGCTGCAGATGCATCTAAGTGGACCTATCAAATAGGTGCATTGGGTTTGATTATAAAGGAGCGTTACCAATCATATTTAGGATCAAGGTCGGCCTACCACCATAGTAGGCCCTTGACAATGCTACTTGCTGCACCAGTACCAGAGAACCTAGTAATCTTGCTTGCTCCACACATGCACATCAAATAAATCACCTTAATCATAAAGTAGGCTTAAGATCATAGATGATATAGTATTGGGTTGACTCTTCTGTAGACAAACACATGTAAAATAACTAATTTTCGAAACAGGATAATAAAGAAACTTCATCAAAGATGCATCTATTAAGGCACAGGCATGGTAATAAAGATAATTGGTTCACTTAAAACAATTAAAAAACCAGCATTTCCTATTGAGTAACTAAGCAAACCTAACAAAATTCATTAATCAACCTAATAAAAGTCATCCAATACATTTGATTTCTGGACTGCATAGATAATGTTAGTATTTCTCACTAAATTAAGAACTAAATAAACCTAATAAATCATTCATCAATATAGAAAAAACTAAAAAAATGTTACCTTTAGTTCGTTTGGAAAGATGGAGTAGTAACAGGAAATAGCAGTCATGAAATTCGGTGATGGGCAGAAAATGGAGTTGATCGAGACAGCAAATGGTAATGGATGGAGTAGTACAAATGGGCAGAAAATGGATATGGTTGGGGCCGAAGACCTTACTTTTGTTGTGCGATGGGATTGGACGAAAGTTAAGAAGAAGGAGAAGCAGAAATCCAATTCAAATGCAGTCGAACAACGAAAAAAAATCCAATTCATTACTTCTTGGGTTTTCATCGAGAAGGGGGAAATGAGAAAGGAGACAGAAGATAATTAGAAAAGAAAGTGGCCAATCTTTTTTGGTTTGGTGAAAAATGTAAATTCAGCAGAGAAAAAAATACAGGTTGATTTAATACGGGGTGAAGACGTACCAAAGGGAAACGATCCGCAGCTTTAAAGATCTACGGTCAGATTTTCAAGATTGGGAAGATGCGGATCAGTTAAGCGGTAGCAAATGAATTCAATACGGGTATGAGCTGTATCATATTTGATACGGCTTAAAGCCGTATCAAATCTCTAAATCCTGGTGTGTCAAATTTGCTGTTATGGTGTAGTGGCTCTCTAACTCGGCATCGAGGTTGCTCCAAAGCTATACTCCTTAACTCATCCTCTTCATCTGTAGGAGAATAATTCCTCCGTCACTTAGCGGGATCATCCCTAGGCACTTGCACGGGAATACCACGCTCTACTGCCGCTTCTAGAATGAGCATTGTTGACGGCAAAAAATTTCGTAAATACCTAAGATTTCAATTACTAGGAATTATTAATTTGGTCGTATAGACAAGAGTGGAAAGTAGTAAATAACACAAGAGATTTATAGTGGTTCGGCCTCGAGAGGGGCCTACGTCTACTTTGAAGAGTTGTTGGAATATTATTAATAACACAAGGTTAAAAGGTTGAGATCATCTCATTACATTCATCTCTAAGTTATATGATGTAATAATTATCATATAATTAATATATTAGGAAAAAGACATTTTTTCCCTTCTTCCTCAAAAAGAAGATGTCATTAAAGGAGCTCTCTAGAGGTCCCAATGTCTCAAATTCCAACCTCTTTGAAGTATAATGCCATGGGGTATTTATAGGAGAGGGAGTAGGTAGGATTAGGTAGAAATGTGGGACCACACCCAAAATTTCGCGCCTGCAGCCTGCACACTCGTATATTTCGCACCACGCCTTAAGGGGTGCGAATTTCACACCTCGTCGGGTGCGAAAGTCGTACCCCCCGGGGGTGCAAAATTCGTACGGCGTAGGATACGAATTTCGCACCCTACCGGGCATGAAACTTGTACCCTTCGGAGGTACGAAATTTGTACCCCGAAGGGTTCGAATTTCATACCCCGAAGGGTACGGATTTCGTATCTCCTGGGGTGCGAAAATTGCACCCTAAGGTATGAATTTCGCAACCTGTTGGGTGTGAATTTCGCACCCTGTGGGGTGCGAATTTCGCAGAATTTAGCACCCTGCTAGGTGCGAATTTCACCCCTCTTAGGGGTGCAAAATTTGCACCCCCGGGGGGTACGAAGCTCCCATTCCAAGGGGCGCGAAGACCGTATTAATGGATGTTCGGGGGCTCGAGATCCGGGCTTGCGAGTCTTAGGAATTCGAGGCCTTAGTTCGGAAATGTGTTGGTGGATGCGCGAGGTCCTTGGCGACGCGGTCCCTCTTCAACCCTGTCTTCTTCGCTCTTGAGCGTCCCTCTCGGCCTTAGCTCCACGCGATGCGTTGAGTCGAGCGTATCTTATGTACCTTCGGTAACCAGACCAAAAGACCGGTTAACATTTTCCCCCTAAAGTACGTCTTCTCTTGACATGATGTGCTTTGGATTGGTAGAGGTGGTAGTTGAGTTGTTTATTTGTCCTGTAGGCTAAAGGAAAACAGACGTTAGTTGTCGGGTTCGTTCGCTGTGAAATTGTGAGCGAGCTACCGTTAGTGTGGCGCTAGTGCGCGTTGTTGAGTATTCGCAGTGCATCGCCTCTGTATGTTTGCGACGATCAGTACGCGTACGTAGGGAGCACATGCACAGGAATGTAGGGTGTAATGCTTTGAACCTGGGGGTACGATTTTTCTTTCTCTCTTTTTTTTTTTGGTGCGGAACATTGCATCAGGGGGCGTGAAATTTCGAACCATGGAGGTTCGAAATTTTGAGACATAGAGATTCGGAATTTTGAGACCCTGAGGTTCGAAATTTCGAACCATGGAGGTTCGAAATTTCGAGACCTCAAGATTCGAAATTCCGAATCCTAGAGGTTCGAAATTCCGAAGCCTAAAGGTTCGAAATTCCGGATCCCGAAGGTTCAAAATTTCACACCCTGGAGGTTCGAAATTTCAAAGCCCTTGGGTTCAAAATCTCGAACCCATGGGTTCGAGATTTATCGGGAATACCAAAGGACTTCTTCTTTTTATTATAAATAGCATCCCCCTTCATTTTCTTCCTTCCATTATTTTCTGCCTTGGACGCCATTGATTTAAATCACCAAAGCCCAACACTAATTATTTTGAACCAGACTTAGGTAATGGTTGGAGTTAAAAAACGAGGAGGAAGGAGGTCAAAGGGTCGCGACTTTGCCGGAGTGGTTCGATGCTAGGGAGAGAGGCGGAGGCCTGAACTGGGTCGAAAACTTCGACCCCCTGGGGGAGCTTCGAAGATTCGAACCTATGTAGGGTTCGATTTTCGACCCTCCATGGGTTCGTATTTCCAAAAACACCATTTTTCGATTTTTTCGAACTTGGCAGGTTCAAATTTTCGAACCTCCAGGTTTCGAATTTCCGAAAATTGAGAGATTTGAATTTTTGAACCTGGAGGGGTTCGAGTTTTCGAGCCTCCAGTGTTCAAATTTCCGAACCTTGAAGGGTTCGAATTTTCGAATCTGGAGGGGTTCGAATTTTCGAGCCTCCAGGGTTCGAGTTTCCGAACCTTGAAGGGTTCGAATTTTTGAACCTGGAGGGGTTCAAATTTTCGAGCCTCCAGTGTTCGAATTTCCGGACCTCAAGGGGTTCGAATTTTCAAACCTAGGGTGGGGGGGAGGTTTGAATTTTTGAACCCTGAAGTGGGCTGGAGTCTTTCTCGTTCACGTCGCGGGGTTCGGGTTCGGCGTTAGCCCCCTGCTCTACGCCACGCCTTGGCGGGGTACTGTTACTTTTGTCCAGGACTTTGATCTCCCGACTGCCCGCCCTAGTGACTGTATAACTTCATATATTCTGACTTTCCATATAGGATAGCGCATATTATCTGAACTATGACTGAAGTATTAGACTATTTAAATTTCCTCTATACATCTTGATTTTGCATGACACCGCACATACATGTAAGCTTTCACCACCACGAGGGGTAGAGGTTATTCCAATGCGATGTCTAATACTAGTGTCTCAAAGTATAGCTAGTAATGCAAACAAGATCAAAGACTAGAAAAACCTTGGAAGTCAAGGCTTCCTCCCCATCATCACATACATTTGATTCTGCCAATAGTGGTAGCTCGACTGACAACGAGCTTGAGACTACCGAAGGATCCGTTCCTTCTAAAACGGCCAGTTCACCTGAAGTATCTGAGCATGGGGAACAAACTATGAGATTGCATTCTCCGGTCATACATGAGGAGGTCGAGAGTGTGGATATTATTAGTGAAGATGCACCGGTAGCCCCAGATATGCTGCCCGACGCAGTGATCTTGGAAAATCCGACTGACTCGGTACCGTTGCGCGTGGATGCTACAACAGTTAGGGCACTGCGGTTCAATATACTGGTGGGCGATGTCCATGCACCGGTAGAGGGTGGCATGGCTCATGCGCCGCCCGAGGGTTTGACCGCCTAGAACTGGAAAGCTTGTTTCGCGGGATGCATGCCCCCAGCCAATGACTTTATTCAGGACATGCTATCCTATTTCCGCCTTGTACCTTCGCAACTGCATCCAAATGCTTATTCTTCACTTTTAGGCACTTACATTCTCTATCGAGAATATCTACACTTGGAACCTATTGGAGAGGACATTCGGTATTTTTCTCCATTTCATGAGAATGGCTAGCGGATCACCCTCCCAATGGTTCCTGGAAGCGTCTCCTGCCACCAAACTTTTCATCACGAAGTGGCCCAGGCCGTCATTATTCAAATAAGACTGGTTCTTTATGCGCTGCCCTCCTGAATTTGCAAGGAGATGGATAGAAGGAAGTAAGTACTTTCGAACTCTGTTCCCTACTATAAAGTTCTTGGATCTCGTGTCTCATTATTTTTTTATCATGGCAGGAAATCCAGAGGCACCCACCGGTAAGGAGCAACAACAATGCCTTAATGCTCTGTGAGCGATCCCCGAAGAGTCTAGCAAGACTGATACTGTAATAAGCCAAGAGCGCCTTCGCCGTGCGGGGTTGCTTCCGGATGATCGGGATATAATCAGGCCTTTCGTTGCGAGTAGTGTACCAAAAGGGAAGGTGACAATAGGCCCTGCGGCTCCTGGTTTGAAAAGAAAGCTGCCTTTTGATGGGCCTAAGCCCAAAATGGCTATCTAGTTCCAAGGAGACGTGCGGGGAGACGAGGTTGGTGGCGTGGAGATAGTTACCCGGGACGAGGGTTCGTTGGATGCTTCCACCCTGCTTTTGATGGAAGGGGCGGGGGGAGAAGCATCGGTCGGTCTACCGTCCCTTGTGACTCTCTGGAAGTGGCAGCCCCACTTGAGGCAGTGGACCAGTTTGCTAGTCTGAATAAAGTTGCTATAGATTTGTCTCTGTGGCCGAATATGGCAAGTACGGAAGAACTAGCTCTTGCCGCGAAGGATTTAGTTCCTTTGGGTGGATCACAATCTGGTTTATTGAGAGAACACTTAGGACATACACTCATACACACTGCATTTCCTTTGGGCTCACGTGAGTGTGTAACTCGTCTGATTTTTTATTCAATCCTTTGACAGGTGATATGGCCAGAGGGCGTGAAGGACGAGGTTATGGGCATGGAGGCCGCTCACGCCCTAGGAATCCTTTCTTTGAGAGCTTTAGAAGAGGGACCAACTTGTACAATACTCCACCCCCGCTGAATCGCGGCGGTGAATAACAAGGTAGGGATCAATCTTGACGATCTCCGACCCTTCCTCCTCCTACTCCAATTCAAGGTGTCCGAGGGAGACTCTCGACTCAACTTAGGGCGTTCCCGGCGCTCGTCCTTGACTGCTCCTTTACCTACAACACCCTCGGCTCCCGCTTTAGTTACCTCAGTGAGGGAGCCGCCATTCGGCCAACCAAGACCGGAGGGGACGACCGTAATTGGGACGCGAGAGGTAGCAGAGTCTTAGCGACAAGGGCTTTCTATGGAGGAACAGAGGGCCTGGTTGAAAAAGACTTTCCCTCGACACTACTTCGATGAGCTGATGGTCCTTCCTGATCTCCTTCCACCTCCCACCAGGGAACTGGATGCATGTGAGGGAAGCATACCACCAAGCCGACGAGCTTATCGCCTATTCTTTTCATCTATCGGAGCTGATCAAGAGGAAGAACATGGAGCTCACCAATGAGAGGCTGATCATTAATGCCGAGCGTACTACCATCCGCAATTTGAGCAAAGAAATAGGTGAGCCTGCCTTTTTTGTATTGAGAAATTTCCATTACTTACCCCTGTGTCTTCGAGTACTAACTCATGGATCTTTTTGTTCTCAGTTAAGATGAGGCAAGGGTATGAGACACTCAAGAGAGAGGCTGATCACTCCCACTCTATTTTCACGGAAACTATAGTTGACCTAACCACCAAAAACACAACCCTAAAGAAGGACAAGGCTGAGGCGGATAAAGTTTGTTCCGATCTGGAAAGGGATAATGCAAGAGTCTCTCAGCTCCAGGATGAAAATAATGCTTTAAGAGTGGAGAATAACAACTTGAAAATGAGGTAGGCGAAGGAAGATGCGGAGGCCAGTAATCGGGATGTGCTGGGCACGGTGGATGGATTGAAAGCCGAACACCTGAGAGAGGTGGAGCAGCTGAGGGAGTAGTCAGAGGACACGGAATTCCGGGTAGAATCATCCGTGATGGAGGATATCAAGAACATGTATGTTAAGGTTCTGAGGTTCCGCGGACTCTCATGTGTTGACGACTATTCCCGAGAACTGGCTCGGACTTGGGAGAGGTTGGTGCCCTATGAGGCTTATTTACGTCAAGTGGGTGTGAGGACTTTGGATGAGCGTCGACTCGCGGTTGATCTCCTGACTGACGAGGAGCGCGAAAAGTTGGAGAAAGGCTGCTGCTAGAGGATGCTGAGAGGGAGAGGTTGGCTAAGCTTGCAGCCGAAAAGGGGAAGTCTGCCATGATTGAGAGTGTGGTGGTAGCGGAAACGTTTGCAGGAGGAAGCTCCTATCGGCCACTGGACCTTGAATCGGCTATGGTGAGCAATCTCAAAGCTTCGACTAGGGTTTCAACCGAGTATGACCCTGAGCATCCGGAGCTAGGACAAGCAGATTCACTTTACCTGCCACAACGAGTACCCCTCCTGTTCTTTCTACACCATCCCTGACCGGAGGTAAATTTCTTTTGCCATGCATCCCCGAGGATGACGTAATTACAGAATTTACGGACTAAAAGGTTGTGTTTTTACTGTGCCGCTGTCCTGGATTGACCGTGACACCAGACCCTGCTCTCTGACCCCACAAACAAATGAATCTAGGCCAAGATCTGAGGCAGTGCAATTTGGAGATGGTGGTGATCCATTGGACACCTATTCAGATATAAGGATAACTCCCAGCCTTTATGAAAGCCTTATTGAGGATGGAGAGGTGGTTGACGGGCAGAGTGCCGCTGCTAAAGGCCCAGTGGAAGCCGATGTGCCTTCGATGGCGGCTATGGTGGAGGACCAAAAAGCCGAAATGGTGGCTAAGTGTGAAGAGGTGGAGCAGAATCACAATGAGGCTGCCAGGCAGGAGATCCTAATGAAGACCAGGCAGGATGCAGAGGCGAGAGCTGCTGAGACGGTTGTGTGGAGGAAGGCCGATGAGGAGGCGGAGAAGAAGAGGGTTGCTGACGAGGCCCATAAGAAAAGAGAGGATGATGAGGCCTAGCTGAGGGCCACCGAGACCCTTGATAAAACCAAGGCTGGTGATGTCCCGACGCATAAGTCCCAGAAGCTTGTTGAGCGACGGGCCGCTAGAGAGGCCAAGGAGAGGGCTAAGTGGGAAGGCAAGGAGGTCCCGAAGAATAGTGATGCTGTAGTAGGCCTTGCTGCCGAAATTTCCCCATGCCTACGCCGCATACCACCCTTGTTGATATCACTAAGATCTCTAGCGGCGATGGTGCGGACGAGAGGCATCCCTCGGCTTCTCCTGAATCGGCTACTTCCCAGAAGGGACGCGGTGGAGGGAGCGGATCTGGAAAGAAGAGGCCTGGCGCGAAGGATGGACCGTCAAGTGCCAAATCTGTAAAGAATAAACACAAGCACAGAAAGAAAAGATACGATTAGTGTTAGCAACTTAGGTAGAAGTTACCGTTTATTTTAGTAGTGTAGGCCGATATTTTACGTGAGTACGGCCCTTGCTTTTGGTTTTTCAAGACATGGTGTGGTTTTCATGTACACTCTGTCATAGAAAGAAAGATGTTAGTTATGTAGTTTGTCAAATGTGTGTGTATGGAAATGGAATATGAATTAGTAAAGATCGCGATTTTTGTTGAGTGTTCGGATGTTCTTCCCGTGTTTTCCATCATCTTGTACTTGCACAAGCGTACTTATCGTTACACTTAACAAGAAAGCGAACGGGGACCGTGCTCTGGGTCGATTATTCCAGAAGGGTGTGATTGAGCATATGCTTCTAGTAAGTTTCCCTCGGCTCAGAAAACCCGCGGAGTTAATCCCAAGTGTAGCAAAGGCGTATGGTATCGCGTTTTGCGGTCCATCCGATGTGTGTCTCTCCCGTCGTTCATCGGGTTGAGGCGAGCCACAGACATTGTTTATTTGCCTGAGAAGAGAAGCTCGGATCATCAGCCCGTAGGTCCGATCGTGGCCATGGGTTACCCCTTAGCCTTGAGAGCTTCGGGGAAGAAACGATTTAAGGTCGGTCTCGGTGCTGCGCCAAGATTCGACCGGCACCCATAGCCAGAGGATAAATTTACGTCACTCTTGGTTGGTTGTTGGGTGGCTCCAAGTTGCTTGGAATTTGGGCACGGAACGATTTATCCTCGGCCCCGGCACGGGGCCGAGGTTCGAGTTCGTGATTATTTATACTCAGTCGCGCCACGGGCCGACGACTCAAGTAGCGTTGCCAGCTCCCGTGCTCGGGGTGCTGGTCATAGCCAGTGTAGATATGACCTCGAGGTTGGCTAGAGATTTGGATGGCGATTCCGGCTCACTCGCTCGGGGGCCGATACGGCGATCGATTGTTCACACAAAAGTTGGTCGTCAAGATTAATCAAACGTGTCATGCGCAAAGTAAACACAGAGAAGAGATAGAAACTTGAACATTATTTCTACTAATAACTTTGGTAGTAAGAGCCTTTATAATGCCTTGAATTCCTATAAAATAAAACATCGTTGGAAAGCATAAACAACTGTGCACTAAATTATGTAAAGTAGCGGCAGAGATGTTCACTGTTCCATTCCCTTGGGAGTTCGGCTTCGTCCACTGTTGCGAGTTTGAAAGTTCCATCGTTGAACCTTCATTGTATGGAGTATAGGCCTTCCTAACAAGGAGCAAGACCTGCTGGTAAAGGCAACACTCGTTTTAAGATGAGGGCATCGATGTTGAGGTCCTTAAAGCGGACCCTGGAATTGAATTATCGGGCGACTCATTGCCGTTGGGGGGCGACTCGGAGATCAGCTTCGTTCCTTTTTCTTCTAGCAAGTCGAGTAAGCCTAAAAGTAAGTCGTGGTTTGTCTTTGGGTCAAAATAGGTGACTCGATGAGATGGAAGCTTGAGCTCAATGGGAATGACAGCTTCAGATCTGTAGGCAAGGGCGAAAGGAGTGTGTCCGGTCGCTGTCTTGTGGGTGGTTCGGTAGGCCCATAAGGCTAAAGGAAGTTCTTCCGCCCCCATGCCCCTAGCCTTTTCCAAACGTTTCTTGATAATGGATTTGATGACCTTATTAACCGCCTCGACTTTCCCGTTGGCTTGGGGATGAGCCATCGTCGAGAATCTTTTTTAGATGTTGTGCCGCTGACAGAAGGCTTTGAATTCGGCGCTCTCGAATTGAGTGACGTTGTCAGAAATGATAGCTTGAGGGACCCCATATCGAGTGATGATATTGCGTACAATGAAGTTGATCATCTTCTCGGTGGTGATTGTGGCGAGGGTTTTGGCCTCTGCCCATTTGAAAAAATAATCCACTTCGATGACAACATACCGTGCCCCACCTCTGGCCATTGGGAGAGTTCCAACGTTGTCGATTCTCCACATGTCGAATGGCCATGGGATGATCATTTGTGTCAATTCTGTAGGTCGGGCTTTTGGGATCTTTGAGAAGCGTTGGCACTTGTCGTATTTGCGAGCATAGTCTGTGGTGTCTTGGTCGAGCGTAGCCCAATAATAGTCGTGTTTGAGTATTTTTCTTGCCACAGTCTATCCTCCAGTATGGTCGCAGCATTCCCCTTCATGTACACTGGTTAGCACTCTAATGACGTCCTGATGGGATACGCATATGAGCAATGGGACAGAGAAACCTTTGCGCTAGAACACCCCATCCATAAGAAGATAGCGAGCCGATTGGCGGGTGGGTGCTCATCTTTCTTTGTAGCTTCCCGGAAGGGTCCCATGTTGTAGGTAATTCTTAATCGGTGTCATCCAAGATTCAGGTTAGGATTCAGCGTTCATGGGCGCCTTGGTTTGTGTTTGCTTGATACTACGGGAGTTGAGCACTTCGACGGGGGCGAACCCCAAGAGTTGCGAATCCCCAGAGCTTGCTAGCTTGGCTAGAATCTGCTTTTACATTCTGTTTTCGAGGAATGCGTGTGATAGCGAAGTGGATAAAGTGAGTGAGTAAATCCTGAATCTGAGTTAAGTACAGAGCAAGTCGTTCCCCCTTAGCTTGATATTCCCCCTGCACTTGGCGCACGATGATTTGTGAATCAGAGAAAATTTGGATTGTCTTTAGTTTGAGCTCGATCGCGATTCTAAATCCGGCTATCAGGGCCTCATATTCCGCGTCGTTGTTGGTAGAAGGAAAATATAGTTTTAGTGTGTAGCATATCAGGCATTCTTTGAGGGTGATGAACACGATCCCGTCCCCGGAGCATTCGCTGTTGGAGGACCCATCCCCGAATAGTTTCCACTGGTTGTCGGGATCCACAGTGTTCTCTGTAGGAGCCTCCTCGGGGGTAGTCAATTCTACTATGAAATCAATGAGAGCTTGGACGAGGATGGCTCGGCGGGTGATGAACGTTATCTCAAATTGGCTTAGCTCCATACTCCATTTTAATAGTCGGCCGGACGCCTCGGGTCGTTGTAGGACCGGACGCCTCGGGTCGCTGTAGGACCGGACGTAGCGGCTGGTTGGTGAAAACCTTAATGGGATGAGACTGGAAGTATGGTCGAAGTTTCCGAGAAGAAATCAATAAACAGAATGCCAACTTCTAGCTTTGGGTAATTCTTTTCTACCTCTATCAATCGTTTGCTTGTGTAGTAGATGGGCTGTTAGGTGCGGTCTTCGTGGCGTATTAATGTTGTGTTGATTGCCTGCGTAGAAACTGCCAAGTAAATGTATAAGTCCTCATGTCTGTCGGCTTGGATAAGATAGGTGGTCATTCTAAGTGATCCAAAAGGATCTTAAACGTAGAAACATATTATGGGGTCCACTTGAAGTTGTGTTTCCCCTTTCGAAGTAAATCGAAGAAAGGAATGCATTTGTCGGTGGCCTTTGAAATGAACCGACTTAGAGCGGCGACCTTTCCGTTTAAACTTTGGACATCTTTGATGTTTTTAGGGATTTGGATGTCCCGAATAGCTTGAATTTTTTCTAGATTAGATTCGATTCCCCGGGAGTTGATGATGAAACCCAAGAATTTTCCTAAAGCGACACCGAAGCAGCACTTCAGGGGATTGAGTTTCATGTCGTACCGGCGAAGGATATCGAACATTTCCGAGAGGTCATGGACGTGGCCGCTGGACACTTTTGATTTGACCAACATGTCAAACATGTAACCTCCATGGACTTTCCAATTTGTTTTCTAAAGTGTCGATTAACCATTCGTTGATAAGTGGCGTCGACATTCTTGAGGCTGAAGGGCATGAAGCGATAGCAGTAAAGTCCAACATCAGTTATGAAAGTGGTATGATCCTTATCGCAAAGATTCATCGGGATCTGATTATAGCCTGGGCAGGCGTCCATGAAAGATAGTCGCTGGTATCCAGCGACTGAGTCGAATAGTCGGTCGATCTTTGGGAGTGGGAAACTGTCCTTAGCACATGCCTTGTTTAAGTCGATGAAGTCGATGCACGTTCGCCGTTTACCATTAGCTTTTTTGACCAGAACCGGATTAGAGACCCATTCGGGGTAGTCGGCTTCGTGGATGAAGTTGTTGTTCAGTAGGCGATCTACCTCTTCCTCGAGTGTCTTGTACGTATCGAGTCCCAAGAAGCGGTGTTTCTGCTTGACTAGAGGCATCGTAGGATCTATACTTAGAAAATGGCAAGCAACCGCAGGGTCGATGCCTCTCATGTCGAAGTAAGTCCATGCGAACACATCTAGGTTAGCCTTTAAGAAATCAATAAGATCCTCTTTGATTGTTGGGCAGAGGCGTGATACTATCTTTAACACCCTTGACGGATCGTCGGGATTAACTGGAATATCCACTGTAGGTTCGAACGCGGTAGCCCTCTCAAATTCGGGCTCTTCGTCCTTCCGTGGGTCGAGGTCGTCGGAAAGACAGAAGTGGCGCCTGAGCCAAGGCCAGACGTCGCTGATTGCTATGGGGAGGCGGTCTTAGCGCAAAAAAGCACGGGCATGGTATTTCCCTTGTCCTTATTGCATGCATTCTTTCATTCTATGGCGTAGCATTCTCTGAAATTAGCTTGGTCTCCTCTGACTGTTCCGATCTAGTTTAATGTCTGGGATATCATTAGGAGGGACTTTGGTGACATGCAGACCCGAAATTCTGTGAGAAAAGGACGTCCGAATAAGATGTTATATGGGGAGGTGATGTCAATAACCACGAAGGTAAGGATTCATACTCGGCTTCGGCCCCCGTTCCCGAGTTTGACGGGTAAGTCAATGACACCTACTGGACAACTGGAAGCTCCGCTGAAAACGTGGATCGTGGCATGACATAGTTTGAGATCCATTGCTTCTAATTTCATCTGGTCATAAGAAGCTTTGCAAATGATGTTAACCGAGCTTCCTGAGTCGACCAATTTTCTTCGGACGGATGCGGTGCCGATTCGGGCCGTGATAACCAGAGGATCAGGGGTCGAGATTTCAATTCCCATAGAATCCCTTTCATGGAAAATAGTGTCGTCCCGTATAGTTTT
Organism: Allium sativum; assembly: GCA_030737875.1. NCBI lineage: Eukaryota > Viridiplantae > Streptophyta > Magnoliopsida > Asparagales > Amaryllidaceae > Allium > Allium sativum. Next base: position 709,937,645 of record CM060919.1, on the reverse strand, counting down.
TTTGGAGCTTGGCTGGGATGGATTCATCAAAAGTGGAGCAAGCTTCATAAGTAGCATGCTTTATGGAACTTGTATATTCTTCCATTTTCCGGAAATTGTTGTGTATGGGGCCAGGCCCGCCGCATGTAGTGTTGATCATGATCCCTTGCCTCATATTAAATGAACCTGGAGCTGTCTTGGCGGCTGCCTGAGGTTTTGAATTTGCTTCGGGAGGAAAGGGCTCTTGAACGTATTGCTCAAGTCGTTTTTCGCGGATAAGCTTCTCAATTGCGTCCTTGAGCCGGCGGTTCATTGGTGTTATGCCCATATATGTTGTGGTACCGGCAGTACCTTCCAGTATTTTTCTCAAGGTCGGTTGATTCCCTTGTGTGCGACTTCTTATATGGCAAAGTGTTGTCGTCTCCAAGTAAATTGTTTCTAGGTCCTCATTCGGTGGACTATACATCTCGTAGGCTTGGGGCTTGACCGTTATTCTGGCCACCTTTCCTACCGTTATCCGGTCTTTGTCTAGAGGGACCCGCCCCCTTGTTCTGATTGGAGGGCTCTCCCACTTGTCTTCCTCTGAGGTGGTTATTTGCAGTGTGCGCTTGAGAGTCGTTGGGGCGACTGGTCTCGGAGAGTCGGCTCCGTTTGCTTCCTCTTGGCAGAAGTATTGCTCCGGCTTCTCGTAGAAAGCGTCGAGGCTTTTTGACTGCTTTCGGTCGATCCATTCCCCGAAGTATGAAGTAAGAAGGACACCCTTTGCTAACTGAAAGAGTATGGTGCGAGGGTTCAGATCCTCGACCTCGGCGAGGGTGATGTTGAACCTGGAGAGGTAGCTTTTGAGCGACTTAGCGGGCCCTTGGTATAGGTTGAAAAAAGTGAGGGCGTTCTTGGGAGTTGGAATATGCATCCTGAATTGCTTAACAAACGGTGTCGCTAACTGGCCAAAGTTGTTAATGAAATCAAGTGGAAGGCGAGAGAACCATAACAGAGCGGTTCCCGATAAGTAAACTGGAAAGCACTTTCATTTGACCGGATCATTGCCCCGGATCGAGTCTATTTGCCATTCATATCGATTTAGGAAGGCACACGGATCGGTGGTGTCATCGTAGAGTGGCATATGTGGCATGCTGAAGCGTCATGGCCACTCAGCTTCGTTTTTCCTTCTTGTGAAGGGGTTACGCCTAATGTGCGATTCCCATGAATCATGCACATTCCCTCGCATTTCCCTCATGATCCTTCGGACTATCTCAAGAAGATAAGTTGGATGGGGATCCGCCATCGGGACCCATGGGTTTTGGCGAGGTTCCGGAGTTCTGTTGCAAGGGCGTCTCCTATGGTGGATGTCCGGGTCATCTTCTACCATGTCGTCGACATATATGATCTGATCCGAGCATGGATGATGAGGCGGAGCGGGTTGATGCGGATCCTATTCCGGAGAAGTGCGGGCCGCAGGAACAGTAGGTCTATCATCTCGATGGGCGACTTTTGGATTTTATCGAGGAAAGGGTTGGTCGGTCGGGCCTGGTCCATCATTGATGACCAAGCGAGAGCGATCTTAGTATTAGGCCCCCTCGCTATATGTGACTGTAGTTCGGTCACCGTTGCCATTGGCGTAACCATTACCGTTGCCGTTATTGAGGTTGTTAGTGCGGACAGTGACGTTGTTGATGAGGCTAAACCTCCTTTTTTGATGTGGACCCTCGACTCGAAAGAGGAAATTTCCGAGACATTTGGTCGAGGTCGAGCGTTGTTTTGAGCTAGTAGGAGTCGAGCGATGATGCGCTGACTTTCTTGAAGTGGTGCATAAGTTCGATGTTATTCCTTAAGTTTTGATTGAGCTCGACCATTGCGTTCTCATATTTTTCATTTGAGTGCGCAGATTTGAGCTTGTGTTGCATGCGCTTCGGGGTCCACAATAGGAGGGATGTTTTCATTAATAGTCGGGATATCCGCCAATTAAGGTTGTTGGGATGTCCCGGCCTCGGCTGAAGAGTCGACCATTGCGTTCTTTGGTTGCTTCGCCATTGTAAGCGGACTCGACAGCAGGTTGAGCGAAGGAACCAAAAGCTCGTCGAAGTCAATGTGACAAGGTGCGACAAAGACGCAAATACGAGTCTAGTTCTTAGTAAAAGCACCAAATGTTGACAGAAAAAAATGTCATGAACACCCAAGATTCCAATTTCTAGGAATTATTAATTTGGTCCTATAGACAAGAGCGGAAAGTAGTAAATAACACAATAGGTTTATAGTGGTTCGGCCTCGAGAGGGGCCTACTTCCACTTTGAAGACTTGTTGGAATATTGTTAATAACACAAGGTTACAAGGTTGGGACTATCTCATGACATCTCATTACATTCATCTCTAAGTTACATAATGTCATAATTGTCATATAATTAATATATAGGAAAAAAAATACACTTTTCCCTTATTCTTCCTCAAAGAGGAGATGCCATTAAAGGAGCTCTTTAGAGGTCTCAAATTCCAACCCCTTTGAATTATGATGTCATGGGGTATTTATAGGAGAGGGAGTAGGTAGGAGTAGGTAGAAATGGGAGACCACATCCATAATTTTGCGCTTGGAGCCTACACACCCGCATATTTCGCACCCCGACCTAGGGGGTGCGAAATTCGTACCGCGCAGGATACGAATTTCGCACCTTGGGCACGAAACTTGTACCCTTCAAAGGTACGAAATTCGTACTCCGAAGGGTTCGAATTTGGTACCCCGAAGGCTACGGATTTCGTACATCCTAGGGTGCGAATTTTGCACCTCTTAGGGGTGCGAAATTTTGCACCCCCGAGGGGTACGAAGCTCCCATTCCGAGGGGCGCGAAGACTGTATGAATGGGTGTTCAGGGGCTCAAGATACGGGCTTGCGAGTCCTAGGGATTCGAGGCCTTGGTTCGGAAATGTGTTGGTGGATGCGCGAGGTCCTTGGCGACGCGGTCCCTCTTCAACCCTGTCTCCTTCGCTCCTGATCATCCCTCTCGGCCTTAACTCCACGCGATGCATTGAGTCGAGCGTGTCTTATGTACTTTTGGGAATCAGACCAAAAGGCCAGTTAACAGGCATCCTCGGTATGATCGTTGCCATCATGGCCCCAAACATAACCATGTATTCCAGTATAACAACTGAAGCTCCCAGCTGACTACCTTCTCCTACCCTTCCAGTCGGAGGCTCATCCCTAGTTGTGTTTCTCGTGGTTTGACGACTCATTCTTAATCTGAAAATAGAATTATTAGTTCACATATAAGATAAACTATAAAGAGGTTCACACCCACTGCAACATATATGCTAATTAAGCTGTGTTTTTAGTCGTATCCAAAGCTCTTAAACACGGCCAAAAGCCATATCAAAAAACAGCATGTTAAATTTTTAGAAACGGCTATAAAGCGTATCTCACTACTAATAACATACGGCTTATAGCCGTATCTAAACCATATTTAGACACGACCTTTGACCGTGTGTGTATACACACACACACACATAAAAACAGAAACCGCAGCACATATTTTTCATAACACAGCATATATACCACAATTTATATACAAGAATAACACAATTTATATACATATATATATTTATATATTTATATATATATATACACTCAAAGCATTACAAAATTTTTCATAATACGAACACAATGTATAACATACAAACATATACAAAGGAAACTGGCAAAGATTTCATAACAGTACGAACTAACAAAAAAGGTAAAAACTTATGATCAGCCTGATATATATAACTCCAGCCGAGGCCAGGAAGATTGAGGGTACGTGCTGATCGTGCCATTGAAATCCTTGTGTTTGCTGTAAATCAAAGTAGTATTATGAGAATAAGCTAGCTCATGATGTTGATCATAAAATTTCATATATAACAGCATAAATATTTATATATGTACACAGTTTAAAACAAAATCTTAAATGGCCAACCTGATGATTGGCAGTAAAACTGAACCGTGATAGCCAACGCCTAAGTTCCAGCAGCACAAAAGCACCAAAATCTACAGGAAAAAAGAAGTAATTTTATGCCTGATTGCACACAAAATATTGTGTCTTTGTGTTCGTACTGATAACAGTGAATGGCATATCGTCTCTTTGTATTCGTGTATGCATATTTGTCAATTATATGTATAACATGTTTATGTAATGCTACTGACATGATTTCATTCTCCAAAACAATTTCTTTGGTTTGAACCGGTTTATTTTTCATTCTCCAAAATCTCCGCAGACATGATTTTCACGTAATGACTCACTAATTCGTTCTAAAAGTATTAAACCACAAACTTATTTTAATTCTCCTTGTCACTTGGCTGCAATGTAGATATAACATTGTTATAGCCTTGACCTTTCTATTTTATCACCCTTGACTAATGTAGTGTATCCGAGATGAGGGGATGGAAAAAAGCGTGATATTACCTGAAGTTTATATCAAAAATGCTCTGATTTTTCCTGCTATGTACCATGACAGAAATCCCAATCCAGCAGACCCTGCATATATGGTTTTACTGCATAGTTATAACCTATACAGTTCAAAACACTAACAACTTCTCGTATTACATGAAAGGTTGTACCATGATAGAATTACTTGAATAAAAACGTTATTGAAATAGACATCGTCAACAAAATGATCATATTGATCTCTACCACAGATATTAACCTTGAGCCTCTTTCCTTCCACTAATTTTAACAATTCCTACTTCGACTCCTTCCCATATAGCATTGCACTCTCAGCTCATCACCCCACACAGGTTCAACAAAAAGCCATAGAAAGCATAAATAATAAGTAAGAGTGTTCTAATAAGCATGCATATATCCTAGCATCATTACTACATGAATGGCAGTATCTCATTAAGCATCGAACTAGAAACCTCTGTAAGTATGTTGAGATATGAACAAGTAACAAAATCAAAAGCTAGAGTGACATTAAGAGAATATGAACAAGTAAAAAGAATTACCTGAATGTAATGATAAAAATTAAGAATAAGTTGATCTTTTTCATGACTCATACCATTTCTGAAGTGTGTTACACCAAAGTCCACAATCTTTAGATTACCCAAATTTGGCAAATCTTGCTTTATGCTAGTAGATCATTGGCATCATTTACATTTACAGTGGCAAATCAAATTCCACTTTATAGCTGAATTAGGTAAAGCACGGCTACTTATAATTATACCTAAGACTTTGATGAAGGTTGATTAGCACATTGGAATGATGCCAATGATCTAACTAGTGCAAAGCTAGGGACACACAAATCAAATCATCTCTGCCGGAGGAGGAGATTCCAAAGAAAGGTGGAGGCACAATTTGGTGACCGAAAACCCTAATTTGGGTTTTCGGTCAGCATTAAAGTAAAACAAACAGAAAAAGGAGCGGCCAAAATTTGTGTTCGGAGTGCCTAAAGGGGTGCACAATATGATACACATTTGATTTGGCCGAAGGCCATGTCAAATTAACTGATCCGGAGCTTGCTTGATGAACAGTCAGATTTAGGGTGTTTAGGGTGGTGCGGATCGCAAAATGTAGTTTGATACAACTCTAAGCACTATCAGATATGATATGGCTATAACTCGTATTTTATCTCTGCAGCATTATGTGCCAAATTGGTTGTTATGGTGTAGTGACCCCACTATACTATATTCTAATACACACACACAAACACACACACACATACACACGCACAAAGACACAGACACACACATAGGCGAGTGTTGGATGGCAACTCAAAAATAGAGCACCTCTTTGGCCCTCCTATTTTCCACATATTATTTATATTAATTAAAGTTAGTGGGAGGTGAGAGAGTTAGCGGAAGGTGAGAGAGAGGAAATGTATGGTGAAAAGTAGTAGGCTAAAAGGGTGCTCCATTTTTGGGGTGCCATTGAACCTGCCTCATATGTATGTATATATATATAGCATACATCCTCCAGAAATCTACAAATACGTCTCTTATACGTTATTACATCTTTGAACTTTGGCTAAAATTGATAACCGGTGCTCTGATCCAAATGTGACGACCGCCCATAACCTCTGCACTTAATAAGAAAAGTAATGCACTGAAAGACGTGCCAGACAGCTATGGACGATCATCGAGATATGAAACACATGCGGAACCTGTCGTATAACTCACAACGCAAGGATAAAATATAATAGAACATATACAACGAACTCTAATAGTGAAGCATATTTGAGGAGAAACATAAACTTTCATAACAATTAGAAAGAATATCCATACATCTTTGGATTACAACATAAGTGTCTGTACTAATTCGCCTAACTACAACACTCAGAGTCAATCATCACACACGGAAAACAATAGATACTAAATAGTAAAAGAATAATACGCCAGCCTCCTGCTCATCACCGAACTGCAAGTCCTCACCAAAATATCACATGTCACCTGCTACTTAGTCTGACCACCCAAAAATCGGATGAACAGCCCAAGGTAATAAGAGGGAAACGTAAAACCTTGAGTCAGACAACATTCTTAGTGTGCGATAAAACATCTATCTTACATCACCGATAAAGTATATAGGAATAGATAGATAAACAAACTAATCTACCCAAAACTCCAGGGAGGAACTCAACCCCATCTTCCCTACATCAGACAGTGATAGCCTTTGCAAACAAGAATTTCAACCATATATCCATGGCAATTAGAAGTAACCAAACAATAACAATCAGATCAACCAGTTATATATCTCACGTAAACCATCCCAATCGAGTTCAACATCCCTCAAGTACAAGCCCTGAAAGCCTAAACCAACATCAGACAAACACCTAAGAAACATCTCCTTCGACGTCAAACAATTTATGTAAGGCGGCACAAGAAAAACAATTAACATTCAAAGACTCTGGCTATCACTACCTATCTTGCTTTGAAACCATCGTTAATTGTATGACGGCCAAGCCTTTCATATGTCAAGGGCTAATTGTAACCCTGGTTCTAGCAAAAATTCAATACGCCTTTCTACGATATGTATCTAGGCCTTTCTACGATACCAAGAGTACTCGACCATCTAATCCCCAGTCTTTTTGGTACGCACCTATTACACTCCTGCTTTGAGTCCGCTTGAACATACGACAACGATAATCTCTCAGCCTTAAAAATCTCTAGTCATCCAAACTGATGATCATTCATAGCTCAAGTAACCCACCTCGAGCAACCATTATCCATCAACTCATCACTTTGAGTCATCTTCACATTCATTGCATTTCTACGATCAACGAACACATCACAACACTTCGAACATTCCTGTTTGAATTCCCGTCGGAGCTATAACCATCGTCGACTCAAAAAACAAGCTTTGTTTGGTCAATACTGCATTTTGTAGCATTTCCAGCTTTTTCGCTAAGAAAAACTAGCCACAATATCAAAACAGCCTTTTGCAGCGTTTCTGAAATGCTGTTATATCTTTTGGTTCAATTCTGCAACAATCTGGTGTGAAAAACTAAGTAAAACATCAAAACTGGCTTTCACAGTATTTCTAAAATGCTATCACTATTTTGCCTGGTCCATTAAAGAAATGCCCAGTCCATGAAACACTCAATCCATAGAAATGCCCAGTCCATTGAAATGCCCGGTCCATAGAAACGCCCAATCCATATAAATGCCCGGTTTATAAAAATGCTTAATCCATAGAAATATTTGGTCCATAGTAACATCCAACCCATAGAAACACTCAATACATAGGAATGTCTGATCCATAGAAATGTCTGATCCATAGAAACGCACGGTCCATAGAAACGCCCGGTCCATAGAAACGCCCGGTCCACTGAAATGCTCGGTCCATAGAAACGTCTGATCCATAGAAAAGCCCGGTCCATAGAAAAGCTCGGTCCATAAAAACGTCTGATCTATAGAAATGCCCGGTTTATAGAAATGCCCGGTCCATAGGAACGCTCGATCCATAAAACTGCTCAATCCATAGAACGCCTAATTCATAGAACCGCCTGATCCATAAAACTGCCCAGTCCATAGGAACGCCTGATCCATAGAACTGCCCAGTCCATAGAACGCCCGATCCGTAGAACGCCCGACCCATAGAAATGTCCAGTCCATAGGAACGCTCGATCCATAAAATGCTCGATCCATAGAACTGCCTAGTCCATAAAACGCTCAAACAACACCGATCAATCTAAAACACTACCGATCAATCTCAGACACCACCGATCCAACTTCGATCAACAAATCAACCATCAATTAAAGCAACAATCAACAAACATTAAAACATCGATTCAACAAATGATCAAATCCATAAATGGATCTAAACATAGAATTAACATATGAAATTACTGTTTATAAGTTGCTAGATTAGTTCCTATGGTGAATTAAAATCATACTTGCATTGATTAGATCTATGCGAAAATAAATGATGAAAATAAGATCATACAACCTATATACTTGAATTGAATCCGCATGAGAGATGTTTATCACTCACCAATTCTTCGAATTATCTCAAAACCGCTAAATTCTCAATCCGAATAGCGAAGAATGTGCTTCAAACCTCTTGATTTAATGCGATCTCTCTTCACTTGACGTAGATCTAGCTTCAAACGATGTAGATCTTCGATTCTCTTATATAAATCTAGAATTTTAATGGTGGAAAGGTGTATTTGATTAAGCAAGGAAGATCACAAGCTCAACCAAATTAGAGAATGAAGAAAGTAAGCCCTTCCCATACCCTTAGCCTCCTATTTATAGCCAACTGCCTAAGCCTTAGCGGGCCACACAAATCAGCCCACTAATGCTTAATTAAACCTGGACAGAATTTGTGAAACACAAAAGCAACAATTCCTCACAATCCTGTTGAACCAAAACTTAAATGTGACCACTCTACGGAATTAACATCATCATTTCCTTTCCAGTGAGATTGACCTCAGCGCCTGACTGATCCCAATCAAAATTTATGCTCTGTACAAGACTGACAGGGCAAAAAGGTCACAAATAAAGGTGGTAAAAATTATATATATGTCTTACATCCCCATAAACAACATATCAAAATATCAGAATGATCCAACCCTCAGGGAAATAAATAAAAATATTTTACGATCCTCAGATACGTAAAATGCGGGTTGTTACATTCCCCCCTTTAGAAATTTCGCCCTTGAAATCCCAAGCAAACACCAGCAAATAAAACAATCAAAACAATTCTACATACCTACCATGCACGAGCATCCAATTCTATCATCTAAACTAGCAGCCATCAAACCATGCATCCATAGCCTTATCTAAGCACATGGAATTCTAACAACCACAACAACAATCAACAACAACAACAACAATCAACAATTGCAATAGTACAAGTTACAATGGGGTAAGAGTGACAAAACATTAATGGGTCATACTAAAGATGAGTTCTGAATGGATCGTCTTCATATTCTCTTTCGTCTCCTACGTACAATCGTCACCATCCTCACTCCATTGTACCTTGAACAACTTAACAGTCTCCCTCCTAAGTTGTTTCGTGTCATTTCCTATAACACGAAGTGGCTTACCAGGTTTCGTAACCACGATCTCGATTTCTAGGTCTTTGTACTGCTCCGGAGATACCACCACATTCGAATCATGCACACACTTTCGAATAAATGACACATGGAAAACATTATGCACACTCTACATCTTCTCGGGTAACTCCAACCTATATGCAATCTTTCCAATTCGCTCGATTATCAAAAACAGTCCAATAAATCTTGGAGCTAACTTTCCTTTGCTTCTGAAACGAATTACATGCTTCAACGATGAAATCTTCATGAACACCATATCGCCAACGTCGAATTCCAAATCTTTTCGATGCTTATCGGCATAACTCTTCTGACGATCTTGGCTACCTTTATTCATTGTCCAACGATTTCAATACAATCTGAGGTTTCTCCTATCATCTCTAGCCCAAGTATCAACTTATCTCCAGTCTCTAACCAACATGCCGGAGAATTACACGGTCTACCATACAACGCTCATATGGTGTCATCCCAATACTCGATTGGTAACTATTATTATATGCAAACTCGACTAGATGTAGAGGGTCCTCTAATGATCCTCCGAAGTCCAAAACACATGCCTTCAGAAGCCTCTGTTAACCCTCTCGGTTTGACCATCAGTTTGGGGATGATAAGCCATACTTAAAACACAATTCGGTTCCCAAAGCTTCTTCCAAACTCTTCCAAAATCCACTCGTGAACAATGGATCTCGATCACTAATTATTCTCTTCAGGATACCATGGAATCGAGCTATCCATTTTATATAAAACTCAACCAACTTCGATGTTGTTCTAGTTGATTTAATAGGAACAAACCTTGTACTTTTGGTCAAGCGATCCACGATGACCCAAATTCCTTTGTTTCCTGCCCTGGTTCAAGGTAGCACATTGACAAAATACATCGATAACTTCTCCCACTTCATGTAGAAACTTCCAATGGATGAAATAAACTACTCGACTTCTATTGTTCCGCTTTCTCCAACAGACAGATCATGCACTTGGAAATAAACTTTCGGCATTCCATGTGAACACTTAGTTCTTCTTTGTCAATCGTGTTAATGGTGCAGCTATCTTGGAGAAATCCTTGATAAACCATCGGTAATAACCTGCCAATACGAGGAAACTTTTCAGATCCGTCGCATTCTTTGGTCCCTTGTCCTGGGTTGCTGCCTCTTTAGCGGGTTCAACCGCTGTTCCAGTTTCAGAAACAACACGGCCTAAGATCCTCATTTCGTTCTTCCAGAAGGGACACTTCAAAAACTTAGCTTTCAGGTGATGCTCTCGCAAGATTTCCAAAACAACTCGCAAGTGCGTCTTGTGCTCTTCCTAATTTCGAGAGTAAACCAAAATATCATCCACAGACACAAGCATAAACTTGTTCAACTGATCTCTAAAAACCCTATTAATAAGATCCACGAAATACGCTGGTGCGTTAGTGAACATGAATGACATCACCAACCATCCAAAGAAACCGAATAATGTCCAAAAAGCAGTTTTCGACACACTATCCTTCGCTACTCTCAACTGGTGAAATCCTATTGCCAAATATATCTGAGAAAACATCTTTTTTTAAGAGTAACGGTTTTGCAACATGGAATACATAACCGATTAATATATAATATATAATTATATATAGTACTTAACCCAGTTGACAGGCCCAACTGGTAGCAACGACCATATGGTTTACATAATAGCCAAAACAGTAAGCAAAGTACCAACGTTACTTAACATACATCAGCGGACAAGCATATATAAAAGCGGTAACATGAGATATATAACAACGAAGAAGGAAAAAGCATACTATATAGAAAACACCTTGGTCTCGTGAAGCTGATCGAACCAGTCAACTATTCTCGGCAACATATACTTTTCTTCTTAGTCACCTTGTTCAGCTCACATTAGTCCATATACAATCTAAACGAGCCATTTTCCTTGGTTGCAAACACAACTAGTGCACCCCATTCAAATGCACTTCTCCGAATGAATCCTTTTCCTAAAAGGTCACAAACTTGCACCTCTAACTCTCGCTATTCCTTAGGCGCCATCCGCCTAAGTGACATAACGATAGGTCTAGCACTCTCGACCAAATCGATTCTAAACTCAATCTCACGATGTGGCGGAAAGCCTTCGACTTCTGCAAAGACATTCTCAAACTCATTAGCGATCAGCATATATGACAAGTCTTTCTATGGAATCACAACCGAATATAAAAAGCTCATGAAGACACCATCTTCGGGCTTACATCAAATCAAAACCTTTCGCCCTTCCACATCCCCGACTCTCACCTCAAGCTTCTCGCAATTCATTTTTGTTGCATTTCTCTTGAGCTAATCATACCTAAAACCATCCCCCAAACCCAACGAAAGTCACAACAAAACAATATGTAATGACCCGCATTGGCAGAGGTATTGTAATTAATTTATTTAATTATATAAATGGTGGTTTAGAGAATTTAATGGTCGTGGAATTAAATAATGGTGAATATTTAATTAAAATAATAAATTAAATAATATATCTAATTCTGAAATTATCAGAATTGGCTGAAATGGCGATATGGTGTGAACTGGATCATCTGTGATATTTAATTCAGTTTAGAATTGAATTAGAATAACGAATATATTTAAATAACGACGGTTTGAACGTATAAATTTTAATATAATTAAAATCGAGCTTGAAATGGTGCTGCAGTTCGTAAATTGGCGATTTGAACTTCAACTGAATGTATAGGATTCGTTTTAAGCCGGATTTCTGTGAAACAAGAAACGTGTGGAGCTGGTGGAGTATATCTTTCTAGTGGAAGAGAAAAATCGGGATTTCATCATGTAGATTTTGATTCACGTCCAAATCAAATTTTAGAAAAGTCGCTGTGGAATTCCTTTATAATTTATTTATATTTCAAAAAGGAATTTCAACATAAATCGAATATCGGGTTGACCCAGAAGTGAATATCAAGTTAGAAATTCATATAGGAATATTCTAGAGCTGTATGGTATTCCACTGTGAATATATACGATAATATAAATTTATTTATATTTAATTTAATTATATTTAAATATATTTATATATTTGAATGGGTCATTCAGAGCTGTAAAAATACGCTGTGTGAGCATACGAAGTCGGAATTCGACGAAACCAGTTTCGTTTGGACCGTAATGTCGAACTCTAGCTACATGTCCAGTTTGGTGATTTTTGGGTATCGTGTGTGGTCATGGGGATTTTAACAATAAATATAAACAGCGTAAGGATAAATATTAATATAATAATCAAGATAAAAATATCTAGAAAATCCTATAAATACCCCCACTAACTTATCTTAAAACCTAATTTCTATATTTCCTCAGTCAACACAAATACGCGCCATCACTTTTTCTATTCTTCACAAAAACAAAACGCAAGAAGAAAATCAGAAAACAAATCCTATAGAAATCTAAAAATCATGAACCATGTCTTGTTGAGTTCCTTTTTCAAAGAGCTTCAATCCTATACTACTTTGGATTTGTGCGATTCAGTTTTGGGGCTTTCGAAATCATACAGTGAAATTAGGGTTGGCCTTTGTGAGAGATTTAAGCAATACTGTGTGAAATAAATGTCGTCTTTGGATTTGAGGAAGGATTCCGCAACTAGTAGCACATATTGGTGGATTTCGGTTTTAAAAACTGTCGATGTCCCCGTCGAGTTCCTGATCGACGCAAGCAGTATACTGAGTTCGAGTTTAAGGTTAATGGTGTGGGAGGATGGAGATTCGAACAAGGAGTTCAACGGTGGAGACGGTGGTGGATTTCGTGGAGACGTGGAGGAGCGCTGGGGGTTCAAAGTTTTCGGAAATGGCTTGTGGAAGTCTGAAGCTCCACGTCGGGGAAGAAGGAGATAAAAAGGGAACGGGTTGGGTGTTTAAAATCTTGGATGGGCCGGGTTTTATTTGGTAAAGCCAACACTCAATTTAAATTAATGGTTTTAGTTTATATAATTCACGCAAACTTGTATTATTAATAACTTTACCATACGATGTCAAAATTCAGCGAAACGAGATCCGTTGGGATCGTATGGACGATGGCTACATCATGGAACTGACTGAGAGTGGAGTGGAGCTCGTTTGAATTTATGGCGAAATAAATTGTTTGATTCAAATCAAATAACAGTTTATCGTTCTTTAACAATGAACTGCCAAAGTGAGTAAATCTCACTAACTCTGAACAGTTTATAATTTCATGTTGTATTTTTAGAACTGTTAAATGTTGGCTGATTGACTGTGTGTTGACTGTTTGATTGAACTGCTAGTCAGTTAGTTAAATTTCTATATTGATTCTTTTTAACAGAATATATCATATGGAACTGAAAGTGATGTTGATTTTATATTGTATAACATATGTGGATGCAGGGAGACAGGTTGGAGGAATCCAACGGGATTCCTCAACATTTATTTTACTGTGATTCATATATTGTAATATATGATGTGATATATAATCTGTTGTCGATTATATGTGTTTGAACGATATTGGTCATCGTGATTTGATGTGTTAAATACCATTACATACCGAAATGTTGATAAAGGGAATATTTTCAAAGTGATATTTGAAAATAAAATATTTATAAATGGAATATTTATAAATAAGAAATATTTATAAACTGGGATATTTATAAATAGGAGTTAATTAGAAAAAGGGAAAAACGTTATAAAAAGTAAACTGTTATAAGAAGGAAATCATTTTAAAGTGGAGAACCGTTACTAAAAGTAATTCTTTAAAAATGAATAAACGTTGTTAAAAAGGAAATCTTTATAAAGCAAATGAAGGAGTTAAACTGAATATGGTATTCGAAAGGAGTTAAATCGAATATGGTATTCGAAAGGAGTTAAATCGAATATGGTGTTCGAAAGGAGTTAAATCGAATATGGTATTCGAAAGTTAGTAAATCAAATTAGTTATTCGAAAGGGGTTAGTCAAGTCGAGTTAAGTTGAATAGAGTTAATCGAATATTAGTTATTCGAATTATGTTAAACCAGTTAGGGTAAAACCATTAGAGTAAATCGATTTGAGTAACAGTTAGTGTTAATCAGTTAAAGTAAATCGATAGAGTTATATCGAACTAGAATTTATTGAATAGAGTTAAATTGAACTAGAGTTATTTAAAAAGAGTAATCGAATATAGTTTATTCGAATAGAGTTAAAGGGAAGGAGTTATCGAATTTAGTTATTCGATGGAGTTAATCGATTAGAGTTAAATCAAATGAGTTAATTGAATATAGTTTATTCGAATATAAAGTAAAAGGAGTCAATCGAATATAGTTTATTCGAATAGAGTTAAAGGGAAGGAGTTATCGAATATAGTTTATTCGAAAGGAGTTAAGTGATAGAGTTAATCCAATAGCATTAGTCCGATAGAGTTAATCCAATAGCGTTAGTACAATAGAGTTAATCCCATAGCGTTAGTCCAATAGAGTTAATCGATAGAGTTATATCGAACTAGAATTTATTGAATAGAGTTATCGAATATATCTTATTCAAAGGAAAGAATTATCGAATAAGAGATAATTCGAAGGAGAGTTACGTAAGGAAGTTGTTAAAGAATAAAAAGGGTGAACTTTGTCTATTTCAAGGTTAGAAACGTTGTTCAGTTAAGGTCTGAGAGGTATTATTACCCCAACTTGATTGATTACATTTTTAACTAAGGAATGGTTAAGGTTCGAAAGTGAAGGTTGCTTAAAGGAATTTAGTAATTAAAGGAAATGGTTTGAGTTGGCATCGCGATGGTTTGTTTAAACATTTGTCTAAGTCCAATGAAGAAGCTTTGGAAATGTTTTCCAAATAAGAAACCAGAAATGTTTTCTAATAAAGAAAACAAGAAATGGAAATGTTTTCCATTGTTAATAACATATATTTTCCAAATTTAGAAAACAAGAAATATTGAATATAGGGAAACAGGAGATAAGTAAATTAATGAAATAAAGAGATAAATGTTGAATGATGTTTGATCGATATAAATCTCCATTTGGAAATAATATCGTTGTTTGCACACCTGTTTTTCTTCGATAGTTAAATCACAAACTATCGATGTTTTGACCATTTTAACGTTGTTAATATGGAGAGACCGGTTGAATTATTATCCAAAGAACCACTCTGTAGTGGCATAAGCGTTGCGAATCATATATGCCAAAGGAAATTGAAGACGGAGTTATGCAAGGGCTATCCTGTTTATAGAATAGTGCCTTCGGTTCATCCTGTTCCTGGATGACTTGTATGGACGGATGTCTGACAGAGTATTACCAGATGATCACGTATATTGATTTCTCCAACTGTACCAAGAGTGGAAGCGGAGAAGGAAACTTCTTTTAGCTAACACATAATGTATGGTTGAGGACGTCAATTGGTGATTTGATGGATTTGACGATGTGGCATTTAAAGTGAATCTGGTGTGATGATAAAGCATAGCTTCTAGCCTCACATCCGGTAAATGGCAAAAATCGGGCAGGCAGCATGGCTAAGTCGGTCGCATTGAAGTAGGGTGTATAATCATCTGATCTAGAATTTCATTTATTTCTAAAATCTATTATTGATGTTGTCCCATTCGGGAAACGGTTGCTGATCCCAACCATTTGTGATATACATTCGATACACTCAAGCGAAATGAGTGGTCGGTCAGGTGTGGTCGGGTTGCAAGATGTTCTTGTTGAACCCAGTGTATTCCTCTCTAGAGGTACACTAGCGAAAGGTGGTTCCATACTTTGTCATAGTTGGAAACCCATTACCCAATACGTGCTTGCAGTTTTGATTGTATACTATATATGTAGAACGTGAGATGAAAGCGTTTCTGCTAGATGATTATTATATTGTGTTGATAGACATTATTATAATATCAAAAGGTTTTTGATATAAAGATATTTTGGTTCTCATAAGGGAAAAATCGGTTCCGTTATACGGCGTGGTCTTATGAGATATCGATTACCTGCTTGAACTGTTTTAAACTGTTTTACTCATACCAGTCCCATGACTGACCCAGAGTTTATTTTGTTTGTTTGCCCTAAAATCTTGGGTGCCTAAATTTGTATGGGCAGTCAAGTAGTCAGGATTTACAGATATACTGGAAGAGCTTGGAGCAGGGGGCTTTATGATCATATAGATATAGTTATTTCCGCTGTGTTGTAAGTGTTGTACTTTGAAAATGATGTATATTCAAGTACAAATGTATATTTCAAGTTATGTTATATATATTATATGTTATTCGTTCCGCTGTGAGGTTCATGTTACTCTGATGTGGTGTTCTTCTTCTTCTCCTGTTCTAAGTTCTATCTTATCTATCCTCACCCTCTGTCTTCTTTCATTAATGACCGGTATTTTTCGATGTTTGGTTAGTCATCATTGAGTTTATGGCGATAACCAAAGTCGTCAAAAATACGGGTCATTACAGTTGGTATCAGAGCTTAGGTTAGGTGAATTACCTTGGCTCTGTGGCGTGACTCAGTAGAGATGGGGTTAGTAATACCCTAGATTGAGTTGAGTTCATATATATGAGTGAACGTATTTGTTATTGATATAAAAATTAGTTTTATATTGTGTGGATTTATTGGTTGAGTTGTTTATGAGTTCTGGTCGATCAGTTTGATCCACTGTATCGGTAGGAGTTACTAAACACTCGAATACGATGGGTCGTCACGATATGTTTTGAAAAGAGGGTAAATTAAAATAAGTTTACCCAAGGTATATCTTGATATAGAGAATATATATATATATATCAAAATTATAATATAATGGATATATTGGTTGTTATTATAATCGAGTAAAATTATAAGTAAATGGTTATGTAAATAACCAATCAGAATTCATATAAGTGAAATACGTGAAATCAGATGAAATAAATCTGAATTTAAACCAGAAATTGAATTAAAATTCTGGAGAATCGGATAAGTGTTTGTAAATGGATTTGGATTAAAAATAAGGAAAATTTAAGATCCTTGGATATTTTAAATTGTTTTACAAGCAGTGTGAATTATATTTTGAAATGAATTTCAAAGTGGAAATGTTTAGAAATGGTTTTATAGTATTGAACTCACTTCGATCAATGGAAAATAGATTCCGATGATGACGGCTGCATCATCAGTATTCATTTTCGAGTGGTAAGTGACGAATTACTACCAGAGATACTGTTTTGAATTTGTTTTGGAAAAGACAAGTTGTGTTGAATTTCAAAATGGGATTTATAATATAGAATTTGAATAATAGAATTTGAAATTTTAAATAGATTTGAAATATTAACTTGTTTTAAAAGAAATAAAACGAGAAGTTCCTTTATAAACGAAGTTTATAAATAGTTCTTTTATAAACGAAGTTTATAAATGAAGTGAAAAGAATTATCACTGGAAAATTCAGAAATAAAAATATAAGTGTGAAATTTAAAGGGAAATCTATTTTCCAAAGGTAGAAATATCGATTTCAAAAGGAATTGAAATCGAGACTTATTTAAAGAATGAATAAAGAAAGTTTGAAAAGGAATTTGAATAAAGGAAGTTCAAACATAGAATTTAAATAAGAAAATTCAAAGGGGATTTGAATAAGAAAATTCAAAGGGGGTTTGAATATAGAAAATTCAAAGGGGATTTGAATATAGAAAATTCAAAGGGGATTTGAATAAGAAAATTCAAAGGGGATTTGAATATAGAAATTCAAATGAGATTTGAATAAAGAAGATTTAAATAATGGAATTTGAATATAGAATTCTAATGGAATTCAAACATAGAATTTGATATATAGAATTTGAATAAAATTTTAATAGAAATTGAATAGAATTAACTAAGTCGAAGAGGAATTAGTTAATCGAGTTTTGAATTTGCAGTTGAACTTTGAAAGGTGAATCGGATTTGTAAATGGATATTCGAAATCGAATATAGAACTTAAATTTGAAATTTGGATTCAAATTAGTTAATAAGCAAGTTAAAATACATTTGAACATGTCATGTTCAAATATAAAAGTGAAATAGACTAAAGAGTTAATTAACAAATTAATTAACGAATTGAGTTAAAACGATCGGGTATAATTAAAATAGATTGGGCAGGTATAAATATACATGAGATAGGTATGGATAAGGTATGAAGGTATATAAATAGAATGCTCGACGAAAAGGTATGTATTTAATTCATATATAAGATTTTATGCGCCGTATCGGCTAGCCGCTTGGCTTTTTCTTTTTCTTTTGGATTGGTGAGGGCCATGGGAGGCAATTTGAAATATCCCGATGCTCATGGTACAAAGGAGGTTATGGCGAATTTTTCCGGGAATATTAGGAGTTAGAATATTTTTAAGATAATTTGATAGTTAGAAATCAACGTATCGATATATATATATATATAGAAGTCGATAAGGAAACGAGCTTAAAAATAGAATAGTAAAATCAAAAAGGAAGACAAAGAATAAAATCTAGTAAGAATAGAAAGAGGAAGCGTATACGTGTTTAAAAGTGAATAAGTAGTTGTATGGTATTGATTATTCGAGTAAGTAGTCATATCTGTTTTGACATTATAAATGTTATTCAGTCAAGGTCTGAGAGGTAGTTATACCCTAACTTGATTGATTTCATTATTAACAAATAAATAGTAAGATTTCAGGCTCGAAGATCAATGTTGAATAAGAGTTAGTTGAATACAGTATTTGGGTTGTCGTAACGATGTTTTACACAACATACGTTTTAACCCAAATAAGTGTAAGCCTGGAAATATAATAAAGAATATTTACTATAGGAAATAAACGAGATCGGAAAAGAGATAAGTAATTGGAATATTTTCCAATTATAAATAGCATATATTTTCCAAAGTTTAGAAAATAAAGGAAGGCGGTATTTGGAAATGTTTTCCAAATAACATAAAAGGCCGATATGGTTATTGAAAACATTTGGTTAACAAATATTGATAAAGAAATAGAGAAGTGATTTAACTAATGGAATATTAATTAAGGGCTCAGTGACATGTTCAAAAGGAAAATTTAATTTTTGAAAAGAGTAAACTGTTTAAAAACTCCCAGGGAAAGACTTTTTGAATTAAAAACAAATTTAACAGAAATTTGTGAAAGCAAATTTGAATTAAAGTAAAGCCAGTAAAGTGGTAACTGAGATTGAATTAGAATGATATCAAGACAAATTCAGTTAAGAGTTGGGAATCAAGAAGAAACTCGAGTTGAAATGATATTTGGCTCGGATATAAGCGAATGGTTGTGTTGGAGATAAAAGTGATTTCAGAATTGTGATTGGGATAACTTTGGTATATGCTGAGTTGATAGCATATGAAAGCGATAGAGTTGATATGCCCGACAAAAGGGTACAAGTTTATATTTCTATTGGATATAAGATTTATGAGCCGAATAGGCAAGCCGCTTGGCTGTTTGATTTTCTTTTGGGTTGGAGATGGCCCAGAGAGGCGAGTTGGAGTTTGAGATATTTACCGGTACAAAGGAGGTGCTGGCGAAATTTTTCGAAGAATTAAGGTGTTAGAAAATTTTCAAGATTTTTGAAAATTTTCGTTGATAAGAATTAATTAATATTTAATTGAAATTAAATTGGTTCAGTTGAAACTGAAGTTAAGAAGTGAGAAAATATGTTCTAACCAGTCGATAGGGTCGTCCTCTACCTTTTAGCAATTTCGAGGATGAAATTATTTTAAGTGGGAAAGATTGTAATGACCCACATTGGCAGAGGTATTGTAATTAATTTATTTAATTATATAAATGGTGGTTTAGAGAATTTAATGGTCGTGGAATTAAATAATGGTGAATATTTAATTAAAATAATAAATTAAATAATATATTTAATTCTGAAATTATCAGAATTGGCTGAAATGGCGATATGGTGTGAACTGGATAATCTGTGATATTTAATTCAGTTTAGAATTGAATTAGAATAACGAATATATTTAAATAACGACAGTTTGAACGTATAAATTTTAATATAATTAAAATCGAGCTTGAAATGGCGCTGCAGTTTGCAAATTGGCGATTCGAACTTCAACTGAATGTACAGGATTCATTTTAAGCCGGATTTCTGTGAAACAAGAAACGTGTGGAGCTGGTGGAGTATATCTTTCTAGTGGAAGAGAAAAATAGGGATTTCGTCGTGTAAATTTTGATTCACGTCCAAATCAAATTTTAGAAAAGTCGTTGTGGAATTCCTTTATAATTTATTTATATTTTAAAAAGGAATTTCAATATAAATCGAATATCGGGTTGACCCAGAAGTGAATATCTAGTTAGAAATTCATATAGGAATATTCTAGAGCTGTATGGTATTCCACTGTGAATATATACGATAATATAAATTTATTTTTATTTAATTTAATTATATTTAAATATATTTATATATTTGAATGGGTCATTCAGAGCTGTAAAAATACGCTGTGTGAGCATACGAAGTCGGAATTCGACGAAACCAGTTTCGTTGGGACCGTAATGTCGAACTCTAGCTACATGTCCAGTTTGGTGATTTTTGGGTATCGTGTGTGGTCATGGGGATTTTTAACAATAAATATAAACAGCATAAGGATAAATATTAATATAGTAATCAAGATAAAAATATCTAGAAAATCCTATAAATACCCCCACTAACTTCTCTTAAAACCTAATTTCTATATTTCCTCAGTCAACACAAATACGCGCCGTCGCTTTTTCTATTCTTCACAAAAACAAAACGCAAGAAGAAAATCAGAAAACAAATCCAACAGAAATCTAAAAATCATGAACCAGGTCTTGTTAAGTTCCTTTTTCAAAGAGCTTCAATCCTATACTACTTTGGATCTGTGCGATTCAGTTTTGGGGCTTTCGAAATCATATAGTGAAATTAGGGTTGGCCTTTGTGAGAGATTTAAGCAATACTGTGTGAAATAAATGTCGTCTTTGGATTTGAGGAGGGATTCCGCAACTAGTAGCACATATTGGTGGATTTCGGTTTTAAAAACTGTCGATGTCCCCATCGAGTTCCTGATCGACGCAAGCAGTATACTGAGTTCGAGTTTAAGGTTAATGGTGTGGGAGGATGGAGATTCGAACAAGGAGTTCAACGGTGGAGACGGTGGTGGATTTCGTGGAGACGTGGAGGAGCGCTGGGGGTTCAAAGTTTTCGGAAATGGCTTGTGGAAGTCTGAAGCTTCACGTCGGGGAAGAAGGAGATAAAAAGGGAACGGGTTGGGTGTTTAAAATCTTGGATGGGCCGAGTTTTATTTGGTAAAGCCAACTTTCAATTTAAATTAATGGTTTTAGTTTATATAATTCACGCAAACTTGTATTATTAATAACTTTACCATACGATGTCAAAATTCAGCGAAACGAGATCCGTTGGGATCGTATGGACGGTGGCTACATCATGGAACTGACTGGGAGTGGAGTGGAGCTCGTTTGAATTTATGGCGAAATAAATTGTTTGATTCAAATCAAATAACAGTTTATCGTTCTTTAACGATGAACTACCAAAGTGAGTAAATCTCACTAACTCTGAACAGTTTATAATTTCATGTTGTATTTTTAGAACTGTTAAATGTTGGCTGATTGACTGTGTGTTGACTGTTTGATTGAACTGCTAGTCAGTCAGTTAAATTTCTATATTGATTCTGTTTAACAGAATATATCATATGGAACTGAAAGTGATGTTGATTTTATATTGTACAACATCTATGGATGCAGGGAGACGGGTTGGAGGAATCTAACGGGATTCCTCAACATATATTTTACTGTGATTCATATATTGTAATATATGATGTGATATATAATCTGTTGTCGATTATATGTGTTTGAACAATATTGGTCATCGTGATTTTATGTGTTAAATACCATAACATACCAAAATGTTGATAAAGGGAATATTTTCAAAGTGATTTGAAAATAAAATATTTATAAATGGAACATTTATAAATAAGAAATATTTATAAATTGGGATATTTATAAATAGGAGATAATTAGAAAAAGGGAAAAACGTTATAAAAAGGAAACTGTTATAAGAAGGAAATCATTTTAAAGTGGAGAACCGTTACTAAAAGTAAATCTTTAAAAATGAATAAGCGTTGTTAAAAAGGAAATCTTTATAAAGCAAATGAAGGAGTTAAACCGAATATGGTATTCGAAACGAGTTAAATCGAATATGGTATTCGAAAGAAGTTAAATCGAATATGGTATTCGAAAGGAGTTAAATCGAATATGGTATTCGAAAGGAGTTAAATCGAATATGGTATTCGAAAGTTAGTAAATCGAATTAGTTATTCGAAAGGGGTTAGTCGAGTCGAGTTAAATTGAATAGAGTTAATCGAATATTAGTTATTCGAATTAGGTTAAACCAGTTAGGGTAAAACCATTAGAGTAAATCAATTAGAGTTAAAGCAGTTAGGGTAAAACCATTTGGGTAAAGCAGTTAGAGTTAAACAGTTAGTGTTAATCAGTTAAAGTAAATCGATAGAGTTATATCGAACTAGAATTTATTGAATAGAGTTAAATCGAACTAGAGTTATTTAAAAAGAGTAATCGAATATAGTTTATTCGAATAGAGTTAAAGGGAAGGAGTTATCGAATTTAGTTATTCGATAGA
The DNA here is from genome assembly GCA_030737875.1 of Allium sativum. Lineage (NCBI taxonomy): Eukaryota > Viridiplantae > Streptophyta > Magnoliopsida > Asparagales > Amaryllidaceae > Allium > Allium sativum. The sequence continues at coordinate 709,914,637 of CM060919.1, read as the reverse complement.
GTTAAATCAAATGAGTTAATCGAGTATAGTTTATTCGAATATAAAGTTAAAGGAGTCAATCGAATATAGTTTATTCGAATAGAGTTAAAGGGAAGGAGTTATCGAATATAGTTTATTCGAAAGGAGTTAAGTGATAGAGTTAATCCAATAGCGTTAGTCCGATAGAGTTAATCCAATAGCGTTAGTACAATAGAGTTAATCCCATAGCGTTAGTCCAATAGAGTTAATCGATAGAGTTATATCAAACTAGAATTTATTGAATAGAGTTATCGAATATACCTTTTTCGAAGGAAAGAATTATCGAATAAGAGATAATTCGAAGGAGAGTTACGTAAGGAAGTTGTTAAAGAATAAAAAGGGTGAACTTTGTCTATTTCAAGGTTAGAAACGTTGTTCAGTTAAGGTCTGAGAGGTATTATTACCCCAACTTGATTGACTACATTTTTAACTAAGGAATGGTTAAGGTTCGAAAGTGAAGGTTGGTTAAAGGAATTTTGTAATTAAAGGAAATAGTTTGAGTTGGCATCGCGATGGTTTGTTTAAACATTTGTCTAAGTCCAATGAAGAAGCTTTGGAAATGTTTTCCAAATAAGAAACCAGGAATGTTTTCTAATAAAGAAAACAAGAAATGGAAATGTTTTCCATTGTTAATAACGTATATTTTCCAAATTTAGAAAATAAGAAATATTGAATATAGGGAAACAGGAGATAAGTAAATTAATGAAATAAATAGATAAATGTTGAATGATGTTTGATCGATATAAATCTCCATTTGGAAATAATATCGTTGTTTGCACACCTGTTTTTCTTCGATAGTTAAATCACAGACTATCGAAGTTTTGACCATTTTAACATTGTTAATATGGAGAGACCGGTTGGAGTATTATCCAAAGAACCACTCTGTATTGGCATAAGCGTTGTGAATCGTATATGCCAAAGGAAATTGAAGACGGAGTTATGCAAGGGCTATCCTGTTTACAGAATAGTGCCTTCGGTTCATCCTGTTCCTGGATGACTTGTATGGACGGATGTCTGACAGAGTATTTCTAGACGATCACGTATATTGGTTTCTCCAACCGTACCAAGAGTGGAAGCGGAGAAGGAAACTTCTTTTAGCTAACACATAATGTATGGTTGAGGACGTCAATTGGTGATTTGATGGATTTGACGATGTGGCATTTAAAGTGAATCTGGTGTGATGATAAAGCGTAGCTTCTAGCCTCACATCCGGTAAATGACAGAAATCGGCCAGGCAACATGGCTAAGTCGGTCGCACCGAAGTTGGGTGTATAATCACCTGATCTAGAGTTTCATTTATTTCTAAAATATATTGCTGATGCTGTCCCATTCGAGAAACGGTTGCTGATCCCAACCGTTGGTGATATACATTTGATACACTCAAGCGAAATGAGTGGTCGGTCATGTGTGGCCGGGTTGCAAGATGTTCTTGTTGAACCCAGTGTATTCCTCTCTAGAGGTACACTAGCGAAAGGTGGTTCCATACCTTGTCATAGTTGGAAACCCATTACCCAATACGTGCTTGCAGTTTTGATTGTATACTATATATGTAGAACGTGAGATGAAAGCGTTTCTGCTAGATGATTATTATATTGTGTTGATAAACATTATTATAATATCAAAAGGTTTTTTATATAAAGATATTTGGATTCTCATAAGGGAAAAACCCGTTCCGTTATACGGCGTGGTCTTATGAGATATCGATTACCTGCTTGAACTGTTTTAAACTGTTTTACTCATACCAGTCCCATGACTGACCCAGAGTTTATTTTGTTTGTTTTCCCTAAACTCTTGGGTGCCTAAATTTGTACGGGCAGTCAAGTAGTCAGGATTTACAGATATACTGGAAGGGCTTGGAGCAGGAGGCTTCAGGATCATATAGCTATAGTTATTTCCGCTGTGTTGTAAGTGTTGTACTTTGAAAATGATGTATATTCAAGTACAGATGTATATTTCAAGTTATGTTATATATATTATATGTTATTCGTTCCCCTGTGAGGTTCGTGTTACTCTGATGTGGTGTTCTTCTTCTTCTCCTGTTCTAAGTTCTATCTTATCTATCCTCACCCTCTGTCTTCTTTCATTAATGACCGGTATTTTTCGATGTTTGGTTAGTCATCATTGAGTTTATGGCGATAACCAAAGTCGTCAAAAACCCAGGTCATTACACAATCATTCATAAATGAGCAATCATGACTAAATAAAATAGACCGTGACAAGTCATACAAGGAGTAGATAAGCCTCATACTGGATCAGTTACAATCCAAGGTTTATTACAACTTCAGTTCCTGAACTCATTCAGCATACAATCTTATTATAGGTAAGAGAAGACAATTCTCTAGTACCAAATAGAACTCACATAAACTCTGCTGGTAAAAAGCATATCTAAACTAATAACTTCTCTTAATTCTCATCAGGAATGCAATAGGAAATCGGAATGGCTTCCAAAGCGCATGCTTCCTTTGGTTGCTTTTTCTTCAGAAAACCTAGGCAATCTTTCTTCTCGTGTCCAAGCTTGCCACAGTTGTAGCACCTCCTCTCAGCTTTCAGCCTCTTACAATCATTGGAATAATGGACCTCTAGTTGGTAGTTGAAGCAGACGATGTTTTTCTTAGGTTTCTTCTTTTGGCCGTTCTTCCCTTTCTGTTATCTTTAATTTTTCTTACTCAGCTTCTTCATAACATTGTTACCAGCAAAAGTTTCTTCATGAGGCCCATGTTTGCTTCTACAAGACTCATCCCAAGCAGCAACGATCCTTTCCTCTCGCTCCCTAACTCGACGTCGAAGTTTCTCCAAAGCTATACTCCTTAAATCATATTCTTCATCTATAGGAGAATAATCCCTCTGTCGCTTAGCATGATCATCCCTAGGCACTTGCACAGGAACAACATACTCTACTGCCGTTAATGGAATGGGCATCCTCGGTATGATCGCTGCCATCATGGCCCTGAACACAACTAGGTATTCCGGTATAAAAACTGAAGCTCCCAGCAGACTACCTTCTTCTACCCATCTAGTCGCAGGCTCATCCCTAGTAGTGTTTCCCGTGGTTTGACGACTCATTCTTAATCTGAAAATATAATGATTACTCCACATATAAGATAAACTATAAAGAAGCCCAAACACCACTATACAATATTCTAATATATATATAGCATACATCCTCTAAAAATCTAAAAATATGTCTCTCATACGTTATTACGACTTTGAACTTTGGCTAAAATTGATAACAAGTGCTCTGATACCAAATGTGGCGACCGCTCATAACCCCTGCACTTAATAAGGGAAGTAATACATTGAAAGACGTGCTAGACAGCTATGGACGATCATCGAGATATGAAACACATGAAGAACCAGTCGTATAACTCACAACACAAGGATAAAATATAATAGAACATATGCAACATGCAATAATAGTAAAGCATATTTGAAGAGAAACTTGAACTTTCATAATAACTAGAAAGAATATCCATACATCTTTGGATTACAACATAAGTGTTTGTACAAATTCGCCTCACTACAAAACTCAGAGTCAGTCATCACACAACGGAAAACAGAAGATATTAGATAGTAAAAGAATAATACGCCAACCTCTTGCTTGTCATTGAACTGCAACATTGTCCTCATCAAAATATCACATGTCACCTGCTACTTAGTTTGACCATCCAAAAATCGGACGAACAACCCAAGGTAACAAGAGGGAAACATAAAACCCTTAGTCAGACAACAGTCTTAATGCGCGATAAAACAGCTATATAACATCACTAATAAAGTATATGGGAATAGGTAGATAAACAAACTAATCTACCCAAAACTCCATATGCCTTTCTACGATACGTATCTAGGCCTTTCTACAATACGTATCTAGGCCTTTCTACGATACCTAGGGTACTCGACCAACAACCTCCCGGCCTTTTAGGTACGCCCCTATTATAACCCTGCTTTGAGTCCGCTAGAACCTATGACAATGATAATCTCTCAGCTTTCAATATCACTAGTCATCCAACCTGATGACAATTCATAGCTCAAGTAACCCCTCTCGAGCAACCATTATCCATCAACTTATCACATTGAGTCATCTTCACATTCGTTGCATTTCAACGATCAATGAACGCATCATAACACTTCGAACATTCATGTCTGAATTCTCTTCGAAGCTATAACCATAGTCGACTCAAAAACAAGCTTCGTTTTGTCGATACTGCATGTCATACCATTTCCAGATTTTTTGCTATGAAAAATTGGCCACAATATCAAAATGACCTTTTGCAGCGTTTCTGAAATGCTATTATATCTTCTGGTTCAATTTTGCATCAATTTGGTGTGAAAAACTAAGTAAAATATCAAAACTGGCTTTCATAGTATTTATAAAATGCTATCACTAGTTTGCCCAGTCCATTATGGAAATGCCTAGTCCATGAAACACCTGGTCCATAGAAACGCCCAGTCTATAAAAAGGCCTGGTTCATAGAAATGCCTGATCCATAGAAATGCCAGGTATATATAAACACTCGATCCATAGGATCGTCCGACCCATGGAAACGCCCATTCCATAGGAACGTCAGATCCTTAGAAATGCCTGGTCCATAGAAACTTCTGATCCATAGAAATGTCTGGTCCATAGAAACGCCAGGTCCATAGAAATGCCTGGTCCATAAAAACGTCTGATCCACAGAAATGCCCGATCCATAGAAACGCCCAATCCATAGAAACGCCTGATCCATAGAACTGCCCGGTCCATAGGAACACCCTATCCATAGAACTGCCCAATCTATAGAACGTCTGATACATAGAACCGCCCGATCCATAGAAATGCCCGGTCCATAGGAATGCCTGATCCATAGAACTGCCCAATCCATAGAACGACCCAATCCATAGAACGCCCGATCCATATAACTGTCCAGTCCATAGAAATGTCTGATCCATAGAACTGCCCAGTCCATAGAACGCTCGATCCATAGAACTGCCCGGTCCATAGGAACGCCTGATCCCTAGAACTGCCCAGTCCATAGAACGCCCGATCCGTAGAACCCCCTGATCCATAGAACGCCCGATCCATCATTTTTTCATGCCGATCACTGATTTTTGCTTGTGCAACACGCTTAAACACCACCGATCAATCTCAAACACTACTGATCAATCTCAAACACCACCGATCAATCTCAAACACTACTGATCAATCTCAAACACCACCGATCCAATTTCGATCAACAAATCAACCATTGATTTAAGCAACAATCAACAAATATTAAAACAACGATTCAACAAATGAACAAATCAATAAATGGATATAAACATAGAATTAACATATGAAATTACCGTTTATAAGTTACTAGATTAGATCCTATGGTGATTTGTTTACATCGATTAGATCTATGCAAAAACAACTTGAAATGAGGAACATAAGATCGTACAACCCATATATTTGAATTGAATCCGTGTGAGAGATTCTTATCACTCACCAATTCGAAACCGCTAAATTTTCAATCCGGACAGCAAAGAATATGCTTCAAAACTCTTGATTTGATGCGTTCTCTCTTCACTTGACGCAGACCTAGCTTTAAACGATGTAGATCTTCGATTCTCTTATGTAGATCTAGAATTTTAATGGTGAAAATGTGTATTTGATTGAGCAAGGAGAATCAAAAGCTCAACCAAATTAGAGAATGAAAAAAGTAACCCCTTCTCCATACCCTAGCCCTTTATTTATAGCCAACAACCCAAGCCTTAGCGGGCCCCACAAATCAACCCACTAATGCTTAATTAAACCTGGACAGAATTTGTGAAACACAAAAACATCGATTCCTCCTAAATTGCTGAACCAAAACTTTAATGTGACCACTCTATGGAATTGGCAGTCAAAAGTTATTCCCATTACAAGGCTGACAGGGATAAATTAATCAAAAATAAAATGATAAATTTTTTGGATATGTCTTACATCCCCATAAACAACATATCAAAATATGAGAATGATCCAACCCTCAGTGAAACAAATAAAAATATTTTATGATCCTCAGATACGTAAAATGCGGGCTATTACATGACCTCTTCCCCTCTATTTTTCATTAATTTCTGCTATCCTGTAGCTTATTAGCATGACCAACAACACAACATCAGCCTCATTAGATCCATCAGTGGGGTCTGTAAATGTTTACATTGCAGTAGACAGTTTGATAAAAACAGTTGTTAGTCCTCAATCACAATTGATAACAGTGCAACCTGATGAGAATAACTAGCTTTTATGGAAATTACAGATCGAAACTGCAATATAAGGCTATGGTTTTGAAGGATTTGTCATAGGAACAAACACATTTCCACCTAAATTCACTGTAGGTCATGCTAATAATATTGTTCCTAACGAAGAGTACAACAAGTTTTATAGACAAGATTGACTAATCAGTGCATGGCTTCTATACTCAATTGGTGAAAAATGACTACCACGTGTCATTGGGTATAAGACAACAAATGAATTTTGGCAAGTCATAGAGAAATCCTTCAACAAACAATCCTATGCTAAAGTAATGTTTCATAAAAGACAGCTTCAAAAGATCAAGAAAGATTACTTTTCTATGTGAGAGTATTTGAGCAAAATAAAATCAATGTGTTATTTTTTACATGCTACAAGGCATAAGTTACCTGAATCTGAACAGATACTTGTCATTCTAAACGATTTAAGTGAAGAATATGAAGCTGTTAAGCAATAATTGCATCATAGAAAAAAATTTCATCCATAGACAATGTTCATGCAATTTTGACAGCCCATAATTGTTTTGGGTACAAAAAAAAATCACAAGCATAAAGAAATAATTGTTAGAATTCAAACCCTTCTAGAATAATATTTGTGTTGAACCCAAGCACTAGTTTAATATGAAATAAAAATACAGAAGCTACTTTATTGCCAAAGGAAGAAAAACACACATCCTGGAAATGTGCATGGTCTCAAGGATGGTAGGTATGGCTTGTAATGAAAGCAAGTCAATAGTTGTAAGCGATAGTAAATAATATAATGATGTAACGAATGATGTAAGCATATGAGCCTATAAATAAGGCAACCCATATGTATTGTAATAACACACCAAGTGAAATATAAGTGAGAAGAAATAGTTGAGAGAAAAAGTAAGAGTAAAAGCTTTGTGTCTTTACCATTCCATATATATAAAAGTGTGTTGTTTTTCTACCATAAAATCATGTCATACAACACATCTTCTCTTTGTTTTGAGTTACAATAATAGAGTGAAACTCATACACGTTTCCACAAGTGGTATCAGAGCAAAGGTTCCATTTGTGGAATATGGAGAATATGATGCAACAACAAATCCCAAAATTGACGGCTACAAATTATGGGAACTGGAGTATCCAAATGAAGGTGTTACTCAGTTCTTATGATAATTGGGATTACTGTTTCAAATATCGGTCGAAATCTCCTCCAAGATCTTGTTTTGTTCACTCTAAATCTCCTTTCGAATATATCACCCGATATATTGCAATATCGAACAACACAAAATACTGGAATATCGTTCGAGATCTTAGAATTTTTGATTAAAATTTAAATATGTGCCTGAACTAGAACAATAATTGAAAAACTCAAATCTAGCCATGATAATCTTTAGTTATTTTACATTTTGCATGTTAAATGACCATACTGTATGTTCATATATATTCTACAATGCTTATGATTTTCATATTCATCTTTTTTACATACATGTTACCTATAAAATTATGTTTTTATGGTCTATTTGTGCTGAATTTTTAATGTTCTGGATCGTTTTAATATTTTATGTCTAACAATATTTCTGTTTTAAGCATATTACGATTTAGGTATGAATGGTCTTTTGCAAAATAGGAAATAATAAAGTTATTTTTCCATTCAAGTTTAAGTTACTATGTTTTTAACAACATTCATAAAAATCATTTTGTAAAAAAATCTTTTTTTAACATATTACGTACCGCGAGATTGTTCCGATATGAACATTCAGACCCAAGATGGAAATCCAAGACAAACTCCCGCGTTAGACTCATCTCGTCTGAGATCTCCCTTGATACGAGATCAAGTCTATAAAATTCCCAAGACGAAACACGACCGATATCCGAGATTTAAAACCTTGATTGGGATATTGTCGAAAATGGGTACATCGAACCGGTAAATGCAACTGCTGAAGCACGTTTATCCAATAACGAGAAGGCGATGTTGAAAGAATCCAAAAAAAAGCTTTGTTCATGATTTTTCAAGGGGTAGATAAATCGACCTTCGAAAAAATCTCGAAAGCAAAAACATCAAAAGATGCGTGGGAGATTCTGCTGAAATCATTCCAAGGAGCCGAGAAAGTAAAAAAAGGTGCGGCTCCAAGTACTACGTGGCGAGTTCGAAAATATAAAAATGAAAAGTCAGGAAAGCATCAATGAATATGTTACGCATTTAAAAACGGTGACAAATTAAATGAAAAGAAACGGTGAAAGTCTCGATGATGTTTGGGTGATGGAAAAGCTTCTACGTTCGTTAACAAAAAAGTTTGATTATGTTGTTACATCAATCGAAGAGTTAAAAGATTTGTCTACAATTTCGATTGACGAGCTTGTTGGCTCACTTCAAGCGCATGAGCAATGGATGAACCAGTACGATGATACAGGCCATTTAGAGAAGGTTTTGCAAAGTAAGGTGCCTATCGGTGGCAGTTCAAACAGTAGTAGTTATGCTCATGAAAGAGGTGGCTACCGAGGTGGACGTGGAAGAAAACATTTTAACAGAGGTCAAAATAATGAAGGCTATCAACAATGTGGCCACAGTTAGAATTTCAAATGCCGAGGAAGAGACATATTTCAACAACAAGGCAACAGGTCTCATTTTCAATGTTATAATTGTAATAAATATGGTCACTTCGGTTCCGAGTGTAGATCTCCAAAAGTAGAAAAGGACGCTCATTTTGCTGCAACAAAAGAAGACAGAGGTAGGAACTGCTATGTTCCCTACTTACAAAGGAGAAGAAGAATACCTGGTATCTTGATTTAGGCACTAACAATCATATGACTGGCCACAAAGATTTATTTATGGAGATAGACGGCACCGTCAAAGGAGAAGTTACTTTTGGCTATTCTTCAAAGATTCCAGTCAAAGAGAAAGTTACAATCACGATTGTGTCAAAGAATGGTGAGATAAAAAAACATAAATGATGTTTATTATATTCCTGATTTGAAAAGAAATATCACCAGTCTTGGCCAACTTGTGGAGAAAGGATATAACATACAAATGCAGAACAATTCTCTAACAATCAGAAATCAGGTTCAAGAATTGATTGCAAATGTGGAGATGTCAAAGAATTGTTTGTTCACACTTGATATGCACACAAAAGTGAAAAAGTTCTTGAAGTCGGTCATTAAAAACGACTCGTGGTTGTGGGATTTAAAATTCGGTCATCTTGGATTTTCTGGCCTAAAATTATTATCAAAGACAAAGACGGTGGACGGCTTGCCAGAAATCAATGAACCAGATAATTTATGCAAAACATGCATCAAAGGAAAGAAACACAAACAGAGTTTTCCCGTTGGATAATCATAAAGAGCTAGGAGGTCACTAGATTGTTCACATTGACATAGCTAGTCCATTTGATATTACATCAATTGGCTGGAGAAGGTGTTACCTAACATTTATTGATGATTTTAGAAAAAAAGTTGAATATATATATTATGAAAGAAAAGCCATAGGCTCTTGAAAAATTCAAAGAGTTCAAAGCAATGGTGGAAAAGCAAAGTGGAAATTTTGTGAAGATACTCATATCAGACAGAGGAGGCGAGTATACTTCAAACCTGTTTAAACAATTTTGCAGGACACATGGAATCAATCACCAGTTGGCAACAATATATACTCCACAACCAAACGGCACTGCTGAAAGAAAGAATCGCACTATTCTTGACATGGCGAGAAGTATGGTGAAGGGAAAGCACATGCCAAGAAGTTTTTGGGTTGAAGCTGTACTATGTGCTGTTTATTTGCTGAATCGATGCCCAACAAAAGCTGTAATAAACCTAACTCCAAATGAAGCATGGAGTGGTAGTAAACCATCAGTTGGACATCTCCGAATTTTCGGATGTATTGCATATGCGCATGTTCCCAATCAGAAAAGAAGCTGGATGAAAAAGGCACGAAATGTATTTTTACCGAATATGACAAAAGAAGCAAGGCCTACAGACTCTATAATCAACTCACAAAGAAATTAATCATTTCTCGAGATGTTGAATTTGATGAATCAGAATACTGGAGATGGAGTGTAGAAGAAAGAAAAGTTGCAGGTCTTTTCTTCTATGATGATGGCTCTGATACAAATGGTGATGGAAATGATGATCAGACTCCTTCAGAAAGTCCTAATCAACAAACTCCTACTTCAATGACATCAAGTTCAAGATGCAACAATAGTTCAGAGGGAGCACCTAGAAAGATGCGGAGTCTGAATAACATTTATGATACAACAAGTCTAGCACAAACAACTTTTGATTATTCATTATTTTGTTTAATGGTTGAATGTGATCAAGTGAAAATTGAGGAAGCTAATGATGAAAGAAAATGTAACAAAGCCGAGGATGAAGAAATTGGTGCAATGAAGAAGAATGACACTTGGAAGCTCATATATCTTCCAAAAAAACACAAAGTAATTGGTGTTAAGTGGGTCTACAAGACAAAGATCAATCAAGATGGAGAAATGGAAAAGTACAAGGCAAGGTTAGTGGATAATGGCTACAAATAGAGATACGGAATTGATTATGATGGGATATTTGATCCAGTTGCAAGAATTGATACCATAAGACTACTAACAGTACTTGCAGCGCAAAATCAATGGAAGATTTATCAGATGGATGTAAAGTCAGCATTCTTGAATGGCTAACTCGAAGAAGAAGTCTACATTGAGAAACCTCCTAGATACGTTCGGAAAGGGCATAAAAACAAAGTCTACAAATTGAAGAAAGCCTTATATGGTTTGAAGCATGCTCCGCGAGCATGGGACACACAGGTAGATGAATACTTTCCGAAAAATGATTTTATCAAGAGTCCGTACGAGCAGGCACTCTACACAAAAGCAAATTTTGGGGGCGGTATTATGATCTTGTACGTGGATGACATGATCTTCACTAGGAACAACCCTGGTATGTTTGATGATTTTAAGAAAGTAATGACTAATGAATTTGATATGACAGATGTTAGTAAAATGTCGTACTTTCTTGGAGTCGAAGTCAGGCAAAACAAAGATAAGATTTTTATGTAATAGAAAAAACATGCGGTGCATATTTTAAGAAATTTTAGAATGGAAAAATGCAAACTAGTGAGCACATCAGCAGATGCAAGTATAAAGCTGAGAACTGATTTAGCCAGAGAGCTGGTAAATCCGACATTGTTCAAGAGTTTGATTGGAAGTTTAAGGTATCTAACTTTCACTCATCCTGATATTATGTACGTGGTTGGATTGGTTAGTAGGTACATGGAGAAGCCAAAGCAAGATCATTTCACGGAAGCTAAAAAAAAATTGCGCTACATAAAAGGTCCACTTGATCCTGGGTTGTTTTATACTCATTCACAAAATTCGAAATTAGTTGGTTACTCAAACAGTGATTATGGTGGTGATTTGAATGATGGGAAAAGCACTTTGGGATATGCTTTTCATATCGGTTTGGCGATATTTTCATGGTCATTAAAGAAGCAACAAACAATTGCTCTCTCGACGTGTGAGGCAGAGTATATTGTAGCAGCAACAGCAGCATGCACATGTCAAGCTATGTGGTTAGGCTACATATTGGGTATATTAAAATTTGCAAAGAAAGATCAAGTTACTATTTACCTGGATAATAAATCCGCTATTTCACTTACGAAGAATCCCATGTCACATAGTCGAAGCAAGCAAATCAATATTAAATATCATTTTATTCAAGAACAAGTGAACGACAAATCTGTTGAGCTGGTGGATTGCAAAATAGAAGAAAAATTAGTGGATACTTTTATGAAGGCATTGAAGCCGGATGTATTTGAGAAAATGAAAATCAAGCTCGGAATGCAAAGTTGGGTTTGAAGGGAGTGTTAGAATTCAAACATTCTAGAATAAAAATTTGTATTGAATCCATGCACCAGTTTGAAATAAAAGTACAACAGCCACTTTAGTGCGAAAGGAAGAAAAGCATACATCCTGAAAATGTGCATGGTCTCAAGGAATTCAAACATTCTAGAATAAAAGCTATATTGAATCCATGCACTAGTTTGAAATAAAAGTACAACAACCACTTTAGTGCGAAAGGAAGAAAAGCACACATCCTGAAAACGTGCATGGTCTCAAGGATGGTAGGTATGGCTTGTAATGAAAGCAAGTCTACAGTTGTGGATATTAATAAATAATATAATGATGTAAGGAATGATGTAAGCATAAGATTTTTAAGCCTACTAATAAGGCAGCCCATATGTATTGTAAGAACATAGAAGTGAAATATAAGTGAGAAGAAATAGTTGAGAGAAAAAGTAAGAGTAGAAGCTCTTTGTCTTTACCATTCCATACACACACACACACACACACACACACATATATATATATATATATATATATATATATATATATATAGGAGCGGCTATAGGGACACAAAATTGTGTACACAAAATCTGGACCGCAAGATTTGTTTGTCCTTATGTGTGAGGTGGAATTCAGGGGGAGATCTAATGGTTCATATTTTGTATGTTTAATTTTGTGTCAACATTTTGTGTCCTTTTAGACTTTGCATATATATATATATATAAGTTTGTTGTTCAACCATAAAATCATATCATATAACACATCTTCTCTTTGTTTTGTGTTACAATAATAGGGTGAAACTCATACACGTTTCCAACAATAATATCAACTTCCTTCAGTGTAACGTCTTCCGCCTCCTAACTCCACTTCTCATGTTCATCATCCAAGCTTGTACAGTTTAGAGATGGGGATCAGAACAACAAGTTCTTGTCATACTCAATACCCTTTAATCATGGTATTAACATGTTCCCATTTCTCAAATCTTAAATCTTAAGATCATGTGATCATGGTATTACTATTGGGTATCAAATCTTATAATTTAAATTCGCTACTTACTCACTGTTCTAACTTTAAAAAAAGGCAAATAAAACTCTCAGAACAGTTGAATATATATATATATATATGCATGTTCGAGAGCACCCCAAAAGCCACTTAACCACAACCAAGTATTTCACACTCTCTCCTTCCACTCATTCTCTCCCTTCCCATCCACATTCTTTAATATCAATGAGTGGTTGTGGTTCAAGTGCAAATGGAAGGCTGAAATTCAGGGGGTTCTATGATCCTAACTTTAAATAATATATATATATAGTTTAGCGGAAAATAATAATAATCAAATCGACCGTTAGGGAGGTTTGCTTACTGTCACTTGGGCAAAATGGATTTCTCTAAAGCCAAAAAACATGCCGCTTTCTTTCGTTTTGTTTCTTCCACGTTTTATTTCCCAATATTTTCTCCTTCCGTTTCGCCATTTTCTTCTAACCCTCCGATCAGCGCTTCTCTCTCCGTTTCTGCAGATATCCATTATTTCCTAATCTTTCCGATTTTTTATCAAAACCTAGAACATCTGCCCCTTCTTCTAATGCATCGGCAATTTTGAAATTTTCCTCTAAAAGCATATTACTTCTGGATTTGGATTTATTTTGAGATGAACAGAACTCAACTCTTCTTCCCACGGCTCGATATTCCATTGAATTGATTTCCATGTGAGCATTCGATTTAATTTTGAATTCCAAAATGTTATTCGATTTGATTTTACTAGTTTTTCCACTTACGTAGAAAGATAAAATTCGAAAATGTTGTGTATGAACTGGCTTCAGATTCTTTTTGGTGGCTAGGAAAAAAAACCTTAGGTCTGTTTTTCTTCTTTAAATTATTGTCGCACTACCGGCATTGATTTAACATTGTTCTTCTTCACTTAAATTAACAACACAACATTAATTCAATAGATTTAATATGGTTATAAATCTAGCGATGTCTAAGCCAAACTATATTAAGTAGTTCCAATTTCTAAATCTATTAAAAAAAATTCCTCTTGGTCACTTAAATTTATTATAATGAATGAATTGAATTAATCCTCTTATTATTTGCTGCACGCATTGCTGACAAAACTTTGAGATTGCTTTCATTTTATGTATTTGTCTAAATATTTTTCAATTAATTATAGGTAGGTTGAAGCTGAACATGTGCCACACTTGCATAATCTTTATTCTTGGTATGTAATAGTGTGTATCTTACTATGTTGGTTATCTAAAGTTACCTAACCAGTTGGTTGCACTTATTATTATGCTTGATAATATCTTACGAAAATGGTGTTCTACTATGCACTAAAATTTTGTTGCCTGCACTAGTTAAATAGTTATTTATTGTATTGAATGTCCACATGCATACCAGAAGTAAAGTGATCAGTGAAAAAACTGGGAAGTTAGATTAAAAACAGCACTAACACAACAATTAAATGCTTGGTTATCTGGTCATAAAAACCATAGAACTTCAAGAATGTTGCTTGAGTGGAACTGTGGAAGGAAATCTGAATGCATGGGAAGATTTTATTTATACATGAAGACAGGTTTATCTTGTTCGCAGGCAGCCAAAAGCTGAATTTACTCACGTATGCAACTAGTTTTTGCCATCATATTTTCGAGTGTCACAACTTCCAAATAAAATCAAATTTTGAGGTTACTTAATCAATAATTTTATCTTCAAAATTAAAAGTCCTTTTAGGATTAATTTTAATAGGTTAGTACTTTGAATTTTATCCAAACAATAAAAGTTCAAATACCACACTAGCATGATACAGTTATACAAATGTACGTTGAGCATTTTATCCAGCACTTTTCTTTTGTGTCATTTGCATGTTCTTAGTCCAGTTTGTTTCTCTTTGGTTTCGCTTGTCATCCTGTTGCGCGCATTTATAACAGTCTTTCATGTACTTTGTCTTACGCCCTATTGCTCAATTTAGTTTGCTTTGCAGTCCTCTGTGTTGGGGAAATCTCGGTCTTTCCCGCTTCGTGAAGTTAAGATAGGCAATTAAGATTAAAAGTAGCAACGGGTGCACAAGAGTTTATAATTCTCCAATATGGAGATTCTTCCACTATACAAAGAAATAGTAGGATTACAAGAATTTGATTACAAAAGTAACTCACACTTGACTCAAGCTTAAGGATGGATACTTCTTAAGCTATCTCTCTTTTCTCTCAAAGAGGCTTACTAACTCTCAAGTATTTTTC
This sequence comes from Allium sativum, assembly GCA_030737875.1. NCBI lineage: Eukaryota > Viridiplantae > Streptophyta > Magnoliopsida > Asparagales > Amaryllidaceae > Allium > Allium sativum. The sequence goes on along the minus strand of CM060919.1, from coordinate 709,899,351 downwards.
TCACTCTAAGAAGTGGATTTCTTTCTTGGATAGTTAGTAATAGGGCTCCTTCTCCTATTTATACTACTCAACCTCCATAATGAATGGTGGAGATTACTTGCATCCGACGGTAGAGATTGATTCTCTAGAATGTTCCACGCTCTCTAGGAATCTCTACACTCTTCCATTCCCTTCTTTATTCTTCCATACTCTTTCGAAAGGTTCCAGAAGGTTCCACACGTCTCCAGAATATTCCAAAGGGTTCCACACTCTTCCACAAGCTTCTAGAGGGTTCTACACTTCTCTAGAGTTCTCCGTAACATTCTAGAAAATTCTAGATTTCTCTAGAAACATCTAGAATTTTCTAGAAACTCTCCAATTAAGGAGGGATCCCAACAAGTCTCCCCCTCCCGACTTAATTGGAGGGTAGTAGTATGCCGGCACCTTGACAACAATCTTCAAACTTCCTTGTTGGTACTACCTTGGTCATCATGTCAGACCAGTTCTCATCTGTGTGAACCTTGTCAAGGTGTATTTGCTTTTCTTCGAGAACTCCTTGGATCCAGTGATATCTTGTATCAATGTGCTTTGTGCGAGAATGAAATGTTGAATTCTTTGCCAAGTAAATTGCACTTTGATTGTCACACTTCAAGACATACTTTTCTTGATCCACTCCCAATTCATGCAACAAGTTCTTCACCCACAACATCTCTTTGCAAGCTTCAGTAGCTGCAATATACTCTGCCTCTGTAGTGGATAATGCAATACACTTTTGTAGCTTTGATTGCCATGAAATAGCTCCCCCTGCAAAAGTGGTTAAGTATCCCGATGTTGATTTCCTTGAATCAATGTCACCAGCCAAGTCTGCATCTGTATATCCTTCCAACACAGGTTTTCCTTTTCCAAAGCATAAACATCTTTTGGAAGTTCCACGTAGATATCGGAGGATCCATTTGACTGCAACCCAATGCTCATTCCCTAGGTTAGCCAAGAAGCGACTGACAGCACCAACTGCATAAGCGATATCTGGTCTTGTGCATATCATTGCGTACATGAGACTTCCTACTACAGATGAGTATGGTTTCTTCTTCATCTCCTCCTTGTCTTTTTCACTTGTCGGACTCTGCTTCGAACTTAACTTGAAGTGCCCAGCTAGTGGAGTGTTAACCGGCTTTGATTTGTGCATGTTGAACCTTTCCAACATTTTCTCGATATATCTCTCTTGGGATAGCCACAACAGTCTTTTTGATCTATCACGAGTTATTCTCATCCTAAGGATTTGTTTAGCCGGTCCCAAATCTTTCATGGCAAAGCTCTTGCTTGGATCTTTCTTTAAAGCAGCTATCTTTATGCGATCTTATCCAATGATTAGCATATCATCAACGTAGAGCAGAAGTATGAGAAAGTCACCACTTACATACCTCTTTATGAAGACACAATGATCGCTTTTCGTCTTTTTGAAGTCATGTTCTACCATGAATGCGTCGAACTTCTTGTACCATTGTCTTGGTGCTTGTTTAAGTCCATATAGACTCTTTGTGAGGCGGCACACTAGATCTTCTTTGCCTGGAACTTTGAATCCCTCAGGCTGTTCCATGTAGATCTCTTCCTCTAGGTCACCATGTAGAAATGCCGTCTTGACATCGAGTTGTTCAATCTCCAAATCTTGCACGGCTGCTAGGCTAAGGACAACTCAGATTGATGACATCTTTACCACGGGAGAGAATATCTCTTCAAAGTCGGTACCTTTTTTCTTGTCCAAATCCTTTAACGACTAACCGAGCTTTGTAGCGAGGCTTTGAACAGTTCTCTTCGGTCTTGATTCTATAAACCCACTTATTCTTCGAAGCTCTTCTCCCTTTTGGTAGCTCCACTAGTTCATATGTATTATTCTCATGCAAGGATTGCATTTCTTCTTGCATGGCTATTCTCCACTCTTCTTTATGACAACCACTCATTGCTTCTTTATAGCTTTGAGGCTCCCCCTCATCAGTGAGCGTAACGTACTCCTCCGTGTTGTATCGGCTGGATGCTCTTCTGTCCCTTGAGGATCGTCTTGGCTCCGGTGCGATTGGAGTGCTAGATTGAGGTTCTTCATGGACCGGCTCATCATGAGTTTCATGATCTTCAGCATCACTACTTTCTTGGGTGTTATTATCTTCATGTCGAACCAAAGTAGTTTCAGTTTTCTTATAGCTTCTCAACCTTGGCCTCTCTGAATTCTTGATGTCTTCAATTGTTTGGTCTTCGAAAAATACAACATCTCTACTGCGAATAACCTTCTTGTTAATTCGATCCCACAACCGGTACCCAAATTCATCCTTAGGTGAACGAAGATAGATACACTCCTTTGTCTTTGCATCAAGCTTAGCTCTCTCATCTTTTGGGATGTGAACAAATGTCCTGCACCCGAACACCTTGAGATGATTATATGAAGCCCTCTTGCCCGTCCAAACTTCCTCAGGAATGGACCCATCCAAAGGAACTGATGGTGTGAGGCTGACAATGTCGATCACAGCCATTATAGCTTCTCCCCAAAATGATTTGGGTAACTTAGCATGAGAGAGCACACAACGAACTCTTTCTTCAATAGTTCGATTCATTCTCTCAGCTAGCCCATTCAATTGTGGTGTCTTGGGTGGAGTCTTCTCTAGCCTAATGCCATATTTATTGCAATAGACTTCAAAAGGGCCTCTATACTCACCTCCGTTATCTGATCGTACACACTTGATCTTCCGTCCAGTCTCACGCTCCACTAGAGCATGGAATTCTTTGAAGGCATCAAGCACTTGATCCTTTGATTTTAACAGGTGCAACCATACTTTTCTTGAATGATCATCAATGAAGGTGACAAAATGTAGAGCACCACCAATGGATCTCTCAGACATCGAGCATACGTCAATGTGCACGAGGTCTAGAATGTTCTTTCTCCTTGTGGGCGGAGAAGATCTTTGGAAAGCAACCCTGTATTGTTTTCCAGCTAAACAATGAGCACAAGGATGAAGTGGTTTACCTTTCACGTTAGGGAGGAGCTGTTTCTGAATGAGTATGTGAAGACCTTTCTCACTAATGTGCCCAAGTCGTTGATGCCATATGTCCATATCATCAGTAGAGACATTTACTTCTTCTTTGCATAGCTTAGCTTGCATTACATACAATGAGCCTACCTTCTTTCCTCGAGCCATCGTCAAACCTCCTTTGGTGAGCTTCCACTTCCCCTTACCAAAGTAATTCATCAGACCATCATCATCTAGCTTTCCAGCGGAGATAAGACTGAGGCACATGGTTGGGACATGCCTCACATCTTTCAAAATAAGCTTGCACCCGGTGCTTGTCGTCAGTGTGATGTCTCCTATTCCAACAATCTTGCTTCTATCTTGATTTCCCATTTGCACCGTGCCAAAGTCACCTCTTTGGTAGGATGAGAAGAAGTTTTCATGTGGAGTAACATGGAAGGAAGCACCGGAATCAATAATCCAAGAACTCTCATCGCAAGCAATGTTTAGAATGTTACTTTCACCAACGAGATATTGCAGATCTTCCTTCAATACTATGGCAGTAGTACTCTTTTCTTCTTGCTTCTTCGTTAGGCTTATTTGGTCAGGCTTAACATTACCGGCCTTTTGGTCTCTTTTGAAGCTTCGACATTCCATTTTCTTGTGACCTATCTTTCCACAGTAATATCATGTAATCTTCGAGCGTGACTTGGATCTTCCTCGAGATTGATGTGGATTTCGGCTCTTACTACGTCCACGAGTTTCATTCCTACCCGGATTGTCAACAACATTAGCTTCGGGATGAATAGACTCATCTCGTTCCATTCTCCTTGCTTCTTCACCAAGAAGGCTGTCACTGACGGTATCCATAGTTAACTTTCCTTCCGGAGCTGAGTTACTAAGTGTAACAACAAGTGTGTCCCAACTTTCCGGTAAGGAACTGAGGAGTAGAAGAGCTTGTAACTCATCATCAATCTTCATATCAATTTTTGTTAGTTGATTTACGAGCCCCTTGAAGTTATTCAAGTGCTCAATCATACTATGACCATCCTTATACTCCAATTTCACCAACCGTCGAACTAAATTGGCCTTGTTGCGAGGCGTTTTCTTCTGAATCATGGACTCAAGCTTTGTCCATAATTCATAGGCATTTGTATAAGTAGAAACATGCTCGAAGAGAGTTTTGTCAATGTACTTACAGATCATATCAAAAGCCTTCCGGTTCAACAGTTCCCATTGAGCATCACTCTTCCCTGCCACTTTATCTTTGTAGATGATGGGCTCATGCAAATCCTTACAATACAAGTGGTCCTCCATCATTGGCTTCCAATAGGAGTAGTTGTTGGCTGTGAGCTTGAATATGTCTCCATCATGAGCGACATTATCCTCCATCTTGAACTTACACGAGCTTGATTACGGCTACAGATGAACCTGGCTCTGATACCACTGTTGGGGAAATCTCGGTCTTTCCCGCTTCGTGAAGTTAAGATAGGCAATTAAGATTAAAAGTAGCAACGGGTGCACAAGAGTTTATAATTCTCCAATATGGAGATTCTTCCACTATACAAAGAAATAGTAGGATTACAAGAATTTGATTACAAAAGTAACTCACACTTGACTCAAGCTTAAGGATGGATACTTCTTAAGCTATCTCTCTTTTCTCTCAAAGAGGCTTACTAACTCTCAAGTATTTTTCTCACTCTAAGAAGTGGATTTCTTTCTTGGATTCTTGGATAGTTAGTAATAGGGCTCCTTCTCCTATTTATACTACTCAACCTCCATAATGAATGGTGGAGATTACTTGCATCCGACGGTAGAGATTGATTCTCTAGAATGTTCCACGCTCTCTAGGAATCTCTACACTCTTCCATTCCCTTCTTTATTCTTCCATACTCTTCCGAAAGGTTCCAGAAGGTTCCACACGTCTCCAGAATATTCCAAAGGGTTTCACACTCTTCCACAAGCTTCTAGAGAGTTCTACACTTCTCTAGAGTTCTCCGGAACATTCTAGAAAATTCTAGATTTCTCTTGAAACATCTAGAATTTTCTAGAAACTCTCCAATTAAGGAGGGATTCCAACACTCTGTTACATACGCGCTCTTTGTTCTGTTTTGTGCTAAGGTATTAACAGATCATAGATATCGATAGGTTTGACGATATCGACAGGCATGGAGTAAAATACCAACATGTTAGGTTCAAAGAAAATGGGGACTCCATTATGAATTCAAGCTTGGCCAAATCGTTCTACTGATCTTTATACCTTTCAGGTGACTCTTTCAGATCTTTCCAAACCGTATCTTTAAAATTTTCTTGTAACACGAATATAGCTGCAATATTTTAATTGTAAGAGTTATAACTATGGCAGCGCAAAGCTATAGCTGGGTAGTTGATTATTAACCCTTAATCAGCTATGCTTAAACTAGCATTAAGTCAGTTTCCATATACCGTTAAGCGCTGCTTACATTTTATTTGATATGAAATTAACGGTTGATAAAGATTCACACCAAAAGAAAAACAAATTATCCAATGAACTTCATATTTTGTTTCATTTAACGGTAATAATATTTGATTTTTTGTTGTATCTAATGAGAAAAGAACATATCCATGAATTTACAATGGCTTAGTATTCTGTTTACTTTTTAGGTTTAATGATAGCATAAAACAAGCTATCCAACTTAATGAAAAATATCCATATTAAATTTTCTTCTCACCATTACTGATATGCTACAAGGTTCTTAAGCACATTGTCGATTATCATGTTTCCAATCATTAAAGATTAATAACTGAATGTGCTACATTATCATTTATCTTATACATTGCAATCGTGGAAAGCAGTTGTGGTTAATGCAAGACACAAGTACAATGTTAATGTAATCTTACTGTTTCCATTTTTTATTCTTTCGTATATGTGATAGGTTGAGTAATCATTCCTTGGTGATGGATCGAGAAGATGCCTTTTTGATATATAAGAAGGAAGAAGCCTGCAATGGCAGTTACGCTTGCTTTGATAGCTACAGCTTCTACCAAAAGGAAGGAATTATGCACCCTGCAGATTAAGATATACTGCCTAACCAAGACACAAAAAGCTTCTTTCATCATTTCCGTTTATAATTACATACATGTTTGTAAGAGGTAGGGCTACCGCTTTAACTGTTTGTATGCATGCCCGGCCTTTACCCTAGGTTCACTAGGCCATTGCCTAGGGCCTAAAAATCTAAGGGGGCCTCAATTTTTTTTTTTGCGGAAGTGGTAATACGTAGCACAGCAGCACCAGTCTCTCCGCTAGATTTTGAGAAAGAGGGATTCTATAATGACTGAAACAGCAAGTGAGAAAAAGAAACTGGAAGAAAATTAGGAATTCAGGGGGGAGTCTGTTTTAGCTCACAATTCGCAAGTTTCTACAAAAGACTATTTGGATGAAATAGAAATACCCTTACTGCCTAAGTCGGAAGGGAAAAAAATTGCGGAAGTCGGAAGAAGAAAACGACGGCTAGGGCTGAAGTTGATTTGCCTAATTTCATTTGATTCATCTAGAGTTTGTTGGCTCAGGCTCTCTGCTAGGTTTCATTCAATCGGTAAAACTATTTTCACAATTCTCTCTGCAAAATTTAATCGATTATTGCTCAATAGAAATTACTTCAATTTATTTGGAAATTATGTGTTGCTTACGGTTGATATTTGAGAAAGCTGTTGTACTGAGTGTGAGTTTAAGTTTAACCCTTTGTTGCTTTGCATTGTAGACAATGTTGTCTTCACCAAATAAATTTTCCTGATAAAATATGCATTGTTTGCAATTTTCCTGAAATTATGTACCATTATTTTTGCAGGAGATTTTTGTTCTATCTCAACTTTTTTATTTCATAATGTACTTTAGAAAATTTGAGTCCGAGGCTTGTAAAAAAAAGAAAAAGCTTGAAATTGAAAATGATATTAGAAAACAAGCGGGCTCGCTTAATAAATTTTTTAGCAAGAAACAAAAGGAAGAAGTTGCTATAAAATATTAGTGTTTATCATTTTTTTTCTATGTTTTTTATATGTGAGGGCCTCAAATTATTTTTTTGCCTGGGGTCTCCCACACCTCAGGGCCGGCCCTGTTTGTATGGAGCAGTTCACTTCAGTCAACTTAATAGAAAATATGATACTGCATCCTCATATATAATGAATGGATGCATTATACCTTCAACACCCATTTGAGCGGTTCTGCCTGTTCGATGGATGTAGTCAACCTTATGCTTGTCGTATAGGCACTAATAAGGCTTTTTTATGCAGCTAATTTGCAAATGATATTTTGATGTTTGAGGTGCAGGCTCAAGTGATAGCTGATGTGCTGTGAATTTCTGATCAACCCATTTATACCGAGAGATGTAGTCTAATTACAAATGTTATGTATCTTTTGATGGATATTTTTTATGATTATTGTATTATGCATTGCGGGAGTGCTGTTCTTTAATAATAGTTTGAATATTGCAGTTTGATTAATGTTTATTTTATGATACAATCCATACATCCATGTTCATTTTATATGCATTTTGCAACAATTTTAATTAAATAGGTTAGATGGGTTGGGCCTGGTTTGATCCATCAAATTGTTGGGTTGGATTTGCTCATTTAATAAATGGATATAATGGAGTGGGTATTTTTTTTGGTTAAATGGGCATAGTTTATTGTATAATTTAATAACAAACAAACGCTTCCGATTAAGGGTGTGTATATATCTATGATTGAATCAAATCAATATATCAATAGCATATTCTTAATCTTAAGTTTGTTTACATGTACAATTCAGTTTAATTAGATTTTCACTTTTTCAATTATTTGTATTTTCTCTGCCATATTATAAATTTTTTCACTAAAATCTAATTTAAAATAAAATTTAACAAATGATTTTAGATTTCATATGAACACCATAACGGTCGGTTTCCCACTGTTGTACAGTAATACTAGTAATAATAATATTGGAATCAACATAAACATTGCAGCGAAATTTCGCATATCCAAAGATTCAATGAACAAACCATAAAACCAGGGTCGCTGCCTTATTAGAATAAAACAAAGTTAATGAATGAATCAAGAAACAGAAAATACAGATTAGAAACGCCTTTTCCTGGCCATGCGTTGCTCAGACCTCAGCATCAGTTCCCGGATCTGAGTCATCCAAATTTCTTTGCTACTGTTCACGTCCGTTCCTTTTATTTTTTCCTGGGACTTGTCAACTCGAAGACCGATCAATGCCAATTCATAATCGTACTTTTGCTTTGTTACCGAATTTGAAAGAGTCTCATATGCCTTCTGTAATTCAACAAACAGCTTTGTCGACTCCTCTTTGCTCGATAAACGGCAAACATCAGGATGGTATTGAAGAGCCATGCTTCTATATGCCCTTCTAATATCAGAATATTTTACGTCCTTTGATTCTAGCGAAAGAATCTCATAGTAATCTGCTGCTTTATTCTTCGTGCTGATTGGTGCAGCTTTACACCTGAATGTGTTTTTCTTCCAAATGCTACATTTTGGTAGTTGTGGGCTTGTGTAATTATGAATCACTTTTAGCTCCATAGAAGCTGAATTGAAAAGCTTAGGTTGGGAAGTTGATATTGCAAGAAAAGTAGTTATTAGTGATTATGAAGAGGTACATGGGGATATATATATATACACACACACTTTAGTGTATAAATTTAATTTGTTGTCGCCAGCCAGTACTTGATATTTGTCTGAGTCAAACTAGATTTAGAAATGCAACCCTAGAGGTTTCCTCGATGAATGCAAGAAATGACATTTTAACAATTATTTTAAGCTTCTTTTTCTATCGTTTACAGGGAGAACACGCGGTTTCATAAGTTCAAATCTGAGCTAACTGTTCAAATTAAATTATATGTGCATAGTATTATATGTCCAAATTAGCATTATATGTTCAAAATCAGTATTATAAGTTCAAATTGGTGATAGCATCCATGGATGTAATATCGAATAATGCACAAGTTGTTTAGCCATGGTATTGTATATACCTTTCCTCCATACCAAAATTCAAAGTTACATTCAGATTACCGAAAATCTCTAATTTACATAAGCTATCATCCATTTTCCAAGTTTTTTAAAGCCAACACAGTTGTACATAACTGTATTCTGATTTTTCTCAGTTCAATGGATCATAAAATTGTATTCTTTAACTACTTACCTAGTTACCTTATTTTTCATGCCGTGTTTTGCATCTATATGTACGCATACATGATCCATATTTGCATCATCAACGATTCACATGGTAAGCATGCTTTAATTAATTAACTATTAACACTAGCAGCTAACATTTCATTAAACTATCGAATACAAAGATTTAAATACAAACCAATGCACTATATATTAAAATACGAGTCAATGTATTGATCATTATTCCATCAGCTGGCTGTACATGATAAGTTTTATCCACACATATATTGCAAAAATATTGCATTCTCTTGTGCAATTTGGCATACGCAAGTCTGCAGAAACACTAGTTTAATTATATACCACCCGTGTGGTTTGACCGACTACGATCTGCCGGCATGTATGCAGTAAAGGTTACATTCAGGCGTGCATGCCTTTAAATTATCACGTATTATCATGTGTGTAGTTGAAAACAAAAATTGGATATAGATGAAGTTTTTAGTTATTGATGAAATTGTTGGAAATAAACTTGGTTTTTAGGAAAATATTAATTGTGCAATGAATTTAATTATTGTATTAAGGGAAGGTTAAAATATATGGTAAGAAATTTTAGATTTATCAAATGGAGAATTTTAGAATTGATTTATTGAGAAAAGTAGTTTTCAAAAAAAAAGTTTTATTGAGAAAAGTAGAAATTAGGGAATAGAAGAAAACTCTATAATAAGAAGACTCTATATTTTACATTCTTTGATTCTATATGCCCTTTTAATATCGGAAGATTTTACATTCTTTGATTCTAGCGAAAGAATTTCATAGTAATCTGCTGCTTTGTTCTTCATGCTTATCGATATAACTTTACAGGTCAGTGTATTTTTCTTCCCAATGCTACGTATTGATAGTGGTGGCCGGGTTGTGTAATACTTATTTTGAATCCCTTTTAGCTCCATAGAAGTTGAATTAGAAAGCTTAGCTTGACTGCTTGAGCAGATGAATTAAGAAGCTTAGTTTGAACAGATGAGATTGCAAGAAAAGCAGTTATTGCAAATAGTTATAAGTGATTATGTAGAGGCATATGGGTTATTTATACACATAAAATATTTTTCAGAGTCAAACTAGATTTAAAAATATGAAACGTGTTTTAATCTCTTCGATGAAGGCAAGAAACCAAAATTTTGCACTTATTTTTAAGTTTCTTTTTCTATTGTTTTTGGGAGATCTGTCGGTTTCATGCAAGTTAAAATTAGAGCAAATCAGTACTATATGTGCACAATCCTACCTATGTCGACCACTACATTGGCTGATGTCTGCAAATGCCTAATGCAGTAGTTGAAAGTGCATGGTTTCAGTTTTCGTTTTGATACAGTAATTTTACAGTACTGTGCTTCTATGTATGAACTGTGCCACTCTTTTATGTGTCAATTCTTCACCACCTACTATGAATGGAATTCAGTATTAGGAAAATTATACATTATCCTCAACCTGCCCTATTGAATTTCACTAATTCACTTTATAGGTATTACACAAATTTGTAAATTAAATTTGACGTTTTGATTTGGGAACATTTGATTTGAACTTATGCAAACACCCGCAACCTTCCAGTAAGTAGTTTGTTATTTTTTCACCTATTCATTTTGTTTTTATTACTATACCAAAAAGGGTGGAGAGAAAGTAAAAAAAAAAAAAGCACACATTCTGAAATTTGTTACTGAGGACTTGTACCATTTTTAACAATGATCTATGATTAGGAAAAATCTCTACTGGGTGCAAACTTAAACAACTCATCATCCAAATCTCTATACTATAATCTATCATCCAGTGGAAATTGGCGACAGTTCAGGGGTGATATCACCATTAATATAAAAATATTGTATAAGACCTGTTCAGGTTAGCAAAGTATAAGTTAACGACCCCAAGTCCCACAGTTTCCCTGTAGTTTACATTATCTTGATGGCTACTTGACCAGGTATTCTTAATCCAGATAATTTCTTTTAAGCGTTGCCTTCACATATTGTTGATTAGTGGTCATAATCACTGTGGCTCATGGGATATAAAATCTTCATTGCTAGACCTTTTCTTAAATCCTTAGCAATGACAAAATGTTCAGCAAGTAATTTTCCGCTCATCACTTGCACTGGCACTCTGCAACGCCATAATTAGCACAAACCCCTTCTATGCCAGCATTTCGATTGAACATCTCTTCATCTCATGGTCTAGGTAACACTTACTTGTAACAAAAGAAAACCCAATTTTATGTGCCACGAATCCCATACAATCACGTTATATGACATATTTTGCGATATATGACTATTTATTCAGCTCACGCATCCACAATGCTAGCCACGCCTTACTATCTGTTAAGTTTTCGACATTTCTTTGATTTGCACATAATATTTGCATTATTGATCTGCAATGCTCTGCTCACATCACGTGGTTCTAAATTAATGCAAGATAAAAAGGATACCGGTTATAGTTTTCCTTGCACTGACCCCGTGCCACACAATATTCCGCTCATCACCTGCACTGACGATGCTCTACAATGTTCCGCTCACATCTCTTATTTACCGTCCATGCGCTTTGCAACGTTTTGCTCATCACTTGCACTATTTTCTACTAGCAGAAAGCCTTATATGTCGGCACATTGCTCATCACTTGCACAATTTTCTACTAGCAGAAAGCCTTATATGTCGGCGTCACGATTGAACATACCTTCATCACCTCGTAACAAGCACATACATGATCTTGGCAACATTTACTTGTAACAAAAGGAATTTCCAGTGTTGCATGTTGCTAATCTCGTATATACCACACGTTATATGAATCAAACGAAGTTAATGAATAAAACAAAGCTTAAAACCAGAAAGACTCAATGAACAAACTTTAGGACCAGCTAGGCTCACTGCCTTATCAGAATAGAACAAAGTTAATGAATCAAGAAACATAAAATATATATCAGAAACGCCTTTTCCTGGCCGTGCGTTGCTCAGACTTCAACATCAATTCCCTGATCTGAGTCGTCCAAATTTCTTTGGTATTGCTCACATCCGTTCCTTTTATTTTTTCCTGGGACTTGTCAACTCCAAGACCGATCAATGCCAATTCATAATCGTACTTTTGCTTTGTACTTTTGCTTTGTTACCGGATTTGAAAGAGTCTCATATGCCTTCTGTAATTCAACAAACAGCTTTGTTGACTCCTCTTTGCTCGATAAACGGCAAACATCAGGATGGTATTGAAGAGCCATGCTTCTATATGCCCTTCTAATATCAGAAGATTTTACGTCCTTTGATTCTAGCGAAAGAATCTCATAGTAATCTGCTGCTTTATTCTTCGTGCTGATTGATGCAGCTTTACACCTGAGTGTGTTTTTCTTCCAAATGCTACATTTTGGTAGTTGTGGGCTTGTGTAATTATGAATCACTTTTAGCTCCATAGAAGCTGAATTGAAAAGCTTAGGTTGGAAAGTTGATATTGCAAGAAAAGTAGTTATTAGTGATTATGAAGAGGTACATGGGGATATATACACTCACACACACACACTCTTTAGTGTATAAATGTAATTTGTTGTCGCCAGCCAGTACTTGATATTTGTATGAGTCAAACTAGATTCAAAAATGCAACCCTAGAGGTTTCCTCGATGAAGGCAAGAAATGACATTTTAGCAATTATTTTAAGCTTCTTTTTCTATCGTTTTCAGGGAGAACACGCGGTTTCATAAGTTCAAATCTGAGCAAACTGTTCAAATTAAATTATATCTGCATAGTATTATATGTCCAAATTAGCATTATATGTTCAAAATTAGTATTATAAGTTCAAATTGGTGATAGTATCTATGGATGTAATACCCAATAATGTACGCGCGCGCGCACACACATAATCAAGAATTTGAGATTATGTTTGCAGGAAAGAAAATGTATAAGCACAGAATTGAACTTGTGATTTTGATATTGTCAAAAGAAGAATGAACATCTTGTTTACAATACATTACAGGCAACAATATATAGACTATTTTACAGATGGGCTAAGTGGGCTAGGCCCATTACTTATGTAATATTGTAACTGATCCATCGGGAGTAATATAAGATACTAACACTCGTGTTTTCTCTTATTCTTTACTCCCCCCGTCAAACCCAACTAGGGTTAGGGTTTGCTGAGAATCATGGCGCCGCAAGAGGCGATTTTGAGAAAAACATAAGGCAATCAATGAATCTGAGCTTTAAGGTCCTTCATCTTTAATAATCTAAGCTCTAAAAGATCTTCAGCTGAAATGAGCTGCAGCATCATCACCCAAGCGTTGTCAATCTGGTATGTAGATGATTCTGGTAGATCGTTCCTTTGGATCTGCAGCATCAACATTCAATTCCTCTTTTAATCTGGTAAAGTTCAATCCCGACAGAGGTTTGGTAAGTATGTCAGCCTTTTGATGTTGTGTAGGTATGTACCCGACTCTCAATTTCTTCTGCATAACCTGTTCTCGAATAAAATAGAGATCTAATTCTAAATGTTTTGTCTTTGAGTGAATAACTGGATTAGATGTGAGGGATATAGCACTGACATTGTCACACCAAATTACAGCCCTCTTTTCTGAATTAATTTTAAGTTCACTTAGGAGAGATTTGATCCAAATTACTTCTGCTGCGGCACTTGCAACACACATGAATTCAGCTTCAGTGCTGGATCTTGACACAGTACTCTGTTTCCTTGCACTCCATGACACAGGATTTTTTCCTAAGTAAATACAGTATCCAGATGTAGACTTTCTATCATCTATATCAGTTGCCTAATCTGCATCTGCATCTGCATTTATATTTAGAGTGTTGCTTGCTTTTAATATAAGCCCATGATCTATAGTACCCTTTAGATATCTTAAAATTCTTTTGATAGCCTTCCAGTGAGTATCTAATGGGTTCTGCATAAATTGACTTGCTTTATTGACACTGTATGATATGTCTGGCCTTGTAATAGTTGCATACTGTAATGCACCAACAATACTTCTATACAATCTTGCATCATGCATAGCTTCACCTTTAAGCTTAGATAACCGACTGTTTATAACCATAGGAGTTGGCAGAGAATTGGCTTTATCCATTTTAGCTCTTAATAGAATCTCTGATATGTATTTTCTTTGATTGAGATGGATCTCTGATTCAGATGTTCTTTTAACTTCAATACCCAGAAAGTAGCTTAAATCACCCAAATCTTTGATAGAGAATTCAGCATTCAGAATTTCAGTAATATGCTCTATCTCTGTTTTGTTACTACCTGTAATAATAAAATCATCCACATAAATCAGAATATATGTAGAATCTGAATTAGTAAACTTTGTAAAGATAGAATTATCAGATTTAGTAGAATTGTATCCATTTTTGACAAGTGTTGATTTCAGCTTGTCAAACCAAACCCTGGGTGCCTGTTTTAAACCATATATTGCCTTGTTCAGCTTGCACACCAATTTTTTATTGCTGTTTTGAATGAACCCTTCAGGTTGCTCCATAAATACTTCCTCCTGTAAATCACCATTGAGAAAAGCATTATTAACATCAAGCTGTCTGATTGTCCAATTTCTATTCAAGGCAATAGTTAAAATTATTCTAATAGATGGTGATTTCACAACAGGTGAAAATGTTTCTGAAAAATCAAATCCATACTGTTGTGAATATCCTTTAGCCACTAATCTTGCCTTGAATTTTGAAATTGAACCATCAGAATTTTTCTTTAATTTATAAATCCATCTACAGCCAATAATATTTTTATTTTCTGGTTTTTCAACCAGTGACCATGTTCCTTTCTTTATTAAAGCATTATACTCATCATGCATGGCCCTTTTCCAGTTTTCAGATTGAATTGCTTCATTGAAAGAAACTGGTTCATCCTGCAAAACAGTAGAATTAATATTCTTTGGTTTGAATATTCCACATTTGGCACGAGTTAGCATAGGATGTTTGTTGAGATTATCATTTGCAGCAGTATTCTGATTGTTATTATTGTCTGGCACTTCTCTAACAGGTGTTTGATCACTGCTGCCACTGTTCATTCCTTGACTTGCTTGACTTTGGCTGTCAATACTTTGATTGTCAGCACTAGTATCATCGATATGCTCTTGACCTGGCTCTCTTAAGGGCACTGTGTGTTGAGAGCTGGTAATGGTGCCACTCTTCACATGTTGAGTTGGCATTGCTACTTGAACTTCATCAGGAATATCAGGTATGACAATTCGAGGATTTATTACCCTTTCAGTTGTTTTTATATTCAAACAACTGAATGGATACACCTGCTCATTAAACTTAACATGTCTTGAAATATATATTCTGCCTGAACTGTCCAGACATTTATACCCTTTCTGACTATTACAATACCCCAGAAAAGTACATGAAGTTGATCTGAAGTCTAATTTATGTTTATTATATGGCCTTAAGCAAGGAAACCATTGACATCCGAAAATTCTTAAGTGATTATAATCTGGTTTAACTTTGAATAACACTTCCTGTGGACTTTTTAAATTTAAAACCTTAGTTGGTAATAAATTTATTAAGTGAACAGCTGTGTTAAAAGCTTCTGGCCAGAATTTTAATGGCATAGAAGCTTGAGCAAGCAAAGTTAATCCAGTTTCTACAATGTGTCGATGCTTTCTTTCAATTAAACCATTTTGCTCAGAGGTATATGGGCAAGTTGTTCTATGATTAATACCTTTTTTCTCAAAAAATGATTTTAGGGGTAAAAATTCTCTTCCACCATCAGTTTGAATGGTATTAACATTGTACCTAGTCATATTTTCAACCTTTTTTACATATTGCATGACAACATTGCAAGTTTCAGATTTAGACTTCAGCATATAAATCCATGTAAATCTAGAGTATGCATCTATAAAAGATATATAATACTTATACCCATAGTCAGAACTGACAGAGGCAGGACCCCATAAATTAGTTGCAATTAGTTCTAGTGGTTTAGTGTAGATTGTGCTAGAATTAGGAAATGCAAGTTTGTGAGATTTTCCCAATTGACAAGATGAGCAAACATAAGATTTTGAATTTTCATTAATATCCATATTGTTATTTATCATAACTTGCTTAACAATCTTAAAGCTAGGATGACCTAACTTGCAATGCCACAATTCAAATTTTTTACAGACTTCAGAATCATTCATGACAGTCATCACACAATTTTCCTCATTACATTTAGGGTTTTCATGATTTGATATGTCAAATCTGTACAATCCATTGTATTCACTACCCTGCAAAAATAATTTTCTGTGTTAGAATATCTTTGACTATGCATGAATTAGGATAAAATTCAAAATAAACATCATTATCCTTGGCAAACTGGGAAACACTCAACAAGTTTTTTTTAATTGAAGGAACCCTTAGAAGATTTTTTAGAATAAGTTCTTTGGGTCCATTTAAACTTGCATTTCCTTTGTGTGTGATGTGTGCAACCTTACCATTACCTACAAAAAGATTTCGAGTACCTTTATATTCTTTGTTCCCCAAATTAAGATTGCTTAGATTGTTGGTAACATGATTTGTAGCCCCTGAATCCGGGTACCAGCAATCATCATTGGTCTCTTCAATGGAGCTTGTTTCAGAATTTAACACTTCTGCTTGATTTTTACTACCTTCTTTCTGCACATTGATCATATTCACATTATTGCTGCTGTTTTGCTGTGAAGAAGTATAGTTAGAATTATATCTGAAATAGCATTTGCTAGCACTGTGCCCATATTTTCCACAAATCTGGCATTGAATTCTACTATTGTTGTTATTCCTACCACCTCTTCTACCACCTCTATTTGATGATCCTCCTCTCTGATTGTTGTACTGATTTCTTGATCCCTGTCCTTGACCCTTTTCTTGCTGTTTATTCTTGTTGTAAGTATAATTAACAGACATGTCAGAATTGATAGCTTTAGTGTGCTCTATTCTTCCCTCATGTGAAAGTAGTGTAGAGTACACATACTGAATAGTAGGAGTAGGTTCCATAGTTGAAATTATGGCAACAACAGCCTCATAATCATGATCTAAACCACTAATTATGTAAAGAATGTGTTCAGACTCTGAAATCTTGTGTCCTGCACAGGCTAGTTGATCACATAGGTTCTTGATCTTAAGTAGATACTCGTTCATTGACATGTCATTCTTCCTCATATTTTGTAATTGCCTTCTATAATGCATAATTCTGGCTGATGATTGAGATGAAAAATTTCTCTCAACTGCTGTCCATACCTCATGAGCAGTCTTACACCCAATTAACTGAGGTAGGATAGATGTACTTATGGATGACATCATCCAAGCACACACAAGACTATCTTGCCTTTGATAGGCAATGTATTCAGAATTCTGCACAAGTTTATCTTCACTGTCTCTTGTATATTTTGGTGGAATTATTCTAGTACCGAATATGTAGTCATCTAACCCATATCCTCTGATTGCTGTTTCAATTTGTAGTTTCCAAAGCAGAAAGTTGGATTCATCCAGTTGAACTGAAATTATCTGACTCTGTGGTTTCACAATGGCTTTCATCAGGTCATTGACTGGATCATTTGGAGGATTGTTGCAAGGAGGTTGACTCTGTCCACCCCCTGTGCTTGATACTTGAGGGCTGGTAATTCCTCCCTCATTCGACATTATATCAGGAAAAATAAATGACGCACACAGGTAAAGAAAGCTCTGCAGAAAGAACTTTGAATTGTGAAGGTTTTAGAAATACACAACTGAAATTTTGCTGCAGACTTAAGACCTTTTTTATGATGAATTTTCTGTTCTTGATTGAAAATTGATTTCTGGACAGATTGAATTTTCTTGATTCTGAAACAAGTCTTTCAGGAGGCACTTGATTTCAATTGTGTAATTTTCTTGATCTTCTTGATCAGTTATTTCTGAACCAATTGAGTTTTCTTTACCACACAACTGCCTTTGATAAACAAATGCAGCCAGTGTGATGATCTCGGCAAGGCACTGTTATTACTGGAAGCAACACCCTTCAAATGAGAGGATTCTTGAATCTTCGATGAAGGGGTCCAGATGATGAAATTTTTCTGATGGACAACAAGCTGATCACCTTGAAACAGATTGATCAGAATGCTCGGAGCAAAACCTGCTCCGATACCAAATCAAGAATTTGAGATTATGTTTGCAGGAAAGAAAATGTATAAGCACAGAATTGAACTTGTGATTTTGATATTGTCAAAAGAAGAATGAACATCTTGTTTACAATACATTACAGGCAACAATATATAGACTATTTTACAGATGGACTAAGTGGGCTAGGCCCATTACTTATGTAATATTGTAACTGATCCATCGGGAGTAATATAAGATACTAACACTCGTGTTTTCTCTTATTCTTTACTCACACACACACACAGAGTCTCGGTTTTCGTTTTACTACAGTAATTTTGCTGTTTAACCATGGTATTGTATACACTTGCTCCATTTTAAATGCAAAGTTATATTCAGGTTACCAATAATATCTAACTTACATAAGCTATCGTCCCATTTTTGAAGTTTTTTAAAGCTAATACAGTTGTGCAGAACTGTATTCTGATTTTTCAAGTACAATGGACCATAAAATTCTATTCTTTAACTACCTACCTTATTTTTCATGCCATGTTTTGCATATATATGTACACATATATGATCCATATTTGCATCATCGACGATTCACATGGTAAGCATGCTTTAATTAATTAGCAGCTAACATTTCATTAAAGTATCGAATACAAAGATTTAAATACAGACCAATTCAACATGTTAAAATATGAGTCAATGTATTGATCATCTTATGTCATTTCCGTTAGCTGGCTGTACATAATAAGTTCTATCCAGACATATATATTGCAGAAATATTGCATTCTCTTGTGCAATTTGGCATACCATTCTGCAAAAACACTTGTTTATATACCACCCGTGTGGTTTGACCGACTACGATCCACCGGCATGCAGTAAAGGTTACATTCAGGCGTGCATGCCTTTAAATTATTACGAATACTATGTGTAGTTGAAACAAAAATTGGATTTAGATAAAGTTTTTACTTATTGATAAAGGACAGACAGGTGATGAAATTAAATTAACATATCGCATTCGCAAATTTCCGAGCAAATCTTTTAGTTGGATGAGTGATCATACAATATTTGTAGTTCCAAATTCTTACCACTAGATGTTTTATATTTTATAAGATTCCAAATGAAGCAGTTAATTAGGAGTGTAAATGAATATCAGAATAACCCAAAGGTTGTTGAGGAAAAATCAGATAATGAAAAAGGGACATGACAATAAACATTACTCACGTCTTGAAAGTATCTTATTGGCAATTTTGAAAAGAAAAAAGAAAAAAAAGTTTTATAATGCAGTAGTTGTTCTAGACACAGATATTGTATATGCGGGTGTAGCATATGGGTCCAAGCCCGCTAACAAAATGGATCAGAGATACCACTACTAGAGACGGCTCAAATTGTGGCAGAAGGGGACAACGGCCAGCGATGGCTAAAAAAAGGCCCTAATACAATCCATGTATAAAAGTTTCCTGAAAATTCAAGTTCAGTAAGGTTATATGAATCAATGTAACACATGAATTCATCATCACCTGTAGAGTTATGTTAACCATTATTGAGTATGTCATTACTGTAAAGAATAGAGTTGAAATCCCCTAATACAATCCATGGTCGTTTGATTTGATTTGCCAAAGAATTAATATAATGCCAAAGATTCTGCCTATAACCAGGTGAACTGTGAGCATAGATAACTGAACAAATCATGCGAAGTCCATTCATATTGTGTAGAATACAAGTGATGCATTGGTGATCTGCATGCAAGGGAACCATTGACCAGCAAGTTGTATCCTAAAGTACAAGTATTTTACTTTTATTGTCATTTTTTATGTTGGTTGTAGAATTCGTCGCTGGATCTTCTAATCTTTGAATACACAGATCTCCGAGGCACGATGTAGTGATCGCTATTCTAATACAGTATTTGCCATTTGATTCCGTGCACGAGTAATGACAAATCTGATCGAAGATACAATGGAGCAAATATTGAATATCTATTAATCAGCGTGTTTGCAGAAACACGACGATTCACTATCTTGGATCTGATCGCTGTAGTGACAATATGAAGAAGTTGTAGCCTGCAGAACTATAACTCGTATAATTCACTCAAGAATTTGACAGAAAAGGAAGGAGAAGAAGAGGAATTCGAGTCATAGGAAACTAAATTCGGGGAAGCCTATTTATAATAAATGAATAGATGCAACCGTTTTTCAATGGTTATGGTTGTTTGAATTCAAACAGTCGCACCCATTGATTTGCAACAGTCCAGAAGCGTTGCAACTTTAAATGAAAAGACGCGACCATTCGTTTGCAATGGTTCAAAAGCGTTGCGAATTTTGAATGATGAATTGATGCATCCATTCATTAGCAACGGCTCCGAAGCGTTATAAATTTGAAATCTCCGCGCGCAAAAACTCAGCGAATTTGCGCAAGCTCAATAACATTTCGTGGCCCATCTGATCACAAGACCCCAAGAGCCCCAAGACCCATCTTTTGACATTTGAAATAATATTGTCCATGGATATGCTCTTGCCTTATGTCATTGTCTCTTCTCTTTCCATCTTCCCTTTCCTTTTGATATAATATGTAATGTGTTTACATATTAGTGTCAAACACACTTACATTCCATGATATGGGACAAATCAAATTTTCCCCCTTTGTGCTTTCCTTCTTCCTTTCTCTTTTATTTTAAATTTCCTTCAACAATACTCCACCAAATTTTAAATAAATTCCTCTTGTCATTTATTTGTTGGAAAATTTGTGCATAAGTATAGATGTCTTATAGGCTTGAATCTATACGTAGTGAAAACCCATCAAAGTATTTCAGGATGGATTGTTTGACTAAGCATTGAACCATCGATTCTATATGATCTACCAGATGTGACTATCACACACTTATTTTCATTTTATCCAGATAATATGTATACTCGACCCGTGGATTGGCCTTGGGTCAGTATCTTCTTTCATGAAATGCCCTTAGAGATCAAGCCAAAATCTCGCAGAAGGCGGCACCACCTTCGTTGCATTCATATAGGTAGGTTTATCAGAAGTGCCTTATAACGCACACCTCAATAGTATATCTGTTATAAACCTATTAAGTTTTAAGTAGAACATCCTCTCTTCATCATTATAAGTATCAAGCACTTTTCCTTGGAATGTATGAGAATACTTATTTTTCCAGAATAAATATTATAGTGCTTCCAACCACAAACATATGAAGTACTTTTGCTCTTTGAACTCAAGATAACAAATTTCTTTATTATGTTGAGTTGAGTTTCTTTCATTGGCGATTGTATTGTATAGGTTTTAAACTCATTCCCCGTGATGTTTTTATCACTAAGTTCCTTGCATGTACTTTAGTAAATGGGTCTGCCAAATTTTGGCTACGTCTCACAAAATCTATGGTAATTACCCTTTCAGTAAGCATTTGCCTAATCAAACTGTGCCTTAGACCAATATGTCTAGATTTACCATTATAAACTTGGTTGTATGCTTGTGATAATGTAGATTGACTATCACAATGCACAGATATTGGTGGCATAGGTTTTGGCAACACAGGAATTTCTAATAATAGATTCCTTAACCATTCCGCTTCTTTACTACCAGAAGCCAGTGCTATAAACTCAGCAGTCATGGTTAAATCAACAATACATGTTTATTTCTTTGGGGCCCAGGATATTGCTCCGCCACCAAGAGTGAATATCCATCCACTAGTTGATTTATTATCTTCACTTCCAGTATTCCAACTAGCATCTGTGCATCCTTCTATTACACTCGGATAACCGTTGTAATGTATACCGTAGTTTATGGTACCTTTTAGATACTTTAAAATTCTATGTATTGCATTTTAATGGATATGACTAGGATTACTAGTATATCTACTCATTTTGCCAACAGCATAGGCAATATCTGATCGTGTGCATGTCATTGCATACATCAAACTTCTAATAATTCTATCATATTCCAATCGCTTTATAGCTCTTCCAGTATTAGTGTATAGCTGCATATTTGGATCAAACGGAGTAGATATAGGTTTACAATCGAATAGATTGAACCTTTTCAATAATTTCTCAATGTAATGAGACTGGGTAATTGATAGCCCATCTTTTGTTTTCATGATTCTTATTCCAAGAATCATTTCAGCTACTCCCATACCTTTCATGTCAAAGCATGAAGATAAATATCTTTTAGTTTCTTCAATACTTGAAGTATCTGTTCCAAATATAAGCATATCATCCACGTAAAGACATATAATTACACCTTTACCTGAATGAAACTTGCTATAGACACATTTGTCAGATTCAAAAATCCTAAAGCCATTATAAATAATAGTTTTATCAAACTTTTCATGCCATTGCTTTGTTGCTTGTTTAAGATCGTAAAGTGATTTGATAAGTTTACATACTTTATGTTCTTATCCAGGCATCACAAAACCTCCTGGTTGAGACATATATATCTCTTCGTCAAGTTCACCATTTAAAATTGTTGTCTTGACGTCCATTTGATGAATTTTAAAATTATAGATAGAAGTTAATGTAATTAAAGTCCTAATAGTTGAAATTCTAGCTACTGGGGCATACATATCAAAATAATCTATTCCTTCTATCTATGTGAATCCTTTGGTAACTAATCTAGCTTTAAATTTTTCGATTGTTCCATCTGCCTTTAACTTTTTCTTAAATATTCATTTACATCCTATTGGTTTAGAACCATGAGGTAAATCTACTAGTTTCCATGTTTTATTTCCCATAATAGAATCCATTTCATCATTTATGGCTTCTTGCCAAAATGATGAATCTTGAGATTCATTGCCTCTTCATATGTTAAAGGGTCAGATTCTATATTTGTAGATATCATTAATTGATGATCTACATTATTTCTAGATCCTTCAACCAAATATACGACGAAATTTGGTCCAAAGGATTTTTCTATCCTTTTTCGTTTACTTCTCCTAAGAGAACCACCATTTTCGTCGATATTTCCATCAGTGTTTTCTATAGGTTCAATAGTTGGTTCGTTGACCTCCACCATTTCATTAATCGGTGTATTGACCTCCACCGTTTCATGAATCGATTTATTCTGAATAGATGTAAATATATTCTCGTAAAACACTGCGTCCCTTAACTCTATTACTGTATTTACATTAATAGAGATATTAGGTTCTTTTACTCGAAACTTATATCCTTTGCTATGTCTAGAATATTGTTACACCCCACCTCCGCTAGGGTCACTCACAAAGGAATGCACTAGGTTTGGTGAAGCATTATCGGGGTAAACATGCACAGAAATATTACAAGACAGAACATACATAAAACAGCGGAAGTAAAACAAATTTCATTACCTTTATAAAATAAGGTCTAAAGCCTTTTACATCAGAATACATCAAAGCCTGTCTTGCAATAATAAAGAAGCATAAAACCATTTCATGAATTATTCCCCAAGTAAAACAGTAAAGTGGCCATAGCCAAGAAAAGTCCAAGCCATGCGTGATGACCTTCAAGCAGAAGAAATCCGAACTAGATAACGTTGTTTCCTCCCTGAAACCTGGGGGGGGACGGAAGACAAAGAGGCGAAACAAAACGGGGTCAGTCATAAAGACTGGTAAGTCCTATCTACTTCCAGTATAAAAACAGGTAAAGGTAACATGACATGCATAAACTGAAAGTAAACATAAGGATGACGACAAGATAGATAAACTAAACCAGGGTAACAGGCTGAACTACTGTAGCAAGGTAAACTAAGATATCATGATAAACTACGGTGTCATGATAAATCAAGGTATCACATCGTCAGGTTTCTATCAAGTATAATATCCCAAGGTATCTATCCTGTATAACATCCCACGGTATCTATCATGTGTATTTCTCCTGGCTCTAACATGTATATTTACTCTGCACCTCTCGTACTAGTATCCCAACCCGCGTCATGTGTTAACTATGAATGGTCCATGTCAACCTAATATATAGCATATGTAGGTTTTCCCAACTCGTATGTTTCTTTCCATGTATAAGTTCAGTCCTTTGCCGTAGGCCATACGGGCTTTCCCATGTAAACGTTTTATCCTTGAGGTTATTTTGGACTGCTACCCTTAATCTAGTTATGTTTCCTTACCATGAACTATCGCGCGCTCACTTAGGATTTATGCCACCTAGGACCACTAGGGATTATGCTACCTAATGAACGTTTCCGTGCCTCTGTTTGGGTTCAGCCACCTAGGGCCACTAGGGATTATGCCACCCGTCAACCGCGCCCTTTATCCCGCGTATGTATCGTGAATCGTTTTCCATGTCTAGACGCACATGTTCCTCAATGTGCCATCCGAGTTCCATGCCAGGGCAAATCAAGAAATATGGAACTCGGTCGGGAGCTTTAAGTCGTCTGCTGATGCAGATATCAAGGTCTGTTTTTGTACCCGTGGCTATGGTCCCACGTGACCCCTCCCTCAACTACTGAAAGGCAATCCAAGAAAAATCATGTATGAGAACTACACTAAGGCCCATCGATGCCCACTTCCAGATAGCCAACCTCACCCATAACTCGATAGCTAGTATATGGTCTTTTGGGAGTTCCCCGCCTTTCCGTACGTACACGATTGACTAAAGATTGTAGGTAGTCGACGACATGCTATCCCGGGGCAAAATCAAGTATCGTCGACTCCACGCTAATCCATCCCAGTCTTTAGGTCGCTCACATAGCAACCAAGGCATACTCTTGGCTCTTCTACCGCAGACCTTAACCTCTATGAGGCCGGGTTTCATGGACCACTTGCCACCTCATAGAGGGATACCAAGAGTACCCTCATGTTCCCCGAAGCTTCCGCTTCGTCACCCAGTTCGCTGGAGCTTTTATCCAAGTCAGATAACTTGCTCCTCCTCGTATACTACGCGATGACCTACCGTACCAGGTTACTCATCTCTTTATGAACCAGTCCCATGTCCTTAGCTAAGAATTATTACTTAGTTACCCTTAACTAAGGTTTACCACTTAGCCCCTTTTTCCGCTATCCTTGTTAACTACGATTTCCCACCTAGTCCCCTGAGCTAGGGTTTTGTCAAATGGGTTAAGTGTTGTTATCCAAGTTCATGACTTAACACGCCTACGAATCATGTCAAGATTGGCTAAGTACTCAAGTTCAAGGCTTAGCCCTACAGGTTGGTTAAGTGTACCAAGAAGCTCATGACTTAACCTTATCAAGTCAAACTGGTTAAGTATTTATTGGTCTTAACCCTATCAGATTATCATGTTAGATTGATTAAGCATATATTATCTTAATCCCATCAGATTATCAAGTCGGATTGGTTAAGTATGGGTTAGCTTAACCCTATCCACAAATCGTATTACAATGGTTAAGCCTACTTTTAAAAGGTCTTGTGACTTAACCCTATCAGGTCCACCTATTAGATTGGTTAAGTATAGGTTACTTAACCTCATCAAATCATCACGTATAATTGGTTAAGTATAAGTTACTTAACCCCATTAAATTATCATGTTAAATTGGTTAAGTATTGGTTACTTAACCCCATTGAATTACCAAGTTTAGATTGGTTAAGTGTTCAACTTAACCCCATCGAATTCCCGTGTTTAGATTAGTTAAGTATAGGTTACTTGACCCCATCTAATTACCGTGTTTAGATTAGTTAAGTCTTAGTTACTTAACCCCATCTAATTACCATGTCGGATTAGTTAAGCGTAAATTACTTAACCCCATCCCCTAATTGTCTTGTATGGTTAAGTGTCATTAAGAAATCAAGCCCGGTCCCACTTAACCTACCCATTCGTGTCATATCGGTTAAGTGTCATTAGTCAAATTTACTTAACCTTATCATGTGGCATTAATTTAATTAATGCACTCTCAACCTCTCACATTAGACCTTGTTGTGGTTACTAGTTAAGCCGGGCGGGTCCGGGTAGATTTACACCACAACCTAGTCTAACCTCGGGTCTTAAGCGCGACATGACCAACTTCTCACATTGGATCCTATTGTTTGTAGCCACTAGTTAAGCCGGGCGGGTCCGGGTAGATTTATGCTACAAACTCAACCCAACCTCGAGTTGGCCACTTTCATGTTTGGTCTAGTGTTATGTTACACTTACAACCCACCCATGTCTAGTTCAAGTTCCATGTTTTCCCACGTGTCATGACCATATTTAAATGTATCATGAATGTCATGTTCTCATGTAAGCCCCATGTCAAGTTTTTCCATGTCATACCCACGTTTTTCCTAAGCTACCCAAACGTACTTCCAACCCAAGTGGAAGCGAGTCACATAGTAGGGTATTATTCCAACATATTGGCCACAAACATGCATAGTATCATAAGGGAATTTGGCCACAAACATGCATAGTTTCATAAGGGAATTTGGCCACAAGCATGCATAGTTTCATAAGGAGATTTGGCCACAAACATGCATAGCATAAAAAGGTGATTGGCCACAAACTTGCATATTATCATAAGGGGTTTTGGGTTCATATACTTGCATAAGCCCCAATTTAAGTTCATGCACATATTTCACAAGCCCAAAGTGGTTCTAAGGTCTTATGCCCACATTCACAAGTTAAAGGTTCAATCTTTCATGATAGACTATGCTAAACATAGCATGAGTGACATGATATAGTCGCTAAAACATAGTTCCAAGTCATATATTCAAGGTAAGAGGCAAAACTAGGTTCACATAGGCTATAGCACTTATGTTTAACCGCATTTTATTCCATGCCATCATTAAACTACCGTTAACATCTCGAAGTAGCTAGAACTTACATAGCGAGGCTGAGAAAAGGATCATGCATCATCTTGACGAAGAAAGGTGGCTCCTTTGATGAAGAACCGTCATGAAATCGCCATAGCAACGTTGATTTGGCCTCGATTTGGTGTAGCAAGCTTGCACCTTTTGATTTGAACCCGATTTGAATGCATAGTCTCTAGGAATAGGAGATGGAGGCCATGATTACTTGGCATTTGGGCAGCACTTCGTGGCATGAGTGAATTATGAGGGGTTTAGGGTAGGCTTAGGGTCTTTTTATAGAGATTAGAAGTAGTTTAGGCCGTTAGATTAACCCTAGGATAGATCCAAGCCCTCAAAAATCGTCACAAGCCTCCAAAACAAGACCCAGGAGCCAAAACAGGTGCACCTGGCCGACCTGGCCGACCCCCAGGTCGACCCTGGGGTCGACTCCCCAGTCGACCTGGTCCCACCCAGGTCGACTCCCAGGTCGACCTGGTTCTGGCGGGATTTTTCCCGCCTAGCCTGATTTCTGAAAATTTGAAATCTGTTTTGATTTCTGATTTTTCGTGAAACTTCCGAAGGCCATATCTCAGCCATACGGACTCCGATTTACGAAATTTCGGACTCTATTTCGCGTATTTTTCCGAGACGAATGCAATGGCGCAACCCGTTTCTCCTGATTCAGATTTTATGATTTAATTCTGCCTTGATTCTTGTCTTAACACGTTATTAAAATTCGGGTTGTTGCATTCTCCCCTCCTTTAAGGATTTCGTCCCCGAAATCTCCAAGTTAGGAAGAACGTATCCTACCATCCATCATCCATCTACTCAAAACATCATCCACAGACAACCATTGTCCTTAGACGATTTCTAATGCCATATGAACATATGCAAAACGTGTGTGTATATGCTCCTTAGCTAATGCTAATGATCAGGCCTGAATGATCTTTCTAATGCAAAATATGTTTAGTGCCATGAGTCCAACATGTATGCAAATAGTCCTAGTCATATAAGTACTATATGCGTGCACAAACATTCATTCATATGCAACATCCGCATGATAACACATTCAATTTCATCCATAAACAAGTATAAATACTCGTGCATATGCAACATGAAACGTGACCGCGTCAATCTAGTATCTAATGTGTATTCGCGCACCCACGAGCAACCACTTGCAACCATTTGCAACCATATCAATCATAACATGTTTCAAATACATGTTTACATCCATAGAGTTCTACCTAAGGTTCCCAAGATAAGATCGAGGAGATAAACAAGACAAACTCCTTACGGGGGTTGTAACAGAAACAGGACCGAGAGGATATCCACCAAGCGATATCATGCAAGTGAGCTCTACAGGTAAACCAAGGATCAAAGATACACTCTTTAAAAAAGAGGTACGATGCGCGTGTCTAGCCTTATGTCTTCTAAGTCGCGTTTCCTTGAGCTTAATTCCTCGGTGCCTTGACCGCCTTTGACTTCATGATTTCGTAGCTCCTTGATTCCTATTTCCCAGGTATGAGTTAGAACTCATTTCATTGTCGCTTCTTATTCCACTTTCACTTATCATTTCCCTAGTATACTTGGCTCAAACGTATCCACTTACTCATGCAAGCTCTCCAAAATTCACTAGGGAATTCTGGATCTCGTTTGCCGATGCCAATCCATGTTGCCAAGAGTCCTTACTAGGGTGATTCCCATAACTCATGCATAACCGAAACGAACCGTCCGCCTTAGCGGCGAATTCTATTCGAACGGATTACCAACAACTGCATCCCGAGATTCTAGGTAACTAACCATGACAGAACCCAAAAAGGTTACACGAGACTTCGAGGGTATCACCGAGGTGGGTCGAGAGTCTAACTACCCTCTTTTCAAAACCGAGAAGGGTATCCCTTACTGGATAACCACTTTACCCCTAGAATCCATCCATAGCCGAGACATGTCATTCTCAAATCCAAACAAGTCATGAAGAAATGGACCAACTCTCCAATCAGATTTTTGGGACAAAAACTGGGATCCTCTATCGTGCTAGTACTAAGGTGCAGAGACTCAACTATCCAAGCAGAGTTAAATGATTCGATGATCAAGACAAAGTCTAGACGGGATGATAGAACTCATAAACCTTTACCAGAAACGGTACCATTTCTTTTAGGTACCCTAGAAATGGGAGCGTACAATTGCCCTCTCCGATGATCTTGTCCTTGTCCTCCTTGATGGACTAAGCCATAGCAACAGTTGCTTATCCTTAAGCTCGCGTCCTTTATCCTTACTCTTATTATCCTTCCTTGTACCACGGCAACAGGTCTCTCGAGAACCACCTCCATCGTACGGGAAACACCTACGTGGCTAGACAAAGATTAGTCACAGTTAGAACTACTGTGACCACGGATGGAGGAAAGAAAGGAAAGGAGATTCAATCAAGGAATCAAAGGATAATGCTAATGGCTTTTGGGGAATAGCCTTTTAAAACAAACTTTTCTTGAAAAATGCTTCTTTGTAAACGGTTTTTCAATTACTTTTCAGAAGGTTTTAAAAACTTTTGCCCAGTCTGGTAACCTTCTGCTCTGATACCAAATGTAACACCCCACCTCCGCTAGGGTCACTCACAAAGGAATGCACTAGGTTTGGTGAAGCATTATCGGGGTAAACATGCACAGAAATATTACAAGACAGAACATACATAAAACAGCGGAAGTAAAACAAATTTCATTACCTTTATAAAATAAGGTCTAAAGCCTTTTACATCAGAATACATCAAAGCCTGTCTTGCAATAATAAAGAAGCATAAAACCATTTCATGAATTATTCCCCAAGTAAAACAGTAAAGTAGCCATAGCCAAGAAAAGTCCAAGCCATGCGTGATGACCTTCAAGCAGAAGAAATCCGAACTAGATAACGTTGTTTCCTCCCTGAAACCTGGGGGGGAAACGGAAGACAAAGAGGCGAAACAAAACGGGGTCAGTCATAAAGACTGGTAAGTCCTATCTACTTCCAGTATAAAAACAGGTAAAGGTAACATGACATGCATAAACTGAAAGTAAACATAAGGATGACGACAAGATAGATAAACTAAACCAGGGTAACAGGCTGAACTACTGTAGCAAGGTAAACTAAGATATCATGATAAACTACGGTGTCATGATAAATTAAGGTATCACATCGTCAGGTTTCTATCAAGTATAATATCCCAAGGTATCTATCCTGTATAACATCCCACAGTATCTATCATGTGTATTTCTCCTGGCTCTAACATGTATATTTACTCTGCACCTCTCGTACTAGTATCCCAACCCGCGTCATGTGTTAACTATAAATGGTCCATGTCAACCTAATATATAGCATATGTAGGTTTTCCCAACTCGTATGTTTCTTTCCATGTATAAGTTCAGTCCTTTGCCGTAGGCCATACGGGCTTTCCCATGTAAACGTTTTATCCTTGAGGTTATTTTGGACTGCTACCCTTAATCTAGTTATGTTTCCTTACCATGAACTATCGCGCGCTCACTTAGGATTTATGCCACCTAGGACCACTAGGGATTATGCTACCTAATGAACGTTTCCGTGCCTCGGTTTGGGTTCAGCCACCTAGGGCCACTAGGGATTATGCCACCCGTCAACCGCGCCCTTTATCCCGCGTATGTATCATGAATCGTTTTCCATGTCTAGATGCACATGTTCCTCAATGTGCCATCCGAGTTCCGTGCCAGGGCAAATCAAGAAATACGGAACTCGGTCGGGAGCTTTAAGTCGTCTGCTGATGCAGATATCAAGGTCTGTTTTTGTACCTGTGGCTATGGTCCCACGTGACCCCTCCCTCAACTATTGAAAGGCAATCCAAGAAAAATCATGTATGAGAACTACACTAAGGCCCATCGATGCCCACTTCCAGATAGCCAACCTCACCCATAACTCGATAGCTAGTATATGGTCTTTTGGGAGTTCCCTGCCTTTCCGTACGTACACGATTGACTAAAGATGGTAGGTAGTCGACGACATGCTATCCCGGGGCAAAATCAAGTATCGTCGACTCCACGCTAATCCATCCCAGTCTTTAGGTCGCTCGCATAGCAACCAAGGCATACTCTTGGCTCTTCTACCGCAGACCTTAACCTCTGTGAGGCCGGGTTTCATGGACCACTTGCCACCTCACAGAGGGATACCAAGAGTACCCTCACGTTCCCCGAAGCTTCCGCTTCGTCACCCAGTTCGCTGGAGCTTTTATCCAAGTCAGATAACTTGCTCCTCCTCGTATACTACGTGATGACCTACCGTACCAGGTTAATCATCTCTTTATGAACCAGTCCCATGTCCTTAGCTAAGAATTATTACTTAGTTACCCTTAACTAAGGTTTACCACTTAGCCCCTCTTTCCGCTGTCCTTGTTAACTACGATTTCCCACCTAGTCCCCTGAGCTAGGGTTTTTTCAAATGGGTTAAGTGTTGTTATCCAAGTTCATGACATAACCCGCCTATGAATCATGTCAAGATTGGCTAAGTACTCAAGTTCAAGGCTTAGCCCTACAGGTTGGTTAAGTGTACCAAGAAGTTCATGACTTAACCTTATCAAGTCAAACTGGTTAAGTATTTATTGGTCTTAACCCTATCAGATTATCATGTTAGATTGATTAAGCATAGATTATCTTAATCCCATCAGATTATCGAGTCGGATTGTTTAAGTATGGGTTAGCTTAACCCTATCCACAAATCGTATTACAATGGTTAAGCCTACTTTTAAAAGGTCTTGTGACTTAACCCTATCAGGTCCACCTATTAGATTGGTTAAGTATAGGTTACTTAACCTCATCAAATCATCGCGTATAATTGGTTAAGTATAAGTTACTTAACCCCATTAAATTATCATGTTAAATTGGTTAAGTATTGGTTACTTAACTCCATTGAATTACCAAGTTTAGATTGGTTAAGTGTTCAACTTAACCCCATCGAATTCCCGTGTTTAGATTAGTTAAGTATAGGTTACTTAACCCCATCTAATTACCGTGTTTAGATTAGTTAAGTCTTAGTTACTTAACCCCATCTAATTACCAAGTCGGATTAGTTAAGCGTAAATTACTTAACCCCATCCCCTAATTGTCTTGTATGGTTAAGTGTCATTAAGAAATCAAGCCCGGTCCCACTTAACCTACCCATTCGTGTCATTTCGGTTAAGTGTCATTAGTCAAATTTACTTAACCTTATCATGTGGCATTAATTTAATTAATGCACTCTCAACCTCTCACATTAGACCTTGTTGTGGTTACTAGTTAAGCCGGGCGGGTCCGGGTAGATTTACACCACAACCTAGTCTAACCTCGGGTCTTAAGCGCGACATGACCAACTTCTCACATTGGATCCTATTGTTTGTAGCCACTAGTTAAGCCGGGCGGGTCCGGGTAGATTTATGCTACAAACTCAACCCAACCTCGAGTTGGCCACTTTCATGTTTGGTCTAGTGTTATGTTACACTTACAACCCACCCATGTCTAGTTCAAGTTCCATGTTTTCCCACGTGTCATGACCATATTTAAATGTATCATGAATGTCATGTTCTCATGTAAGCCCCATGTCAAGTTTTTCCATGTCATACCCACGTTTTTCCTAAGATACCCAAACGTATTTCCAACCCAAGTGGAAGCGAGTCACATAGTAGGGTATTATGCCAACATATTGGCCACAAACATGCATAGTATCATAAGGGAATTTGGCCACAAGCATGCATAGTATCATAAGGGAATTTGGCCACAAGCATGCATAGTTTCATAAGGGAATTTGGCCACAAGCATGCATAGTTTCATAAGGAGATTTGGCCACAAACATGCATAGCATAAAAAGGTGATTGGCCACAAACTTGCATATTATCATAAGGGGTTTTGGGTTCATATACTTGCATAAGCCCCAAGTTAAGTTCATGCACATATTTCACAAGCCCAAAGTGGTTCTAAGGTCTTATGCCCACATTCACAAGTTAAAGGTTCAATCTTTCATGATAGACTAGGCTAAACATAGCATGAGTGACATGATATAGTCGCTAAAACATAGTTCCAAGTCATATATTCAAGGTAAGAGGCAAAACTAGGTTCACATAGGCTATAGCACTTATGTTTAACTGCATTTTATTCCATGCCATCATTAAACTACCGTTAACATCTCGTAGTAGCTAGAACTTACATAGCGAGGCTTAGGAAAGGATCATGCATCATCTTGACGAAGAAAGGTGGCTCCTTTGATGAAGAACCGTCATGAAATCGCCATAGCAACGTTGATTTGGCCTCGATTTGGTGTAGCAAGCTTGCACCTTTTGATTTGAACCCGATTTGAATGCATAGTCTCTAGGAATAGGAGATGGAGGCCATGATCACTTGGCATTTGGGCAACACTTCATGGCATGAGTGAATTATGAGGGGTTTAGGGTAGGCTTAGGGTCTTTTTATAGAGATTAGGAGTAGTTTAGGCTGTTAGATTAACCCTAGGATAGATCCAAGCCCTCAAAAATCGTCACAAGCCTCCAAAACAAGACCCAGGAGCCAAAACAGGTGCACCTGGCCGACCAGGCAGGTCGACCCCCAGGACGACCCTGGGGTCGACTCCCCAGTCGACCTGGTCCCACCCAGGTCGACTCCCAGGTCGACCCCCAGGTCGACCTGGTTCTGGCGGGATTTTTCCCGCCTAGCCTGATTTCTGAAAATTTGAAATCTGTTTTGAATTCTGATTTTTCGTGAAACTTCCAAAGGACATATCTCAGCCATACGGACTCCGATTTACGAAATTTCGGACTCTATTTCGCGTATTTTTCCGAGACGAACGCAATGGCGCAACCCGTTTCTCCTGATTCAGATTTTATGATTTAATTCTTCCTTGATTCTTGTCTTAACACGTTATTAAAATTCGGGTTGTTACACATATCCTAAGAATATGCATTCGATAGTATTTTGTCCAAATTTCCTGATTTTTGGTTCAGGTAATCGAATAATCGCTCTACAACCTCAAACTCGATAATAATCAAGATTTGATTTTCGTTTCTTCCAAAGTTCATAAGGAGTAACTTTACTTTTCTTATGAGGTAGTCTATTTAGAATATAACATGCAGTAAGTAAGGCTTCTCCCGAGAAACTAGTATTAAGTCCAGAATTACACAACATTGCATTTACGATTTCGGTAAGAGTTCTGTTTTTCCTTTCAGCCACTCCATTTTTTTGTGGAGTGTAAGCAATAAATGTCTCATGTATAAATCCTATCAATTCACAATATTCAGGAAATTGATACTCACCACCCCTATCAGACCTAAGTTTTTCTATTTTGATATCACATTGGTTTTCTACTTCAATTTTATAAGTAATAAATGAGTTTAATACTTCACTTTTAGCATGCATAAGATATACATAACAATATTTAGAGTAATCATTTATAAATGTGACAAAATATCCTTTTTCTCCTCTAGTAGGAGTACTGTGTATATCACATACATCACTATGAATAAGCTATAACAATTTTGTTGTACTTTTTGCTTTATAAGGAAATGGTTTTCTAGTGATCTTAGTTAATGAACATATCCTAGACTTATCTAGCATATCATTTTGGTGTTTGGGAATTAAATTCAAAGATATCATATCAAGCATGCGTTTATGATTAACATGTCCTAATCTATTGTGCCATAAT
This sequence comes from Allium sativum, assembly GCA_030737875.1. Taxonomy (NCBI): domain Eukaryota; kingdom Viridiplantae; phylum Streptophyta; class Magnoliopsida; order Asparagales; family Amaryllidaceae; genus Allium; species Allium sativum. The sequence goes on along the minus strand of CM060919.1, from coordinate 709,864,812 downwards.
GAAAATGAATCAACAATATAAGCAGAATTCATATTTTTATTAATATCAACACTCAGTTTAAACATACCATCACATATGTACCCTTTTCCCACAAATACACCGCCTTTGGTCAACACATATTTGTCTGACTCGAAGACCCGTTTAAATCCAAACTTATTAAGAAGACTTCCCGATACAAGGTTCTTCCTAATTTCAGTTACATAATATACATCATTTAATGTCAGAACTTTTCCGGATGTGAATCCCAAATCTACAGTCCCTTTCCCATTGACCACTGCCTTTGCTGAATTTCCCATATAAAGGTAATCTTCATCTTCAGTTGGTTCTAGTTTCTTGAACTGATTCTTGTCAATGCAGGCATGCTTAGAAGCGTCAAAATCGATCCACCAAGAATTGTCTTGTTCAATCATATTCACTTCTGATATGACTGCGGCAAACTTTTCTTTTCCAAATTGTTGCTTCTTTTTCCAGAAGCGACAATCCCATTTGAAATGTCCCGGTTTATCACAAAAGTAGCAACCACCATTTTTCCCTTCTTGTTCTGATTTTGGGAATTGTTGTTGTTCTACCCTTTCCACTTTTTATTAGAAGAGTTGTTCGAAGCATTATTTGCTTGCTTTTCTTCTACCATATGGACCTTTGATGTATCAACAGCTATTTCATCTTGGGCATCTTTTTACCTCAGTTGTTGTTCAACTTGCAAATATTTTGCAAGGCTGTCTAAACACATATACTCCTTCTTGTGTTTTAGTAGTTTCCTCTGATCTTTCCAAAAAGGGGGTAATTTGTCTATTATCGAGGAAACCTTAATTTTCTCATCCATATTTAACTTATGTTGGCTGAATTGATTAAGTATGTGTACGATATCATTGAATTGCTCTACTACTGAACGATCATCAGTCATTTTGTAATTAAAAAATTTGGTGGCTAAAAATTTCTTACTTGTTGTATCTTTTATCAGATACTTTGCCTCTAAGGCATCCCAAACATCCTTTGCAGTTGGCTTTTTGAAGTACATATCAAAAAGTGTGTCCGTCATCGCATTACGCATATGGCCTTTGCAAATATAATCATCTTGGCCCCATTTGATCCGATCTCCTATCTATGCAATAGTTTCATCTTCTGTCTCCGTTGGTTTTAGAGCAGTCAAAATGTAAACAACTTTCATACCCGCCAATAAGAAATGCATCTTCTTCTGCCAGCGTAGGAAATTGACACCATCAAAGCGCTCTAGTTTTGCGAAATCAGCGGCGAACTCTTTGAGACTGTGAGGAGCCATTGCGGAAATACTGTTTTAGATTGTTAATGTAGAATTCTTCTTTGGATATTCTAATCTTTGAATACACAATTCTCCGAGGCATGATGTGGTGATCGCTATCCTAAAATAGTATTTGCCCTTTGATTCCATGCACGAGTAATGACAAATTTGTTCAAAGATACAACGCAGCATATATTGAATATCTTTTAATCGGCGTGTTTGCACAGACACAACGATTCACTATCTTGGATTCATTGCAGTGAGAAGATGAAAGAGTCATAGCCTACAGAACTATAACTCATATAATTCACCAAGAATTTGGCAGAGTCTTGAGGTATTTTTAATGGCAGAAAAAAAGAGAAGGAAGGAGAAGAAGAGAAATTCGAGTTACCGAAAATTGAATTTGGGGAAGCCTATTTATAATAAATGAAGAGATGCAACCATTTTCCAACTGTTATGGCTGTTTGAATTCAAATAGCCGTACCCATTGATTTGCAACTGTCCAGAAGCGTTGCAATTTCAAATGAACAGACGCGGCCATTCATTTGCAACAGTTCCGAAGCATTATAAATTTGAAATCCATGCACGCAAAAACTCAATGGATCTACGCAAGCCCAATAGCATTTCGTGGCCCATCTTGTCACAAGACCCCAAGAGCCCCAAGGCCCATCTTTTGACATTTTAAATATTAATGTCCATGGATATGCTCTTGCCTCATGCCATTGTCTCTTCTCTTTCCATCTCCCCTTTCCTTTTGATATAATATGTAATGTGTTTACATATATAGTGTCAAACACACTTGCATTTCATGATATGGGACAAATCAAATTTTCCCCTTTGTGCTTTCCTTCTTCCTTTCTCTTTTATTTTAAATTTCCTTCAACATTTTACACTCTGTAGGTAATTCTATCTTTTGTCTCTTTTAGCATAAATTTCTGAATGTTATGATTAGACATATTATTTTCTACTAAAGTAATACATGAAAACCTGTTAGATAGAGTAGGTCGGCGGATTACCAATGGTTGGTGATGTGTTTTGTACAAAGGTGAACAGTAATATGTGAATCCAAATCGTGTTGATTTTTATTATGCATTATGTTTTTTTTTTAATTTCACCCCCATTGATTCAAATATCTGTGTACGCCACTACCAAGAGGTGAAGTAACTACTCGCCTCCATCCCCATTTTAGCCCCAAAACCTTCCAAATCATCACCACCGGTCGTCGGTCGTCACCCCTTGCCTTCAAGATGTTCAACCACTCCCAAACCTCTTCAATATTGCTTCTATCTTTCAATTCAAGGTTAATTTAGTGTTTATTTTAGGTTTAAATTCAAAACCCTTGTTTGAAAATTAGCTGCTTGTGGATTTGAATTTGATGGTTTAGTTGTATTAATTGATGATGATGGTATACTAAGTCGATTAGGGAATAAAATTAGTTTATTATGAGACTGAAAATGATGATTATTGTGCATTAGTTATCATAATATTGTGTTAGTTAATGTAGAGATATTGCTTGGTGGTTTGATTTGAAAATTAATGTGTATTATTGATTAGCATACTTATTGATAAGTTTATGCGAATATTTGTTTCAGTTTAAAACTATGTTTGTTATAGTTTAAACAAAAATTTATGTAGTATTGATTAATATAGATGTTGGTAGATTGATAAGATTAATCATAAGAAGTAATTTTTAATTAATTAGTATGTGTTAATTATGAGTGTTAGCGTAGTTTAAAATTAATAATTTTTTTTTGGTAAAGCCGACCAATTTTATAGTGCTCCCTCCATAACACTTTGTATTAAATGAAAATAATAAATACACGAGGTTCAGGAGATATACATCGAGTATGTCTACTAAGGAGATGCTTCCACGCAGGGAAGACTTAGCCTACTAAACAACAACAGACACAAAAAGTTGACATAGACAGAATATTACATGGCAATGCAAATTGCAATAACATAGAAAGAAAAATAACAAAGCAAATTTATGACAGCAGCAAGTTTCATGAGCCTCATGCAGACTCATGTTGGAGAATTTTCAATTCAACCTTAACCCTAATCAATTCAAGAGAAATTAAAATTACAAACAAACGGAGATTGCGGAAGCGTACCGGAATCCATTGATTGAATTTGTATAAAGTTGTGATCTTCCAAGAATTGCCGTTCCTTCTCTTTTCGATGTTTCTTTCTGACGGGAGGAAAGAAAAATGAGAATCGTACGTATTCTCGGGGACCCCAACGGCTTTTTATTAACTGATAAAAAATCAGTTATTTTGTATTTACAATTTAGCCCCTCATTAAATTGCAAATTACACCTATTGTTTATACCCTAACTATAATAGCAACGTATATTTTAACATATGTGCCCAAATCTAATCCAACAATCTCCCACTTGGGCAACATATGTTTCCTTATAAACATACAACCTTGTGAGCTCAAATCTGCTATTAAATAAAGGTAATCTTTAACAATCTCGTCCATCAACCATATTTATATAGGATCATAGTGGTTTTTGTCATATTAATCATGACTAAACCCATCAATGGTCACATACATATATATAATTAAATGACATAGATCAATCCTGAATACGTAGCATGAAAATCACATGTAATGTGAATCAAACACGTATATATTTCAATCGGTCCTCCTTAAACTTAAGTGAGGTCAGAATCAAAATAGTAAGCAGAGTGAGTGAACTGAATACTTTACTTCTGATCAGAAAACCGAATACATAAATGTCTCAAGGTAAATATAAAGCATATAAAATACAAACTCCCACTAAACCATGATATCCTCTAACATTACAACACCCATATGAGCAGTGTGCTCATGAAAGACCTTGGGTGGTAAACATTTTATAAGCGGATCCGCTATCATGGAGTTTGTTCCAATATGATCTATAGAAATCTATCCACTCTGCACTCTCTCTTTCAGACGCTTATAACTGACCTTGAATTGACTGAATTGTCGTGGAAGAGAGATAAACACTAAATGCACAAGCAAGTCATCCGAAAGCTCAAGCTTTAGTTCCTTCAATTTCGAAGCAAGGTGAGACATTTCCATAATGTACTCTCTTATGGTTTCCTTGCCCTTTAACTTCATAGAAATAAGTTTCTTTAAAAAAATACTTGTTTCTGCCTTATCGCTTTTCGCAAAGCGTTTCTCAATTTCAGCAAGAAAAGTTGTGGCTTCGGTGATCTCTTCGGATACCGCACCCCTAAAAGCCTCAGGTATGCCGCATTTGATAATCATAAGACTCATGCGATTTGAATGGTCCCACTTCTCAAAAATTCTCCTTTCTTCTAAGGAGCTAGTATTCGTAAGAGAAGCAGGCCGATCCATCCTTAATGCAAGGTCTAGATCCATGCAGCCCAGAACAATTAAAATGTTCTCCTTCCAATCCTTAAAGTTATTTCCATTAAGTACCGCTACTGAATTAAGATAAGCTGATACAGTAGCAACAGCAGAATCCATATAAATCAATAAATTCAAATAATGGTTAATCCCATCTCAAGATACCAGACACATCATTAATATCAAGTCTTTGGACAGTAATATTAATTGTAAACGGTACTCTTGTTGTAGCGATCAAATATTGATAATAAGTTTTGTCAAACAATATGCAATCTTTGGATAAACATATTGCTCACATAAAATACCTTATAATCATCACATATTTATCGCCACAAGTATGCATGAAATTCTGCCAAATACTAATTCACCTTTGGGTTCATTAATAAATGCATGAATTTTATCCACACAATTAGTTTGATATTTTATTTAGATTAATCTACACAAAAGTGATCGCTTTGGCGATATTTTGTTTCAATTAATCTATTTGAAATATCAAATTTCCACGTAAACCGTATTTGAATATATACAAATTTAAATACAAAATATTTGATCCTTAAAATGTCACATACTGCATTTAATCAACAATTACCTTATAGGATCGTAACTTTATGTATTTAAATTTGTGGCTTTATACTGCATACTGTTATTAAAAGAATGCTTTCATACTGGATTCAGGTTACATAGCTGAACCCATAACAATAAAAGAAAAGTTTATTGGAGCATGACACTATTAAATGACTACTGCATTTTAATTTATTTTGTCTACAGCATCCACTTATATAAGAGCATAATTCATCATCTTTCAAACATGTGTGCCAAAAGGGATTCCTTAACAGCATAATGAAGTTTGGCTTTTCCACACATGATTCATATACCACTTGAACCAAAATAATAATATTCTGCTATCACTATGTAAATAGACTACGCATGCATCTAAGTATACAGTAATTTCTAAATTAAAGGTACAGGTGCATGGGCTATTAGACTCATGAATCATTTCTGAACTCAAAGACATCTGTCACCCTTTTGTATGTCATACTTAAACTATATCCACTTCTTAGAACTGGTGACAGAATGACCAGTTCTTAAACTATACTTAAACAAGTCCTCATTAGTGGAATGACATGCATCACCATGGCAAGTGTTCTTATGCCATAACAAAACATTCATGATGAAAGATTTATACCCAAAGTCAAAGCAGCTAAAACTGCAAGATATATATATATACACAAGTCCATGCATAAACTTGTGCAAACATCATCTAACTTTTATGCATGGATAACCCAACCTTCTCTAAAGTGCTTTTGCTGTACAAAGCATATAAAGGAGTAGATAAAAACATGACCAACAAAGTACCGTCATTAAAATAATTCCATAATGAATGACTGCAAAGTGTTTTTATTGGACAATAAAACTTCATGCCAGCATCATGCAATTATTTTACAATGTTAAAATAAATAAATAAAAAATGATACTGAATATGGGTAGCTTGCACAATAGAGTGCAAAAATCTATTGCAAAAGGACAAATCCTTAAGATTTCCAGGCCACATAAAGCCATTAAAAGACAGTGCAGCCGAAATATGTTATTTAATATTAGTATACCACATTCACACACAAACGTGAAGCCGCGATGTTTGAATGGATTTCGTTTTCTTTGTATAAAGAAACAATAAACTGGGTTTCGTTTGTACTACATTAAAACATTGGCTGCAAAAATAGATTGTAGAATTTCATGCATTTGTATGGCCGAGTTTATCCAAACAAAATAGAATTTCAATTGGCCATACGTTTTGTACAGCGAAAGGCCTGGGTTCTGCGTACTGTAGAGTGAAGCCGTACATAATTCCTTTCAACCATTGGAAGATCATATCAATTATTGCCGTAAATCCTCAAGAATTAATTTAGGGTTGCTCTGATACCACTTGTTGGAGAATTTTCAATTCAACCTTAACCCTAATCAATTCAAGAGAAATTAAAATTACAAACAAACGGAGATTGCGGAAGCATACCGGAATCCATTGATTGAATTTGTATAAAGTTGTGATCTTCCAAGAATTGCCGTTCCTTCTCTTTTCGATGTTTCTGACGGGAGGAAAGAAAAATGAGAATCGTACGTATTCTCGGGGACCCCAACGGCTTTTTATTAACTGATAAAAAATCAGTTATTTTGTATTTACAATTTAGCCCCTCATTAAATTGCAAATTACACCTATTGTTTATACCATAACTATAATAGCAACGTATATTTTAACATATGTGCCCAAATCTAATCCAACAACTCAAAGAGAGAACTCTCCAGCTTATTCATTGTTTTGAAGGTGGCATCTCAGGAGTTCCACCTTTTTGCTTCTAGTGACGGGAGCCTAGAGATCTCTTTAGCCTGGTAAGATCGCTGAAAGTGGAGAGCTGGGGAAAGAAACTTTCTCAACATTAGGTGGACGAGCTTTATATCTGGAGGAGGCTTGATATTAGCATAAGGGTGCTCTGACTTGCTTTTCACTTTTCTTTGGGAGAGGAGATTGGAGAGGCATTCCCTTCAACACTGCACTCCTTAATAGGGCTTTCAACATCTATAAGCCCATTGTTTGCCGATGTAGGCATGGATGTAGCATTATCTGACTTGGAGGAAGGGTTGTGTCTGTTAAAAAAACCGGGTTTGAAAGCAAACCCAATGTTAAGAGGAGTCACTTGCAAAACGGTAGGTTGGTCAACTACATGAGCTTCATAGCCAATATGTTCAAACTTCACTAATTTCAATGGTAGACCAATTGTTAGACCATAACCAACCATCCGTTCTGTTCAGTTATTCTCTCTCATGTTCTGAAACTGGTCCAACGAGCCGAGCACCCAGAAGGGGAGAACCAGCCACAGGTTGGTTGAGGAGTGGGGATACAACGGCAAAGATATTGCCGTTATAATATTACAACGGCAAAGTCTTTGCCGTTGTAATATTATAACGGCAAACACTTTGCCGTTATAACATTATAACGGCAAAGTGTTTGCCGTTATAATGTTACACCCCAAAACCCTCGCCGCCTCCCCTCCTCAGATCCATTTCCCTTTCCTCCTTCTTCAAACCCGAAAACCCATATTCCTCCCCCATTTTTCACCCAATTTTCTCCACCAATTCACCAATCCGTCAGTTTTTAACCAAATTAACTAGCTTGTGTGAGATATTAGTTCGAAAATATGGCTAGATTACTAAAAAATTTCGCCAAAAAATTCATGCACGGCGACGATCGTGGCGCCGGCGAGAGTGGTGAAGGTGGTAGTGGCCAACAGCCAGTGCTCGGAATAGAAGACTTACTTGTAGCCGCCGAAAACATGGAGAACGAAGAAGCAGAGGTGCAACAGGGAGGCGGTCATCGGGGACGTGGCGGGCGTAGAGGCGGACGAGCAGGCAGGGCACGTAGGGGTGTTGGATCAGTTGCCGCTAGAGAGGGCCAACTCGATGGCTATGTGGATATGAACCTCAGCGCCGCGAAGCTTCCTGCGCTATCCAACTTTCGCATTCTTCCAGATGACGAAGTACACGTTAGCACGCAGTCGAGTTTGGCTGTAAGTATTTTTAATATTATTTACATAGTATTCTTTGAGTGTTATATATTGGGTAGATGGTATAACATTTTGTTGAACCGTTAACAGTCGCGGAATATACGTCCACGTGGTTCGTTAGCGACCACACTTAGATATTATCATGCACACTTGGCGGGTAAGGAGGGGGTCGCAGGACTGTTACATGCTCTTGGATTTCAATTTTTTCTAGGTAATATTATAGACCTTTTAATGAAATAAGTGGATAATTTAGTAGTCATATTTTATCTTATTGTGCGATTTGCTATTTTAGGAATAAACCATGTTATAAATGCCGATGTCCAATTGTGTGCGGCCATTGCTCTACGGTGGTACAAAACCACCCACACATTTCACTTTCCTTGTGGTGAGTTAGGACTTACACCGCTTGATTTCTCCATGCTTACTGGTATTAGCATTGGAGTAAGTGCTTATCCCCAACTGCCTTATGACGATGGTCGATGGCGTGATCGTGCACTTGTTCATGATCTACTGCCTCATTTGGATGTTTCTGCTACGTCGTATCAGGCAGAAGGCGCTATTAGAGTGAGCGCGATCCGTGCGGCTATGGACAGGATACTCGAGCACTACTCTGTTGATGACGACTTGGAGCTTGCTCGATTATTTGTGTTATACCTTATGGGTAACCTTTTCTTTAGTTCTTCGAGCAGTAGCGTTCCTGTGGGGTTTTTTGCGGTCGCGGCTGAGATAGATGCCGATGGGGCGATTTTATATGATTGGGGCACACCTATCCTTGCATACCTATACAGATGTCTCGACACGCAGTGCACCATCACTGATTCTCAGGTTTCTTTATTTGGATTCTGGGAGTTGTTACAGTATTGGTACTTTGAGTACTCTAGGAACTTTCATTTTATCACCCGTATTGCTGACCCATCGACCTTTTTCCCCCGTATATGCTTTTGGACTGCGGACAACCGGGGGCCCAGAGATAATATGTCACGCCATGTGTTTCCCTTTGCCCATAACCAGATTGAGCTGAGGATGTATAGGGATCAGATTCTATGGCATCCATTTGAGCAGAGTACATCCATCGATCTTGAGATCATACAGATTGCTAGGATGCTTGCCGGACGGAGATTTCCACTTATATCTTGTCTCGTGGCGCTAGGTGCTTATTGGTATCTTGGTGAGAGGTGCTGGAGACAGTTGTATGACTTCGATGCTATTCCGGATGATCCACACCCACATACTTATCGGTGTATGATTTACCCGACGGGGCAGCTAGATATAGCCAGGACAGCAGGCTGGTGGACGGCTGAGAGCTTTGTTATTATCGGGGAGTGTTACCTTACCTTCTAGCGTAGATTTTTCACCGGGTCCTCAGATACGATTACGCATGCAGCATCGATTGATTTAGTAGGGCCATCTGCTATACGACACGGCATACGTCCACCTGTTGTCGAGGATGTTACCCAGTCCAGTCAGAGTTTTCGTGCAGCTGATCATGTGGCGGCCGCCAGTCATTTTGGATGGACCATGGCAGTGCCCACCATTGGACCGGATCGTTACATTGACGTGTTTCATCCTCCGGCCCATCACGATTACCCGGATCCTACACAGGTATCATATCATGATCTGTATGATATGCAGATGGGGATTAGGCATACGGGCTATATAGAGCATAGGCGTAGCCTAGATTACTATGATGGTGAGCTACGTCGTGTTGCAGAGGAGGCACGACAGCAGCAGGCGCATTTAGAGGCCCAGCTTGAGGCAGAGCGCAAGAGACTTCAGGACTTGCAGATGTATTACCACCATAGGTCTAGTGCTGGGTCCAGTCAGCCTCCAGATGTTGGTGATCATGAGAGACGTCATCGGCGCCGCACACGTCCACGTACACATTCAGATGACTCGGACGAGTGAGTTACTATCACTTTTATGTACTTTCACAGTTGTCAGGTGTGTGGTCCTACTGTTGGAGTAGACATTCTGCATTTTTTGAGTACCAGTGTTATGTACCAGTGTTATGTACTTTTGTTGTATTACCACTGTTATGCATTTTTTGGTCCTACTGTTATGTACTTTTGTTGTTCTACGTATTCCTAGTTGATAGTTGTCTGTTCTTGTTGTTTGAGTAGACGTTCTTGTATTTGTTCACTACCATGATTATGTACTTTCGATGTTTTACGTTTTCGCAGTTGTCAGTTGTATGTTCCTATTGTTTGAGTATGCGTTCTGTATTTGTTGACTACCGCTATTATGTGCTTTCGATGTATTTTGTGTACGTTTTGATTATGTTTCTGTGTAGAGACTACATTTGGTTATGTGTAGACACTGTATTTATGTGTAGAGAATGTATTTGTGTAGAGCCGGTATCTTCTGTTGTTCTAGTTCCTGTAAGAGTTATTTGGAATGTAATAACGTTTGAATTTGATGTTGAACAAGGTTTCCCTCTTCTCGTGTAGAAATGCAAAATTCTTAAACAGCACGCCAACATAACAAGGTTTACATATAACTCCATATTCTACGCACAAACAGCAAAGTAAATAGACAGTAAAACAACAATAAAATCACAATACCATAAGCCTACTCAGTTCCATAGCGGGTCAACCAACTGTAGCGTAGTTTATACGCTTCGTAACCAACGAACTCCTCACCATACTCGAAAAGGTAACGAGAATCATATGTTGCTTGATTTGTTTTAAATATGTTCTCGTCTTCAACAGTTTCGATAATCTTTGTGTACCGATCACAAGCGTCTGCAAAATGACGATTAGCCATTTGGATTTCAACCGATGTTCGTGTAGTGGGCCGGGAACGATGGTTGTTGTATAGCCTCGTGATCATTGCCCATCTTTCTTCATATGTTAAACCCCCTCCACTTTGCATTAGCAACTCATCTCTCTTTTCAACCTCAATATAGGATTTTACGAGGGCCAGCAAATCCTTAGACGAAAAATCTGGAGTAGGAGAATTATTACAAGCACTATTACTAGGTCGTTGATTTACTGGAGAAGGACGCGGAGCTGTAACCGCTCGATGCTGAATCGCGACGGGCACCTCTTCAACTTGTGTATCATGAACTAAACCCTTTTCGTTATCGTTCACTAAGTTTCGTTCGTACTCATCAAAAATCCTTCCCATTTCTTCATCACTTATTTTTGAATTGTCCATGTAACCTGTGCATCAGTAGAATTAGTAGAGTAACTAGAAGTACGAATTTTGTTGATAATAAACGTTACCTTTAAGAAAACAAGAAAATAAATTTTCTCCCTTTACTCTACAACGGTGCTGCTTGAAGCTGTAGAAGGTATGAGATGGATTATCAGATATGGAGTACTTATAAGGGCAATGTACGACCAACATTTACAATTCAACATACTTGAATACGGTTTACAGGGTTCTCGTGTTATTATGGTTGATTCTGTACAATGTCCGGTCACATCATTGCAATTAAGCTCTCAGTCTGTAGCCACAGGGGGTCGTCCTCGATACACTTTATCACTAAAAAGCAGATTCCCTACAGTGTTCCCTACAGTCGTACCAGTGACCGGTTACATCAGTATTTTGTTTGTTTACCTACACAAGCTTTGAAAATCGCAAAGTGTAGCTAGTGACCATTCACACCATAACTAATATTGCAGCTATATATACATTTGTTACTTAGTCACAACTTACCGCACTCAAACACCTTCATTCTCATTCTTAGAGCACATCCTTCTATTAGAACTCACTGAAGATGTCTTCGTGGTCATCTTCTATAGACTCCGAGGAACAGGCGTACAACGAAATGAGGCTACAGGAGCTTCAAGACGAATTTCAGTTCCTAAACCAAATTAGACCGCAAACTGAACCGTCGTACGAACAGCTGAACGTTCAACCTCCATATGAAACTCAAGTCCCACCTGTTCAAGTATCATCTGAACAAGTTGTCACTCAGTCAACTCAGGAAGCAGAGTTCTTTCGTGTACCACTGCAGGAACAAATAGTTGATTCCTATCCAGTTCATTGCTACTGCGGGTACGCGGTTGAAGTTGTGGTTCAAGCAGAGGGAAACAATATAGGTCGGCGCATTCAGCGATGCCCAGCCTTTCCAAATGGTTGCAATTACACGGAATGGATAGACCAACCTTTGTGTCCTCGGGGAATAGCATATTGTAACGAACTCGAACGGGAAAATAGACGTGTTCGAAGTGATAATGAGCAATTGCGATTGAACATCAGGCGACGCCCGTAAGACTAAACGTAAAATGCATTTTAATGAAGTTACTAATTCCTACTCCATGCTTTGATTGAGCTAGTTCGCATGTACTATCGTCAGTTGTTGTGTCTGTATGAACTATTTCAATGGTGCCATCACATGAAATGTTGGCATTTACTATTAATCTCATGATATTACGTTAGATTCCCTACAGTGTCCGGTCACATCATTGCAGCACGATAAATGGTGCCATCACAAGAAATGTTGGCATGTACTATTAACCTCGTGATATTATGTTAGATTCTCTACATTGTCCAGTCACATCATTGCAGAACGAAAAATGGGTCGTCCACCAGTGCTTTAACCATTTCAATTCACGAAATGGTTACGAAAAATGGGCCGTTCCCAGGTGCCTTATTTCTGCTTGCGACATAATGAAAACAACTATAATATCATGACAACTAGTAGAACTATTGACAAACCATAATCATACAAACTTCAACAACTAGTACAACTATTGAGCAATTGAAACAACTGGAACAATGACAACTAGTAGAACAGAAGGAAATGCCAAACCATAATCATACAAACTACAACAACTGAGCACACCAGCATCAAATTCAAACACGTACACCTACCATGGTTTAGGGAAAGGACCATCTCTTGTCTTACCGGCATTAATCTTGCTCAAGCGTCTTATTTCTGCTTGTGCTTCGAGTGCATACTGACGTCCACGTTCGCAAATGGGAGGGTCAATCCACTCCTTAAAGCAACAACAATCAATGGCATCAGGATAATTCATGTGGTCGTTGAAGGCTTCACAACCGAAAAATCGACGACCGGCATTTGTTTCGGTCTCGTCAACAACAACGACCGACACTTGTCCACAATAGCAAACAGGGTTGGATCCAATCGTCCCTAGTGGCTCGGAAACCTTCCCTTCGCGTACAATTTCTTTTCCAGCTCTTTGATAAACAGAATGAGCATCGTCATTTGAATACTGTTGGTGTTGGGATAGGGGTTTCTTGCTTACACCTTTTTTTCCGCTTCGCTTGGGTGCAGAAGAAGACATTTTTTGGGTTGTACAACTTGAAGTTGAAAAGGTAGTGTGTTAGTGTGGAAGAAGGAGGAGGTAGGTTGATATATAATGGGAGGGATTGCGACCGTTTAAGTAGCCGTTGGGGCGCAACGGCTATAAAATAAAAAAGCAAATAGTTTGCCGTTATATTTTTATAACGGCAAACAATTTGCCGTTATATTTTTATAACGGCAAACTCCTTTATGCATTGGTAACTGCATCTCCTCCTACATATATCGAATGTCGTTTCACTAAAACCCTATCCATCTACTTAGAGCGTAGTCATGCCAATTTCTTATCCATCTTCTTACAATTACACGGACCTTATTTCTGGACCATCAAATCCTAATCCGTCCGCATCTAGAGAACCAACCGAGTGGTATATTGAAATGGAAGAGCGACACAATGACGAGGTGCGACAATTAGAGCTCGAAGCAGGAATGCACGAAATGGAAATAAGCAATCAGCAAGACAATCCAGCACGACAACATGACCGTAGGGCTAACCTTGTAATTCCTCGTGTAAGAGCCACGGTTGAAGAAGGCGAGGTGCAATCCGCAAATATTGTATGCTTTTGTGGTTTTGAAGCACCGCAATTAGTCGTCCGTCATGGAAAAGACGTTGGACGACGATATTATACTTGTCCAGTACGAAACAACGGATGCGAGTTCGGACAGTGGATAGATGATCGCTTTCCCCGTCGAGCAATTACGTATGCTTTGGAACTAGAGGAAGAAATAAGAAAGCTGCGAAATCAAGTTAACGACCTAAGTAATTCAAATTATCGACTCCAACGTGGATTAAATTAGAATTTAAATATTTTATGTTATGCTAATATGTACTGTATCGTTACGCATCCTATCACTTGTATCGTATCGCTTGTATCGTATCACTTGTATCGTTATTTGATGTTACTATGTTCTGCTGTTCTAGTTCCTGTATGTGTTGTTTGAAATGTATTAACGTTTCGTAACCATCTGTAGTTGGTCGACGGACTGTAGCACATTGACTGGTCACGTCTTGCACAGTTCGCATAGTGCAGTCATCTTTTATGTGACAGTGGCGTCATGTCACTCTTTGTCGAGAGTTATTGGAATATAGTCCAGCTCTCAGTCTGTAGCCACAGGGGGTCGTCCTCGATACACTTTATCACTAAAAAGCAGATTCCCTACAGTGTTCCCTACAGTCGTACCAGTGACCGGTTACATCAGTATTTTGTTTGTTTACCTACACAAGCTTTGAAAATCACAAAGTGTAGCTAGTGACCATTCACACCATAACTAATATTGCAGCTATATATACATATGTTACTTAGTCACAACATACCGCACTCAAACACCTTCGAAAAATTATGAAATTTGCCACACTCACATATTGATTCGAAAAATTATGAAATTTGAAATCTAGCAATAACTTGACATCACGGATCCAAAAAATGTGGTTTCGTCGAAATCCGAGGTCATTTGCAAAATTTTCATTTTTAAGGGCCTGAATTCCATAGCGACTGTTAAGAATTTTCAATTGGACATATCTTTTGATTCCCGCTATGAAATCTTGATTTTTCGGATTCGTTGGAAATATATTCTCGATTAGATCCTATTGTTTTTGGTTTCACTAAAATCCAGATTGTTTTGCACCCGGTACATTCAATTGAAGTTTGAAATCGAATTATCGAACTACCGCGCCATTTTCAATTCTATTTATAATTATATATAATTATTTATATTCTAACGACGACGTATATAATATATACGTTCGAATTATATTCAAAATAAATTTCTCGTCGATATTATTTAAAATATTCTATTTTAAATGTCCAAAATTCACATCACAACAACTGGCCGAATTGACTACTCAATGGCAGAGCCATTATTGGCAACCAATTAGTGCCAACCTTTCACATCACAACAACAGTCCGAATTGAGTACTCAATGACAGAACCATTATTGCCAACCATTTAGTGCCAACCTTTCACATCACAACAACTATCCGAATTGACTACTCAATGACAGAACCATCATGTTGGAACCATTATTGCCACCCATTATTGCCTACATGTACTCTATGTCAGAGATATTTAGTTTACCATCCCTGCTTTTATATATCTCTCGTTCGGATACGCTTAGAGATAACAACGAAACTCAACTTATAAAAAAGCAAGCAATGGATCCAAATCTATACTACCATTACTACAAAAACAAGAAGAATCAAACTGATAATTCCGAACTAGAAGTGGAGCAAGAGACGGAGGAGGAGCTGGAACAGCACGCAATGGTTGCGTATTCCAATTATTTCGCTGAAGGCTCAACTAGCAACCATCGGGGTAGCATGCATGGCCGGATTGACCGACGGTATAAGAGAGACTACAAGGATGGACATGAAAGACTAATGAGGGATTACTTCATCGACAATCCAACCTTTGATATAACTTTGTTCCGCCGTCGTTACCGTATGAGTCCGGCTATTTTCTCAAAAATATATCTTAAACTTCACCAGTCAAATCCATATTTCACTTATAGACTGAACGGAGCACAAGAAATCGGCCATTCACCACACATCAAAATCACCTCGGCGTTGAGGATGTTAAGCTATGGAACAGCTCGTACATAAACAACAACTACTACATTAATACTAGAAACAGGTCACAATCATATTACAACTCACCCCAACATATATAGCTAGTACATAAACACCCACCAACACATAAATACTACAAACAGTTCACAATCATATTACAACTTAACCCAACATACATAGCTAGTCCATATACGAGCCACTAACGCTTCCGCTTCTGCTTCCTTTGTTTTTTCTATACTCTCCAATCTGCTCGGCTACTAGTTCTTGCTGTAGAGGGGTAAGCTTACTAAAATCACATGTAATCATTTTAACATAATTATTCTCTCGCGCCAAAGCTTTCTGCTCCTCCAGCTTCTTTTCTTCCATGGCTTGTTTCTCCGCATGTTCTTGTCTGCGGAGCTCTCGATCATCCCTAACTGCCTTTTGGAAATCTTCGTCGCTACGGTTTCTTTCCACCGAAAATCGAGCTCTATGCTCTTTTGTTGCCTTAGATGAACTCTCCATTGTTTCCATAAATCTAGCAAACTCTACACCTCGTTGCTCCAGCTGAATTGCCTTGGATCTGCCGACAGGTCGTCCATCACTACTTCTAAATAAAGGGTTTCTTTCTTGCGAACTCGGGCCACTTCCTGGACTAGAATCAGAGTAGTTCATCCTTCTAGCTTTGTTCTGCTGCTCAAACATGAAGTTGCTGGGGTTCTTCCACTTCGGCAACCTAGATAGAAGCTCATAACAGTCTTGGAATTTAAATGGATGACCATACTTTTGCTGGTAGGCCTTTCGTGACTCTTCAATCTGTAACACAAAGTGGATATTGTATGAGCGTATGTCATTTCTAACTAATCGATCATAGTATAGTAAGTTATTTTTCAAAGTAATCTACGCTACTTACAACGTCATAAGGTGCAGCACCGCTTTGCTGTCTGTTCTCCAAGGCTGTCAGTATTGCAAGATAGTTCTGACACGCGGCATTCATAACTCTATAACCGCCTCTAAGTGATGCCCATGTTCTATTCCTCGCTTCCAACGAATTGTAGAACTCTGCTACTCTTTCCCAAAATTTCTCACCTTTCATATTATTTCCAACAATGCTGTCTTGTGAAATGCGTATCCACGATTTAGCAAGTGAAACGTACTGCTCGGAAGTAAACTTACATTGTTTTCTTCTTCCATCCGCTGGTATATCTTCCCCTTCAGCATTATCATCCTCAATATCTTCTATTCCGTGATTCGGCTCCGATTCAACTTCGGTTTGGTGTCGTTTACTGAAAATGCTCCTTAAAGACTTCACCTTCTTCTTCTTCTTTTGGTTATATTCGGGACTGATAGGTGCAACGTATTCTTCATTCAATTCTTCAGAATTTGTAACATTTACTTCCTCATTTGCATCTTCCTCCTCCTCCTCCGTAGAAGTCCCAACATTTTCTTCGGTAGTAGGAGAGACATACCCATACGAAAACTGTCTTTGCAGATTTTGCATCGCTTCGCGGTCACGAACCTCGGTCTGTTGCGGAGTTAGGTGAGGTTGTTGACTTTGCTCGGTCTGCATCATCATTGACATATACGACGAATGATCGTCGTACACGCCTACCCCGGGCCGTCGTTGGTAAAACTGTGGCGGGACGGACGATTGGATGGGAGAAAAATTAGGATGATCGAGCGGTTGTTACGGTGGACGGTATGGATAATTTGAATACGGCGAGTAGCCATATTCGTGAGATGGCTGCAACGATTGCTGTTGTTGGATTGACCGTTGCATCGCATATGATGACGAGTGCGGTTGGGACATGAGTTTCTTGTTTATGGTTTTTTTCCGCTTCGCTTGGGTGCAGACGAAGACATTTTGTTGATGAAGAAGTTGGGAAGGTGGAGTGGTTGTGTGGAGGAGGAAGAAGAAGGAGATAGGGTGGTTTATAGGGAGGAAGTGAACTAGCCGTTTGGTTGCAACGGCTAGTTCTTATAACGACAAACTGTTTGCCGTTATAAGATTATAACGGCAAACACTTTTCCGTTATAATCTTATAACGGCAAAGTGTTTGCCGTTATAATCTTATAACGGCAAACAGTTTGCCGTTATAAGAACCAGCCTCTGTTGGGTGAACCAGCCACGGAGGAGCTCAAAACTAGCCACAGACCAGCCACGGGTGAGTGAACAAGCCACACCTGGTTGCTCCGTGGCTTGTTTAGTAAGTGAACAAGCCATTGTTGGTTGTGCTCTTATATTTGATAGTCTCCTCATATAATTCCTTCATCTTAGCAAGTCCAGTTTTTTCACCCAACGAGGTAGAGGCATCTGAAATTGGGTTACCTTCCCTAGTGTCACAATCAAAATAGGATTGTTGCGCAGGGTCAACCAGAACAACATCTTCATCGTTTCCATTTCCACTAATACCTTCAAGTTGCCTAACCTCTCCTTCCTCGAGTTCATTCACTATTTACAGCTTATCCATACTCACAGGTATCTTGCCACTAACTTTATGTGGCTTTCCAGTAAAATTGATCAATGAAATTTCAGATTGAATAGTGACTAGGCCAATTCTTTCTTCACCTAAATCAGAAGGATGAACCAGAATGTAAAAAGAGTCACCACTATCATGCATAGGCCCTGCAACTTCATCAAGATGTTCCAGCACATCTGAAGCTTTTCGAGTTACATTTACACTCCTCTCTATCTTAGACTATTTGCCTTTTTGATTCAAATTGAACACTCGTTTACAAGGCTCTTTTTTCTTAAAAAAAGAAAACCTTTCATATTTCTTGTCATGTACCTTCGATATTGTTGTTTGCACTGAAACATCATCAACATCGTTCACAATTTTCTCTTTAACACAGTTCGGAACTACACTGTCAACCCTTAAACTTAGAAGAGGGTTTCTCGCAGCCATCCTCATAGTGTCCAAAGACTTTATAAATATGATAGACTGCAGATTTCCAAAGGTATATCACTCTAACGAAATGTTATGTTCCATCCGTGAGATGAACAGAGAATTCATCAAGAAACTCTTGATCATGAGTCACTTCGACCATGCACTTAGAAAATCCGATCCTATCAATTTTTTTTGTGTTCTTATCCATACATAGAAACTTCCCCATCCTAATGATTAACCAACAGATCCCCAATTTAGACCATGCAAAGGGGAACTGTTCAACAATTTTACCCAAACAGGCGCATTCCTAATCTTAGCATTATTATTCCTATAGTTGTGTCCCAGGGTTTAACAATAAAAACTTTATTTCAAATGATGACCAGATCAGACTTTATAAATATTACACGATCCTCAGCTAAGGCAAAGTGTAAACAAATTAATCTACGTTCGATTTTACCTTCACTGATCCTTTAGGTTTCCAATGTTTTTTCAATTATGTGATTACCGTGGTGTAGGAAAGAGCTTCGTCCAAGAAAATTTCAACCAATTAGTCGTTCCAAACTTCAATTCCTGCAGATAATATTTTTTCATTTAACACAAGCATCCTTCCATAGAAATGAAGCTTTATAGGCGGAGGTGCAAAGATTCATGCGTTCTTCAGTTTCGTAGCGAATAAAATTAACCATTTTTTTCGCAATGCAGGGGCAGGAGGGGCAGTGGTAGGTGAGCCAGGGAGGTACTGGGGACGGTGGAGAATCATAGGTTGGAGGTGACATTGAATCGGCGATTTGATGTGTTGTGGAGAGAAATGAGGAATTGATGTCTGCCATTTTGGGAGAGGAGCTCGATGTTTGAACATTAACGATAAATAGTTTGATAGATTTTAGTCTATTATAAGTATTAGTTTCTAATTTTAGTCTAAAAAATCTGTAAATAGTTTGCTAAAATTTAAAGTACGTTTTAAAATTTCAAATTTATTAAGTAAAATTTATAAATAGTTGAATGCGTCATAAAATTTTGAAATATGCATAACAACAATAAAATATTTTATAGGAATAGATTGTAATTAAATAAAAATTTAAAGCACATATTAAATTTTAAAAATTAGCTAACAAATATTTAAATAGATGAATGAATTACAAAATATTTTGTACTGTTTAAAACATAAACTACAAAAAAAAAAAGAATTATGTGAGCCCCTTAGAGATTTTTTTGGGCTTCGTCTGACAAGTATTGTATATTATCGTTATATGAATATTCATTTTTCCATGTAGAACGGACATCTATATTCATTTGATACAATATTTGTTGGATTTGTCTCAGTATTGAACAAGTTACGAACACAATAAAGTAATCATATTTTATAAATCATTTTAGTTTAAATGGTTCACAAAGTTTCGATGACACTTCTTTTCTATTCCCTATATGCACGCATTTGTGTACGATACATGGAATAAAGGGAAGTGCTGCCGAAATTTTGTTGAATCATTTAACCTGAAATGATTTATAAAACTTAATTATGATATTGTGTTTGTAATGTAAAGTAGGATGACTGGCCGTCAAAGTAAAAAATAAAAAATAAAGTAGTTATTTGAATTTTCTACAATGGTGAAGGTTATAAACAAATTCTAATAAACTTTGATATGATGTAAAGTATTTACTTGAATTTTCTAACATATTTTTTTAAATCAGGAAAAATGTTCGATTATTTTCTCGAACGTAGTTAGATGTATGAAGTCCAAAATAGTATGAATGAATCAATAATGGAACATTTCTGTAACGGTGTACACGAATTTATTAGATTCGCTAAATCTAATGACCCGAACAACGTAGTAAGTTCAAACATTTGAAGCATTGAAAACCAAATATAGTAAAATTACATTTGTATAAATTTGATTTTGTGCCGAATTATTACTAATGGGATCTGAAGAACTTGTTGAACCTACGCTTAATCATGTAGTGTTAGAGGACGGTAATATTATGATGAATCCAATAGAAAATGTGGTGCAGATGCAACATGATCAATGTTTCCTACCATTGATCAAGGTGACGATGTAAACGAAAATGTTAAAGAACTGATTATTGGAGCTAATTTTTTTTAATGATTTATTGGATTCTGCTAAGTGGTTGTTGTGGGATAGTTGTAAACAGAACCGAATTATCTGTAACCGCCAAATGCATAACTATGAAATCAAAATTCAATCTTACAGAAGCTAGATTTACAGCAGCTGTACAAGCTGCACAACGACGCATGCCACCCAATAATTTTATGTGCGGTAGTTATTATAAAGTAAAAGGACTTATTTCGCTTTTGGACTGTCGTACCAGAAGATAGATACATATATAAAAGGTTGCATGTTATATTATAGAGTTGAAGTTAACCTTACAAAATGCAAAATATGTAACAAGAAAAGATACAAACTAAGAAAAAAGAAAGAAAAAGAAATTCCATACAAAAGAATGTATTATTTACCCATCACTTCCAGACTTTAACGGTTATATGCATCGTCTGCTACAACATATCTTATGCGATGACATTGACATAGTGTGAAAACACCGCAGGAAGGAACTTTGATATATTCATCTAATGGAGAATCATAGAAACATTTTAATAGAACTTATCCTTAATTTATTGCAGAGATTCATGATATTAGACTCGGTTTATGTACGGATTTTTTTCACCATTATCTCAGTTCGATAGTAAATATTCATCTTGGCCTATTATAGTTACTTTTTATAATTTACTTTCATAGATGTGTATAAAAACTCCATATATGTTTCTAACGATTGTCGCCCTTGGCCTCGATGATCTGACACAAGGAATTGATGTTTATTTACAACCATTGATCGAAGAGTTGAAAATAATATGACATAAAGGAGTTGAAACAGACGAAATTTCAAGAAAAAGGAAATTTCATATGTTCATTTCTTTATTATGAACTATTAGTAATTTTCCTACGTATGACATCACTACTAGAAATAATAGCTATGACATCTATTTTTGACTGATGTCTGAAAGATTTCCAACCTACATCTTCACATATGTAGAGAAAGGTCAGTCTTTAATATCGTTTTTGGTCGATGTCTAAGAAGGCTTTATACAATGTTTTTATTAGGATATCCAATGATTTACGACCGATGTCTCCATAAGAATTCTAAATCGGTTATTTATAAATAACTGTTGTTAAAATGTTTATTACATCAGTTAACTTTAAATGAACAAATGTTACTTCTGAAGAAGAGTTGAAGAGAAGGATTGAATGATGGAGCCCCCATATTATCACAAAACCAATTGGCAATGTATAGGGGAACTCCTCATATATTAAGGAAGATTAGGTAGACAAATTCCCGATATGGGACAATTCCACCATGCCCTCGCACGGCTAGGCATACATATGCCCTAGCATGTGGATGAACGGGATGACGTGGGGCATATTATGAAGAAGAGTTTTGGATCAACGCTCTGATACCATGATGAAAAGTTGAAGAGAAGGATTAAATGATGGAGCCCCCATATTATCACAAAGCCAATTGGTTTTGTGATAATAGGGGGGCTCCATCATTCAATCATTCTCTAAAACTCTTCTTCATGGCATCAAAGCGTTGATCCAAAACTCTTCTTCTTAAGCTGCCCCACGTCATCCCATTCATCCACGTGCTAGGGCATATGTAAGCCTAGCCATGCGGGGGCGTGTTGGAATTGTCCAACATCGGGAATTTGTCTACCTAATCTTCCTTAATATATGAGGAGTTCCCCTTCACATTGCCAATTGGTTTTGTGATAATATGGGGGCTCCATCATTCAATTCTTCTCTTCAACTTTTCATCAACTTCTTGTTACATACATTGGTTTTCTAAAGCAAGCGATGTGAATGTCTAGTTGTAGACATCGGTTCCTTACAGTATGTGATGTTAATCAGGTATGATAGACAATGGTTACCTTATTCATAGCCATGTTAAATATTGAATATAAGCAACGGTTTTCTAAAGCAGACAATTTAAAATTGTAAAAATAAACATCGGTTTTGGACATCCTGATGTCAATTTTCCCTGCTTACTAACATACATATACATATATACTACTAACATTATAGTTGTAACTAACATTTATTGTTGCAACAATGATCCAAAAACAATGTACATTACAACTCCAATCAGTTTCAGTTTTTGACCTCAATACCAATCCAACAATAATCTATCAAACTCCCACATTTAGAACATTATAAACAACTCGGACATGAATCCACATAAACAAAGTACAGTTCTTCCCTACCTCTCATTTCCTCAATCACCCTTAAGTCACATTACATTTTTTTCTTGGATGAATTCATAAGATGATAAAAAAAAAACTTTACATTTTGTCTTGTATGAATTCGACAACCTCATGACGTACATTATCAAGCTCTTGCATCATGTAAGATTTTCTTGTCTTGGTCGCCCACTAAAAAGTGTAAATCATCCAAATATCTTACTATCTTTCAATCAAAATATAAAATATGTTACCTTGGTAGTATAAGACATTTCCCTTGTCCGAAATGATTTCTTTCATATAGTGCATCACAACGTAACCGCATTCAGTACCACTTGGTTGTTTAGGTCCCTATTCAAATAATAATAAGGGATAATAATAATAAGGTAAGTTGTTTCAATCAACACCAAAAAGAAGCTGGACCAGTAAGTAGGACAAATTAACTAAAGTGCAAAATAGTTACTGCAAGGTTCTTAACTTTAGGAACTCTGTTTTCTCTTATGTTTGAGCGCTGAAATATTTGATTGTGCTACATAAATGTAACAATGTCAGTAACAAATAAGGAAAATGAAGACAAATAATACAAATGAAAACAA
Source organism: Allium sativum (assembly GCA_030737875.1). Lineage (NCBI taxonomy): Eukaryota > Viridiplantae > Streptophyta > Magnoliopsida > Asparagales > Amaryllidaceae > Allium > Allium sativum. The sequence goes on along the minus strand of CM060919.1, from coordinate 709,841,090 downwards.
ATATGGACAAGGAATACATGCAATAAAAATATGCAGATAAACAATGAAATACTAGATTTTTCAGGTCATAGATTATGGCATCACAAATGATCAACACGGTCACAAGATCAGGTCTTGACTTCACAAATGGACGGTAGACGATGGTGAAATTTGAAGTAGGGCATCAATTATATATCTGTTCTTATCAGTAATATACAAAAAGGTGGACAGCAAGCAAAATCGTAGTAAGTACACATGTGATAAGAGTAAGAAAAAGTATATCATATGTTCACATTTATTGGAGTACAACATCGATTCTCATAAATAAGATATGGAACATGCATGAATTCATGGTGAATGCACCAAGCAACCAGTGGCAGCAATTATGTAGCATAAAATCAAATGTCAAGTGAATAGCATATCAATGAGTCATATTCTTATAATACAAATATATTACCTTGACAATGCTTTTTCTAATGCTGAAAAATGCGCATGTTGAGACAAAGGATTGAGAATGTAAATGCCACCATCCCATATTATGACTAAAATCCAGTGCATTGTGTTTTGATTAGAAAATATACTAAAGTTAGCGTTCGCAAAAAATATTGCATAAAAACTATAATATATATTGTATCTACACTTACTTTTCGTTATGTAACATTACGAATAGACGTTCGGGATTACCCTCTCTTAACCGATTAACAACGTAAGTTTCAAATTCATTATTGAGAGTAAATGTCGCTTCAGGATCGACGAAGGCAAACAACTCAAAATGGTTACTCTTACGAACCAGAGCATGCAAGTACCTACGTATAAATATGAAATAGCTAATCAACATATCCATGTGTCCAGAATCACAAGAAGTTAAAATTAAAAATATACTTACGTCATATATGAAGATATTGTTGCTTGTCCATTCATGTTAAACTCTAACACGACAATTAGATTCTCAGAAAAAATGTAAATCGTCTTCTTAACTCCAAAGACTTCGGCTTCATAAGGAATTAGTATTGAGGTCCCAAAAACAAGCATAAATGTTTTCGCATGTTTACACAACATCCTGAAACATCTAGGCACATTCTTATTTGGCTGTGTTGTGGTGAACAAGATGTGCAGTCTTATCAACTCATTATCTCCTTTTGACCGAGGTAGGTCTTTCCTCTTCATTTGTATAGTTACAGCCTTCCCCACAGTCGGGTTCACTACAGTCTCCTCCACAGTCGAGAAGATTATCAAGTCCTGAGGCCATGCTAAGTGAGCGCCAACTGCTTCATTTACCTTCTCTATTTCACCTGCAATCGGCACGGGAACCAAGGCATCCCATTTGATGATACCGTCCACCATAACATGAACACAAGTAGGCTGCAGTGGCACTCCATGTACTGATGTATCCAGTTCTGGCTCATCAAAAGCCCTTCCAAACACAACCTTGTTTTCTATGCTTTCCACTGCAACCTCACACGATCATGGACCCTACCATCAAAAGAGAATAACTAAAATTAAAATTACAGTTTGTATGTTATTCTGTGCATTAGAACATACAAACATACTATTTTACCTTTTTTATCAAGTTGAGGGGGTTAAATAGCAAAACAGTCATCAGCCACCAATAATTCTTTCATAATTTTAGGGTTTCCCCTTGTTCCTTCAAGCACTTCTTGGCAACTTGACTGACAATATTGGAGAAGGCAGATTTGACGGATTAATCAGTGCCTTTAAAGCATCAATATGAGCCATAATCTTCCTTGGTTCTCTCCAACTCCTCGTCTCACCGTCGATCATGGGCTAACAACTCGGCCTATGTGATTCGATTCCTCTTTCCCTTTGGAAAATTAAAGAACATTTTAGGGGTGACAAAGCCTCTAAATCCTCGTACCCTGCCTAAATGCTCAGGAGTTTCCAGTGTCGTACTCAAGACATCTTCACTTCCAGATGGTCGGAATTCATCTTTTACTTTTTTTTTTATAAATACATCCTGTCAACAACATCATTCAAGTTACAAATTTATGTCAAGGTAGGACTAAATTGTGAGTATAAAATCATGATATATCTCAACATTGCTTCCGTTATCCTTTGTTATGCGAACTTCATTACAGTTTGCATCTTTCAAAAGCTTGCAAGATTCTTTCATATGCCTAAAACTCTTAAAAACATGGCAAACCTCTGGTTGCCAATGAACAAAAACAGTTTGTTCATCCCCATCAGGTAAAGCAACCTATACGTCATTGATTAAGGAAGCTTCGTTGGTTACTTCGACCATACATTTGGCGTACTCTAGCCTTTTTATTCTCTCAATAGATGTATCCATGCACAAAAACATCCCTGCTTGAGTTGCCAACTAACTAATACCAGTCTTGGACCACACATACAGTGGGATATTCCTCAGTTTTATCCAGATCGGGACGCACTTAATTAGACTAGCATCATTACCAATACGAACATCCAATGGTTTAACCATAAACAATTTATTTTGAACAACTACTCGATATGCTTGAGCTATTATATCCCTATCCTTACTGCTTGAAAGTAAAAAAGAACATAAAACCATTTTATTTAATCTTAATACCTCCTTATGGCTTCGAAAGCCTCTGCGAGCGATTTGTAACTGCGTTGAAGTTCACAAGCTTATCGAGGGAAAATCCCACTAGATAATCTTGCCACTGTTCCTTTGCAGCTGTCAGAATCTCTTCAGAAGGAACAATTGCTGTGAAGGAAGAGAGTAAAGGCAATTCTGATCCAACATAGAAGTTCACTGGTAAGGCAAAGGGTAAAAGTGGTCCTTTCAACAGAAGAAATGAGGAGTGGAGAAGAATTACTAGCAAGAAGAAAGGGGTTTTTAGTGCCCCTTTCAGGAAGAATGGTCAAAGCAAGGGGATAGTGAAAAAGAAAGCAACATCTGGCCATAGAGAGTATGAAATTGATGCTGAGAATAGGTTTGGCTTACTCGAAGATATAACAGAAGGTTGTGAAGAAAAGATTGTTGAATTAAAAAGTAATACTGAACCTGGTATAGAAAATGGGGAGATTGTAGCTAATGATGCAACAATAACTAAGGCTTTCGGGAACTCTAAAGTTTGTAGTAAGGGTGGCACATTGGAGTAGGTCTTGAATGATAACAGTATCGAAGTAAGTGACACTGACCCAAATATTGCTGATGTAGCATTGTAAGTGGATCAAAATGCAGGTGATGGGCTTCATGAGGAAGGCAGTTCGAGCAGAAGTAAGAGAGGTAAAGGAATTACTATTAATTCTGCTGTGGTAATGGGTAGTTTGGATCCTCCTGTTTATTTGAACTTCCTTAAAGAAAATAGAAGTAGTCGGGTTATGTTACAGCAACAAATGGAGATGAGTGCAGAACTGCTGATCATTGTGATCATATTGATCCTGATACTTTGGCCCGATATCGTGTAACTGGATATATGCAGATGATCTCTGACAAGCTTCAAGCAGAATTCACTACCAGGGAGATTAGTTCGAATGAGTACACTATTTGACAAACAAGTTGATGAAAGATTTCAATGCATTCCACTCAAATTTATCTCTCAAAAAGTTGGACAAAGCCAAGCTATATACTATCTCCTCCTTGCTTCAGCAAGCTATATCTCAAGTGCTGAGAAGAAAAGCAAAAGTCCCCGTCTGATACAACCAAGACACAAGGCTTGACCTCCAGATATTGTTCTTGACAACGCTGCATCTAGCTCAAATGAAAAGGCAACGTCTAAAACTCACGTAACTCGGAGCATGTAAAACGAGATGCTGAGAAGTTTGCATGAAAACGACTAGCTATTTATTCCATAGGCAGTGTAGCTAAAAGTAAAGTCCTTTGTCAAACTAACATGTAATTTGCGATGTAATGTTGGTCTTGAAACTAGTGTATTATGAAAGGTTGCACCCAGTCTTCCCTGTGAGGAAGCACATACTTGATATACATTTGTATTTCATTTATTTTAATAAAAGAGTGTTACAACTAGTCGGCTTTGCCCAAAATAAAAATAAAAAATATGAGTATAAAAATTTGATATATTTCACCATGTGTGTCAACTAGTTACAAACAAATAACATTTAGTACCATTTTAATTCATTTTTTGAACAAACAAATTAAAATAAAATAATATATCTGCTAAGATTGATTTTAATATATCTGCTAAGATTGATTTTAAAATAACAAATGCTTACAATTTTGAGAATTAATGATAATAGATGCTTACAATTTTGGCATTTATCTTCGCTAGCTCTTCATCAATCCTCGCATCCTTTGGCATACTAGCTTTTTCCACAAAATTGCCCGATTAGGTTATTCTTCGAACTCCAATTTCCCTGCCTTTATTTGTTTAAAATGTATATACATTTAATATCCATCAAAAAAAAATTACAATAAAACTGATAGGTTCTTATTTCTTCTTCTTGCAAACCAGTTTACCCCATCCTTGATAAGCGGTGAGGATATTTCCACTTACGTGCTCTCTCAACTTGTTAGTTACGTACTAACTACAGCGAAAAATTAGAATAATTACAAGTTTAAAATTATTTGTAAATAATATCGCAAACACCTAAAGAGATATTTTTACACAAAAACAAGGTTAGCAATAAATTAATAAACAATATCTAAGTTATCTTGCATACCAGCCATTTATCGGTGGTCCTATTTGCAACAAAATTCTTCCAAGTCTCCTTACTCACAAATACGTACTTTTTTTTTTGGAGGTTTCCTCAATTTCTTCCTCTCTCCAAGGTATGGCAACACATATTGAGTGGTTAACTTAGTTTTAAATTATCTCGACTTCCTTCCGGCGGACTTTAGCACCATTGATTCACATTTAGGAGAGAGATTGAAAGTTGCCTAAAGAGCAATATGAAAGCATACGTTTGGATAGCAACAACAGAATTTATTTAATACTTTTTAACAAAAAATTATATTATTATTGTTTGTGTCAATCGTATAATTGATTATTTTATTATATTTTACCAAAATATCCTCCCACTTCGCTTTTAATTCCGGATCTACATTTGGCTAATTTAAAATGTCGATTGGAATGATAGTCCTAGCCAGCATCCCTACGTAGGACTGTAAGGTGTGCCAAATCCAAATTCATTGCATCGTAATTTCAATTTCTTTCCCCGATCCTTCTTTACCGTGACTCTGTACATTCTTGAAACACCTCGAGCAGTTCCATACCTCTTTTTTGTAGATTCAGTACTAGTAACTGCTGCTACCGACTTCGAAAGTTGAGCATCCGATGCTTGTGGACCGTGATACTGATCAACAACATTCGATGCTTTGACCTCCGACAACAACTGCTTGACATCTTCAATGCTATCGTTGCATTCTTTGTGTAATGCTTTGATTCTCTGTTTTTCAGGTGTCATATCTATCCTTCAATCTGGAAAAAAAACACTAACTCATTAGTCATTTGTATATATATTCTACATGCAATTGCATTTATATATGAAGTTAAAATATGCAGCTACATGCACAAACCAAAAGTTAATTCAAATAAAATAGTAAAAGAACGAACTAAAAAAGACTACTAAGAGTGCAAGCTAAAATTGCATTGAAATAAAGTAGTATATGAAAGTATTTAAAAATGCAAGTAAAGTGCAAAAATATAAGTCCATTAAAATGCATTAGTAACACTTGTAGCATAGTTCAGAACAAATAAGAGACGAAGCGGTGTATAGAGCTACATAATTATCTAGGTAATTTTTTGACCTAAATTCCCTTAACATTATCTCTAACACTATGCTCAACATCATCGACAATATCACATGTTGGGATTTCATAGTAGAATGGGAGATGTTCTATGGATGTGTCTCCTAAATCATCCTCATTATAGATCTCATGATAGTCTCGAGTCTTGGAGGTTAATACTATGAACCAGGTAGAATCAACCGGATCTTCAACATAAAAAACTTGCTTGACTTGTCAACAGATACATGTTTATCTTTCTTATGGCCTTATCGACTAAAATCCACAAGTGTGAAGCCAAGACCATCTACCTTGATTCCTCTATCATTTTCTGCCCATTTCGACAAGAACAAGGGGGATTTGAACACATGGTAATCTAACTCCCATATCTCTAAGATGATGTCGTAGAACGTCATATCACTCTCTATAGATTTAATCCTTGGCACTAGAGACTTGGACCTTCTTAGCAACTAAATACACACCACTATTTTGAACAACCCTTGAATCACCTCGTTCCTTTGTAAAGTATCAAACCCCGTCTACTAGATAACCTTCGTAAGTCAAATTGGAGAATGATGGCTTGCCAGCCAACCATCTTATTGTTTCTAAAATGCCATCACTATTTTCCAAGATTTCACTCCTAACCTACATACATTTTCGTAAACTAAATTTTAAATACTAATAACAATAGCAGTTATAGTATACAACAGAAGAAACAATAAAGAAGCTTACTTTTTTTTTCAAACCAGTCAGCAAAAAGCCGATTGTGCTCTCCCATGAGCCAATGAACACTTTTCCTTTTCTCTTGGTGAATTCCTTCTACATATTCCTTATGCATTCTACAAAAAATGGATATATTAAATGAATAGCCATTAAAGTACTTACCACCAAAAAAGAGAGGATTTACAAGAAAAATACATAAACTAACTTACATTATATATAGATACACCTCAGGGTTTTTTAGAAGGACAGTTAAATGTGCCTTCTCTCGCTCTTTTTCTTCCACTTCTTTCATTTTCATAATGGATAATGGTCTTAAAAGCTTTCTTGGTCTCTTAGAAGACCGAAAGTTGTGCTGCTCTCTTTGACAAACTCCGAGCAGAATTCTATCGATTCTTCTCCAAGATAACTTTCTTCTATACATACTTCCGAATGATAACGGTTTCATACATAACTCTTCAACACTTTATTAAACCATTCAATCACATACATCCATCTATAGAACACCGGTCCGCATAGACACAGTTCTCGAACCAAGTGGACTATGAGATGTATCATTACGTCAAAGTGAGGCTAGGAATATTTTTTCCTACTCATACAAGGTAACTATTACATCAGACTACAATTTATGTAGTTTCGAGCATTTACTACTTTGTTGCACAAGGGGTTGAAAAAGAAACACAATCTTATTATTGTGACCTAACATGTTTTGGAAGAATGGAACGAATTGCAGCTGGAAGTAATTGTTGGAGGAGGATGTGGCTGTCACGAGACTTTGGCCCATTCACCTTCATATCAGCCGTGGAAACATAATTTTTGATGTTCAATGCATGTCCACAGGGAAGTTTCATGAACAAGAATGATGACAACATTGTTTTTTTTCTATCCTTTGACAAAATAAAAGCGGAAGGGGGCAAGTAGATTTTTCTTTTTCCTTCTTGTGGAGCTAAATCAGCACTAACACCCATTTCAATCATATCCGGTCGAGCCGCCTCATTATCTTTTGACTTAAACTTTAGATTTAGTAGCATCCCAATGATACTATCGCACACATTTTTCTCGAGTGCATAATATTGAGATAGTGCTGAACATGTTGAAACTTCCAATATTCTAACTTTAAAAATATTGACTTTTCTTCCATTGATAGTCTACCTTCTTTGGCTTCTTCACCTCTTTCCCATAAGAAAATACAATATGTTCTTGCTATTCTCAAACTTCTTCTCCGAAAATGGGTGGATGCGCTTATCAAAACCCTTGTTCTCCATTAAAAGCTACCTTTTGTCTCCTATACGGATGATGTGCAGCCAAATATCTACGATGGCCTTGGTAACCCATTTTTCTGCTATGAGTTAAATATTTAGATTTACTATTATCACCACATATTGGACAACTCTTAACCCTTATCCACACAAGCAGATAAATTTTGTAAGCAGGGAAGTCATTTGTCGTCCACATCAAAATTGCTCTTTAAGTAAAATAAGATTTACTGTAAGCATCATATACTTTTGGTTCACCTTTTTCCCAAAGCTTGTACAAATCATCGATCATCGGCTCTAAATAGACGTTAATATTATTACGTGTCTCTTGAGGACCGGAAACTAATATCGATAATGTAAGAAACCAAAACTTTCCCAGTCTCCGAGGAGAAGAGGAAGAGCGGATTGCCTTGAGAACACGACAAATCAGGACACAAACAGAAGAATATTTTATTGTTTATTACAACAATTTCATTAGAATAAAAGAATATACAGAATATGAATAAATATTACACATACAAAATATCAATGATTTACAAATTACAATGCAGCGGAAAATAATACAAAACACAACTGAAAGTAATACGTGGATACAGAGCTATCCGAATATCACTTCAGCTGTAAATCAGGATCCTGTGAATATAAATCTGCAAACCCAAAACTACTAGCGGCCCGTGCAGAAAATAGAGGCACCCAGAGTTTAGGTTAAAACAATAAACTCCATGTCAGTCATATGACTGGTGTGAGAACTAAAATAGTTATTTAAAACTTTATTTTAATTAGATATATCAAGGTACCACGCCGTATAATACAGAACGGGTTTTCTCCCAAGAATACCAGTGCATAAACCAAAACAGCGCAATGCTTTTTTGGAAAAATGAAGCTATTATAAGACCCAGGTCCCATCGCACAATGCAACACAAGACGGAGGATAGGATTTTCCCTTATAATAGCCAAACATGCTTGGTATGTTAAAACAAATCATATGATACTATTATGAGTGCATAGTGTATAAAACAGCTTCAAATATAAATGTATCAATCCTAGGCGGCATGGGTACCATACATCATGTCGCCAATACTAGGCTCTACAATCAAAACCGCAAAGTCACGTATTGGAAGTTGGATTTCCATCTGTGAACCAAGGCAAGGGATCATCCTTACCACTTCGAGATTGTCTAGCCCGAGCCTCAAGATCGGAACGCATCGACCCTTAGGAGCCACAGGGCGGGTACACAGGTAGTGCATTAATATGCCTGAACACTGCGTTTCCCCGCCCTATAGGGCGTAAATCTGGTCTGTATAAAGACCATCCATCGGCCCCGGAATGACCGATATAACCGAGGCACCTCGCAATCCATCATCCAAATACGTAAAATGTCAGGGCTAGTAAAACGCTGACACCACTCCTAGCTAGAAGGAAACGCATGCCCTCTCTGGATCCTTCTCCCGTTTCTGGTTCACACCGGGGTGTGAGGCTGGCGAACCAACGCTACACAAAGCTACGCTAAATTAAAGTCGTGTTTTGATCATCAACCACAAGACTCTGCTTTTCAATAGAAGCATTGATTATTTGCATCTCAGCATGCCACACATGCAATTCACGCTATGCACCCGATGTCTATAAATCACACATAGTGAAATCCGATGTCGGACACACATCCATTTACAAGTTCGTTCTGGGTCTGAACGAAACCGGAGGCACCTTATTCCTCCCCCATATGTCCAATACAAGAGAGACCCTCACATATCCGGTCGATCTCCAAGTACGTCTGGACGATCACCATTTATTACCTCGTCTTGGGTGTACAACCCAATCAAGACATCAGTAATCATCCAAACGATGTGAAGACCTCCGGTCTTCAACCACCGTCTTCATCCTCGACACATCATCGAATCAGTTATTCAGAATGGGATAAACCTTGTCTTTCTGAATAACTCGCGTATATAATAAACAAGTGCTATAAAAATACAACATATGCCTCATTCCAATCCAGAATATTTCTTTATCCAAATATTCATATACTTTGGGAAATGTTCCCATTAATTTTATCAAAGATAAATTCTTTAATCTTCCTTTGGATATCAATTCAATCTAATTAAAGATGCATTAAAACTCCACTTGGTTTTAATCTTCCCAAAAATAAATATTAACGATTGTTTTACTTGGGAAATCATATCATGTCTTTAACTGGGTTAAAGAACCAATGTCATTTAAAACACGGTACACGATAAACCCAAAATCACATTCCATTCCATCAGCCTTTAACCGTAAATTAGCAAGTGAACAATTCCCTAAGTATTAACCCCGAAGGCCGAAACCAACATCAAATTAATACCCAGGAAACCATTCAACTTAACTAATCTCCAGTAAGTTTCTGATTTTTTAACTCCATTGGGTATAAAACAGTATTATTAAAGATACCATTCACGACAACCCAAAATCTTATTCTTGTCTTTAATTGGGTTAAAGAATCAATGTCCTTTAAAACACGGTACACGATAAACCCAAAATCACATTCCATTCCATTAGCCTTTAACTGTAAATTAGAAAGTGAACAATTCCTTAAGTATTAACCCCGAAGGCCGAAACCAACACCAGATCAATACCCAGGAAACCGTTCAACTTAACTAATCTCCAGTTAGTTTCTGATTTTCTTAACTCCATTGGGTCTAAGAACAATATTATTAAAGATACCATTCACGACAACCCAAAATCTTATTCCATTGTTAATCGGGTTAAAGAACAAGTGTTGTTTAAAACACCGTTCACGATAAACCCGAAGACCAATTTCAATTCCAATCCAATTAAATATCAATTAATTGGTATACTTCATTAAATCTAAATAAAAAGATTTAATCTTTTCTCAACTGGGTTCAAGAACAGTACTAATGAAGACACCATTCACGACAAACCCAAAATCACATTTGATATTAAATACAAGGCTCTGAATAGAAAATATATCGGCTTATATTCAATATCAAGTACTACAACCAACAAATATCGTATTGGAAATAATGATATAAATATATCTTTCAAATTTCCATAACAATATCTGTATAATCACGAAATCGAACATTGAAATATTCCGAAGACAATTTCGATTTCAAATCCATTTCCAATTTATATATTGGGAATTCTGGTAATTTTTAAAACCATTTCAAATCCAATTTATTTATTTAAAAATATTGGATTATAATTCTAGTTCAAAACTAGTTCATTTTGATAAAAATATATTTTTATCTTTTCAAATATGGAATTTTTCATTCCAATTCTTTCCAAATCATTTTTTATGATTTTACACAAATTAGTGATATTTTTATCAAGGCCTATACAGTCGATTTCCATAAACGGCCATCGAACTGCACTTACAACGACCTTTTCCAAATTTGATTTAGACATAATTCCAAATCCAACCGTTAGATTTCAAATCTATAATATTCATCGATATGAACCCAATGGTTCCAGTTGTAGGAGAATCCAACGGACGGATCTCCCGTAATGTCCATTCGAAGTCGGTGGTCGAAATTCGCAAACTGCCACTGCGCGGCGCATTCTATTCAGGCCATTATTTTATATATATAATGTATAATATATATATTGTCGATTTCCATTTAAAACGTATTTTATAAATCGTTTTAAATTCGTTTTCTAAACGATTTCAACTTCATATTCAATTTCAAAACAAAATTGAATATTCCATATCATCGATATATAAATAATAGTATTTTCAAAATATTATATTTCGAAACCAATTCCTCTTTGATATAGAAACGAATAAAATCGATATAAATATCGTTCACATCAAAATGGCGTCAATCTAATCGACACGGCTTTATATATTTAAGTATATTTGTGTCCATCCCAAATCGGACATCAAAATCAAATTTTGATCTTTTACTGAATATTATTTTATAATATTCGTTATTTTCAAATGTTCGTTATTTGAAAAATATTCTTTTCTTTTAAATTGGAATCAGACATAGTCAATTACCATATAATGTTATTCATATGAATTTCACACACACGTGTACACAGCAATGAAAACAAAAATACATTATCCAGATTGCATTCTACACTGCATAAGCATTAAATATAAATATTTAACGCTTACAACACCATGTTGATCAATCGATTGACATATCACTAAACTGTTAGGATTAGTATACTTCAAATATCATCCTAACACCCGTGTGGGGTTTCAATCTACAAACACTGAATACTATTTGTGCAATTAGGCGATGTGTAAAATATATCGTCCCAATCCATATCAGTAAAATGAGTGTTCATAAACAAATCGTCTGATTTGTAAATGAATATTTGTTTTATTCATATACCCGTTATAAATTATATTTTTAACGATAAAATATCTTATTCAACGTATGAATATTCTATTCAATTCATTTATACAATAAAAATGATATTTTTATTGTTCTAACATATTTTAGAAAAATTTTGCGGCATAACGGCACGATACTAGAACCGGGATAAGGCCTAGCCTTATCCCTAGTCTAATAATGGCCTGCGCCATACACATACCAATCTAATCAATTCCATTTCATTTCCTAAACCAAATTCAACCAAATAATCCAACCAACCAAACTAAACAGTCACACAAGTCGTCCATGGTCTGTGGACGACGAGGAACAGTTCATATATGCAGTTATAAAACAAATAACTGCATAGAAAAATTATAGTGAGGAGTTCTCACCTTTGGGATCCACTCCTCCATTCCTTTAGCGGACGATGGTTTGGATTTACCCGACTTTCCAATGCCCTCTTTCCACGCTGACCATAAATAAAAATCACATTTTTATTGCTTCCTCCCAATAAATAAAAATCATATTTTTATTTCTACTTCATATATTTTTTACAACGCCTCTTTCCATATAAAAATTATATTTTTATATTTCTACTATTTATATAAAGATCGAATTTTTTATTTCTCTTCATATATAATAAAAATTGAATTTTTATCGCTACTCCGTATATATAAAAATCGGATTTTTATTCTAATGATATCTATATGAAGATCGTATCTTTTCTCTTTATAAAAATCATTTCTTTCACTAATTAAAAATCGAACCTTTCTTTAAATTAAAAATCAAATATTTTTTTACAATAAAAATAAAATCTTTCTTTACAATAAAAATCAAATCTTTCTTTACACTGAATATCAAAGCTTTCTTTACAATAAAAATCAAAGCTTTCTAGGTTTTTTTTTTTAAAAATCACTTCTTTTCTAGTACAACGATATATAGAAATACAAATTACATTTTTATTTCAATTCTTATTATATAAAAATCTGATTTTTAAATTACTGGTTTTCATAGAAAGGAAAAAATTAATTTTTTTCCAAACATGCTTTTTATAAATCGGATTAATAACCCTTTTTTAAAATTAATTACTTTTAAATAAATAGACAAGAATGAACAAAACAAAATAAAAATCTTGTAGTTGGTGAATTTAAATTAATGGTTTTCATAGAAAGGGGAAAAAAATTAAAAAAACTAATTTTTTTCCAAACATGCTTTTTATAAATCGGATTTATAACCCTTTTTTAAAATTAATTACTTTTAAATAAATAGACAAGAATGAACAAAATAAAATAAAAATCTTATAGTCGTGAAGGGGGGTGTTGTTGCGCTCGGTGGCGGAGGGTTTCTGCGCGTCGGGAGGAGGAGCAAGCGATCAGGTGGTCAGAGCGGCGGTTACAGGGTTTAAAAAAAGGGCCGTGCGGTTTTTCTGGTGGTGGAGGGCTTTGGGTTCGAACGGTGGACGGTGGAGAGGGGAGGAGGGAGGAGAGAGAGGCGGGGGTGTGGCAGGTGGCGGCGACGCCACTGGAGCGGAGGACCCCGATTGATGGTGGGTTTTTTTTTATTTTATTTTCTTCCAGTTGACTTGAATCGGGGAAAGAGAATTGTGGGGGGGTGGGGGTTATATAATAGTTATAAATATTAATTTATTTTCTTCTTCAAAAAGTTGTTTTTTAAATCGACCTCCAAATCGGACCCAACGACTATCGCCCTTAGCTAATTACCCCCATTCTGAACACAATGAAATATGTTTCATCAGTTGATTCAGCTATTTCGATCAGTTTTAGCTTAAATTAAAATATAAATCTATATAATCAATTTTAAACGTGCATTTCAATTTATTGGGGTCACATACTGACTTTAAAAATTACAGAAAAATTATTTCTTGCTTTTTATTGACGATACGGCCCTAGCAAAACTAATTTCGTTAAATTTGGAGACCGTTTGAAAAATGGTCATTTTCTGGTCGATCCAATTTGACTGAAACTGACAAAACACGTTTTCCTTTGCCACGCTCGCATATTGATTCAGAAAATTATGAATTTTCAATTGGACATAACTTTTTATTCCCGTTATGAAAATTTGATTTTCCAGATTCTTTGGACAGATATTTTCAAATATATTATAATATTTTTTGTTTCACTAAAATCCGGTTTATTTTGAATCATGTGCATTCATTTGAAGTTTGAAATCGAATTTTCAAACCACCGCGCCATTTCCAATTCCTTTTATAATTAAAAATAATATTTATATTCTAACTTTGATTTAAATATATTAAAAATAAATTTCTCGTCGTTACTATTTAAAATAAATCATTTTAAATATTCAAAATTCATCAAAATTGCCAAAATAAAATTTTTAAATTGGTTCGAATTTTCCGGGTTGTTACAATTTCCCCCTCTTAAGATTTTTTCGTCCTCGAAAAGGAACGGAGCTGAAAGTTGTTTTACTAATCAACTCAACTTTCATTCTGGCGTTCATTCTTCAACTTTTCAGTTTCTAAGAATTTTTCAATTCTTCAAAAATTTGGCTAACACCCTAAATTTTCGAAAAATTTCGCCATAACCTCCTTTGTACGGGAGCACCGGGAAAATCCCCACACCGCCAACAGGCCTATCAAATAAAAAAAAACCATCCAATTGGCTCATAAAATCATCAAAACCCCCAAGAATTACAATAAACATGTACCTATTTGTCGGGCAAACTATTTTATTCCTCTTCTCTAGCCTCCTTGCTATGACATGTTCAATGTATATACATGTACATGCATGCAATTTCAAACAATTTTCAATTCAGTCCAATACTTGATACAATTTGGCTAAACGGTTCCAAATTCTAATTAAGCAAAACAATAATCAAACAACCCAATCAGCAATCAATTAGTTGATTAATGTTTCAAATTCATAATTTTTATACACCCGAAAATCATGTTTTTGATGCCAAGTCACAATAAACAACCCTATCCAAATTTTGGTTCTCACACCAGTCTAATGGGAATATATAGATATCCCACTTTCGAAACTCGAACATAAATTCTGATGATGTTTCGAACCACCATCAGAACATCTACGGGCGACTACACTGTGATTCTATATCTATCCAGTGTATTAAAACTTCAAATACACGCGGATCAGACGTATACGAAAAATCTTTATATACTTGATTGTCCAAATCAATATAAAAATAATATTCAAATACGAATAATTGATTTAAATTTTCAAAACAAAAATTGTTTTCGTCTTTATTTGAAGACAACTCTCTTCCGACTCATTCTAGGATACTACTGATCCCATCTCTAACGAGTCATTCTCATTGGATATTTCTAATCCAATCTCTGATGAACTCTTTCATTTGGTTCTAATGTGTCTTGTTCTCCGAGCTTTGTAAACCAAAGCTCTGATACCACTGTAAGAACCCAGAACTTCCCTAGTCTCCGAGGAGAAGAGGAAGAGCGGATTGCCTTGAGAACACGACAAATCAGAACACAAACATAAGAACATTTCATTGGTTATTACAACAATTTCATCAAAATACATGAATATACAAAGTATGAATAAATATAACACATACTAAATATTAGAGATTTACAAATTACAATGCAGCGGAAAATAATACAAAACACAACTGAAAGTAATACGCGGATACATAGCTTTCTGAATATTGCTTCAGCTGTAAATCAGTATCCTGTGAATATAAATCTACAAACCCAAAATTACTAGCTGCCCGTGCGGAAAATAGGGGCACCTAGAGTTTAGGTTAAAACAATAAACTCCAAGTCAGTCATGTGACTGGTGTGAGAACTAAAACAGTTATTTAAAACTTTACTTTAAACCAGATATATTAAGGGACCACGCCGTATAACACGGAACGGGTTTTCTCCCAAGAATACCAGTGCATATAACAAAACAACGCAATGCTTTTTTGGAAAAATGAAGCTATTATAAGACCCACGTCCAATCACACAATGCAACACAAGCCGGAGAATAGGGTTTTCCCTTATAATAGCCAAACATGCTTGGTATGTTAAAACAAATCATTTAATACTATTACAAGGGCATAGTGATAAAACAGCTTCAAACATAAATGTATCAATCCTAGGCGGCATGGGTACCATATATCATGTCACCAATAATAGGCTCTACAATCAAAACTGCAAAGTGACGTATTGGAAGTTGAATTTCTACCTATGAACCAAGGCAAGGGATTGTCCTTACCGCTTCGAGACAGTCTAGCCCGAGCCTCAGGATCAGAACGCATCGACCCTTAGGACCCACAGGGCCGGTCCACATGGAGTGGATTAAAATGCATGAACACTATGTTTCCCCGCTCTATGGGGCATAAATCTGGTTTGTATAAGACCATCCATCAACCCTGGAACAACTGATATAACCGAGGTGCCTCGCAATCCATCATCCACATAAGTAAAATGTCAGGGCTAGTAAAATGCTAACACCACTCCTAGCTAGAAGGAAACGCATGCCCTCCCCGGATCCTTCTCCCGTTTCTGGTTCACACCGTGGTGTGAGGCTCGCGAATCAACGCTACACAAAGCTACGCTATATCAAAGTCGTGCTTTGATCATCAACCACAAGACTCTGCTTTTCAACAGAAGCCTTGATTATTTGCATCTCAGCATGCCACACAGGCAATTCACGCTATGCAACCGATGTCTATCAATCACACAGAGTGAAATCCGATGTCAGACACACATCCATTCACAAGTTCGTTCTGGGTCTGAACGAAACCGGAGGCATCTTGTTCCTCCCCCATATGTCCAATACAGGAGAGAGGCCCTCGCATATCCAGTCAATCTCCAAGTACGTCAGGACGATCACCACTTATTACCTCGTCTTGGGTGTACAACCCAATTAAGACATCAATAATCATCCAAACGATGTGAAGACCTTTGGTCTTCAATCACCGTCTTCATCCTCGACACATCATCATATCAGTTATTCAGAATGGGATAAACCAGGTCTTTCTGAATAACTCGCGTATATAATACACAAGTGCTATAAAAACACAACATACGCCTCATTCCAATCCAGAATATTTCTTTATCCAAATATTCATATACTTTGGGAAAGGTTCCCATTAATTTTATCAAAGATAAATTCTTTAAATTTATTCTTTAATCTTCCTTTGTATGTCAATTCAATCTAATTAAAGATGCATTAAAACTCCACTTGGTTTTAATATTCCCAAAAATCAATATTAATGATTGTTTAACTTGGGAAATCATATCCTGTCTTTAACTGGGTTAAAGAACCAATGTCATTTAAAATACGATTCACGATAAACCCAAAATCACATTCCATTCCATCAGCTTTAACTGTAAATTAGCAAGTGAACAATTCCCTAAATATTAGCCCCGAAGGCCGAAACCAACATCGGATCAATTCCCAGGAAACCATTCAACTTAACTAATCTCCAGTAAGTTTCTGATTTTCTTAACTCCATTGGGTCTAAGAACAATATTATTAAAGATACCATTCACGACAACCCAAAATCTTATTAATGTCTTTAACTAGATTAAAGAACCTACATCCTTTAAAAAACGGTTCACGATAAACCCAAAATCACATTCCATTCCATCAGCCTTTAATCGTAAATTAATTCCCTCAGTATTAACCCCGAAGGCCGAAACCAACATCAGATCAATACTCAGGAAACCATTCAACTTAACTAATCTTCAGTTAGTTTCTGATTTTCTTAACTCCATTGGGTCTAAGAACAGTATTATTAAAGATACCATTCATGACAACCCAAAATCTTATTCCATTGTTAATCGGGTTAAAGAACAAGTGTTATTTAAAACACCGTTCATGATAAACCCAAAGACCAATTTCAATTACATTCCAATTAAATATATATTAATTGGTATACGTCATTAAATTTAAATAAAAAAATGGGTTCAAGAACAGTGTTAATGAAGACACCATTCAACCCAAAATCACATTTGATATTAAATACAAGGCTCTGAATAGAAAATATATCGGCTTTTATTCAATATAAAATACTACAACCAACAAATATTGTATTGGAAACTGCGATATAAATATATCTTTCAAATTTCCATAACAATAATCACAAAATCCAACATCGAAATATTCTTAAGAAATTTCGATTTCAAATCCATTTCCAATTTATATATTGGGAATTCTGGTTATTTTTAAAACCATTTCAAATCCAATTTATTTATTTAAAAATATTGGATTATAATTCTAGTTCATAACTAGTTCATTTTGATAAAAATATTTTTTATCTTTTCAAATATGGAATTTTTCATCCCAATTCTTTCCAAATCATTTCTTATGATTTTACACAAATTACTGATATTTTTATCTAGGCCCGTACAGTCGATTTCCATAAACGGTCATCGAACTGCACTTACAACGATCTTTTCCAAATTTGGTTTGTACATAATTCCAAATCCAGCTGTTAGATTTCAAATCTCTAATTTTCGTTTCGATACGAACCCAACGATTCCAGTTTTAGGAGAATCCGACGGTCGGATCTCCCATAATGTCCATTCGAAGTCAATAGTCGAAATTCGTGAACTGCCGCTGCGCGACGCGTTCTATTCGGGCTATTATATTATATATATAATATATATTTCATTGATTTCCATTTAAAACATATTTTGTAAATCGTTTTAAATTCGTTTTCAAAACAATTTCAACTTCATTTTCAATTTCAAATCGAAATTGAATATTCCATATCATCGATATATAAATAATAGTATTTTCAAAACATTATATTTTGAAATCAATTCCTCTTTGATATAGAAATGAATAAAATCGATATAAATATTGTTCACGTCAAAATGGCGTCAATCTAATCAACACGACTTTATATATTTAAATATATTCGTGTCCATCCCAAATCGGACATCAAAATCAAATTTTGATCTTTTACTGAATATTATTTTAAAATATTTGTTATTTTAAAATGTCCGTTATTTGAAAAATATTCTTTTCTTTTGAATTGGAATCAGACACAGTCAATTACCATATAATGTTATTCATATGGATTTCACACACACATGTATTCTACACTGCATAAGCATTAAATATAAATATTTAACACTTACAACAGCCTGTCGATCAATCGATTGACATATCACTAAACAGTTGGGATTTGTGTACGTCAAATATCATCCCAACACCTGTGTGGGGTTTCAATCCACGAAAACTAAATACTATTTGTGCAATTGGGCGATGTGTAAAATATATCGTCCCAATCCATATCAGTAAAATGGGTGTTCATAAATAAATCGTCTGATTTGTAAATGAATATTTATTTTATTCATATACCCGTTAAAATTTTTATTTTACTGTTAAAATATTTTATTCAACGTGTGAATATTCTATTCAGTTCATTTATACAATAAAAATGATATTTTTATTGCTCTAACATATTTTAGAAAATTTTGACGGCATAATGACACGATACTAGAACCGGGATAAGGCCTAGCCTTATCCTAGTCTAATAATGGCCTGCGCCATACACATACCAATCTAATCAATTCCATTTCATTTCCCAAACCAAATTCAACCAAACTAAACAATCACACAAGTTGTCCATGGTCTGTGGACGACGGGGAACAATTCATATATGCGGTTATAAAATAAATAACTGTATAGAAAAATTATAGTGAGGAGTTCTCACCTTTGGGATCCACTTCTCCATTCCTTTAGCAGACGATGGTTTGGATTTACCCGACTTTCCAACGCCCTCTTTCCACGCTGACCATAAATAAAAATCACATTTTTATCGCTTCATCCCAATAAATAAAAATCATATTTTTATTTCTACTTCCTATATTTTTTACAACGCTTCTTTCCATATAATTTTTTTTATATATTTCTACTTCTTATATAAAGATCGAATTTTTTATTTCGCTTCATATATAATAAAAATCAAATTTTTATTGCTACTCCATATATATAAAAATTGGATTTTTATTCTAATGATATCCATATGAAGATCATACCTTTTCTCTTTATAGAAATCATTTCTTTCGCTAATTGAAAATCGAACCTTTCTTTACATTAAAAATCAAATCTTTCTTTACAATAAAAATCAAATCTTTCTTATACAATAAAAATCAAAGCTTCTTTACAATAAAAATAAAATCTTTCTTTACAATAAAAATCAAAGCTTTCTTTGCAATAAAAATCAAAGCTTTCTTTACAATAAAAATCAAAGCTTTCTAGTTTTTTTTAAAATCATTTCTTTTCTAGTACAAAGATATTTAGAAATAAAAATTACATTTTTATTTCAATTCTTATCATATAAAAATCTGATTTTTAAATTAATGGTTTTCATAGAAAGGGAAAAAAACTAATTTTTTTTGAAACATGCTTTTTATAAATCGTATTTATAACCCTTTTTTTAAAATTAATTACTTTTAAATAAATAGACAAGAATGAACAAAACAAAATAAAAATCTTACAGTCGGTGAAGGGGGGTGCTGTTGCGCTCGGTGGCGGAGGGTTTCTGCGCGTCGGGAGGAGGAGAAAGCGGTCAAGTGGTCGGAGCGGCGGTTACAGGGTTTAAAAAAAGGGCCGCACGGTTTTTTTGGTGGTGGAGGGCTTTGGGTTCGAACAGTGGACGGTGGAGAGGGGAGGAGGAAGGAGAGAGAGGCGGGGGTTTGGCAGGTGGCGGCTACGCCACTGGAAGCACGCGGCGGTGGAGGAAGGGTGGAGGACCTCGATCGACGGTGTTTTTATTTATTTATATTTTTTTGTTCCTGTTGACTTGAATCGGGGAAAGAGAATTTGGGGGGGGGGGGAGGGGTTTATATAATAATTATATATATTAATTTATTTTCTTCTTCAAAATGTTGCTTTTCAAATCGACCTCCAAATCGTACCCAATGACAGTAACCCCTAGCTAATTACCCCCATTCCGAACCCAATGAGATATGTTTCATCAGCTGATTCAGCTGTTTCGTTCAGTTTTCGTTTAAATTAAAATATAAATCTATATATTCAATGTTAAACGTACATTTCAATTTATTGGGCTCATATATTGACTTTAAAAATTCCAGAAAAATTATTTCAACTTCTTATTAACGATACGGCCTAACAAAACTAATTTCGTCAAATTTGGAGGCCATTTGAAAAATGGCACTGACAAAACACATTTTCCTTTGCCACGCTCACATATTGATTCAGAAAATTATGAATTTTGGAATCTAGCAAGAACTTGACATCCCAGATCCAACAAAATTAGTTTCATCGAAAACGGAGGTCGTTTGCAAAATTTCCATTTATAAGGGCTATATTTTCCATAACGACTATTCTGAATTTTCAATTGGACATAACTTTTTATTCCCGCTGTGAAATTTTGATTTTTCAGATTCTTTGGAAAGATATTTTCAAATAGATTCTAATATTTTTGGTTTCACTAAAATCCGGTTTATTTTGAATCCTGTGCATTCATTTGAAGTTTGAAATCGAATTTTCAAACCACCGTGCCATTTCCAATTCTTTTATAATTAAAAATAATATTTATATTCTAACTTCGATTTAAATAAATATATACATTCTAATTCTATTCAAAATAAATTTCTCGTCGTTATTATTTAAAATAAATCATTTTAAATATTCAAAATTCATCAAAATTTCCAAAATAAAAAATTTAAATTGGTTCGGATTTTCCGGATTGTTAAAGATAATATCTGGACTTCCTCTTGATGCAAAACCATGGAAGAATATTATAAGTTACCAATACTACTGGCCAACAGTTATACCTAATACTTAGGCCATTTTTATGCGGGTTTAAGCCGTTTGCTGCCAAAGCTAACTGAATGTTTCTTTTCTCGCTAACAAAGGCAAGCCACTGATAATTGATATTCTTCCAAGAAGGAGAATCTGCCGGATGTCGCATGTGACCATCATCTATTCATTGTTCTACATGTCGAGTCATTTGTTCAGTAATACTAGGGGATTAAACATTCGTTTAAATCTAGGAATGATCAGGAAATACCACATAACTTTAGCTGCAATATTGACTCTAACTTTACCATCCTTTCTTACCTTTCAGCGAGATAGATGGAACTTAGGACACTTAAAAGCATTAAAGTTTATACCCGTGTACAGTATGCAGTCATTCAAACATGCATGAATTTGTACGTACTTATGGCCTAAATCAGATAGGATTTTCTTAGCCTTATGTGTATTAGTCGGCAACACATGATCCTTAGGAATGAAAGAGCCAATATAAGAGAGAAGTTCAGTAAAGGAGCTATTGCTAATACCAAACTTAACTTTCAATTATACAACTTTAACATCGACTCAAATTACTGCACTAACTACCCTCATATACAGGTTGTTCATTATCAACGACAAACCTTTTGAAGTCATACGAATCATCATCATCATACCCCCCCCCTCCCCCCAAAATTAAATGTTGCTTCACAGATGCCAACGGTTTCAGATGGTGGATAAGTACCACTAATAAATGACCTAATATTCTAGAACAATCTTCTCCATGCCAAATGCAATCAATATACCCCAGACTAAACCCATTTTCATATACATGATCCTTGATTATTTTGGTAGAGAATTTTCTAAAGTTAACACAATGTGCACATAGGCAAGGAATTTTCTTTCGGATACTAGAATTTTCTTCTGCATAAATCAAGAATTTTTTAACCCTAATTTCGTATTCTAAAGAATCCCTATCTTTTGAAATTCATGACTTATCCACATGTTTGTATGATGAAGAGCAACCTACCTGATTCTCATTTTAAACAGAAAATGACATCAACAAGAAGATTGTACATAAACAAGTATAAATTTAATGTAAACATTAAAATTAGTTGTGCAGCAGACTAACCTCCAAATTAGTGACTTAGGAACATATTAGGTAGATTAGGCACATACACATTACACATGCATTACTATGGACAAGCCTTTAACATACATAGTGAATTAAACAAATAGAGTAATGAAAAACACACAATACACAAACATATACACATTCAGATAGCATGCAAACCAATTGCAAGCAAATAAAATTTGAAAGCAAATTTGACATATACTTACCAATTAAAGTTGAGTTTTGACTAATTAACACCAATAAAACAAATTTGAAGTTGGGTTTGGCGTAATCAAAAACTGGGTTTGTAATTATGTGAGTGTGAGAAAGGGAGATATAACGAAGGTTTGTGTGTGTGAGATGATGATCTGGTGAGTGATAGACAGGAGAGAGACAAAGTTCGACAGAGAGTAGGTCGATAGAGAGATAGGGTCTCAAGAGAAAGTGGAGAAGACGGGGGAAATTTTGGTAAAGGGAAGGAATGTAATTTTATGAGTGAAACGTTTTTGGTAAAGGAGGGAATATAGTATGGGTAATTTCCACTTTCATTACAATAGAATAAATAATGGCTATTTTAATAAGCGATGTCCGTAAAAAAAATTAACATTGGTAAAAAAAATATCGATGTTAAAAATACATTTAACATCAGTGATTTTATAAACTAATGTTAAAGCACCGATGTTTTAGCTAGGTTTTCTAGTAGTGCATGATTTTAGGTTAAAGCATAGCTAGACGTCTAACTTGTCCACATTGCATGGATGAAACACGAGCATTTTCATTAAAGTATGAAAAGAAAATTTCGTGGTTTGACTGTCATTGGTGATTTCTATATCTTAATCATAAACTTAGAACAAATAAAAAAAATTGAAGCTAACAAAGTAGAGAGCATGCGACCGCCTAAGGTTTAGTCAAGTGAACAGATATATTTAATCGTAAAAGACTGTCCGAAGATACATGAATTGGGATACATGTTGGAATTCTAAGTAAATTAGACATTAATAACTGGTGCAAAAAAAGTATATTTTGGGAGTTAGCTTATTGTAAAGGTTCCTACTCGACATAATATTGACATCGCGCACAACAACATAAAACGTGCTTGATAACTTGTTTAATCCAGTTTTGATTGTAAAGAGAAAAAATAAGGACAATGTGAATTCGAGACATGATATATTACACTTTTGTAAGCGGCACGAACTTCATTTGTATGATGATAATAAAAAAATGAAAGCATTTTATGAGCTAGACAATAAACAAGTAAAAATTGTGCTAAAGTGGGTGGAAGGCCTATGATGTCCTGATGGGATTTCTTCTAACCTCTATAGATGTGTTGACTTTAAAAACAGTAAATTGAGTGGATGAAAAGTTACAATTGTCATATCATGATGGAATATTTTTTTTACATGTGATTATCAAAGGACTATTTCCCGCAAATGTATGGAATGTTATAACAGAGTGAAGTATGTTTTATAAACAACTTTGTTCGACGACGTTAAAAGGTAGATTGTATACATGAACTTGAAGTAGAAACACCTATACTACTCTGCAAACAAGAGAAAATATTTCCGCCAGGTTTTATAAATGTACTGAAACATTTACTAGTCCATTTTCCATTCGAAGCACTTCTTCGAGGGCCTGTGCAATATAGATGGGTGTATCCATTTGAGATATAATTTTGAACATTCTCAATACTTATGTTAGTTTAAAATTTAGATTTATAAAAAAATAGAAATTAAATCAATTTTGTTATAGGTACTTGCATCATTTGAAGAAAAAAGTAAGATTAAAAGAACGAGTGGAATGTTCAATTTGCAAATCATATCCTGAAGAAGAGGCTTCAAATTTTTTCTCCCCTTACTTTAATAATGATGTGAACTTATTGTTTATATATGTTCCCCGTAATGAAGAAGCGGTTAAAAAAGATTCTTCTCAAACAATGTTATATATATTTGGACAACGTGGAAGACCTACTGGAAAATGTATGGAAATATGGTTAGACGATAGAGATTACCATGTAGCACACATATATATATTCTTTTAAACTGCGTTGAAGTTGCACCATTTGTCAGGTAATACTAAATTCATGTATAATTCAATTATTCGTATACATATTAATACTAAAGGATAATAATACATATCTGTAGCATATACAAATCACAACATCTATTTGGAAATCTCAGTAAAGAATTTTCTAAATGGTTTTTAAACTACATTCATGATCCAAAAAGCCATGTTGTTAACAAAGAATTACGAAATCTTGCTATGGGACCAAAAAGAAATGTCAAGACTTATCCAATATTCTTCGTCAATGGATTTATATTTAACACTAAAGATTATGGGAATGAAAAATTAACTTATAATAGTGGTATATTTATCAAAGGAAGTGATGATCTATAGAAGCATATAAAAGATTTTTATGGGTCTTAACACAAGTTTTAGAGTCAGCATATTATATATAACCTATAGAGAAAGTTTTTTTTATTCAAATGCAACTGGTTTAGCAATGTTCCTAGTTCTGGAATTAACGTGTACAAAGATTATAAGCTAATTGAAATAAAACATACTTCACATTACTACAAGTATGATCCTTTCGTATTAGCTAAGCAAACATTACAAGTTTATTTTGCTCTATATCCATCCTTAAAAAAGATGAAGAAGCCGGTGGAATGTTTTTAAAACGAAGGCAATATTTATATTTGATGGAAAAATATTCCAAACAAAGCAGCATATCAAGCATTACTTGAGCCAAATACTTAAATAATAATAACCGATGACATTGATATAGAGTCATTGAATGATGAAGCGAATGTTTTAATAGCTGCATTTGTAAGTACCAAAGAAAATGATA
Source organism: Allium sativum (assembly GCA_030737875.1). Classification (NCBI taxonomy): domain Eukaryota; kingdom Viridiplantae; phylum Streptophyta; class Magnoliopsida; order Asparagales; family Amaryllidaceae; genus Allium; species Allium sativum. The sequence goes on along the minus strand of CM060919.1, from coordinate 709,815,458 downwards.
TAGAGTATGAGATTGAGTAGGAATCATAAAATGACCAAGACTGATCATAGATGGCATCTTTGTTGTATAATATATTAGTTTGAGATATGTATTAAGAATGATGACTATGTTTTGTACTATTATGAGCTATGTATAATAATGATGACTATATATGTTTCGTATTATTCTGAGTTATGCATTATTCTTTTCATGTATGATTATATGCAGGTTATGATTATGATATGATATGTTGTATGATTATTACTTGATTAATGATTATGTGACATTTATGTGATCATTATTCTTTTCTATGCATTATATGATATATATATATGTGTGTGCGTGTGTGTGTGTGTGTTTGTGGCAGATATGTCTGATTGAAGACGTAGGAGTACATCTCAGCATTCTTTTTCTCAGTCTTCTACTCTTGGAGTAGATCCCAGCATCTCAGAGCCAGATCTACGCCGAGTTGTGGAGATAGTTCCTAAGAGCGGGGGATAAGTATCAAATTTATTTCAATTGTATTATTTGAAATATATTAAATATCTACATCGACATTTATATAGAGGGTTCAAGGTGGAGCCATCCGACTTTATTTTACAGGTATCAAGGCAATCATATAAAAGTCAAGTGTCAGGTCGTTGGCCTCATTGGGACAGTATCCTACCCTACATCAAAAATGCTATATAGGAAGATTTGATGGTAAGTATTAAATTTTATATTTCCATCGAAAATTAATATGCTATATATAATTCAAAATAATTTCAATATGTAGGCCATTGTGCGATTGGAGTCGTAGGACCTGGATATTTTTAGGAATCACTGGAATCTGAAGATGCGAAAAAATTATGCAGAGACTCTTTCAAGGTACAAAAATGCCGAAAAAAACCAAGTTAGATGGGTGATAATATTTGGGATGGATTTCTCAGACATTTGGACTCTGAAGCAGTGGAAGTGAGCTATAATGAGACTATTTACATTTATATTATTTTAATTAATCGTGCATCTAAATTAATAGGAAATATTAGTAAGGAACAAGGCGAATAGGAATAAGAATTCGGCTTTACATCGTGGCAGCTCGAAATCCTTTAAATAGCATAAGAGGGAATTGGTAAATTTGTAATTGATTTTTATTTTATTCATGTATATCTTTAGTTAATGTTCATGCATATTTTCAGTACATTTTACTCATGCATATCTTCAGTTTGCAAGGTACGGAAGGGAGTCTACAATGGCAGAGGATTTCAATGTCATATATGCCGTTGAGCACAAAGATGATGATGAGAATGTTTCATATGATTGGACGGACTAGATAGATGCATCAGTAATGGTAAATATGCTTATTCATAATGAAAATGTTTCATATTCGTTAATTTCATAGTATATAAGTAAATTGTGTCAAAATTATGTTCGTAATTGCAGGAGATATATAAAGCAGAGCAAGCAAGAGTGACAAAAGCGACTAGACAGGAGGAAATTACGCTTGAAGAGCCGAATCGCATATCGGATTCCATTATTGCACCGCCTAGTCAAAATAGGAGTTGTTTCGGAAAACAGGAGGTAAACCATTTAATAGCTTATATTTTAATTAAGTATAATAATATTCTGTAACATGTGATCCTACACAATCAAACTACGAAATAAAATATTTGTTAGGAAAGCAAAATAGCTAATAAGTTCATGGATGATATTTTATGATAACATCGTAAATCTACACAATCAAACCACATTCGAAATTTTATAATATACAATATGTACATAAACAATATATATGATAGCTAATTAAATTTACCTTTGCTAATTAAATTTACCTTTTTTGCTAAAGTTGTATACTTAAAACCGTATAATATACAATGTATACAAAAACAATACTAAAAAATCAATTTCTACAATCATTTAACTTAGTCGACGATACCATTATATACGGTCCAAGTAATATTTAAACACTACCATATTGTTTTGTTGTTAAATATTACGTTGAATTATTTCACAAAATTTTAATTTCCAGAGGGCTTATAGGAGATCCATCGATGAAAAGGAGATTGCTTGAATGCAAAGACAGTTGGATGAACTCAATGATTTGCAAAAGGGTTACTTGGCGCAACAGATAGATTAGTGTATTGATGCCTACTATCAAGGGCATGGGTTAATGCCCGGGGAAGGAGATGTAGAGGGTTTTGGTGGTGGTGATGATGATGATGATGTGTAGTTGGATTTTTTCGTGTGGAGATGATTTACGTATATATTATGATGGGTTTGATACTCAGTTGTTTGGTTGATGGGTTTGATACCCAGTTGTTTGGTTGATGGGTTTAATACTAAGTAGTTGTTTGATGGATTTGGGAGTCTTTTGTATAGTTTTGATACTTGATACTTTTTAATTGTTTCATGTATATTTTGATGACTTATGTGCTATTTGGTTTGGTGGATTTCGGCAGTTTGTTTTCTTAAAGGTGGAATATGTGTTAATTGATGGTATAGTTGTGTGGATATTGGTTATTTGATTATATAGTAGAATGATGAAATGGTATTGTTTGTGAAGAATGATGAAATGATAATTTTTGTGTTGAATGAATATTTGTGTGGTTTGAGGGGGATGGATTGTTGATTGGAATAGTAAAAATAACTCAGATTTGCAACGACTTGCAATGACAATTTGGTCTAGTTTGCAACGGCTTTTTAGCCCAGTTTTGCAATGGCTTGCATTGCATGCTTGGGAACTAACTAACTGCCATGTTGGCTACAACATGGACTGGTTGTCATTATTAGCTATTGCTAAATTCACTTAAAAGTCATCGCTACTCGCGTTGATGTTATTATTGGCAATGAGTTAAATTGCTATGGTTTTTAGCGATGACTTACAACGACCATCGATGCCAAAAACAGTTGCAATTTACCCTGTGTTTTGCAGTGTACTTACCGTGTATACTAACATGTAAATAGACTATCAATGTACATTGTAACATACTGCTTTTACATTCAATTCTCATTTCATAAAAAAATAGTATATTGTATCTTTTGCGTTGTGCAATTATATTTTCTCTTATGTGGTATCATAGTGGATCTTGGCCTAACAACATCAAAGAAAAACAAGATCAATTCAAATTTGAAAGCAAATCCACCAAAAAAGGGTATTAGATTTAGTCTCTCCTTAGAAAGTTGTCATCATAGGAGGATTACCTTTCTTTTGTATAGTATTTTTCTCTCAGTGTATTGACTGGACATGTATTGCCTCACTAGAGATGAAACCAGAGAAGTATCATCACTTTTCTCCTCGATTGTAGTTTTCTCCTCGGCTGCAATTATTGATCATCAGACTTAGTGTCTTCACCTGTTTTATTCGATTGGTTGTCACATTAGTGCAATCAGCCATCCAATAATCATTTTTCATACTTAACTTTTAGCCATTTTTTTCTAAAGCATTGTTGCTCTTGCCTGCATTTTCTGAAGACTGCCACGCCAAAGAACCTTTCTATCACTCATTTATTCAATCATTGCGTCAGTAGTTCTCGCATTGATTCACTATGATCGGAAGTGGTAATGGAGTACTTTCAGCTACATCAAGAATGATGCATATGCAACATCTACATCAAAATTCACATTAATCAAGCTGAAAAGTCATGTAACTACCATACCTCTTGATGAAGATAATTATCTTCTTTGGAAATATCAAGTAAAAACCACCTTGAACGGATACAGGCTTTAAGATTTCATCAAAGGAATGTAATAACCCGGAAAATCTGGGCCAGTTTAAAATTTTTATTTTGGCAATTTTAGCGAAATTTGATTATTTAAAATAGATTATTTTAAATAATATCGACGAGAAATTTATTTCGAATATAATTCGACGTATATATTATATACGCCGTCGTTAGAATATAAATAATTATATATAATTATAAATAGAATTGAAAATGGCGCGGTAGTTCGATAATTCGATTTCAAACTTCAATTGAATGTACCGGGTGCAAAACAATCCGGATTTTAGTGAAACCAAAAATCATAGGATCTAATTGATGATATCTTTCCAACGAATCCGGTAAATCAAGATTTCATAGCGGGAATCAAAAGGATATGTCCAGTTGAAAATTCTGAATAGTCGCTATGGAATTCAGGCCCTTAAAAATGGACATTTTGCAAACGACCTCGGATTTCGACGAAACCAGTTTTGTTGGGTCCGGGATGTAAAGTTATTGCTAGATTCCAAATTTCATAATTTTTCGAATCAATATGTGAGCGTGGCAAAGGAAAACGTGTTTTGACCATTTCAGTTGATTTTAATCGACTGGAAATTGGCCATTTTTCTAACGGTCTCAGAATTCGACGAAACTAGTTTTGTTAGGACCGTATCGTCAATACGAAGCTAGAAAATATTTTTTGAGAATTTTTAGAGTTAGTATGTGACCCCGGTAATTTGAAATGTACGTTTAAAATTCAATAAAGTGATTTAAATGTAAATTCAACGGAAACTGATTCAAACAGTCGAATTGGCCTACGATACATATCCCATTGTGCTCGGAATGGGGGTAGAACGTTATGGACGACAGGCGGTGGACCTCGTTTCGAGGTCGTATGTAAAAGTCAACTATTGGCAAATAAAATAATTAAAATAAAATAAAATAAAATAAAAAAAATAAACCCTTCCTCCTTATCAGCCGACCCACCCTTTTTTATTTTTTCTTTCTCAGAATCGATCTAAAAAAAAAAAAAGAGAAAAAAACGGAGACGATCGAGGCCGCCGTCGAGGATCGCCCCCCCCCTCTTCCGCCACCGCGCAGCCACAGGAGGAGCATCGCCCTCCGATTGACGAACTCGCCACCCCCTGGTCCATCGCCACCCCCTGGTCCATCGCCACCACCACCGCAACCACCTGCCGCCGACATCGACGCCCCTCCTACGACCAACGCAGCCAACCGCCACTGCTCCGACGATCCCCTCCTCCTAAACAAATCAATGTAAGTTGATTTTATTTTATTTTATTTTATTTTAGGTATAAAACTGATTTATTTTAATTAAGGGTTTAATTCTGATTTTTTTTAAAAGCATTTAAAACTGAATTTTATAAGATTTAAAACTGAATTATATAAAGCATATAAACTGATTTTAAATTTTAAGTTAAAAGAAAAAGACTTGAACTTTAAACTGATTTTAAAATTTTAAGTTAGAAGGAAAAGATTTAAACTTTAGAATAGAAAAAGGTTTAATCTTTTTAAAGAAAAAAATTTGAACTTTTAAAGAAAAGATTTGAACTTTTAAAGGAAAAGATCATATTTTTAAAAACTTCATCTTCGAAAAGAAAAATAGGATTTTTATGTTTTGAACTTCGAAAAGAAAATAGGATTTTTATGTTTTGAACTTCGAAAAGAAAATAGGATTTTTATGTTTTGAACTTCGAAAAGAAAATAAGATTTTTATGTTTTGAACTTCGAAAAGAAAATAGGATTTTTATGTTTTGAACTTCGAAAAGAAAATAGGATTTTTATGTTTTGAACTTCGAAAAGAAAATAGGATTTTTATGTTTTGAACTTCGAAAAGAAAATAGGATTTTTATGTTTTGAACTTCGAAAAGAAAATAGGATTTTTATGTTTTGAACTTCGAAAAGAAAATAGGATTTTTATGTTTTGAACTTCGAAATAAAAATTCGATTTTTATATATTGAACTTTGAACTAAAAATTCGATTTTTATATATTGAACTTTGAAATAAAAATTCGATTTTTATATATTGAACTTTGAAATAAAAATTCGATTTTTATATATTGAACTTTGAAATAAAAATTCGATTTTTATATATTGAACTTTGAAATAAAAATTCGATTTTTATATATTGAACTTTGAAATAAAAATTCGATTTTTATATATTGAACTTTGAACTAAAAATTCGATTTTTATATATTGAACTTCGAAATAAAAATTCGATTTTTATATATTGAACTTCGAAATAAAAATTCGATTTTTATATATTGAACTTTGAACTAAAAATTCGATTTTTATACATTGAACTTTGAACTAAAAATTTGATTTTTATATATTGACCTTCGAAATAAAAATATGATTTTTAAATATTGAATAGCGAAGTAAAAATTCGATTTTTATGAATGTAGTGGCTACGGGCAACGAAGCTGACGAAGATGCGAAAACAATGAAGATTTCTATCAATGAAGTGCCGTGGAGCTAGGATGGCTATATGTGAGAATTTCTCACTCTTCAATTTATTTTCTAGTTATATATATATACTAGGATGCAGACGGTGCTTAGTAGCACCCGACACAATCGTCCACAGACCATGGACTTGTTTGTTTGGCTGTTTGGTGATTGATTGCGATATTGGTTTGAATGTGGTTTGTGGTGTGAAAAATCGAATCGATAAATTGGTTAGGATTAGACGTGCGCCGTTATAAGGCGAAGGAGTAAGGCTAGGTTAGACTCTTACTCCAAATTTTGTGGTTTACATAACGAATTGATTTGATTGATGTGTGAATGGCGTGGGCCTTCACTAGACCGGGGATAAGGCTAGGCCTCGTCCCGTTTCTAGTATCGTGCCGTTATGCCGCCGAAATTTTCTAAAATATGTTAGAAAATAAAAATACCATTTTATTGTGTAAATGAATAATAGAAATTCATATGATAGAATAAAATGTTTTATCGTTAAAAATATAATTTTTAACGTGAATATGAATATAGTGAAAGTGAATAAAATAAATATTCATTTACAAACCAGACGGTTTGTTTATGTACACCTATTTGAAGGACATTGATTGGGTCGATAAATTTTACACATCGCCCAACTGCACGAATAAAATATGTGTTTGTTTGTTTGAAACCCCACACGGGTGTTGGGATGAAATATGAATTTCACTCATCCTGATTGATTAAATATGTCGATCGATTGATTGACAGACTGTTATAAGCGTTGAATATCTATATTTGATGCTTTTACAGTGTAGTGCACTTTGGTTGATGGTTGATTATTCTCAATGTTATTATATACATGTGTTGTATGAAAATCCATATAATTAACTTTATATGGTAATTGATTGGGCCTCATTCCAATCGTGAAAATAAAGAATATTTTGATAATAGGAAATATTTGAAATAGAATATTTGAAAATAGAAATATGTGAAGCCGTGATGATTAGATTGACGCCATTTTGACGTGAACGATATTTATATCGATTTTAAAACGATTTCGAAATGAATTGAATTGAAAACGATTTCGAAATGAATTGAATTGAAAACGATTTCGAAATGAATTGAATTGAAAACGATTTCGAAATGAAATGAATTGAAAACGAATTCAAATTGAATTGAAAACGATTTCGAAATGAATTGAATTGAAAACGATTTCGAAATGAATTGAATTGAAAACGATTTCGAATTGAATTGAAAACGAATTCAAATTGAATTGAAAACGAATTGAAATGAATTCAAATTGAATTGAAATTTGAATCGAATAGAAATGAATTTTGAAACGAATTTATAAAGAAGAATTCAATTTTGATTTGAATTGAAAAGGAAGTTGAAATTGCTTTTGAAACGAATTTAAAACTATTTATATAATTCGTTTTAAATAGAAATCGACGAAGTATATATTATATATATAATATAATGGCCTGAATAGAACGCGCCGCGCCGCGGCAGTTCGTGAATTTCGACCATTTATTTCAAATGGACATTGCGGGAGATCCGACCGTCGGATTCTCCTAAAACCGGAACCGTTGGGTTCGTATCGAAAAGAGCTTTCTAATGAATGTTAGAAATTTGAAATCTAACGGTTGGATTTGGAGTTACGTCCAAATCAAATTTGAAAAAGGTCGCTGTAAGTGCAGTTCGATGGCCGTTGATGGAAATCGACTGTACGGGCCTTGATAAAATTATTAAAAATAGTAATAATTTGTGTAAAATCATAAGAAATGATTTAGAAAGAATTGGGATGAAAAACTCCATATTTGAAAAGATAAAAATAGATTTTTATCGAAATGAACTAGTTTTGAACTAGAATTATAATTCTATTTATTTTTAAATAAATAAATTGAATTCGAAAAGGGTTTTAAAAATAACCAGAATTTCCAATGATCGCATTGGAGTGGATTTGAATCGAAATTGTCTTCGGAATATTTCGATGTTGGATTTCGTGATTATACAACTGTTGTTATGGAAATTTGAAAGATATAGATATATTTATCGTTATTTCCAATACGATATTTGTTAGTCGTAGAATTTGATATTGAATATAAGCCGGTATATTTTCTATTCCGAGCCTTGTATTGAATATCAAATGTGATTTGGGTTTGTCGTGAATGTGTCTTCACTAACACTGTTCTTAAACCCAGTGGAGAAAAGATTAAATCTTTTTATTTAGATTTAATGAAATGTACCAATTAAATAATATTTAATTGGAATCGAGTCGATATTGATTTTTGGGTTTATCGTGAATAGTGTTTTAAATAACACTCGTTCTTTAACCCGATAATTAATGAATGTGATTTTGGGTTTATCGTGAACCGTGTTTTAAATGACACTGATTCTTTAACCCAGTCGATGATTAAAACTAAGTGGAGTTTTAATGAATCTTTAATTAGATTGAAATGATCGAAAATGGAGTATCACCAGTTTTGCTCCAGGCGATAGTTAAATCTTTAATTAGATTTGAACGTGAAATGGTAATTGAATTTACCGATAACACCGTGGTGTTAGATATGAAGTATGACCAGTTTTACTTCATGGGATGAATAGGTTGGGATTGGGAAATTAAACAAATGATTACTTCGGTAAGGTTCGTTAATCCCGACTAGTTTTGAATTGATATTCAAAAGTAGATTAAAGAATAAATTCAAGGAATTTATCTTTGATAAAATTAATGGGAATCTTTCCCTATGAATGTGAAATTTAGAAACTAACTGTCGGTTAGCCAAGCAGAATGGTTTTCTGGATATTGATCTGATGTTGGTTTCGGCCTTCGGGGTTAATGTTTGGGGAATTATTCTCTTGATTAATTTACGGTTAGTGACTGATGAATTGGAATGAGGCGTATGTTGTGTTTGTGTAACACTTATTTAAATATACGCGAGTTATTCGGAAAGATCGGGTTTATCCCATTCTGAATAACTGATACGACGATAAGTCGAAGATGAAGACGATGGTCGAAGACCGGAGGTCTTCACGTCGTTTGGGTGATAACTGATGATCTTGATTGGGCTGTACACCCAAGAAGATGGAAACAGTTAGTGATCGTCCAGACGTACTTGGAGATCGATGGATATGCGGGGTACTAGGTGCCTCCGGTTTCGTTCAGTCCCAGAACAAACTTGTAAATGGACTGTGTGTCTGACATTGGATTTTAGTCCGTGTGATTGATCTCTATTAAATATATATCTGTTTGGCGGCGGAGAATTTATTCTCTTGCTTAACGCCCTTCTCTGAGACGTACGAGCTCAGGGGTTATATATTGATGGATATCAAACGCATGGAGTGAATTGCCTGTGTGGCATGCCTAAGTGGCAATTGATCGAGGCTTCTGTTGAAAAGCAAAGTCTTGTGGTGATGATCAAAGCACGGCCTTTGTGGCGTAGCTTTGTGTAACGTTTACCTCGCGTGTTTCACACCAGGTATGAACCAAAAACGGGAGACGGACCTCAGGGAGGGCATGCGTTTCCTTCTAGATAAAAAGTGGCGTCAGTGGTTTTACACGCCCTGACGAGTTTGACTTATGTGGTTGTTGCTGTTGCGAGGCGCCTCGGATTGATCGGTCGTTCTCGAACCGATGGAGTCATTTGATTGGCTCATTTACGCCCCAAAGGGCGGGGGAACGCATGTTCAGGGTTTAAGTTTAATCCACATCGGTGGACCGGCCCTGTCGCTCCAAGGTCACTCGAGCTCTGACCTGAGACATGGGCTAGATTGTCTCGAATCGGTTGAGGACTATCTTTTGCCTCGGTTCATAGACGGAAATCCAATTTCCAAATACGTGACATTTGCGGTTTCAATTGTAAAACTAGTATGGCGACATGATATATGGTACTCATGCCTCCTATGATTGATACTTATGATTTGAAGTTGTTTTATACAATATACACTTATTATAGTATCAAATGATTTGTTTTAAAACGTATCAAGCATTCTTTGGCTGTTATAAGGGAAAACCCTATCCCCCGGCTTGCGTTGCATTGTGTGATAGGACCTGGGTCTTATAACAGCTTCATTTTTCTTTATTTAGCATTGCGCTGTTTGTTTTATGCACTGGTATTCTTGGGAGGAAACCCGTTCCGTGTTATACGGCGTGGTCCCTTGATTTACCTAGCTTTAAAAATAAAGATTAACTGTTTTAGTTCTCACACCAGTCCCATGACTGACCTGGAGTTTATTGTTTTAACCTAAACTCTGGGTGCCCCTATTTTGACACGGGCAGCTAGTAGTTTTGGTTTTGCAGATTTATATTCACAGGATCCTGGTTTACAGCTGGAACGATATCCGGAAAGCTTTGTATCCGTATATCTCATTCTAGTTGTGTATTGTATTATTTTCCGCTGATATGTATTTAAATGTAATTTAAATCTCTGATATTTCTGTGTAATATTCTTTTATACTCTGTATATTCTTGTAATCTGATGCATTGTTGTAATATACAATGAAACGTTCTTCTGTATGTGTTCTGTTGTGGTTTGTTCTCGAACTATCCGACGCTTTCCTTTACGGGGAAGTTGAGGGTTTTCACAGTTGGTATCAGAGCTTTGGTTTACAAAGCTAGAGAACAAGACACATTAGAACCTTACGAAAGAATTCATCAGATATTGGATTAGTAATATCCAATTAGAATGACTCGTTAGAGATAGGATCAGTAGTATCCTAGAACGGGTGTGAAGAGTATATTTTTCAAATAAAAACAAAGTTTTGTTTTGAAAATTTAAATCAACTATTCGTATTTGATTATTTGTTTATATTGATTTTGGTCAATTCAGTATATAAAGAATTTGCATATACGCCTTGCAAACGTATATTCAAAGTTTTAATATATTGGATAGATATAGCATCGCACTCTAGTCGCCCGGAGATGATATTGATGATAGCGATCGCATCATCAACATTTATGTTCGAGTTTCGAAGGTGTGATTTTCTATATATTTCCATTAGACTGGTGTGAGAACCAAAACTTATATATAGCTAGAACACATTGTAGTGAATTGGCATCAAAAACAAGATTTTTGTATATGTATCAAATTATGAATTTGAAACTCTAATTCACTAATTGATAGATGTTTGTGTTGTTTGTTTAGTTGGTTGCTAATTTTGAACCATTATGCCTAACTGAATCAAATATTGAGTTATATTGAAAATTGGTCGCATTTGCTTGTATACATACACTTGCATTGAACAGGTCATAGCAAGGAGGCTAGAGCCAGAGAATAAAATTTGTTTGCCCGACAAATAGGTACATGTTTACTACATAATTTCCTGTTTTGTTTGGGTGATGATGATTTTGTGAGCCTATTGGCTAGCCGCTTGGCTTTTTCTTTTTCTTTTTGAGATCTGAAGGACCGGGGAAGCTATTTGAAATTCCCCGATGCTCCCGGTGTAGGGGAGGTTATGGCGAAATTTTTCGAAAATTTAGGGTGTTAGCCAAATTTTTGAAATTTTAGAAAATTCTTAGAAACTGAAAAGTTGGAGAATGGAAGCCAGATCGAGCGTAGAGTTGATTAATCAAACCACTTTCGACTTTGTTCCTTTTCGGGGACGAAAAGTTTTAAGTGGGGGAGATTGTAATAACCCGGAAAATCTGGGCCAGTTTAAAATTTTTATTTTGGCAATTTTAGCGAAATTTGATTATTTAAAATAGATTATTTTAAATAATATCGACGAGAAATTTATTTCGAATATAATTCGACGTATATATTATATACGCCGTCGTTAGAATATAAATAATTATAAATAGAATTGAAAATGGCGCGGTAGTTCGATAATTCGATTTCAAACTTCAATTGAATGTACCGGGTGCAAAACAATCCGGATTTTAGTGAAACCAAAAATCATAGGATCTAATTGATGATATCTTTCCAACGAATCCGGCAAATCAAGATTTCATAGCGGGAATCAAAAGGATATGTCCAGTTGAAAATTCTGAATAGTCGCTATGGAATTCAGGCCCTTAAAAATGGACATTTTGCAAACGACCTCGGATTTCGACGAAACCAGTTTTGTTGGGTCCGGGATGTAAAGTTATTGCTAGATTCCAAATTTCATAATTTTTCGAATCAATATGTGAGCGTGGCAAAGGAAAACGTGTTTTGACCATTTCAGTTGATTTTAATCGACTGGAAATTGGCCATTTTTCTAACGGTCTCAGAATTCGACGAAACTAGTTTTGTTAGGACCGTATCGTCAATACGAAGCTAGAAAATATTTTTTGAGAATTTTTAGAGTTAGTATGTGACCCCGGTAATTTGAAATGTACGTTTAAAATTCAATAAAGTGATTTAAATGTAAATTCAACGGAAACTGATTCAAACAGTCGAATTGGCCTACGATACATATCCCATTGTGCTCGGAATGGGGGTAGAACGTTATGGACGACAGGCGGTGGACCTCGTTTCGAGGTCGTATGTAAAAGTCAACTATTGGCAAATAAAATAATTAAAATAAAATAAAATAAAATAAAAAAAATAAACCCTTCCTCCTTATCAGCCGACCCCCCCCCCCTTTTTTTATTTTTTCTTTCTCAGAATCGATCTAAAAAAAAAAAAAAAAGAGAAAAAAACGGAGACGATCGAGGCCGCCGTCGAGGATCGCCCCCCCCCCCCTCTTCCGCCACCGCGCAGCCACAGGAGGAGCATCGCCCTCCGATTGACGAACTCGCCACCCCCTGGTCCATCGCCACCCCCTGGTCCATCGCCACCACCACCGCAACCACCTGCCGCCGACATCGACGCCCCTCCTACGACCAACGCAGCCAACCGCCACTGCTCCGACGATCCCCTCCTCCTAAACAAATCAATGTAAGTTGATTTTATTTTATTTTAGGTATAAAACTGATTTATTTTAATTAAGGGTTTAATTCTGATTTTTTTTAAAAGCATTTAAAACTGAATTTTATAAGATTTAAAACTGAATTATATAAAGCATATAAACTGATTTTAAATTTTAAGTTAAAAGAAAAAGACTTGAACTTTAAACTGATTTTAAAATTTTAAGTTAGAAGGAAAAGATTTAAACTTTAGAATAGAAAAAGGTTTAATCTTTTTAAAGAAAAAAAATTGAACTTTTAAAGAAAAGATTTGAACTTTTAAAGGAAAAGATCATATTTTTAAAAACTTCATCTTCGAAAAGAAAAATAGGATTTTTATGTTTTGAACTTCGAAAAGAAAATAGGATTTTTATGTTTTGAACTTCGAAAAGAAAATAGGATTTTTATGTTTTGAACTTCGAAAAGAAAATAGGATTTTTATGTTTTGAACTTCGAAAAGAAAATAGGATTTTTATGTTTTGAACTTCGAAAAGAAAATAGGATTTTTATGTTTTGAACTTCGAAAAGAAAATAGGATTTTTATGTTTTGAACTTCGAAAAGAAAATAGGATTTTTATGTTTTGAACTTCGAAAAGAAAATAGGATTTTTATGTTTTGAACTTCGAAAAGAAAATAGGATTTTTATGTTTTGAACTTCGAAATAAAAATTCAATTTTTATATATTGAACTTTGAACTAAAAATTCGATTTTTATATATTGAACTTTGAAATAAAAATTCGATTTTTATATATTGAACTTTGAAATAAAAATTCGATTTTTATATATTGAACTTTGAAATAAAAATTCGATTTTTATATATTGAACTTTGAAATAAAAATTCGATTTTTATATATTGAACTTTGAACTAAAAATTCGATTTTTATATATTGAACTTCGAAATAAAAATTCGATTTTTATATATTGAACTTCGAAATAAAAATTCGATTTTTATATATTGAACTTTGAACTAAAAATTCGATTTTTATACATTGAACTTTGAACTAAAAATTTGATTTTTATATATTGACCTTCGAAATAAAAATATGATTTTTAAATATTGAATAGCGAAGTAAAAATTCGATTTTTATGAATGTAGTGGCTACGGGCGACGAAGCTGACGAAGATGCGAAAACAATGAAGATTTCTATCAATGAAGTGACGTGGAGCTAGGATGGCTATATGTGAGAATTTCTCACTCTTTAATTTATTTTCTAGTTATATATATATACTAGGATGCAGACGGTGCTTAGTAGCACCCGACACAATCGTCCACAGACCATGGACTTGTTTGTTTGGCTGTTTGGTGATTGATTGCGATATTGGTTTGAATGTGGTTTGTAGTGTGAAAAATCGAATCGATAAATTGGTTAGGATTAGACGTGCGCCGTTATAAGGCGAAGGAGTAAGGCTAGGTTAGACTCTTACTCCAAATTTTGTGGTTTACATAACGAATTGATTTGATTGATGTGTGAATGGCGTGGGCCTTCACTAGACCGGGGATAAGGCTAGGCCTCGTCCCGTTTCTAGTATCGTGCCGTTATGCCGCCGAAATTTTCTAAAATATGTTAGAAAATAAAAATACCATTTTATTGTGTAAATGAATAATAGAAATTCATATGATAGAATAAAATGTTTTATCGTTAAAAATATAATTTTTAACGTGAATATGAATATAGTGAAAGTGAATAAAATAAATATTCATTTACAAACCAGACGGTTTGTTTATGTACACCTATTTGAAGGACATTGATTGGGTCGATAAATTTTACACATCGCCCAACTGCACGAATAAAATGTGTGTTTGTTTGTTTGAAACCCCACACGGGTGTTGGGATGAAATATGAATTTCACTCATCCTGATTGATTAAATATGTCGATCGATTGATTGACAGGCTGTTATAAGCGTTGAATATCTATATTTGATGCTTTTACAGTGTAGTGCACTTTGGTTGATGGTTGATTATTCTCAATGTTATTATATACATGTGTTGTATGAAAATCCATATAATTAACTTTATATGGTAATTGATTGGGCCTCATTCCAATCGTGAAAATAAAGAATATTTTGATAATAGGAAATATTTGAAATAGAATATTTGAAAATAGAAATATGTGAAGCCGTGATGATTAGATTGACGCCATTTTGACGTGAATGATATTTATATCGATTTTAAAACGATTTCGAAATGAATTGAATTGAAAACGATTTCGAAATGAATTGAATTGAAAACGATTTCGAAATGAATTGAATTGAAAACGATTTCGAAATGAAATGAATTGAAAACGAATTCAAATTGAATTGAAAACGATTTCGAAATGAATTGAATTGAAAACGATTTCGAAATGAATTGAATTGAAAACGATTTCGAATTGAATTGAAAACGAATTCAAATTGAATTGAAAACGAATTGAAATGAATTCAAATTGAATTGAAATTTGAATCGAATAGAAATGAATTTTGAAACGAAATTATAAAGAAGAATTCAATTTTGATTTGAATTGAAAAGGAAGTTGAAATTGCTTTTGAAACGAATTTAAAACTATTTATATAATTCGTTTTAAATAGAAATCGACGAAGTATATATTATATATATTATATATATAATATAATGGCCTGAATAGAACGCGCCGCGCCGCGGCAGTTCGTGAATTTCGACCATTTATTTCAAATGGACATTGCGGGAGATCCGACCGTCGGATTCTCCTAAAACCGGAACCGTTGGGTTCGTATCGAAAAGAGCTTTCTAATGAATGTTAGAAATTTGAAATCTAACGGTTGGATTTGGAGTTACGTCCAAATCAAATTTGAAAAAGGTCGCTGTAAGTGCAGTTCGATGGCCGTTGATGGAAATCGACTGTACGGGCCTTGATAAAATTATTAAAAATAGTAATAATTTGTGTAAAATCATAAGAAATGATTTAGAAAGAATTGGGATGAAAAACTCCATATTTGAAAAGATAAAAATAGATTTTTATCGAAATGAACTAGTTTTGAACTAGAATTATAATTCTATTTATTTTTAAATAAATAAATTGAATTCGAAAAGGGTTTTAAAAATAACCAGAATTTCCAATGATCGCATTGGAGTGGATTTGAATCGAAATTGTCTTCGGAATATTTCGATGTTGGATTTCGTGATTATACAACTGTTGTTATGGAAATTTGAAAGATATAGATATATTTATCGTTATTTCCAATACGATATTTGTTAGTCGTAGAATTTGATATTGAATATAAGCCGGTATATTTTCTATTCCGAGCCTTGTATTGAATATCAAATGTGATTTGGGTTTGTCGTGAATGTGTCTTCACTAACACTGTTCTTAAACCCAGTGGAGAAAAGATTAAATCTTTTTATTTAGATTTAATGAAATGTACCAATTAAATAATATTTAATTGGAATCGAGTCGATATTGATTTTTGGGTTTATCGTGAACAGTGTTTTAAATAACACTCGTTCTTTAACCCGATAATTAATGAATGTGATTTTGGGTTTATCGTGAACCGTGTTTTAAATGACACTGATTCTTTAACCCAGTCGATGATTAAAACTAAGTGGAGTTTTAATGAATCTTTAATTAGATTGAAATGATCGAAAATGGAGTATCACCAGTTTTGCTCCAGGCGATAGTTAAATCTTTAATTAGATTTGAACGTGAAATGGTAATTGAATTTACCGATAACACCGTGGTGTTAGATATGAAGTATGACCAGTTTTACTTCATGGGATGAATAGGTTGGGATTGGGAAATTAAACAAATGATTACTTCGGTAAGGTTCGTTAATCCCGACTAGTTTTGAATTGATATTCAAAAGTAGATTAAAGAATAAATTCAAGGAATTTATCTTTGATAAAATTAATGGGAATCTTTCCCTATGAATGTGAAATTTAGAAACTAACTGTCGGTTAGCCAAGCAGAATGGTTTTCTGGATATTGATCTGATGTTGGTTTCGGCCTTCGGGGTTAATGTTTGGGGAATTATTCTCTTGATTAATTTACGGTTAGTGACTGATGAATTGGAATGAGGCGTATGTTGTGTTTGTGTAACACTTATTTAAATATACGCGAGTTATTCGGAAAGACCGGGTTTATCCCATTCTGAATAACTGATACGACGATAAGTCGAAGATGAAGACGATGGTCGAAGACCGGAGGTCTTCACGTCGTTTGGGTGATAACTGATGATCTTGATTGGGCTATACACCCAAGAAGATGGAAACAGTTAGTGATCGTCCAGACGTACTTGGAGATCGATGGATATGCGGGGTACTAGGTGCCTCCGGTTTCGTTCAGTCCCAGAACGAACTTGTAAATGGACTGTGTGTCTGACATTGGATTTTAGTCCGTATGATTGATCTCTATTAAATATATATCTGTTTGGCGGCGGAGAATTTATTCTCTTGCTTAACGCCCTTCTCTGAGACGTACGAGCTCAGGGGTTATATATTGATGGATATCAAACGCATGGAGTGAATTGCCTGTGTGGCATGCCTAAGTGGCAATTGATCGAGGCTTCTGTTGAAAAGCAAAGTCTTGTGGTGATGATCAAAGCACGGCCTTTGTGGCGTAGCTTTGTGTAACGTTTACCTCGCGTGTTTCACACCAGGTATGAACCAAAAACGGGAGACGGACCTCAGGGAGGGCATGCGTTTCCTTCAAGATAAAAAGTGGCGTCAGTGGTTTTACACGCCCTGACGAGTTTGACTTATGTGGTTGTTGCTGTTGCGAGGCGCCTCGGATTGATCGGTCGTTCTCGAACCGATGGAGTCATTTGATTGGCTCATTTACGCCCCAAAGGGCGGGGGAACGCATGTTCAGGGTTTAAGTTTAATCCACATCGGTGGACCGGCCCTGTCGCTCCAAGGTCACTCGAGCTCTGACCTGAGACATGGGCTAGATTGTCTCGAATCGGTTGAGGACTATCTTTTGCCTCGGTTCATAGACGGAAATCCAATTTCCAAATACGTGACATTTGCGGTTTCAATTGTAAAACTAGTATGGCGACATGATATATGGTACTCATGCCTCCTATGATTGATACTTATGATTTGAAGTTGTTTTATACACTATACACTTATTATAGTATCAAATGATTTGTTTTAAAACGTATCAAGCATTCTTTGGCTGTTATAAGGGAAAACCCTATCCCCCGGCTTGCGTTGCATTGTGTGATAGGACCTGGGTCTTATAACAGCTTCATTTTTCTTTATTTAGCATTGCGCTGTTTGTTTTATGCACTGGTATTCTTGGGAGGAAACCCGTTCCGTGTTATACGGCGTGGTCCCTTGATTTACCTAGCTTTAAAAATAAAGATTAACTGTTTTAGTTCTCACACCAGTCCCATGACTGACCTGGAGTTTATTGTTTTAACCTAAACTCTGGGTGCCCCTATTTTGACACGGGCAGCTAGTAGTTTTGGTTTTGCAGATTTATATTCACAGGATCCTGGTTTACAGCTGGAACGATATCCGGAAAGCTTTGTATCCGTATATCTCATTCTAGTTGTGTATTGTATTATTTTCCGCTGATATGTATTTAAATGTAATTTAAATCTCTGATATTTCTGTGTAATATTCTTTTATACTCTGTATATTCTTGTAATCTGATGCATTGTTGTAATATACAATGAAACGTTCTTCTGTATGTGTTCTGTTGTGGTTTGTTCTCGAACTATCCGACGCTTTCCTTTACGGGGAAGTTGAGGGTTTTCACAGTTGGTATCAGAGCTTTGGTTTACAAAGCTAGAGAACAAGACACATTAGAACCTTACGAAAGAATTCATCAGATATTGGAATAGTAATATCCAATTAGAATGACTCGTTAGAGATAGGATCAGTAGTATCCTAGAACGGGTGTGAAGAGTATATTTTTCAAATAAAAACAAAGTTTTGTTTTGAAAATTTAAATCAACTATTCGTATTTGATTATTTGTTTATATTGATTTTGGACAATTCAGTATATAAAGAATTTTCATATACGCCTTGCAAACGTATATTCAAAGTTTTAATATATTGGATAGATATAGCATCGCACTCTAGTCGCCCGGAGATGATATTGATGATAGCGATCGCATCATCAACATTTATGTTCGAGTTTCGAAGGTGTGATTTTCTATATATTTCCATTAGACTGGTGTGAGAACCAAAACTTATATATAGCTAGAACACATTGTAGTGAATTGGCATCAAAAACAAGATTTTTGTATATGTATCAAATTATGAATTTGAAACTCTAATTCACTAATTGATAGATGTTTGTGTTGTTTGTTTAGTTGGTTGCTAATTTTGAACCATTATGCCTAACTGAATCAAATATTGAGTTATATTGAAAATTGGTCGCATTTGCTTGTATACATACACTTGCATTGAACAGGTCATAGCAAGGAGGCTAGAGCCAGAGAATAAAATTTGTTTGCCCGACAAATAGGTACATGTTTACTACATAATTTCCTGTTTTGTTTGGGTGATGATGATTTTGTGAGCCTATTGGCTAGCCGCTTGGCTTTTTCTTTTTCTTTTTGAGATCTGAAGGACCGGGGAAGCTATTGGAAATTCCCCGATGCTCCCGGTGTAGGGGAGGTTATGGCGAAATTTTTCGAAAATTTAGGGTGTTAGCCAAATTTTTGAAATTTTAGAAAATTCTTAGAAACTGAAAAGTTGGAGAATGGAAGCCAGATCGAGCGTAGAGTTGATTAATCAAACCACTTTCGACTTTGTTCCTTTTCGGGGACGAAAAGTTTTAAGTGGGGGAGATTGTAATAACCCGGAAAATCTGGGCCAGTTTAAAATTTTTATTTTGGCAATTTTAGCGAAATTTGATTATTTAAAATAGATTATTTTAAATAATATCGACGAGAAATTTATTTCGAATATAATTCGACGTATATATTATATACGCCGTCGTTAGAATATAAATAATTATATATAATTATAAATAGAATTGAAAATGGCGTGGTAGTTCGATAATTCGATTTCAAACTTCAATTGAATGTACCGGGTGCAAAACAATCCGGATTTTAGTGAAACCAAAAATCATAGGATCTAATTGATGATATCTTTCCAACGAATCCGGCAAATCAAGATTTCATAGCGGGAATCAAAAGGATATGTCCAGTTGAAAATTCTGAATAGTCGCTATGGAATTCAGGCCCTTAAAAATGGACATTTTGCAAACGACCTCGGATTTCGACGAAACCAGTTTTGTTGGGTCCGGGATGTAAAGTTATTGCTAGATTCCAAATTTCATAATTTTTCGAATCAATATGTGAGCGTGGCAAAGGAAAACGTGTTTTGACCATTTCAGTTGATTTTAATCGACTGGAAATTGGCCATTTTTCTAACGGTCTCAGAATTCGACGAAACTAGTTTTGTTAGGACCGTATCGTCAATACGAAGCTAGAAAATATTTTTTGAGAATTTTTAGAGTTAGTATGTGACCCCGGTAATTTGAAATGTACGTTTAAAATTCAATAAAGTGATTTAAATGTAAATTCAACGGAAACTGATTCAAACAGTCGAATTGGCCTACGATACATATCCCATTGTGCTCGGAATGGGGGGTAGAACGTTATGGACGACAGGCGGTGGACCTCGTTTCGAGGTCGTATGTAAAAGTCAACTATTGGCAAATAAAATAATTAAAATAAAATAAAATAAAATAAAAAAAATAAACCCTTCCTCCTTATCAGCCGACCCCCCCCCCCCCCCTTTTTTATTTTTTCTTTCTCAGAATCGATCTAAAAAAAAAAAAAGAGAAAAAAACGGAGACGATCGAGGCCGCCGTCGAGGATCGCCCCCCCCCCCCTCTTCCGCCACCGCGCACCCACAGGAGGAGCATCGCCCTCCGATTGACGAACTCGCCACCCCCTGGTCCATCGCCACCCCCTGGTCCATCGCCACCACCACCGCAACCACCTGCCGCCGACATCGACGCCCCTCCTACGACCAACGCAGCCAACCGCCACTGCTCCGACGATCCCCTCCTCCTAAACAAATCAATGTAAGTTGATTTTATTTTATTTTAGGTATAAAACTGATTTATTTTAATTAAGGGTTTAATTCTGATTTTTTTTAAAAGCATTTAAAACTGAATTTTATAAGATTTAAAACTGAATTATATAAAGCATATAAACTGATTTTAAATTTTAAGTTAAAAGAAAAAGACTTGAACTTTAAACTGATTTTAAAATTTT
The DNA here is from genome assembly GCA_030737875.1 of Allium sativum. Lineage (NCBI taxonomy): Eukaryota > Viridiplantae > Streptophyta > Magnoliopsida > Asparagales > Amaryllidaceae > Allium > Allium sativum. Next base: position 709,794,289 of record CM060919.1, on the reverse strand, counting down.
AAGTTAGAAGGAAAAGATTTAAACTTTAGAATAGAAAAAGGTTTAATCTTTTTAAAGAAAAAAATTTGAACTTTTAAAGAAAAGATTTGAACTTTTAAAGGAAAAGATCATATTTTTAAAAACTTCATCTTCGAAAAGAAAAATAGGATTTTTATGTTTTGAACTTCGAAAAGAAAATAGGATTTTTATGTTTTGAACTTCGAAAAGAAAATAGGATTTTTATGTTTTGAACTTCGAAAAGAAAATAGGATTTTTATGTTTTGAACTTCGAAAAGAAAATAGGATTTTTATGTTTTGAACTTCGAAAAGAAAATAGGATTTTTATGTTTTGAACTTCGAAAAGAAAATAGGATTTTTATGTTTTGAACTTCGAAAAGAAAATAGGATTTTTATGTTTTGAACTTCGAAAAGAAAATAGGATTTTTATGTTTTGAACTTCGAAATAAAAATTCGATTTTTATATATTGAACTTTGAACTAAAAATTCGATTTTTATATATTGAACTTTGAAATAAAAATTCGATTTTTATATATTGAACTTTGAAATAAAAATTCGATTTTTATATATTGAACTTTGAAATAAAAATTCGATTTTTATATATTGAACTTTGAAATAAAAATTCGATTTTTATATATTGAACTTTGAACTAAAAATTCGATTTTTATATATTGAACTTCGAAATAAAAATTCGATTTTTATATATTGAACTTCGAAATAAAAATTCGATTTTTATATATTGAACTTTGAACTAAAAATTCGATTTTTATACATTGAACTTTGAACTAAAAATTTGATTTTTATATATTGACCTTCGAAATAAAAATATGATTTTTAAATATTGAATAGCGAAGTAAAAATTCGATTTTTATGAATGTAGTGGCTACGGGCGACGAAGCTGACGAAGATGCGAAAACAATGAAGATTTCTATCAATGAAGTGCCGTGGAGCTAGGATGGCTATATGTGAGAATTTCTCACTCTTCAATTTATTTTCTAGTTATATATATATACTAGGATGCAGACGGTGCTTAGTAGCACCCGACACAATCGTCCACAGACCATGGACTTGTTTGTTTGGCTGTTTGGTGATTGATTGCGATATTGGTTTGAATGTGGTTTGTGGTGTGAAAAATCGAATCGATAAATTGGTTAGGATTAGACGTGCGCCGTTATAAGGCGAAGGAGTAAGGCTAGGTTAGACTCTTACTCCAAATTTTGTGGTTTACATAACGAATTGATTTGATTGATGTGTGAATGGCGTGGGCCTTCACTAGACCGGGGATAAGGCTAGGCCTCGTCCCGTTTCTAGTATCGTGCCGTTATGCCGCCGAAATTTTCTAAAATATGTTAGAAAATAAAAATACCATTTTATTGTGTAAATGAATAATAGAAATTCATATGATAGAATAAAATGTTTTATCGTTAAAAATATAATTTTTAACGTGAATATGAATATAGTGAAAGTGAATAAAATAAATATTCATTTACAAACCAGACGGTTTGTTTATGTACACCTATTTGAAGGACATTGATTGGGTCGATAAATTTTACACATCGCCCAACTGCACGAATAAAATATGTGTTTGTTTGTTTGAAACCCCACACGGGTGTTGGGATGAAATATGAATTTCACTCATCCTGATTGATTAAATATGTCGATCGATTGATTGACAGGCTGTTATGAGCGTTGAATATCTATATTTGATGCTTTTATAGTGTAGTGCACTTTGGTTGATGGTTGATTATTCTCAATGTTATTATATACATGTGTTGTATGAAAATCCATATAATTAACTTTATATGGTAATTGATTGGGCCTCATTCCAATCGTGAAAATAAAGAATATTTTGATAATAGGAAATATTTGAAATAGAATATTTGAAAATAGAAATATGTGAAGCCGTGATGATTAGATTGACGCCATTTTGACGTGAACGATATTTATATCGATTTTAAAACGATTTCGAAATGAATTGAATTGAAAACGATTTCGAAATGAATTGAATTGAAAACGATTTCGAAATGAATTGAATTGAAAACGATTTCGAAATGAAATGAATTGAAAACGAATTCAAATTGAATTGAAAACGATTTCAAAATGAATTGAATTGAAAACGATTTCGAAATGAATTGAATTGAAAACGATTTCGAATTGAATTGAAAACGAATTCAAATTGAATTGAAAACGAATTGAAATGAATTCAAATTGAATTGAAATTTGAATCGAATAGAAATGAATTTTGAAACGAATTTATAAAGAAGAATTCAATTTTGATTTGAATTGAAAAGGAAGTTGAAATTGCTTTTGAAACGAATTTAAAACTATTTATATAATTCGTTTTAAATAGAAATCGACGAAGTATATATTATATATATTATATATATAATATAATGGCCTGAATAGAACGCGCCGCGCCGCGGCAGTTCGTGAATTCCGACCATTTATTTCAAATGGACATTGCGGGAGATCCGACCGTCGGATTCTCCTAAAACCGGAACCGTTGGGTTCGTATCGAAAAGAGCTTTCTAATGAATGTTAGAAATTTGAAATCTAACGGTTGGATTTGGAGTTACGTCCAAATCAAATTTGAAAAAGGTCGCTGTAAGTGCAGTTCGATGGCCGTTGATGGAAATCGACTGTACGGGCCTTGATAAAATTATTAAAAATAGTAATAATTTGTGTAAAATCATAAGAAATGATTTAGAAAGAATTGGGATGAAAAACTCCATATTTGAAAAGATAAAAATAGATTTTTATCGAAATGAACTAGTTTTGAACTAGAATTATAATTCTATTTATTTTTAAATAAATAAATTGAATTCGAAAAGGGTTTTAAAAATAACTAGAATTTCCAATGATCGCATTGGAGTGGATTTGAATCGAAATTGTCTTCGGAATATTTCGATGTTGGATTTCGTGATTATACAACTGTTGTTATGGAAATTTGAAAGATATAGATATATTTATCGTTATTTCCAATACGATATTTGTTAGTCGTAGAATTTGATATTGAATATAAGCCGGTATATTTTCTATTCCGAGCCTTGTATTGAATATCAAATGTGATTTGGGTTTGTCGTGAATGTGTCTTCACTAACACTGTTCTTAAACCCAGTGGAGAAAAGATTAAATCTTTTTATTTAGATTTAATGAAATGTACCAATTAAATAATATTTAATTGGAATCGAGTCGATATTGATTTTTGGGTTTATCGTGAACAGTGTTTTAAATAACACTCGTTCTTTAACCCGATAATTAATGAATGTGATTTTGGGTTTATCGTGAACCGTGTTTTAAATGACACTGATTCTTTAACCCAATCGATGATTAAAACTAAGTGGAGTTTTAATGAATCTTTAATTAGATTGAAATGATCGAAAATGGAGTATCACCAGTTTTGCTCCAGGCGATAGTTAAATCTTTAATTAGATTTGAACGTGAAATGGTAATTGAATTTACCGATAACACCGTGGTGTTAGATATGAAGTATGACCAGTTTTACTTCATGGGATGAATAGGTTGGGATTGGGAAATTAAACAAATGATTACTTCGGTAAGGTTCGTTAATCCCGACTAGTTTTGAATTGATATTCAAAAGTAGATTAAAGAATAAATTCAAGGAATTTATCTTTGATAAAATTAATGGGAATCTTTCCCTATGAATGTGAAATTTAGAAACTAACTGTCGGTTAGCCAAGCAGAATGGTTTTCTGGATATTGATCTGATGTTGGTTTCGGCCTTCGGGGTTAATGTTTGGGGAATTATTCTCTTGATTAATTTACGGTTAGTGACTGATGAATTGGAATGAGGCGTATGTTGTGTTTGTGTAACACTTATTTAAATATACGCGAGTTATTCGGAAAGACCGGGTTTATCCCATTCTGAATAACTGATACGACGATAAGTCGAAGATGAAGACGATGGTCGAAGACCGGAGGTCTTCACGTCGTTTGGGTGATAACTGATGATCTTGATTGGGCTATACACCCAAGAAGATGGAAACAGTTAGTGATCGTCCAGACGTACTTGGAGATCGATGGATATGCGGGGTACTAGGTGCCTCCGGTTTCGTTCAGTCCCAGAACGAACTTGTAAATGGACTGTGTGTCTGACATTGGATTTTAGTCCGTATGATTGATCTCTATTAAATATATATCTGTTTGGCGGCGGAGAATTTATTCTCTTGCTTAACGCCCTTCTCTGAGACGTACGAGCTCAGGGGTTATATATTGATGGATATCAAACGCATGGAGTGAATTGCCTGTGTGGCATGCCTAAGTGGCAATTGATCGAGGCTTCTGTTGAAAAGCAAAGTCTTGTGGTGATGATCAAAGCACGGCCTTTGTGGCGTAGCTTTGTGTAACGTTTACCTCGCGTGTTTCACACCAGGTATGAACCAAAAACGGGAGACGGACCTCAGGGAGGGCATGCGTTTCCTTCTAGATAAAAAGTGGCGTCAGTGGTTTTACACGCCCTGACGAGTTTGACTTATGTGGTTGTTGCTGTTGCGAGGCGCCTCGGATTGATCGGTCGTTCTCGAACCGATGGAGTCATTTGATTGGCTCATTTACGCCCCAAAGGGCGGGGGAACGCATGTTCAGGGTTTAAGTTTAATCCACATCGGTGGACCGGCCCTGTCGCTCCAAGGTCACTCGAGCTCTGACCTGAGACATGGGCTAGATTGTCTCGAATCGGTTGAGGACTATCTTTTGCCTCGGTTCATAGACGGAAATCCAATTTCCAAATACGTGACATTTGCGGTTTCAATTGTAAAACTAGTATGGCGACATGATATATGGTACTCATGCCTCCTATGATTGATACTTATGATTTGAAGTTGTTTTATACACTATACACTTATTATAGTATCAAATGATTTGTTTTAAAACGTATCAAGCATTCTTTGGCTGTTATAAGGGAAAACCCTATCCCCCGGCTTGCGTTGCATTGTGTGATAGGACCTGGGTCTTATAACAGCTTCATTTTTCTTTATTTAGCATTGCGCTGTTTGTTTTATGCACTGGTATTCTTGGGAGGAAACCCGTTCCGTGTTATACGGCGTGGTCCCTTGATTTACCTAGCTTTAAAAATAAAGATTAACTGTTTTAGTTCTCACACCAGTCCCATGACTGACCTGGAGTTTATTGTTTTAACCTAAACTCTGGGTGCCCCTATTTTGACACGGGCAGCTAGTAGTTTTGGTTTTGCAGATTTATATTCACAGGATCCTGGTTTACAGCTGGAACGATATCCGGAAAGCTTTGTATCCGTATATCTCATTCTAGTTGTGTATTGTATTATTTTCCGCTGATATGTATTTAAATGTAATTTAAATCTCTGATATTTCTGTGTAATATTCTTTTATACTCTGTATATTCTTGTAATCTGATGCATTGTTGTAATATACAATGAAACGTTCTTCTGTATGTGTTCTGTTGTGGTTTGTTCTCGAACTATCCGACGCTTTCCTTTACGGGGAAGTTGAGGGTTTTCACAGTTGGTACCATACCCGTACTACTCATGGTGATTGAAGATGAAGATGGCAATTTTTCCAACAATCAAGAACATGTCTGATTTTAAAAAATAAGATAGTCTACTCACTTTATGGTTGTTTTCGTCGATAAGTGCAAATTTGTTGTTACAAATCATTAGAAGTAACTCATTATATTAAATGCGGATAGGTATTGAGAAATTTTGTAATCCATAATCAGTGTCTTGAATTATGCTCTACAAAATGAAGCTTTAAAATGTAAGAAAAGACAATATGTCAATGAGCTACCACCTCACAAAAATTAAGACAACGTGTGATCGACATGGTACAACCAGTCACAAGATTTCTGAAAGTGAGAAGGTTATATATACTACAAATGGGTTAGATGACAGTATGAATAGATAGTGATATTCATTGCATCACAAAAGACCATACCAGATTTATAGTATGTTCATTGAACCCTTCTCACTCACGATTGCAAGGTGAATTTTTAGTGAATTATGATATAACATCTATAAACAAGCATCAACAAAAGAACGATTTCAATCAAAATAATAAAATAAATACCCAAAACCATAGAGGTAGTCAACCACAACGATGCAAGGGAATAGGTAATAAACAAGGTAATAATAGCCGAGTTAAGTGTTAATTTATGAAAAATTTGGACATGTTGCAGGTAGATGCTATTTTAGATTCAATTCAGAATTTAATGTGTTCCGGCAAGGCCAAAATAATCAAAAGGGTACGAAATGTGAATATGAATCAATTGAAGCGATCAAGAAACAACATTGGAAGTTCAAGAATGCAAAGTGTAAATTTTGTAGATTCAGTAAAATTAGAGGACATCAATTTAGATGAATGGTACCTTAACACTGGTGCCACAATTCATGTCACAAGTCATCTTCAAAACCTCAATCTTACAAATAAAAACTACTCAGGTACGCAATCAACTTATATGGGCTATGGAGAAAACTATAAGTGTAACACCCCGTAATTTTATAACATTAAAATTCACAAATTAAAGTATACTTAATTTTTAGAAAAGAATTAAGTGAAATGGGTTGCACAGAGAAATATATATATTGATATATATATATATATATATATATAAAAATTAAAAATCAAATAAATAAATATGCGAAAAAGTTCAAAACAGCGAATTGGGAGGGGGAATAACCGAACCGGCCCATTTTTGAGGTCGACCCGAGCCTTGCTGGGTCGACTAGGGGTTAATCCAGGGTGTTTGGCTGTCAACCCGTGGGTCGATTCGCTCAAATGCAGATTTTGCATTTGATTGGTTCTCATGGTTCAGGGTTAATCTAATGGTCCTAAATAACTTCCTACACCTATAAATACATCCTAATGCTAACCCTAAACCTAATTAAAATAGAATAGTTACCATCGCCATGGAAATCAATGGAGCCGCCGCCAACTAAGAAGGAAGAAAAGCTAATTCAATTCTAATTCTCTCAACCCTAAAGCAAAGCAAAACTCTCTCTTTTCTTCTCTAAATTGTGAGTATGACGATCTTAACAAGATTATTATCATTTTAATTAGGTTGAGTTATGATGGATTATGAGTAGATGATGTGAATTATCATATATGTTGTTGTAAACCCCTTTTGCTATCATGTATATTGTAAATCCTATGTTATGTGATGATGATATTTTATATGTTGTAAATCATGCTATGATGATGTTATGTATGTTGAAAGTTTCTATGCTAAGTTGTGATGAATCATACATGTTAAAAAGGCCATGATGTTACCATCTATGCTAGTTAGTTCATATTAATTAAATCATCATGTTTGGGTTATGTTGATCTATATGAAAAGTCACATATGCAAGTTAGATTGATTAGAAAAGTTATGAACATATGCCAAGACATCTATTATGACATCTAGAATTATGCTATGACATATGTATATCCTATGCTAGTTCACACCATTATTATGTTACCTAAAAACCCCATATGCAAGTTTATGTATAGATTTGGGCTATGATCATATCATGTAAATTGAGACATTTAACAAGTTTACACCTTTTGATCCTTAGCATGTGTAGTTTATGCAAGTTTCACCACTAATATGATTAGATTTAAATTAATTGTCTATATGTTGTGATAATTTATCTTTGTGCTAGGTGTTAGACTATACAAGTCTAGCCTATATTATGCGTTGAATAAGCGAACGTATAAACGTGGGGTAGGGGTAATATTAAGGATTTAATATTAAAAAGTTGGGGTGCAATTGATATGATTTTGCATGCCATAAGTAGATGGCCATAATTGAGTCAATTATGGACATAATTAAAAGTTGACTTAATTAATAATTTGAATAGGGAATTATTAAAACTGGGGTAAAAGATTTTAAGTGTTAATCAATACTTAGGACACGAGGTTGGACTCGTTTGTGACGTAAACCTGCCCGGACCCGCCCGGCAAATCCAGTGGTCACAAATGTCATCCCAATGTGAGAGGTCCTAGGCCTAAACTAAAGCATAACGGTTGTAAAGACACGAGGTTTGACTCTTTTATGGTGTAAGACTGCCCGGACCCGCCAGGCAAATCCAGCTACCATAAATGCCAGTCTAATGTGAGAGGTCTTTATGAGGTTATGGCCTGAATGAATTAAGAAATACTTAACCAGATAAACATGTAAGGTGGGACATGGGGGTTAAGTAGGTGCCTTGGGTGTCATGAGGAATCTAGGGGGTGCCTTTAGTGGCATGTGAAATACGATTAGTAAGACTTAACCAAGCACACATGTAAATGAACATGACTAAGAGGGTTAAGTGGGATATACTAGTGACAAGCTTAGGTGGGTAGCTTGTGGGGGCCCATTTCGACCAGTATCCCAAACGTATCTTTGTGGGCTCGACCCAAGTCGAGGATGGGACACGCATGCTGGGTTCGACTGTAAGAGGCCAAAACGGGGAGCGGTGGCAACGCAAGTCCAACGGGTTTCGTATGCGTGTGTGGACCCGGGCTGGTAGGTAAGACGTTGTTGCATCATGTAGGTATAAGCCGTGCATTCTCAAGTTGTATCGGGTTGCCACTTTAGGGGAGTGATACACCCCACTGTGGGGCCAGCATGGGTATCTACGAGTAAGGAGCCGATCGAAAGTGGGTAGTGGGGTACTCCTAGTGGAGATAGGGGTAGACGACACCTATGTAGTCAGCTAGGGGTACGTAAGCCTATTTATAAAGTTTCTGTGTGAAGCAAGTGGGATCAAACAATAGGGTGACTGGTGTGGTGCAGTGTAGTAATGTGCGGTGCAGTGTAGTAATCATTCGTTAGTAATTAGGTGTGCCTTTACCGTTATCTTTAACGTTATCTTAAATGCTGTCTTTATCTTCCTAAGAGTTCATAGACATTTACTTGTCTTCCAGCTTATGCCTTAGTCTAGTTATTTTGATAATAGTATTGTTAGAATTATCATACTCGCCATACTTTATGTCTGATCCCCTCTATTTCTATCCTTTTTCCCCCTCCAGGTCCTCAGGTTGGGCCCAGCTCTAGTGGAGTTTGAATAAATTGCTTCATCTCTCTTTGGAAAGCTTGGACTGTTGAAGTAAAGTCCAGCTTGTTATCTTTTTAATGGCTATTTATGTAATGGGATTATGTATTTTGCTTTTATGAAGATGGATATTGTACTTGGTTATGATCTATGGTTTTATGATGTAACAAACATGTTTAATTTCCGCTGCAATAAAATGAAGTTTTAGATTTCCAAGTACTATTTATTATCTGTCTTGTTGTAATTTTTCTGTTCTATATTCACTTATAACCTCCATGGAAGTTAATGCATTCCCTTTGTGAGTGACATTAATGGACGTGGGGTGTTACACGTGGTATTAGAGCTTAAGGTTACCAGAACAGATAAAAATACTTTAGAAAAATAGTTATTTTTGGAGGAAGTGTTTTCAAAAACATGTTTTAATGAGAAATTTAAAGTGAAAAGTTTTTAAGAAAAACATAATCCCCAAATAGCCATATATCTTTATATTTCGAATTCTTCATTCTGAATCTTTCCTTTTTCGTTTCAGCATGGCTGAAGATCTTAATCTACCCGACGGTGTAACGATACCAGGATGGTATAGGAGGTTATTAGAGGCTAGGGCCGCTGCAGGTCCAGCCAATGTTCCTCCACCACCAGTTGCACCCGTTCCTCCTCCTCCTCCTCGCGTAGATACTTTTGCAAAGACGTGCAAGGAATTCAAGGCTATGGGTGGGAAACCATTTCAAGGGTCAGAAACATTTGTGGAAGCTAGAGATTGGCTTAAGGAGGTGGAAGAATTGCTAGAAATCTTTGAAGTAGAAGAAGGAAAGAGAGTTCGTTTAGCAGCTTGGTTGATGAAGGGAGAGACCTCGTTTTGGTGGGAGGTCACTAATGGGGAGCGTCCTATTGACTCTTGGGCAGATTTCAGACGTAGGTTCGAGGCGAAGTTTCTCTCAAGGGCGGAAGAAAATCTATATATGGAAAGGTTCTCGACATTGAAGCAAGGAAGCTCATCAGTAAAAGAATATGTCAATAAATTTAATCAGCTAGCAAGGTTTGGCTTGGACTTAGTGAACACGCCGGAGAAGAAGGCGCTGAGGTTCGTGAATGGCTTGAATGAACCATTGCAAGGGTTGGCTATGACCCACATCCCGATGGGGGCCACCTTTGAGATGTTAGTAGAAATGGCGCTCATGCATGAGGAGAAAAGCGCTAAAGCTGATAAGGCACCCGAGAAGAAGGGGGATCAGAAGAAACCACAACAGCAAAACAAGAAGGGTGGTAAAGACAATAACGGCAAGGGAAAGAAGAAATGTTTTAACTGTGGAACCCCAGGCCATCTCAGCAAGGATTGCCGAAAGAAAAAGAAGACAGGCTGTTTTCATTGTGGCGATGCGGGACATTTAGTGAAGGACTGCCCAAAGAAGGGGCAGAGGGCAGGAGCTACCTCGAGAGGACAGGTGCAGGCTCTTATGGCACCAGGGCAGGCTAGGGGACAAGTTCAGGCTCTCGCGGTCCCACCGTTGCAAGAACGAGATAGAACCATTTCTGTTGAAAGCTTAGTTTTTCTGTTTGATCATTCTGTCCGTACCTTATTCGATTTGGGCGCATCGCATTCGTTTATCTCTACATCATTAGTTGAATCACTGCACTTAAACACCAGTTTAGTAGAGGATCCCTTAGTTGTTTCAAATCCATTTGGGGGCTCAGCTTATTTGTCTATGATGTGTTTGGATTTGAAAATTTCCATACTTAGCGTTGAATTTAGATGTGATGCTTATGTGTTGGGCTTCACGGGCTATGGGCTAATTTTAGGAATGGATTGGTTATCCAGAAATGGGGCCGTTCTTGATTGTGAAAGGAGAGTAGTTAGGCTCGTGACTCGCCTTGGCAACACTCTCGAAATCTTCTGTAATCCCATAAATTCGGTTATGCTAAGTTATCTAGAATCGCTTGACGCGTCTGAGGAAAATCTACGATCTGTTAGAGTGGTCCGAGAATATTCAGATGTGTTTGAGGAGGTGAAGGGCTTGCCTCCGAAGCGGGAGATAGATTTTCGAATATATCTTGTGGATAATGCAAAACCAGTATCTTTGCCAGTACGCCACTTGGCTCCACGTGAAAGGAGGGAACTCGATAAGCAAGTGAAGGAGTTGCTTGAGAAGGGGTTCATAAGACGAAGTATATCGGAGTGGGGTGCTCCAGTAGTATTTGCCACGAAGGTGGATGGGTCCCTTAGACTGTGTGTGGACTATAGAGAACTTAATAAACTTACTAAGAAGAACAGACACCCACTGCCGAGGATTGACGATCTCTTCGATCAGTTAGTTGGCGCCTCAGTGTTTTCGCAGTTGGACTTAGCCACTGGTTTCCATCAGTTGAGAGTGGCTGAGGATAGCATAGACAAGACCGCCTTTAGGACTCCGGACAGTTTCTATGAATGGCTAGTGATGCCCTTCGGTTTGACAAACGCCCCAGCATATTTTGTTGATTTGATGAGTAGGGTGTTTAGGGAGTACCTTAACAAATTCGTGGTAGTCTTTGTAGATGACATCTCTATCTTTTCTAAGGATGAAGAAGAGCATGCCCTACATCTTAGGGAAGTGTTGGAGACTCTTCGAGCGCATAAGCTTAAAGCTAAATTTTCTAAGTGTCGCTTTTGGAGGAAGGAAGTACGGTTCTTAGGACACGTGGTTTCCAAAGAAGGGATAGCTGTAGATCCCGCGAAGGTGGTGGCCATCCAAGATTGGAAGGTCCCTAAAAATGCTACCAAAGTGAGAAGTTTCTTGGGGTTGGCTGGCTACTATAGGAAGTTTATCAAAGACTTCGCAAAGATATCAGCTCCATTGACACGCTTGACGAAGAAGAACCTAGTTTTCACATAGGACGTAGATTGTGATGATGCATTCCAACATTTGAAGAGAGCTTTGACTTCAGCCTCAGTCTTAGTATTGCCAGACGGGAGTAAGTCGTTTACCGTTTATACTGACGCTTGTGGGACAGGACTAGGCGCAGTCTTAATGCAAGAGGGCAGGGTAATAGCCTATGGTGGAAGGCAGTTAAGAGCGCATGAAAAGAATTACCCCACGCATGACCTAGAGTTGGCCGCTATCGTTTTCGCGCTTAAGTCTTGGCGTCATTATCTTCTTGGCGAGAAATTCAAACTATTCAATGACCACAAATCTTTAAAATACTTATTCTCTCAGAAGGACTCGAACTTAAGGCAGCAAAGGTGGATGGAGTTCTTGGCGTCCTACGACTTTGAGATAGCATATACCCCTGGCAAGGGTAACGTGGTGGCCGATGCCTTAAGTAGAAAAAGATTATCCTTAAGTCCTTTGTTTGTTGAGCGGCGAAGTTTAGAGTTCATCTCTATGTTTGATTTTAGACCTTCCGTTGACTTCGTACCCGGTTTGCTAGCATCCTTGGAGGTCAGACCTACACTTTTGGGACGGATTGGCGAGGCACAGCGAGACGACCCACAGTTAGTTGAGTTAGTAGAAAAGCTCAAAGGAGGGGAGTCATCAAGCCATCTCCGTAGATATACCCTAGATGATAAGGGTTGGTTACGTAGGGACGGTAGACTTTGTGTACCAAAAGACGATGACCTAATAAAGACTATTCTTGACGAAGCACATCATTCGAAGATGACCATTCATCCCGGCGGGGACAAGATGTACAAAGACATGAAGAGAGTTTACTTTTGGGCCGGCATGAAGACAGACGTAGCCGAGTATGTCGCTAGATGCTTGGTATGCCAACAAGTAAAAGCGGAGCAAAAGAAACCCGGTGGGTTGCTTCACCCATTGGAGGTTCCACTATGGAAGTGGGAAAGTGTCTCGATGGATTTTGTGGACGGGTTACCGCGATCAAGGAAGGGTAATACGGGAATTTGGGTTATAGTAGATAGACTTACAAAAAGCGCCCATTTCATTCCCGTAAAGAGTAAGAGGACTGCTCCATGGTTAGCCTCCGTATACGTTCGAGAAATAGTTCGTTTGCACGGTGTTCCTTCTAGCATAGTGAGCGACCGCGATCCTATTTTCACTAGCGAAATTTGGAGAAACTTACAAGAGGCGTTAGGGACTCAGTTATGTTTGAGCACCGCATATCATCCTCAGATGGACGGCCAGACTGAGAAGGTGAATCGCATTCTAGAGAATCTGTTGAGGCTATGTATCCTAGACTTTGGGGGTACATTGGAAGAGCATCTTCCATTAGTTGAGTTCGCATATAATAATAGCTTTCAGTCCAGCATTGGTATGGCACCATTCGAAGCTCTTTATGGACGACCTTGTCGTTCACCTACATGTTGGTGGGAATCTACAGATAAGATCTTACTTGGGCCCGATATGATTAGAGAGACTTTGGAGAAGATCGACTTGATTCGAAGGAGGATGAAAGCAGCGCAAGATAGGCAGAAATCTTATGCGGATAAGAGGAGGACAGATCTCGAGTTTGAAGTTGGGGACATGGTCTTTGTCAAAGTGTCTCCATTACGAAACGTTGTTCTCTTTGGGTCCGTTGGGAAATTAGCACCAAGGTTTGTAGGGCCGTTTCCTATTAAGGAGAAAATTGGGCAGATGGCGTATAGAGTGGAGTTGCCCGAGAGACTTAGTGGTGTACACGACGTATTCCATGTGTCACATTTGAGGAAGTGCTTGCACGAGACCGCGGAAGTGGTAGAGCCGAGCTTTCTTAGAGAGGTGGAGATAGAGCGTGATGCGACAATTCGACGAGCTCGTACGCGCATTCTTGGGTCGGAGATTAAGAGGTTGAGGAATCGAGAGGTCAGACTAGTCAAAGTGCAATGGGGAGATGATGAGAGCAACGCTACTTGGGAGACAGAAGAGAAGATGCGTTCACGATACCCTTTTTTTTAGGGTATGTCTTTTAATTTCTCCTTTATCGCTTAGCTTGTACTAATCTTATCTTCAGTATATCCTCTCGCTAGTCTCTTTGACCTTTAGTTAGGATAATCCTATGGTTGAAACATGTGTTTGAGACATGTTATGTATGGTGGATGCAAAGTGAATGCAAGTGTTTGCTAGTGGTTGCTCGTGGATGCATATACACACACTATTAGGCACCAGATTGGCTCAGTCACTTCATATTGCATATTGCATATATATGGATGTATTTAGTAAAATGGATGTATAATGGTTGTATTATCATATAGTTGCTGCATTCGGGTGGATGGTTGTGCACGCATATAGAATTAATATGTATCATTAGGAATCTTTTGCATACATATTGGACGCATGGCACTATCATGAATTGCACTAAGGAGGTCGACTGAATCAGTAGACCGCCTAATTTTGCATTAGATATGGACATATACACACACTGTGCATATAAACATTAAAGCATTAGAAGTCTTTTAAGGACAATGGATGCTGGTGTTTGATGGTTGAGTAGATGGACGATTAGATGGTAGGATATACATTCTTCTTGACTTGGAGATTTCGGGGACGAAATCCTTTAAGGAGGGGAGAATGTAACACCCCGTAATTTTATAACATTAAAATTCACAAATTAAAGTATACTTAATTTTTAGAAAAGAATTAAGTGAAATGGGTTGCGCAGAGAAATATATATATATATATATATTTATATATATATATATATATAAATTAAAAATTAAATAAATAAATATGTGAAAAAGTTCAAAACAGCGAATTGGGGGTGGGGGGGAAACCGAACCGGCCCATTTTTTAGGTCGACCCGAGCCTTGCTGGGTCGACTAGGGGTTAATCCAGGGTGTTTGGCTATCAACCCGTGGGCCGATTCGCTCAAATGCAGATTTTGCATTTGATTGGTTCTCATGGTTCAGGGTTAATCTAATGGTCCTAAATAACTTCCTACACCTATAAATACATCCTAATGCTAACCCTAAACCTAATTAAAATAGAATAGTTGCCTTCGCCATGGAAATCAATGGAGCCGCCGCCAACAAAGACGGAAGAAAAGCTAATTCAATTCTAATTCTCTCAACCCTAAAGCAAAGCAAAACTCTCTCTTTTCTTCTCTAAATTGTGAGTATGATGATCTTAACAAGATTATTATCATTTTAATTAGGTTGAGTTATGAATGGATTATGAGTAGATGATGTGAATTATCATATATGTTGTTGTAAACCCCTTTTGCTATCATGTATATTGTAAATCCAATGTTATGTGATGATGATATCTTATATGTTGTAAATCATGCTATGATGATGTTATGTATGTTGAAAGTTTCTATGCTAAGTTTTGATGAATCATACATTTTAAAAAGGCCATGATGTTACCATCTATGCTAGTTAGTTCATATTAATTAAATCATCATGTTTGGGTTATGTTGATCAATATGACAAGTCACATATGCAAGTTAGATTGATTAGAAAAGTTATGAACATATGCCAAGATATCTATTATGACATCTAGAATTATGCTATGACATATGTGATATCCTATGCTAGTTCACACCATCATTATGTTGCCTAAAAACCCCATATGCAAGTTTATGTATAGATTTGGGCTATGATCATATCATGTAAATTGAGACATTTAACAAGTTGACACCTTTTGATCCTTAACATGTGTAGTTTATGCAAGTTTCACCCCTAATATGATTAGATTTAATTTAATTGTCTATATGTTGTGATAATTGATCTTTGTGCTAGGTGTTAGACTATACAAGTCTAGCCTATATTATGCGTTGAATAAGCGAACGTATAAACGTGGGGTAGGGTAATATTAAGGATTTAATATTAAAAAGTTGGGGTGCAATTGATATGATTTTGCATGCCATAAGTGGATGGCCATAATTGAGTCAATTATGGACATAATTAAAAGTTGACTTAATTAATAATTTGAATAGGGAATTATTAAAACTGGGGTAAAAGATTTTAAGTGTTAATCAATGCTTAGGACACGAGGTTGGACTCGTTTGTGACGTAAACCTGCCCGGACCCGCCCGACAAATCCAGTGGTCACAAATGTCAGCCCAATGTGAGAGGTCCTAGGCCTAAACTAAAGCATAACGATTGTAAAGACACGAGGTTAGACTCTTTTATGGTGTAAGACTGCCCGGACCCGCCCGGCAAATCCAGCTGCCATAAATGCCAGTCTAATGTGAGAGGTCCTAAGGTTATGGCCTGAATGAATTAAGAAATACTTAACCAGATAAACATGTAAGGTGGGACATGGGGGTTAAGTAGGTGCCTTGGGTGGCATGAAGAATCTAGGGGGTGCCCTTAGTGGCATGTGAAATACGATTAGTAAGGCTTAACCAAACACACATGTAAATGAACATGACTAAGAGGGTTAAGTGGGATATACTAGTGACAAGCTTAGGTGGGTAGCTTGTGGGGGCCCATTTCGACCAGTATCCCAAACGTATCTTTGTGGGCTCGACCCAAGTCGAGGATGGGACACGCATGCTGGGTTCGACTGTAAGAGGCCAAAACGGGGAGCGGAGGCAACGCAAGTCCAGCGGGTTTCGTATGCGTGTGTGGACCCGGGCTGGTAGGTATGACGTTGTTGCATCGTGTAGGTATAAGCCGTGCATTCTCAAGTTGTATCGGGTTGCCACTTTAGGGGAGTGATACACCCCACTGTGGGGCCAGCACGGGTATCTACGAGT
The DNA here is from genome assembly GCA_030737875.1 of Allium sativum. Classification (NCBI taxonomy): domain Eukaryota; kingdom Viridiplantae; phylum Streptophyta; class Magnoliopsida; order Asparagales; family Amaryllidaceae; genus Allium; species Allium sativum. The sequence continues at coordinate 709,777,671 of CM060919.1, read as the reverse complement.
AGGGAGCCGATCGAAATTGGGTAGTGGGGTACACCTAGTGAAGATAGGGGCAGACGACACCTATGTAGTCAGCTAGGGGTACATAAGGCTATTTATAAAGTTTCTGTGTGAAGCAAGTGGGATCAAACAATAGGGTGACTAGTGTGGTGCAGTGTAGTAATGTGCGGTGCAGTGTAGTAATCATTCGTTAGTAATTAGGTGTGCCTTTACCGTTATCTTTAACGTTATCTTAAACGCTATCTTTATCTTCCTAAGAGTTCATAGACATATACTTGTCTTCCAGCTTATGCCTTAGTCTAGTTATTTTGATAATAGTATTGTTAGAATTATCATACTCGCCAGACTTTATGTCTGACCCCCTCTATTTCTATCCTTTTTCCCCCTCCAGGTCCTCAGGTTGGGCCCAGCTCTAGTGGAGTTTGATTAAATTGCTTCATCTCTCTTTGGAAAGCTTGGACCGTTGAAGTAAAGTCCAGCTTGTTATCTTTTCAATGGCTATTTATGTAATGGGATTATGTATTTTGTTTTTATGAAGATGGATATTGTACTTGGTTATGATCTATGGTTTTATGATGTAACAAACATGTTTAATTTCCGCTGCAATAAAATGAAGTTTTAGATTTCCAAGTACTATTTATTATCTGTCTTATTGTAATTTTTCTGTTCTATATTCACTTATAACCTCCATGGAAGTTAATGCATTCCCTTTGTGAGTGACATTAATGGACGTGGGGTGTTACAATAAGTGTATCACATATTGGTAATGGTAGCATTAAAGGTGAAATCCATCTCTACCATAATAATTTATAAAGAGTACCGAAAATTAAGAAAAACTTGATAAGTGTATCACAATTTGCTAATGACAACAATGTGTACTTTAAGTTTATCCCAAATTTTGCTTAGTTAGAGATTTACTAAACAATGATATGTTATTACAGTGTAGTTTGGATAGACGACTATACAAATTCAACAATATGAAGTCAAGAAATATTATTGAAACTGAAAATTAGCGCAATAATATAGAATTTAACATTGTAAACAAAAGAAATATATTTGATACTTGGAATTGCAAACTGGAATCCCAATATTCAGACCGTAAAACAAATATTGAACGAAGAAAAAATTTCTTCTAAATGCATACATCAGCCTTATATTTGTTCACACTACCAAATTCTCGAAAATCGTAAATTGCTATTATGATTTTGACACGGTATACAATAGTCCACTTGAGTTAATTGCTTCAGATTGTAAGACCTATCATCAGTGAAATCAGATCAAAATCACAGGAATTATCCTTTCCTTTATAATGCTTATGAAAGATAGGCTTTGGTGTATTTTCTCAAGACAAATTTAGAAGCATACAATATCACTACAACAAAAACACCATATTACAACTCTGTTTACAACTATCACTGCCACTTGTAATTGAGTTTTTAAAAACTGTCATTTCCTGGAAGTTGTAATAAATATATTTTTAACAACTCATCTATTTTGCCAGTTGTAATAAATGTCTATTACAAGCATTCTTTCACGGCAGTTGTAATAGATACTTATTTTTAGCAACTCTAATTTTTTACCAGTTGTAATAAATTAAAATTATAAATAAATGATAATAATTAATTTGAAATAATCAATATTAACAATTAATTTTCAATAATTAATAATAATAGTTATTTTAATTAAATATGTACTAATGAATAAATAACTATTAATAATTAATATTAATAATTAGTGTAATAAATAATGAAATTATTAAATAATTAATTTTTAACAATTAAGAATTAAGAATTAATGATTAATATTAATAACTAAAAAGTAATAACTAATATCTAGTAAATAATTTCTGATAATTATTAAATAAATTAGAAAGTTTTTAAACTTATTTTCAGTAGTTCTTTTTTCTGTTTGTTGTAGTAGAGATGTACTAAATATTAATAACAATTGATACTTAATTATTAGTAATATTAACATTTAAGAACAATTGATAATTAATATTCAATATTACAAATTAGTACTAATTATTATTAATTACTTTTAAATAACAAATACATAATAATCCGGCTCCCATGGTAATGATAATGCAAAATGATGAAACGAAAGCAGTAAAACTGGAAATTTTAGTTGTTTTCGATGGAAAACTGGAGGTCATGGTAATGGTAAACGATGAAACGAGGGTGGTAAAACTGAAAATTTGGCTCCAAAATAATTCGCATCTTGTATTTTTAGTAGGTTGTTCTGCTCTCTTCCGTTCTCTTACAAAGTTAATGTAGCCGACCTCTCTTGTTCTCTTTGGTATTTGGAAATCAATCCCAATTCCTCCTTCCTGAGAAAAACTTGCACCTCAACAAATAACTATCTAATAGGTTTCTATGCTACTTGGAACGGTTCCTAGGAGTTCTTGACTGGACGCGCTTGTCAATGCCTGTGGACCTCAAAGTCTAGCTATATTTTTTACTTTGCATGCTTTATGGGATGCTGCTATGACTTCCGCATTGTCGGTGTCTCGAACACCGATGGGCAGAGCCTCGCCTCTTTGGACTGCTTTTTGAGTTTTTTTGTCATCCATTCTTTGTACTTTATCTTTTTATCCAGTTTGTATCCTCTGTTTGCGTATATGCATAGTTTTTGTAGTCATCTCTACAGAAACATTTTTTTTAGCTACTAGAAAATGGCTAGATTCTACATTTTGTTATATTATTTTATTTTCACTAATAAAAAAACCTGCAAAAAATAAACGTGCATGAAGCAACAATAGCGTGAATGAAACCATGGTACTGAACCAATATTCAATCAATACAATACTAACAAATAAAATTTCGCACCATAACTTTTGCACCAGTGAAGCATTTGTGGTAGAAAATGGAGCCCCACAAAAAAGTATTCTTCATCCCAATGATGCCCATTTTCCACAAATTAATCATATGTGTTAACATAATAGAATAGTTGAAATTAATAAAAGTGCACCAAAAGGTTAACAATCACTATATAGATTAAAAAATTATCATATATATATATATATATATATATCAATGTTTCTGTAACGAACCGGTTTTTTTGATGACTTTGGTTATCGCCATAAACTCAATGATGACTAACCAAACATCGAAAAATACTGGTAGTTAATGAAAGAAATTAGAGGGTGAGAATAGATAAGATAGAAACTTAGAATAGAAGAAGAAGAAGAACATACAACATCAGAGTAACACGAATCTCACAGCAGAACGAACAACATATAAAAGATAACATATCCTTGAAATAAAATCAGTATATGTATACAATAACATTATCGGAGTACAACACTTACAACACAGCGGAAATAACTATAGCTATATAATCCTGAAGCCTTCTGCTCCAAGCTCTCTAAGTATATCTGTAAAATCCTAACTACTTGACTGCCCGTATAAAATTGGGCACCCAAGAGTTTAGGGAAAACAAACAAAATAAACTCCGGGTCAGTCATGGGATTGGTATGAGTAAAACAGCTTGAGCCATTAGACGATATCTCATAAGACCACGCCATATAACGGAACGGGTTTTTCCCTTATGAGAATCCTAAATAATCTTTATATCAAAACTCATTGATATTATAATAGTGTCTATCAACCACAATGTAATAATCATCTAGCAGAAACGCTTTCATCTCATGTTCTACATATATAGTAGACAATCAAAACCGCAAGCACGTATTGGGTAATGGATTTCCAACTATGACAAGGTATGGAACAACCTTTCGCTAGTTTACCTCTAGAGAGGAAAACACAGGGTTCAAGAAGAACATCTTGCAACCCGGCCACACATGACCGACCACTCATTTCGCTTGAGTGTATCAAATGTATATCACCAACGGTTGGGATCAGCAACCATTTCCAGAAAGGGGCAGTATCGACAATAGATTTTTAGAAGTAAATGAAACTCTAGATCAAGTGATTATACACCCTAATAGGTGCGACCTACATAGCCATGCTGCCTGCACGATTTCTGTCATTTCCCGGTTGTGAGGATAGAAGCTACACTTATCTATGACAGATCACACGTTTATTCACTTTGAATGTCACATTGTCATACCCGCCAAATCACAAATTGATTTTGTTGAGGCAAGATTTTGATCGATGCCAATATATAAAGTTACAATGAAGATCATTTCATAGAGATAAGTTTTTATATATATTTTTTACTTTGAGTCGTGTTAGAAATATGTTAAAATCTATCCTCAAAGTATAACACGAATGCTCATATCTTCGTTGCTGAAATCTGTATATTTGAGGAATTGAAAAATCATAGAAAAAGCCCAAATGGTCCAGGCTCCGACCGGGAAAGAGTGCAGAGTGATATAGACTATGGACCGCGGTCCTCCGGTCCATAGCCAGAAAACGGTCGACCGCCCAACAAACGACCGGTCGACCGGTTTTACTGTGTTTGCACATAACGGCTATTTTATTAATTCTTTAAATTTCCAGAAACTTAACCAGTCGACCGGTGATTTTCAACCAGTCGACCGGTTCGGATCAGCAAGCTTTTTTATGAAGGGTTACTTCCATTCATCAAGAGTTTTCTCTTCAATTTTCAATGGAAACAGATGCAATATTTTGTAGAAACTCTTCGTGAAGGAATGCAACTATTCTACGCTATAAATAGACTTGAAATCATACTTTCAAATCACCGATTCTAGCTTTAATTTCTGATCTTACTTTCTAAATACTCTTGCATTCTAAAAGCTCTCAAATATTTCAATTGCTTATTGAATCATTGAAATTATTTCATATCTCTTGATTCAATAAGTAATATACTTCCTTCAATCTTCACATACACATTACATACTTGAGGATAAGATTATAGGAAGGGTGTACTACAAGTGACAAATCCGTGCTATTAAGAACACACATTGTCAAACTACAAGATTATTCATCTTGGTTGAAGTCCTGTGTGTGATCAGGCAAGTGTTGAAGTCCTCGGTGTTGTCAGAGGCATGAAATCCCGTTCGGCTGCTCAGGTAAAGTCCTGTGTGGGTAAGCTCGTAGCCCATGAAATCAAGTGGGTAAGCTTGTAGCCCGTGAAATCAAGTGGGTAAGCTTGTGGCCCGTATATCAAGTAGTGTAGTATACCAAGTGAGGTTGTTAGTGAAAATCCAGAGAGAGGTCTGGGACTAGACGTAGGATGGTGCTCCGAACCAGTATAAAAATCCCTGGTGTGATTTTTCCATTTTTACTGCATTTACTATACTACTGTTCTGTGATTAGCTATTACTTTATACTTGAATATTATTTGTTATATTACACGATCCTTGTGAGTGTACTATACTTGACAAGTACACGCACGCACTTTCAATTGGTATCAGAGCACGGTCATCATATAACCGTAACACAGTTATTTGATATATTCTTGTAATATGGCAAATAACGCAAGTTCTAGCACTAACACCACTTACACTGAAGGTCAATCGACACAAAGACCTCCTTTCTTTAATGGTCTTAACTATAGTTATTGGGCAACTCGTATGGCTTTTTACATGCAATCAACTAGCTATGATGCTTGGAATGCTACTCAGAAAGAAATAGTAAATCCAACGACTGAGTACGCAAAATGGACGGCTGCTGAGAAAACCGCGGCAGCTGTAAATGCAAAAGCAATCAATATGTTGTTTTGTGCATTAGATCAAAACGAATATAACCGTGTTAGTATCTGTACCACTGCTTATCAAATTTGGCAAATGCTAAAAACTACTCATAAAGGTACTAACAAGGTTAAACAAGCAAAAATAACTTTGTTGAAAAGTCAATTTCAAAATTTTAAAATGAAGCCAAATGAAACAATCAATGAGATGTACTCAAGGTTTCAAACCATTCATCATGCTCTTATCGGATTTGGGCAAAGATATTCTGACTTTGATGTAGTTTCCACAGTCCTACATTCTCTGACTAATGAATGGGAAGGAAAAGTATTAGCGATTGAAGAAGCAAATGACCTTTCCATCATGAAATCAGATGAATTGATAGGAAATCTAATGTCCTATGAAGCTAATTTACATGCTAGAAAAGAACAGAAAGAAGAAAAGAAAAATGTAGCATTTCATGCTGAAAAAGATGAAGATGAATCAAATTCTGAAGATGATGACTTGGCATTCATTGCAAAAGGTTTCAAGAAATTCTTGAAACGACAAAAAGCAAGTCGTTATAACAAAAAGAAAAGTGGATCAAATAGACCATCATCATCCATTGAAGAATGTTTCAACTGCCACAAAAAGGGGCACATGCACAAGGATTGTCCAGAACAAAAGAAGAAGTCAGAAAATGACAAATTCGAATACAAGAAGGACAAATCAAAGAAACGAGCATTCTCAGTAACATGGGATGATTCAGACTCGTCTTCATCAGAAAGTGAAAGTGATACAGAAAATGAACAAGCAAATGTTTGTTTCATGGGAACAGACGATGAGGTACAAATTCCTACATTTGATGAAATACTTGATATTAATGCTGAATTGATAGTCAAATTTAAAGACATAAAACGACAACTCAAACAAGCCAAAGCTGATTTGAGTAGAGCTGAGTTTGAACGAGATATGTTAAAAGACGAGAAGATAATATTAGAAGAAGAACTTGAAAAACTTCAAGAATCATCATATAATATTGATTCTCAATATCTCTTTTGAGTCAAGAAATTGAAACTCAAAAGGAGAAAAACGATGCTCTTACTGCTAAAAATCATGAACTTAAGGCAAAAGTCAAAATTCTAGACCTAGAAAAGGCTGGTTTACAAACTAAGTTAGATAACATCACTCAAAATGTTTCTAACTTCAACAAAGGTCGAGAAAATTTGACAAATACTATTGAAAATTCACAGTCTGTATCAAATAAGCAAGGGTTTGGATATAAGAAACAAGGAACTCAGAAATATCATTCTTACAAAAAGAAGAATGCAAAAGCTAAGAAGAACTCTAGTTTGTTATATTCCAAGCCAAAACCAGTTATGAATTTTCAAAAGAAAAATTTCAAGACTATCAAAATATGGGTTCCTAAAACAAATAATAATTTGATTAGGAACAAATATATTCAGCAGTTCATAAATACTGTGCATCATAATTCTAGTTATATATATAAATGGGATACCGGACCCATATGGGTTTGGACTCCTAAGACCTAACTCTTAGGACCCCATAAAAAGTGGGTACCATGGACTTAATTGTATTTTTTGTAGGTCCCACTTAAGAAAAGAGGAAAGTGGTTATTGGACTAAAGGTGCTATAATTATTTGTATTCTCTACTACTCTCGATTACTATGCTTATTATGGTATTTATTCTTTTTAATCGATGACAAAGGGGGAGAAATATTTTCTCTTATGATTATTCATATCATTCATGTTACATATACTATCATTTAAAATTATGTGCTTAACATGGTAATAATATATGTGTGCTAACATTTGTTAATGCAGGAATCAAAAGGTAAGATTATTTATATTATGAACTAACAAATGTTGCATAAATTCAGGGGGAGCTTTATATTCAGAGGGAGAAAATCCTAGGTGTTGTCATCAATCAAAAAGGGGGAGAATGTTGAGGCAAGATTTTGATCGATGCCAACATATAAAGTTACACTGAAGATCATTTCATAGAGATAAGGTTTTATATATATTTTTACTTTGAGTCGTGTTAGAAATATATTAAAATCTATCCTCAAAGTATAACACGAATGCTCATATCTTCGTTGCTGAAATCTGTATATTTGAGGAATTGAAAAGTCACAGAAAAAGCCCAAACGGTCCAGGCTCTGACCGGGAAAGAGTGCAGAGTGATATAGACTATGGACCGAAGTCCTCTGGTCCATAGCCAGAAAACGGTCGACCGCCCAAAAAAGGACCGGTCGACCGGTTTTACTGTGTTTGCACATAACGGCTATTTTTTTAATTCTTTAAATTTCCGGAAACTTAACCAGTCGACCGGTGATTTTCAACCAGTCGACCGGTTCTGAACAGCAAGCTTATTTATGAAGGGTTGCTTCCATTCATCAAGAGTTTTCTCTTCAATTTTCAATGGAAACGGATGCAATCTTTTGTAGAAACTCTTCATGAAGGAATGCAACTATTCTACGCTATAAATAGACTTGAAATCATACTTTCAAATCACCGATTCTTGCTCTAATTTCTGGTCATACTTTCTAAATACTCTTGCATTCTAAAAGCTCTCAAATATTTCAATTGCTTATAGAATCATTGAAATTATTTCATATCTATTGATTCAATAAGTAATATACTTCCTTCAATCTTCACATACACATTACATACTTGAGGATAAGATTATAGGAAGGGTGTACTACAAGTGACAAATCCGTGTTATTAAGAACACACATTGTCAAACTACAAGATTATTCATCTTGGTTGAAGTCCCGTGTGTGATCAGGCAAGTGTTGAAGTCCTCGGTGTTGTCAAAGGCGTGAAATCTCGTTCGGCTGCTCGGGTAAAGTCCTGTGTGGGTAAGCTTGTAGCCCGTGAAATCAAGTGGGTAAGCTTGTAGCCCGTGAAATCAAGTGGGTAAGCTTGTGGCCCGTAAATCAAGTAGTGTTGTATACCTGTTCCTCCGGGTGAAGTGAGGTTGTTAGTGAAAATCCAGAGAGAGGTCTGGGACTGGACGTAGGACGGTGCTCCGAACCAGTATAAAAATCCCTGGTGTGATTTTTCCATTTTTACTGCATTTACTATACTACTGTTCTGTGACTAGCTATTACTTTATACTTGAATATTATTTGTCATATTACACGTTCCTTGTGAGTGTACTATACTTGACAACTTGACAAGTACACGCACACACTTTTAGATTTCCCCAAAAATACCACGGGTATACAACTAAGAGAAACGAATTCCTCCGCCACCAAACGTAAATACATTTGAAGAGATCAACTTACGCGATCTATTAAATATACTCTGTCAGACATTCTTTCATACAGGTCATGCTCGGACTGGACAAACCAAAGGCACTATTCAGTACAACCATCTTAGGCAATCTTTACCTAAGATTTATACAACAGCCCTTGTACTTTACTCCGTCTTCAATTATCTTTGGCATATATGATTCGCAATGCTTATGCCAATACGGAGTGGTTCTTCGGATAATAATCCAACCAGTCCCTCCATATTAACAACATTAAAATGGTCAAAAACTTCGATAGTCGGTGAGTTAACTATAAAAAAAAATAGGTGTGCAAACAATGATATTATTTCCAGATGGAAATTATATCAATCAATCATCATTTAACATTTATTCTCTTTAGTTCGTTAATTTATTTATCTCCTATTTCCATATATTCTAAATTCTTATTTTCTATTATCAGAAAACATTTCTGATACTTATTTGGAAAACATTTCCAAAACTTCTTCACTTGGTTTAAACCGATGTTTAAATCAAACATCGCCATGCCAACTCAAACCATTTCACTCATTAACCAAATTCACTTAACCATCCTTTACTATCAAACCTTACCATTCCTTAGTTAAGAAGGAAGTCAATCAAGTTGGGGTATAATTACCTCTCAGACCTTAACTGAACAATGTTTTAACGTTGAAATAGTCAAAGTTGATCTTTTAAACCTTTAACAAACTTCCTTACGTAACTCTCGGATTCTATTTACGTATCTACTTCTTTATTGAAAACATTGATTATAACTATAACGTTATAATCCCTACTTTCGAAATATCTAACTTCCATTATAATTTTTATTCTTTAATGTGAATAAATAAATAAACACCTGATTTATAAATAAATAAATCTTGATTTAAACACCGGAATGTATAAGTACTTTTCCGAATTCGATATAATCGAATTCGCCGATTAACTCTCTTCATGTAATCTCTATTTGATTAACTCTTCTTCGAATAACCTATATTCGATTATCACTCTTCGAATAACTTATATTCGATTAACTCACTCTTTCGAGTAAACTATATTCGATCTCTTTCTTTCGAATACGCTATATTTGATTTAACTCCTTTCGAATAAACTATATTCGATAATCTCATTTTCGAATAACTAAATTCGATTAACTCCCTTCGATTAACTAATAATCGATAACTCCTATCGATTAACTAATAACCGATAATTCCTTTCGATTAACTAATAATCGATAACTCCCTTCGATTAACTAATAATCGATAACTCCTTTCGATTAACTAATAATCGATAACTCCCTTCGATTAACTAATAATCGATAACTCCTTTCGATTAAACTAATCGATAACTCCTTTCCTTTAACTCTATTCGAATAAACTATATTTGATACTCCTTTAACTCTATTCAAATAACCAATATTCGACTAACTCCTTTGGATTAACTCATTTGGATTAACTTGGTTTGATTAAATCATTTTAATTAACTCGACTTGATTAATTCATCTTAATTAACTCGACTTGATTAACTCATCTTAATTAACTCGACTTGATTAACTCATCTTAGTTAACTCTAACTAGTTAACTCTAACTGATTAACTCTAACCGATCAACTCTAACTGATCAACCCTAATTGATTAACTCTAACTGTTTAAATCTAATTGATCAACTCTAACTGGTTAACTCTAACTCATTTACTCTATTCGATTAGCTCTAATTGAATGACTAATATTCGATTAACTCATTTCGATTTACTCTTTTGAATTAAATCCTTTGATTTATTCCTTTGAATTTATCTCCTTTGATTAATTCCTTTGAATTAACTCCTTTGATTAATTCCTTTGAATTTATCTCCTTTTCTATTTGTTTACTTAACAAATAACTATTCCCTTTTTCAATTCTATTTATTTAATAAATAAATAATTCTTTTTATAAAATCCTTTGATTTTATAAATATTTCCTTTTCAATATAATATTGAAAAATTCCTTTTGTAATTATTCTATTTATTTCTAAATAGATATTCCTTTTATAATTCTATGTACTTTGATTTAATCCTATTTATTTAACAAATAAATATTCCTTTGATTTAATCCTATTTATTTAACAAATAAATATTCCTTTTTATCTTTCTATTTATTTAACAAATAAATATTTTCCTTTTCTATTTGTTTCACAAATATTTTTCCTTTATAACTCTTATTTATTTCCCAAATAAATAATCCCTTTATACTTCTATTTATTGTCCCAATAAATATTCCTCTTTATAAAATCCTTTGATTTTATAAATAATTCCCTTTTTATCTTTATCATATTTATTTCCAATAAATATTTTCTTTTCAAAACCCTTTTGATTTTATAATTGTTTCCTTTTATAAAATCCCTTTTTCCTATTCTATATATAATCCATTGATTTTATATAACTAATTTATTTTCAAAATATACTTTGAAAATCCTCTTTCTACATGCCAGTATTTCTTACGGTATTTAAAATACCAAATCACAATGATCGGTATCATTTAAACACACATAATCATCAACAAATTATACATCACATCATATATCACAATATATGAAACAAAACAGTATTTAAATATTGAGGAACCCAGTTGGGTCCCTCCAACCTGTTTCCCTGCACCACAGATGTTAATCAACATAATAACATCGTTTTCATTTCGATATGAAATATTCTGATAAACAGAATCAATATTTGATTAAAGATTTATATAAATATCGTTATCTATAATTTCAACCAACACATAAGCAATTCAACCAAATAGTTAACACACATCAAACAACAGATAATTATCAGTTCTAAGAATACGTTATAAAAATATAACTGTTCAGAGTTGGTGAGTTTTACTCACATTGGACGATCATCGTTAATAACGATAACCATCGCTTGATTCAGACGGACAATTTATTTTGCTATAAATTGTAACGAGCTCCGATGGACTTCCAGTCAGTTCCATCGTGTAGTGTCTGTCCATATGATCCCAACGGATCTTGTTTCGTCAGATTCTGATCACGTACGAGAAAGATATGATTTACACAAGTTGATATACTCTTTATATTAAATAAAACTTGAATTTAAATTAGAAATTGGGCTTTACCCCTTGTTATTCCTTCACGTCAGCCCATTCACTCCTTTACGTCGGCCCACTCTATTGTTACAGGCCCACACTCCCTTTCTTTGATTAACCAGACCCGCTTTAATCTCCTCCCCCAAAATATCTTCTTCACCGATTCTATCCAAAATCTCATTCTTCATCATTAACACAACCATGATAACCAAATACTTGCATACTTAAATTTCTGTATCCCCTTAATCCGCTCTAGGTAACCAAAAACAGCACAGTATCATTCCACCGTGCTTCCTCCATCAACTTCCTTTAAATATATGAACCCGTCCACTTTGAATACCTCTCCCTCCCCATTCATAACAGTTCTTTCGCCCTCCTCTTGCAAAAGAAACACCAACTCCATTTCATACGCCAGGTTCTCCAAACCCGGATCCATATTTTCCCTCTCTAGGCTTTCAACCCGCCATGAATGTGCCTTGCTTGTGTATGCTTCTTCCAAAACTTCATTTCACTGTCAAGAACTTCGAACTCCCTTCATGTATTCCTTAGCCCAATATTTTGCTAAGCAAAAGATTCAGCGCAAGCTTTAATACACATACATGTGTTGTACGTCCACCCTTACCATGCGGTTTCTCTGTTTCACAACCCGCAAGTTTTTCCAGTACAAACCCATTACGAACTGCCACTGAGGATCATGTATGTTTGTTTCAGAATTTGTAGAGGAGAGTTGAGTTTTGTTTTGAAAATGCGGTTTACCATTGAAAATGCTTCGGCATATTTTCGGAAGAATAAACAGTAGTGGAGGGTTGGGTATTTAAAATACTAGGAGTCTTTGTGGTTAGGTGGAGATACACGTATATTATTTTTATTGGTGAAGAAAAATGTGCGGTCTGCATGAATTGTCTTCGAGATGGAAGGGTATGAGTTGTCTTCACGTACATCACGGAAAGGGTATGAGTTGTCTTCGTGTACATCACGGAAAGCACCAGTGAAGGACGATACATATACTTAGCATGAAAGGAATCCCTTTCTTTATATATATATATATATAATTTGATTTTAGGGTACTGTGATACACAATATTTATCATTTTATGACCATTATCGACAAAAATAAAAATATCGTTGGGACGAGCAATGTGTCACGATCCCAAAAACACAATAATATAGGTCCGTTAACTTACTCTGTGAAATCCGGAAATGTTGATATAAGGTGCAAAATACTCCAAATAAAAAGTTGCGTATTTAATTAATTAAAAATTACAATAAAATTCTAAAAATTAAATTATCACTACGTCTCAAAATAATCTAGTCTAAATTCGAAACTGGTATCTAGTTATATCGAATAAACCGTTACGGTTGATAAACGATTCTATAGCGACTATTTTAAAATTTGATTTGGATACAACTCACAATCTACACGAGGAAATCCTGATTTTTCTCTTCCATCAAAAAAATGTACTTCACCAGCTCTGAACGTTTTTTGTTTCACAGAAATCCGATTTAAAACGGCTTTTGTATATTTGTTTAAAGTTCGAATCGCCAAATTACGAACTATCGTGCCATTTCGAGCTCGATTATAATTATAATATAATTATATGTTCAAACTTCGTTTAAATAATATATTCGTTATTCAAATTAAATTCCTAACTGAATTTTCCAGTTCACACGATATTATCACTTCAACTTAATTCTGATTATTTCAGAATTAAATATATTATTCTATTATTTAATTAAATATTCAATATTATTTAATTAAACGACCATTTAAATCTCTAAACCATTATTTAAGTAATTAAATTAATTAATTATTACACCATAAAAATACGGTTCATTATAGTTTCTTTTTATAACCTTTAGAAGAATAAATTATATAATCTTATAAAGGTGAAAGAAGAATGTATACCTTTATTCTTCATAACATCTAAATTGCTTCAATTTCCATCTGTTAAAATCACATTTAATTTTCTCTCTACAATTTCAATCAGAACTATCCTTTTATTTTTAGGTCACAAAGCGTATGCAAGCATTTTTGGTAAGAGGTATAAGTATGTTTGGGCTTTAATATTCTCTATAATGTATCATTTATCAGAATACAATCAACAATTTTAATGAGAGAAATTAATTCTCATGTGGAAACATTTTTAAAGTTAACAACTTTCTCCATGACCCTTTGCTTCAACCGCACCTAATTTCTGCATTCATTATGAAAAGCAGGAAGTTAGCAAGGTTGAATTTCTCTTTATATAAAGGACTATAGTAGTGATATTGTTAGGATTGTCTCGCATGTTGTTAAGGAGGAATGATGGTTTGGATGCAAAAGTCTCACATCATGAAATAAATTAAAGGAGGCAAGCACAAATATGAGTTGGTAGGCACATAACAAAAAGGATTCCTTTTGTTACAAGGATGTGTGTGCCAATTCATATGCGTGCGCCCTATGCTAGAGGAGGGGGCTATGTTCGGTCCGTCGTTACATAACAGTGGTATCGAACCGAAGGTTACAGACTGAGCCATGCAAGCAAGGAAGTGCTCTCAAAAGATACTCGTAGGATGTGAGTCAAGGGGAAGACTGTTAGGATTCTCTCGCATGTTGTTAAGGAGGAATGATGGTTTGGATGCAAAAGTCCCACATCATGAAATAAATTAAAGGAGGCAAGCACAAATATGAGTAGGTAGGCACGTAACAACAGGGATAGCTTTTGTTACAAGGACATGTGTGCTAATTCATATTTATGTGACCTATGCAGGAAGTATGGGGCTTTGTTTGGACTGTCGTTACATAACAGATATTAAGAACTTAACGCCACAGAAATGTTTTCTTTATAGTCCCATAATAAAAAGAAGGTGGTTTAGTGTTTTTTTCGTTATATAACATAAAGTAATTTTTTGATGATAAAAAGTTAACTTTATTTGGCTGTATGAGAACTTAAATTTTTGCATAACTTAAATGAACTTTTTTATTACGTTGATTTTATTTCCCTTTATCTTTTATCTAGTCGAAAAGGTTTGCTATAGTTTGTAAAATGTTGTGAGAAAGCATAAGCGTCTATCGATTAACAATAAAAGAAACTCATTTTATGAGAAGTTAAAAAAATACACAATGGTTATTGAATAAAAAAAACCTTTTGAAACATCACCAATTTCAAATATACACTAAAAAATTGACCTAAGAAAAAGTAAGAGAATAAATCATGAAAACATCTAAAACCCAAGAAAATAGAACATGCACGTTTAATGAGCATGTATACATGTCATTTTCCACATAGCAATGATAATATTATTGATTTAATCAAGGATTATATATAATGAAAGCATTCTGCTAATTATCATATTCTAAGGCCATAAATTATCTATTACGAAAGCATTATCTATAACGAAAGCAACCCACCATACATTACATAGGTCTGTGATAATTCCCTTTTTTATGCCAAAAAAAAACGAAGTCGTTGGCTCATCGTAAAGTCTAATAAATCCGCTGTGAGTTAGCATGTACATCTTAAACAAGGAATATTATGAAATCTGATAACATCTTGGACCTAATATCAAGGAAAACGATTAAAAAGGGAAAGAAATGAATACAACATGAACGAAAATTTCAAAAGCTCAAATGTGAAGGTTTTTTTTGCTCTTTATCAATGGTTTAAATCATTTAATAAACACTATACTAATTTGTAAATTAAATAGTAACAAGATACATTATAATAATCACATGCCAAAATTAATTATCACTGGATTACTAAACTCAAATGTCTAGTCATGGAAACTATTTACGTTTGTCATCAAATGATAGAAAAGAAACAAACAAAGTTTGGCAAACATTACAATCAGAGAAACCATACTAAAAAAATGCTAGTATAGTACTCAATCTGCAAACACAATTTTTATGAAGGGGAATAATATTCGAGACAAATGGCGAATTTTCTGTAGAAGTCTTTTTTTAGCATAACGGTTGTATAGAGCGGATCTACATGTCCGGTTCATATATTATAAATAATAGGATAATATATATCGGTCAACAAGCCTGACCGATGACTCAAATAGTGGTAGTTATGCATGCGGGTATGCATGCACTAGAAGTGCGTTGTACGTAGCGCAAATAGATATATACAAAGTTGATTTACAGATAACTAAAATACACAACCAGAAGATAAACATATGAGCTGAAGTGCACAGCTTCCAAAACATTGCTACTAGAAACAAACCAAAAGACAGGCATAAGTGTACTCGGTGCTTGAGTGACAGCTGAGCAGGTGGAGATTACCATGGGCGGGGGTAGTTCCTTCGTTGCTGGTGACCAAGCGCCTCCAAGCTGCCTACTGTCTCGTCCCAAATGGTGGCAGTACCCATGATGGTAGGTATGTATGGCGCTGGCTGGGTACCAGAAAACGATGTATTAAGCCAGGCACTGCGGCAGACGACAGAAGTTGAAAGTGCAGGAGCAATCATCAGAGACAAGCCATTCAAAGGAGGTGGTGGTTGTGGTGGTGTATTAACGGCTAGGGAGAGTTTTTGATCTTCATGAGTGGTAGGAGTGGCAACTATGGTAAAATGTTCAGATAGGTCAATGTCGTTGAGGGGGTCCTTTCTTGGTTCACGTAACGGCCCTAGATCCCATCCATATGGACCAGTCACTTCTATGGAGCTCTCAGATAGCGGAAGCAGATAAGGGTTAGCTAGAATTGGAGCAATGGGTTCAGGGATGGTAGCTTCAATTTGCATGGCATCAAAGCGGAGTTCTGGGCTAGGTTCTCGTAAATTGAAGGGTTCCATCTTAAAATCGTGGTTGTTCTCCCACTGATTACCTAGGAGTAGGTCCTCTGGTTTAAGGGTTGGGTCGAAATGGTCACAGTCCTCGATTGCGATGATGTAATGCGCGTTGTTGAGGTAGAAGGAGTAGGTGGAGGGTAGCGTTATAGCCTTAAGGAGTCGCACTCTAGCAAAGACGAAACGAAAGTCCCTTTGGGCCTACCCGCAATCGTCTTCCCTAAGGAAAAGGCCGACTGGATAGATGGTGGTGCTCAGGAGTCAGGAGATGTCGGAGGTGAATGGGGAAGCCTCTTATTCTAACCCACATGGTAGGCCAGAATTCTCTGACAACAGTTTCAGGCATCCAAGCTTCAAGTGCAAGCGAGCTTCCAAGCTTTTGAATGAACCGGCGGTTGAGGGCTGTGAGGTAAAGGTCAGCTGAAGGGAACTGGATAAGGTAGTTGTGGTCGCCAATGATGTAGATGTTTCAATCGAAGTGGCGGAAGAAATCAGAAAGCGTGGAGCATATTGAGTGAATATTCCAGTAGCCAGCGATGATGGAGACGCGGATGAGGTTGGTGGCATTAGTAGGGAGAGCCATGTCCGCAAAAGTGGAAGAGGAAATGAGAGAGCTATATCCATGGAAGTATTGCACGCCTAATGTGTTTCAGGGATCCAGGACCATCAATATACATGTATCTGGAAAAAATAGCTAATAATTTATCAACCATTAAATCATATCAGAAACAAAATCGTGTTCAAGGTACACTAGAGTAAATAATAAGAAAGAAGAATAGAGACACCAATATACACAAGATATTTCACTACCAACATTCGTTAAATTTTCTTGTAATATCAACATATCTTAGAGCCAATAACATTTTACATGAGATTACACTTAGATATCTAAATAACAGCCCACAAAAACAAAGAAAATAAGAAATTTACCTAATGTTATGCATATGTATAGAAATAAAATTCAGAATTATATAGAACATAAATTTTGATGAAAATAATTTTTCGAAATAAATTATTTCACACTTGAACATAGATAATGCTTTATTTTAAGAACATATCCCTTCCATTTTCAAAAATATAAAGAATAAAGTAATGAACTTAAGTGACATAACTATTTCATTTTTATTTTCAAACAATTGTTAAAGTGAAAATTGCAAAATAAATATGTGGTGTTGTATGTACAGGCGAAAGTTACAAATTATATATGCAATATAAACATACAAAAAGGCATCTGCACTTTTTTAATTTTGCTCAAAATTATGAGTACAGTCCAAATACTACTCGCAGTTTTTAACATAAGGATAATTATAATATGAAAATAATATGATAATGCCAACATGTAAACCCTACAATTTA
The DNA here is from genome assembly GCA_030737875.1 of Allium sativum. NCBI lineage: Eukaryota > Viridiplantae > Streptophyta > Magnoliopsida > Asparagales > Amaryllidaceae > Allium > Allium sativum. Next base: position 709,759,593 of record CM060919.1, on the reverse strand, counting down.
TGGTGACATAGAACAATGTGAATTTATTCCAAATAGAAGACAAAAGCTACACAAGTAAAAAGTTGGCAACTGACATTGATGAACCAAAATTCATTGCATGTTGTCCATCGATGCAAATAATACGAAATGCTACATGACTTGATTATTTAAGACACCATTTATCATCGTTTATCACCGTTAGAGTTAGTAAAATATATAGTGTATATGACTTCTCATAATTGTAAATAAAATAAGCAAATGAATAGCAGCCGTGTTCTCCATAATAAAAATATTGTATACTCTGTATAAGTGGGCTTGTATAACTGGGTTGCGCAGCCCATTTTCATTTTATTGCAAAACGTTACACAGACAATGTCTATAAATACAAAGCATATGTACATATCAAAGTATCAATAAGAAAGAAAATTTCCTTTGCTCTCATTATGTAACACCCCGAATTTTAACAGCACTAAAAATGATAAATTAAAAAATAATTAATTTAATATTCAGAATTAAGTGAAATGGACTGCGCCATTGCGTTCATCTCAGAATTCTGGTCAAAATAGATACCTGGTTTGCGTAAAATGAACACCGTATGAAGAAGCTATTAAGGTTTGAAGTTTGTATATGCGCAAGAAGAATATGTATATATATTAAATCCAGAAATTCAAAATTAGGTCCAAAAATTCAAAATCACGTGGAATTAGGGAAGCGGGAAATTTCCTCTTAGGGGTGTCGACCCCTCAAGGGGGGTTCGACACCCCTGCGTCAGACTGAGTAGATTAGGGTTTCGAGCATCTATATATATGGCCTTATTTTTCCTGACTTTGCACACCAAAAATAATGGAGGACTAGATGTTGTCTCTGCCCAGATTGGATCTAACCTTTTCTTCTTCAGTAATCAATTAAAGTTAATCAAATTAGAGATCTGTGATTCAACATCTACAAGCTTTTTCCTATTTCCTAGATCCAAAGTTCATGTTAATTTTAGATCTAAATAATTAAAAAGTAAAACTTGACATGACTATGATTTGGATCTATGCCTATGACCATGTGAATCATATCAGATCTGTTATAACCTGTTTACCTGTTATTCTGGCATGACTATTGTACTAGATCTGAACCTATACCTATTTACCATGTCAGATCTGCCATTGTTATTGATCTAATTCACTGTTTAGCTCATCTTATGCATGTTTACGATGTCCTTATTATGTTAGAATCAGTTCTATTGTCACATGTTCATTAGATCTACCCCTTTGTGCCTGTCTTATCATTTTGCCACTATGCGAATATGCCTTTTTCTGCCATTATATGTCAAACTTGTTAGTATGATCATTTCTGTCCTTCTCCCTTCATCTTTTCCCTTTTTCTTTTTATATCCAGGTTACCTTCGTGCCTAAGCATGCCGTTGAAATATGCAAATGCGTTAAATTGGGAACGAGGGGAAAAACCGTTAATTTGCGGCATACTTGTAATTGGAATTTGGGTATAATTTAAATCCAATACATGAACATGAATTTGGAGACATAAATCAACTTGTGGTTAAAAACCTTAGTTTGGGTATATGGTTCATTATGAACATAATTTGGGAAAAGGGGCATGAAAACCTATAACGACATAGGAATAATTGGTTGACAATTGAAATGCCTAGAATTACAGTAATTAGAAACGATAACCGCGCTTAGTCACGAGGTTAGATTACATTTGTGGTGGAAGTCTGCCCGGAACCGACCGATATATCCAGTGACCAAAAGTGGTAAATCTAATGTGAGGGGTCTAAGTGCATAAACACGAGACATGTTAGGAAATGAGGTTAAGTCCGAATTGTGGAATAAGTCTACCCAGAACTGACCGGCATATCCAGCATCCACAAGTGTATGCTTAATGTTGGAGGTCTGGCACATTATAACCATAAATGAATATGGTAATAAATTGGAATACTTAACCGAGAATCCATAGGGATTGTATGAACATATAACTTGAATTGGGGTTAAGTAAACTTGTTTGAAACAGTAGGTGGTTTAAGTAAATCAGAGGTGGGTGGGTAATATTTATATATAGGCCCACAAACTTAACCTATGGGGTTATGCAGTCTTTTACTCTGGTATGGCATAACCTATGGAAAATCTAGTGGGGATGCAAGCGTAGGGGAAAGATTCCATCATCTTGTGTGTAGGACCCGTTTCACTCAGTAACCCATATATAGGTATCAAACGAGTACTCCGAGCTAGGTTGAAGTTGGGGCATGCTTACTGGGCTGATTATAAGAGATCCAAACGTGGGGGACGGTGTAGCGGCGTGTATCGATGGAATCATGTGCGTGCATTTGTCTGACAAAGGAAGTTAAGACGTCGTGACACCTGTAGATATAGTTGTGCACATCCTGTAAATGGAGAGTTTCCACTTTAGGGAGTGATACACTCTACTGTGGAGCCAGCATACGGTATCTATGTAATAAGGGCCCGATCGATTAGAGTAGTAGTTAGGGTACATCTAGACTCCAGTATGTTGGGCTGTCTGTTGATTGTATGTAGTGAAAACCTCTCACTGGAAGTACACCTAAGCCTACCACCTAAAAACTTGTTGGGGATCATCTTGTTAATAAGACACTAGTATTGGTGCAGAGAAATCATTAGAGCAGTGCTACTTATTCTATTCAGTTGTCCTGTTTACCTTGTCATACTTGCCTTATATGTTGTTATCTCTCTTATCCACTTTATATGCATATCATGATACTTTACTTATTTTTTTGCTAAAAGTAACTGGACTCGCCAGACTTATGTCTGACCTATTTTGTTTCCTCTTCTTTCTCTTCTATTTCCCTCCCCCATGTTCTCAGGGTGGGAATACTCAAGCTTGATCATGATTCTGCTTAGCTTTGCTTGGAATTTCTTAGATGTATTACTCGAGCTCTTATCTTTTCTACTATGGCTATGTTTTATTTAAGGAATTACACTTCTTTATTATTGTACTCTGATGTTTTAAGTACAAGACAGAAATTTTAACGATGTACTGGGTTATGTATTTTCATACCTATGATGTTTTTGAACCATGATGTTGTGCTTTATGATTTATAAAGTTGGTTTTTAAATTCTGCTGTTATTTTATATTTGTCTTGTAATGTTTCTGTTTACCTATACGCTTCATGAAACTTAATGCATTCTCTTAATGAGTGACATTAACGGACGTGGGGTGTCACACTTGGTAGCAGAGCTGATGGTTACCAGATTAGATAAAAGTTTTTGAAAATTATTTTCAAAAAGGTTTTAAAAGAAAGCAATTTCAAAAGAAAACTCTGTTTTGAAAAACATATTCCCCAAAGCCATATGTAATATCTTTCAATCCTTTGTCTAAATCCCTTTTCTTTTTCTTTTCAGCATGTCTGAGGAACCTAATATTCTGGAAAGCGTTCAGATACCAGGCTAGTTCCGTAGGTATCTTGAGGCTACGACGTCTGCCGAGGGCTAAGGAAACACTCCTACCCCAGCTACACCAGTCATTCCTCCTCCTCCGCGAGCAGATAATTTCTTTAAGATCTGCAAGGACTTCCGTGCTATGGGTGGAAAGCCATTCAATGGAACTGAGATGTTCGTAGAGGCAAGAAACTGGCTCTAGGAGACGGAGGATCTTTTTGGAATCTTCGATGTTGACGATCGTAGGAAGATTCAGTTAGCCGCATAGCTACTGAAAGATGAAGCTTCGTTCTGGTAGGAAGTGATGCAAGCAAGGCGTCCAATGGAGACTTGGGATGATTTTCGGCAAAGATTTGAAATGAAGTTTCTATCTCAAGCCGAGCAAAGCATGCAAATGGAGAGGTTTCTGGCACTCAATCGAGGAGGCATGACTATCGAAGAATGTGTTAACAAATTCAACCAATTAGCAAGGTTTGGGTTGGAGCTAGTAGATACTGCGCATAAGAAGGCTTTGCGGTTTGCTAAAGGACTGAATGAACCCCTCCATGGTTAGCTATGTCCCACATTCCGATGGAGGCTACTTTTGAAAGGCTCGTTGATATGGCCTTGATGCATGAGGAAGACAAAGGTGAGAAGAAATAAGTTGAAGTGAAGGAAACACAAAATATGAAGGTATAGCCCAAGAAGGGGCAACAGCAACAACAAAAGAAAGAAGGAAAGAATGACAAGGCTAAGGATAAGAGGAAGTGCCATAATTGTGGACGTGAGGGTCATTTAATCAAAGACTGCAAAAGAAGAAAGAATGCTTGCTTCAATTGTGGAGAGGTTGGACACTTTTCTAAGCAGTGCCCGAAGAAGCAATGGCAAGGTCAAAGGGTAGGAGCATCCGGAGGGCAAGTTCATGCTCTCGCGATCAGTACTCCAGATCAAGGTAGGAAAGTTTCTGTGGAAGGTTTGATTTCTCTTTCCAATCATCTTATTAGAACTCTTTTTGGTTCTGGCGCTTCACATTCGTTTATATCTGATTTTGTGGTTGAGTCTCTGTACCTTAGTACAAGTATGGTAGTGGATCCCATTGTTGTCTCAAACCCCGTTGTTGGTTCAACACATTGTCCATGATTTGTCGAGGTTTGAGAATATCTGTGTTAGGCATCGAGTTTGAATGCGATGCATATGTGCTCGGTTTTATAGGCTATGGTTTGATTCTAGGGATGGATTGGCTAGCCATGTATGGTGTTATTCTAGATTGTGAGAGGAGGGTCGTTAGACTTTTGACTTGCCATGGGAGGACCCTCGAGATTTCTTCTGACCCTAAGGGGTATGTCATGCTTAGTTTTCTAGGGTCTCTTGACACATATATCAATGATCTGCAATCTGTACCAGTAGTCCGTGAGTATTTTGACATTTTTGAGGAGGTTCGGGGCTTACCTCCGAAGCGCAAGATCGACTTTCGTATATACTTGGTATACACTGCAAAGCCAGTTGCATTACATGTGCGCCATATGGCTCCAACAGAAAGGAGGGAGCTTGGTAAGCAAGTAGGGGAGCTACTTGAGAAAGGATTTATTAGGCGAATCATAACCGAATAGGGTGCTCCGATGGTATTCACAACTAAGGTGGATGGTTCCCTTTGCTTGTGTGTGGATTATAGAGAGTTGAACAAACTCACAAATAAAAATAGGCACCCATCCCAAGGATAGATGATTTGTTTGACTAGCTTGTTGGTGCATCAATATTCTCTCAATTTGACTTGGCCACGGGGTTTCATCAATTGAGGGTGGCCGAGGACAGTGTAGACAGACCGCTTTTAGGACCCCAGATGGTTTCTTTGAATGGCTCGTTATGCCTTTTGGGTTGATGAATGCACCCATCTATTTTGTTGATTTGATGAGTAGGATGTTTCGGGAGTTTCTAAATAAGTTCGTTGTGGTCTTTGTTGATGATATCTTGATCTTCTCAAAGAGCGAGGAAGAGCATGCTCAATGTTTGAGAGAAAGTTTTGAAAATTCTATGTGCACATAAGCTTAAAGCGAAATTCTCCAAATGCCATTTTCGGAGAAATGAGGTGAGATTTCTAGGGCATGTGTTTTCTAAAGAGGGGATAACGGTAGATCCTGCAAAGGTAGTTGCAATCCAAGATTTGAAAATTCCTAAGAATGTAACGGAAGTAGGAAGCTTTCTTGGATTGGCAGGCTATTATAGGAAGTTCATTAAGGACTTCAAGAAGATTTCAGCCTCACTCATTAGGCTGATGAAGAAGAATTTGACGCTCTCAGGGGGTATAGATTGTGATATTGCTTTCCAATGATTGAAGAGGGCTCTGACAACAGCCCCAGTCCTGACCTTTCCTGATGGAGGCAAAGTGTTTACAGTGTACACTGATGCATGTGTTACAGAGCTTGGTACGGTTCTGATGCAAGAGGGGAAGGTAGTATGTTATGGGGGTAGACAGCTAAGGGTTCATGAGAAGAACTACCCTACCCATGATTTAGAGCTAGCTGCCATAGTATTCACACTTAAGACATGGCATCATTATTTGCTTGGAGAGAAGTTCGAGTTGTACAACGATCACAAATCTCTCAAGTACTTGTTCTCATAGAAGGATCTTAATTTAAGGCAATAAAGGTGGATGAAGTTCCTAGCATCTTATGACTTCGAGATTGATTATACACCTGGCAAGGGTAATGTGGTGGCAGATGCGCTAAGTAGGCAGAGGATGGCCATAAGTCCTCTGTTTGTGGAAAGGAAAAGCTTAGAGTTTATATCAGCTTTTGATTTTAGACCCTCCATTGAGTTGTTGTCTGGCTAATTTGAATCATTGGAAGTGCGGCCTACTCTTATGGATCAGATAGGAGCTTTGCAGCTAGAGGACCCACAAATTTTAGACATCTTGAATAAGCTCAATAAAGGGGAGACTTCAAGACACCTCAGTAGATATTCCATAGACGATAAAGGGTTGTTGCGGCGAGATGGGAGGCTTAATGTTCCTCAAACTGGGAGTTTGTTAAAGACAGTCCTAGAGGAAGCCCATCATTCTAAGATGACCATTTATCCAGGCAGTGATAAGATGTATAGAATATGAAGAGGGTTTTCTTTTGGGCTGGGATGAAGAAAGATGTGATAGAGTTTGTTTCTCGATGTTTGATTTTCCAGGAAGTCAAAGCTGAGCAAAAGAAGCCCGGCGGTTTACTTCATTCTTTAGAGGTTCCAAAGTGGAAGTGGGAGAGCTTCTCTATGGATTTCATCGATGGTTTTCCTAGATCAAGGAAGGGCAACACCAGCATTCGGGTTGTAGTAGACAGACTTACTAAGAGCACTCATTTCATTTCGGTTAAGAGTTAGAGGACAACATCATGGTTAGCCGTAGTTTATGTCTGTGAGATAGTCCGTCTTCATGGAGTACCGTCCAGTATCATAAGTGATCGTGACCCCATTTTCACTAGTGAGTTTTAGGGGAGCTTGCAAGATGCGTTGGGTACACAACTATGTTTGAGCACTGCTTATCACCCTCAGACCGACGGGCAAACAAAAAGAGTAAACATGGTTCTTGAGGATCTTTTAAGGTTGTGTATCCTAGACTTCGGAGAGATTTGGGAAGAGCATCTTCCTTTAGTAGAGTTCACCTTCAACAATAGTTATTAAGCTAGTATTGGCATGGCACCCTTCAAAGCATTGTACGAACGACCCTATAGATCACCAACTTGTTGATGGGAGACTATAGAAAGACTTTTACTTGGACCAGATATGGTTAAAGAAACATCCGAGAAGATTGATCTTATTAGACGGTGAATGAAGACTGCTCAGGATAGGCAAAAGTCATATGCGGACAAGAGAAGGACTGACATTGAATTTGAGGTAGGAGACATGGTTTTCATTAAAGTGTCACCTTTGAGGAATGTGGTTTACTTTGGATCTGTAGGGAAATTGGCACCAAGATTTGTAGGGCCATTTCCCATAACAGAAAGAATTGGCCAAATGGCCTATAGGGTAAAGTTACCTGAGAGACTGTCTGGTGTTCATGATGTTTTGCAGGTTTCTCATTGGCGGAAGTGCTTGCATGATACTGTAGAAATAGTTGAGCCGAGTACATTGGTAGAAGTAGAGGTGGAACGGGAGGCGACAGTTAGGTGAATTCCCACTCGTATCCTTGGATCATAAGTTAAGAAGCTACGCAATAGAGAAGTCAAGTTGATGAAGGTTCAGTGGGGAGATAACCCAGAGGAAGCGACTTGGGAGACCGAAGACATGATTCGTGCTTTGTACCCTTTTCTTTTCGAGGGTATGCTTCCTTTCCAAAGCTTTTATTTATGCTTCTTTCTATCATTTGAGTATGTCCTATCGATTGATTCTTCGACCATTAGGTAGGAAACCGATAGATGAAAACATGTATTTGAAACATGTTATGTTCGATAGATGCAATTGGATGCAAGTGTTTGCTAGTGGTTTCTTGTGGATGCATATACACACACATTAGGCACTAGATCGGCTCAATCACTCTCATACCGCATATGGATGTGTGTAAATTTTTATTCTTTATTGGATGAATGTGGATGTATCATCATATGGATGTTGCATTTGGATGGATTATTGTGCACACATATAAAACTTACATGTTATAATAGGATCAATTGCATACATGTTGGATTCATGACACTAACATACATTGCATTAAGGAGGTCGACTGAATCAGTAGACTGCCCGATCTTCCGCATTAGCATAAGGACATATACACACGCCTTTGCATATGTTCATATAAGCATTAGAAATCCTTTAAGGACAATGTATGCCTATGATTGGTGGATGAGTAGATGGATGTGGATGGTAGGACATATATTCTTCTTAACTTAGAGATTTCAGGAAAGGGGAGAATGTAACACCCCGAATTTTAACAACACTAATAATGATAAATTAAAGAATAATTAATTTAATATTTAGAATTAAGTGTAACAGACTACACCATTGCGTTTGTCTCGAAATTCTGGTCAAAATAGCCAGGCTACTTTCGAGCCTAGGGATGCCGCCGAAATATGCGAACACATTAAATAGGGAATGAGGAGGAAAACATTTAATTTGTGGCATACTTGTAATTGGAATTTGGGAATAATTTGAATGCAATTCATGAACATGAATTTGGAGATATAAATCAATTTGTAGTTAAAAACCTTAGTTTGGGCATATGGTTCATTATGAACATAGTTTGGGAAAAGGGGCATGAAAACCTATAACAACATAGGAGTAATTGGTTAACAATTGAAATGCCTAGAATTACAGTAATTAGAAACAGTAATCGCGCTTAGGCACGAGGTAAGATTACACTTGTGTGGAAGTCTGCCCGGAACCGACCGGCATATCCAGCGACCACAAGTGGTAAATCTAATGCGAGGGGTCTAAGTGCAAAAACACGAGACATGCTAAGACACGAGGTTAAGTCCGACTTGTGGAATAAGTTTGTCCGGAACCGACCGAAATATCCAGCATCCACAAAATGTTGGCTTAATGTGGGAGGTCTGGCACATTATAACCATAAATGAATATGGTAATGAATAGGAATACTTAACCAAGAATCCATAGTGATTGTATGAACAATATAACTTGAATTAGGGTTAAGTAAACTTGTTTGAAACAGTGGGTGAGTTAAGTAAATTAGGGGTGGGTGGGTAACATTTATATGTAGGCCCACAAACTTAACCTATGGGGTTATGCAATCTTTTACTCTGGTATGGCATAACCTGTGGAAAATCTAGTGGGATGCAACCGTAGGGGGAACTTTTATCATCTTGTGTGTATGACCCATTTCAGTCAGTAACCTATATATATGTATCAAACGAGTACTCCGAGCTAGGTCGGAATTGGGGCACTCTTACTGGGCTGATTGTAAGAGATCCAAACGTGGGGGATGATGTGGACGGCGCAAACCGACGGAGTCATGTGCATGCATGGGTCCGGCAGAGGAAGTTAAGACGTTGTGACACCTGTAGATATGGTTGTACACATCTTGAAAATGAAGGGTTGCCACTTTAGGGAGTGATACGCCCTAATGTGGGGCCAGCAACGGGTGTCTAAGGAATAGGGAGTCGATCGATTAGGGTAGTAGTTAGGGTACATCTAGACTCCGGTATGTTGGGCTATCTGTTGATTATATTGGGTGAAACCCTCTCGTCGGAAGTACACCTAAGCCTACCACCTATACTTGTTTGGGATCATCTTGTTAATAAGACACTAGTATTGGTGCAGAGAAATCATTAGAGAAGTGCTTTTTATTCTATCCAGTTGTCCTGTTTACCTTGTCATACTTGCCTTATCTCTCTTATCCACTTTATGTGCCTGTCATGATACTTTTAATTATTTTTATGCTAAAAGTAACTGGACTCGCCAGACTTATGTCTGACCTATTTTGTTTCCTCTTTTTTCTCTTTCTCCCCCAGGTTCTCAGGGTGGGAATACTCAAGCTTGATCAGGATTTTGCTTAGCTTTGCTTGGAGTTGCTTAGATGTGTTGCTCGAGCGCTTATCTTTTCTACTATGGCTATGTTTTATTTGGGAAATTATGCTTCTTTATTATTGTACTCTGATGTTTTAAGTACAAGACAGAAATTTTAATGATGTACTGAGTTATGTATTTTCAGACCTATGATGTTTTTGAACCCCGATGTTATGCTTTATGATTAATAAATTTTGTTTTTAAATTCTGCTATTATTTTATATCTATCTTGTAGTGTTTCTATTTCTGTTTACCTATAACGCTTCACGGAACTTAATGCATTCTCTTAATGAGTGACAATAACGGACGTGGGGGGTCACATATTACAAATTATGTTATTACAAAATTATATCTCTCCAAAACTTAATTTGGTATCAGAGCAACGCCATTGCTTAACCGCATCTTTGATCCTATAATCTCTGGAACCGCACTGTGCATTTGTGGAGAATATATCCATCAGATTTTATCATCACCACTTGGATATCTGGACTCATCAGGAAAACTTTCTTCATTTGAGTTCAATATTTACTGATCAAAGACTAGTGTTGTGCCAAGCCTTACAGCGGCTGCAACAACTGTTGATCGCAAATCTTATACAAGAAAGTCTACAATTCCATAGTTGATCAGGATATTCAAAAAACATTTTCTATTCAAGAAAATCTTTTCAGAAAGCACCTGTTCTTATCAAGAATCCTCATTCGATCCATTATTATCGTAAAAGATTCCAAGACTATCAAATACTCTGAAAATCACAATACTAAACTACAAATTTCATATCTTTACCTATTTCTTGATTTCATCATCACATCATGGTCGAAATATCCACTTCAAATGGGAATGAATCCACTACATCAAGGGTCAATTTACCACCACCAGCTGTTGAGCAAATCAAAACAGTTGTGAGCCCACAAAGTCAGTTGATCACAATCAAGCTTGATGAGAACAACTATCTTCTTTGGAAATTCCAAGTTGAAACCGCAATTCAGGGATATGGACTTGATGGGTACATTCATGGAACCTTGCCAATACCTCCACAATTCATCACCGATAAAAACAAAAAAATCATCAGTAATGAAGAATATCAGCAATTTCATAGGCAAGAAAGGCTAACTAGTGCATGGTTACTATCCTCTATTAGTCCAAATCTTTTGTCACATGTGATCGGATGCAAAACTGCAAATGAAATATGGGTTACAGTGGAAAAGAATTTCAATGCCCAACCATCTGCCAAATCCCTATTCTATAGAAGACAATTACAAAACTGTAGAAAAGAAAACCTAAATGTGAGGGAATATGTTGCCAAGGTCAAAAATATCTATGACATGCTTCTTGCATCAGGCAGCAAGATCGATGAATCTGAACAAAGGTTATCATTGTTAAATGGTTTAGGCAACAAATATGAAGCAGTAATCGCTGTAATAACTTCACAAAAAGTTACACCACCTGTTGATGATGTTCACTCTATACTCCTTTCATATGAAGGCAGAATTGACATTAAAAACACCCCTGATTCTGATTACTCACTAAACTTATCAGTGAACAACAGGGGAAGAGGATAACCCTACAGAAGCAACAACCCTAATCAGAGAAGAGGCTACCCTAATAGAGGAAGAGGAAGAGGAAGGGGTAGATGGAATGCTAATAACAGGCCAAGGTGTCAAATATGTGAAAAAGTGGGACACACTGCATTCAATTGTTACTTTAGATATAACTCCAATTTTGTGCCAAACCAAAATGAAAACAATCAAAAAAATCCCAGTCCTAATGCTAACATAGCACACACTTAAAATGACACATCAACCTCTTCAGACAATAATAAAGGGAAAAATCAGAGTGAAGATTCAAGAACTGATTGCATTCAAGATGACAATTGGTATCCTGATTCCGGGGCAACTAATCATATAACAAACAATCTTGACAATCTTAATCAAGGAAACCAGGAGTACAGAGGTAGACAGTCCATAAACATGGGAAATGATAAGCGTATTATTATTTCTCATACTAGCAGTAGCATAATTAATGGAAAAAGGTAGTTATTCTTGCATAATCTCCTTAGAGTGCCAAAAATCAAGAAAAATCTAATAAGTGTATCACAATTTCCTAGAGACAATAATTTATATTTTGGGTTCTTTCCTAAGTACTGTCTTATTAAAAATATATTAACTAAAGAAATTTTGCTATAGGGTGTAACGACCCGAATATTTGGTTGATTTATTTTAAATATTTAATATGGTTTTAAATATTGAACTGATAATATAAATGGAATTTTATATTGAGATATCGATTTAATAATCAATTATTTAATTTCAAGTATTTTGAGAAATCGTAAAACGAAATAGAATTTAATTCTAAGTTCGAATTGAATCAAAATAATTCGGATAGTCAATATAAATTTCATTTGTATATAAGCAATAATAATATTAATTTATTATCGAAGGATATATTGTTTTGAATTTAATTTATATCAGTTTAAAATAATATCTCCTCCATATGGTCGAATTGAGTTTCGATACCTGTCCCAGTGTGTTTAGAATAGCGGTTTTACCCTAGGAAGGCCGGTCGTGTTCAAAAAGGAGTTCGCGATCACAAGATATTTTAAAATTGAATAAACACTGTACCAGTTAATACCTGCCCGTAATAAACTCTGTACCTATTAAGACCTACCTCAGATAAACCCTACCCAGTAAAACACCTACCTGAAGTTCCTTAATAGTGAAGTGCCCATATTTATAAATACCGCGACCATACCCCTCTTATTTCCTTCTCTGTTTTCTCTCTTGTTCATTTATACACAAAGGTAAATCAAAGTCGATTCTTCAAAATGGAAAATGACCGCAACTTCTATAGTTCCCAAAAATCAAATTCGGTCAAAAATCAAAACAGATCTTCAGCACTTCAAAATCGGTCGCTCCTCACTAAAATTCTAAGTTGAAATCGAACCCGACCCTTATTGAAAACAATAATAAAATCATCGATTTCTTTAATCGATCGAAGATCGATTTTCTCAATTTGGTCGTGACCAAGATGGCACTGCGCTCGAGCTTGGGGAGTATCGTCTGAAGAGGCGATTGGCAACGTAGCTAAGTGCCTACTGCTCGTCAATGCGATGGTCATCAGGATGGAGAGAAGGTGTCGTTCAACTCAGGGTCGGAGGAGATGTTTGTTGGATGGGGATTAGGGCTTCACTGTGAAGTCGCGAATGGTGAGTTCGAAGGGGGGATGCTGTGAATTTTGTGATGTGGTATGTGGAGTGGTTCAGGACTGTTGGCTGAGGTGCGATGATGTGATTTTGGGGTCGACGGTGGCTCGATAACAGCAAGGAGTAGTGGTAGTTTTTAGGTTCCTTGGCATTTGGTGCTTGCAGTGTTCGATGATGGGAGGGTTTTGGCAGTGACGAAGAAGAAGTAAACAAGGAGTTTGGATCTTAGCTTACTGAATGGATTTTAAGGTAATAATTTAATTAATTTAATTACTTAGGAATCCTAATTAATATGTGTATATATATATGTATATAAACTAGTTAAAATTCAGATGGTTAAGTTGTGAACTTATTTCAAGATAAGTGATCAACGTAAGTATTGGTGTGAAATAATTATAAATAATACATGGAAATTATTTTTATAATTGGTAATTGATTGAAAGTAAATTAATTTATGTAATTAGTTCATATAAAGGAAGTTAGTTAGTAAAGAATAAATTTTTGCAGAATAATCATTTGAGTAAGATTAATGTTTAGATTTGAATAAATTTACATGTAGCAATTATTTAAATTGAATCCGTAAAATTTAAATAACTGGAATTTTATTAATTTTTGTTTTACAGCGGAAAATAGACGCATGGAGGAATCGCTGTAAAATTTACATAATATCCTTCAGTGGATATTCAACGCAGTTAAAGTCACAGTGAGTAAATCCCACTCTCCTTTTATTTAAAATTATTTTTATCCGTTAAAAATAATTGTTGTTGCTTGTTTGAGATATATTAGTTATTTAGGGTTGACTATTATATATATATATATATTGGGTTGATGATTGGATTGATTCCCGCAGTCTCATTAGCGGATGCCCGCAGTTTCAAAGTGGATGATTTCCCTATGCGCCCCACAAATATATATTAGTGGATGACCTTCATACCGCGATATCCTGCCTCGAAGCAGGATAGGCATTATTTATGTTGACTAACGTCTATGAATGCAGGGAAACAGGTTGGAGGAATCCAACTGGATTCCTCAAAAATATATTATCTGTTTGTTTATTTGTTTGCATATATACTGTCATATATGATGAGTTAGAAAAATAAATAATTGGTTGTTTAGTGTTTAAATATCACTTGGCCTAAATGTTGATATTTAAAAATATCATAAAAAGGAATTTTTCAGATTTAAAAGGGAGATTCTATTTTGCTAGAATAGAATTTGAAATTTCGAATAGAATAGAATTTGAAATTTCGAATAGAATAGAAATATGAACTTGTTTTTAATTAATAAAACAAGTATTTCATTTATAAACGAAGTTTATAAAGGAAGTGGAAGGAATTATCATTGGATAAATTCAGGAAATATCTACATAGGTGTGAATAATGAAAAGGGAAATTTATTCTTCCAAAGTAGAAATTTTATTTCAAATGGATTGAATTGGACTTGTTTAAATATATAAACAAGTAAAAGAAATGATGCTTGTAAATGATAATGAAAAATTATCATTTGGATAATTTGTATATTTAAATTCAAATGTGAATTTAAAAATAGAAATGGGAAAATCGTTTTAAAGAAATAAACGATGGAATTTATTTTGATGTTCAGAATATAAATTGAACGAAAATAAATCGATAAGGATTTATGATTTGAATTCGATTAATTCGAATTTATTTAAGTAGAAGTTAAATTGAATATGAAAATAAACTGGGTATTATATTTATAAGTTATTATAAATAGAATTTCCAAAATGAGATTTTGGTTTTAAAAAGAAATTTGAAAGGGGAACTTGTTTAAATATTAAACAAGGAAATTTGTAAAATGGTGTTTATAAATAAAATGAATAAATTATCAAGAGATAATTTGAATATCAAAATTCAAAGAGAATTGAAATGGAATTCGAGTAAAGAAAATTCAAATTTAGAATTTGAATATAGAAATTTAAATGGAATTTGTTTATAGAAATTCAAATGGAGTTTGAATATAGAATTCAAATAGAATTTGAAATGGGAATTTGAATATAGAATTCAAATAGAGTTGAAAGGGGAATTCGAATATAGAATTTTAAATAAATTTGAATTGGAAATTGAATATGGGAAATTTAAATAGAATTGAATTGAAATTTAAATACAGAAGATCGAAGTATAAATAAATTATAACCGAGTAAGTGAAAATCAATGATTTTAGATAACCAGAATTTTTGAGTTG
The DNA here is from genome assembly GCA_030737875.1 of Allium sativum. NCBI lineage: Eukaryota > Viridiplantae > Streptophyta > Magnoliopsida > Asparagales > Amaryllidaceae > Allium > Allium sativum. The sequence goes on along the minus strand of CM060919.1, from coordinate 709,744,317 downwards.
AATTGGGAAAATTGGTTTAATATATATTCAAAATATATTAGAATGGAGTTAAATTTATTATAAACGAAATTTTAAAACATTTATATTTATAGATATAATTAAAACGAGCTTGCCGCAGCACGACAGTTCATAAATTGTCGTTTCGAACTTCAATTGAGTATACAGAACTCAATTGAAGTCAGAATTCTTTGAAACAAGAAACGTCAGGACCGATTTGATAATAGTTTTCTAATGAAGGAGAAAAATCTGGATTTCGTCGAATAGATTTTGAGTTATATCAAAATCAAATTTTCAGAAAAACAGCGCCATAATCATTTAAAAACCATAACGGTTTATTTAATTTTATAAAAGGATTTTAAGCGAATGAAATCCGAATTTCTATTTAGAAAATTTCAGATTTTGAGTTGTAAATTATATGTGAACTCAAGTGGAGAAATGAATTGTTTTTTTGAAACAGAAATCAGATTTTTGATTATTGAATAGAATTAACTAATTCGAATAGTAATTAGTTAATGAGATTTTGAATTGATATTAGGCTTTGAATAAGTGAATTCGATTTGAAAATTTATATTCGAAATCAGAAAGGAAACTAGAATTGAAATTGAAATTCAATTTGGTTATGAGCAAGTTAAATATTTTGTTGAACACGTTATGTTCAAACAAAGAAGTGAAAAAGGCAAAATAGCTAATTAAAGAATAAATTAGCAAATTGAGTTAGGAAATGACCGAATTGAGTTGGATAAATTGGAAAACAGGTAAATATAGGTTAGGCAGGTATGGGATGAAGTGTATGAAGATTTTAACCCGTGTGCCCGACAAAAAGGTACACTTTTAAATTCCATATGAGGTTTTATGCGCCGTATCGACAAGACGCTTGGCTTTTTCTTTTTCTTTTGGATTGGAAAGGGCCATGGGAGGCTATTTAAAATATCCCGATGCTCCCGATACAAAGGAGGTTATGGCGAATTTTCCGGAAATTTAAGGAGTTAGAATATTTTTAAGATAATTTGATAGTTAGAAATCAATGTGTCGATATATATAAAATTCAATAGGAAACGAAATTAAAAATAGAATGTTGTAAACAAAAAGGAAATCTATAAGTTAGAAATAGAAAGCGAACCATATACATGTTTTAAAAATGAATAATTGGTTTTTATGGTGTGTTTATCCGAGGTAAGTGGTTTTGCCATTTTGAAGTTGAGGATGTTTTCAGTCATGGTCTGAGAGGTAATTTTACCCCAACTTGAGTGATTTCAATTTTAATTGATAAATAGTAAGATCCAGTTTCGAAGAGAAGTGTTTGAATAAGAGTTAGTGAATAAAATATCTTGGGTTGTTGTAATGATGTTTTACCCAGCATTCGTTTTAACCCAAGTAGTGGAATTTTAGAAATATAAAAATAAATATTTCCTGAGTATAATTAAAGTAGTCGGGAAAGAGATAAGTGATTGAAATTGTTTTTTTAAAATACAAATAAAATATATTTTCTAGCTATAGAAAATAAAAGAAGGCGAGATATAGAAATGTTTTCCAAATAGCATAAGAGGCCAAGATGATTATCGAAATTATTTGGTTAACAAATATTGATAGAGAAATAGAGAAGTGAATTAATTAATGAAATATTAATTAACAGGCCCAGTGATTGGTTGATGTTATGGATGAATGGAATGTATGTTTATTTTTCTTCGATAGTTAAATAACCGACTATCGAAGTGTTTGCCAATATCGTTGTCAATATGGAGAGACCGGTTGGATTATTATCCGTGAACCACTCTGTATTGGTAGTAGCGTTGCGAATCAGATTATATGAAGATAATCAAAGACAGAGTAAAGTACAAGGACTTTTTCTATTAATAGAAATTGGGCCTTCGGTTTCGTTCAGTCCCAGAACGAACGTATATGGACGGATGTCTGACAAAGTATTTCCATTGATCGAATATGTTGATCAATACAAATATATATGGTGGCAACGGATTTATTCCCTTAGCGTAACATCCAGAATATTTGTGCAAATCAATTAGTGATTAACGGATCTGAAAATGTGGCATTCAAAGTGATTGTGCTATCACTGAATAGAAAGTAATCGTAGCCTCAGGCCTCAACAACCAGAAAATGACAAAAATCGGGCAGGCAGCATGGCTATGTGGGTCGCTCCCATTAGGACATATAATCACCTATCTAGAGATTCATTTAATTCCTTATTCTATTCGATGCTGTCCCATTCGGGAAACGGTTGCTGATCCCAATCGTTGGTGATATACATTCGATACACTCAAGCGAAATGAGTGGTCGGTCATGTGTGGGCCGGGTTGCAAGATGTTCTTGTTGAACCCAGTGTATTCCTCTCTAGAGATACACTATTGGAAGGTGGTTCCATACCTTGTCATGTTGGAAATCCAACCTCCAATAAGCGCCCTGCGGTTTTTGATTTTATATTATATATAGAGCGTGAGATGCAAGCATTCCGCTAGATTCTATTTATTTGATTAGACATTATTATAATATCATTGGATTTTTGTATCAAAGTGTTTTGGGTTATAGTAAGGCAAAAACCGTCCATGTTTATGTGTGGCTGGTCTTACTATTATCATTTCTTTAGAAAGGATTTTTAAAGTTAAACAAATGGTTGGAGTTTACTCACACCAGTCCCATGACTGACCCAGAGTTTATTTTGTTTGTTTTCCCTAAACTCTTGGGTGCCCAAATTTGTACAGGCATTCAAGTAGTTGGGATTTTTCAGATTCACTTGGAAGAGCTGGAAGCAGGAGGCTTCACCAGTTAGCTATAGACTATCATATATTCCGCTGTGAACCATGTTTGTATCTGGAAACAGGTGTTTATAACTGTTCCAGGAATAACTGTTGTGCACTGGTGATGGTATGTATATAAAGTTACTTATTTGTATTTCAAAAGTTATGTTATATAATATATTTTATTCGTTCAGCTGTGAGATTTGTCTTCTTTGTTTTCTTCTATTCTAATATTTCTTTCTTTCTATTTCTCATCCTCTAACTTCTTTCTAATAATGATTCGTATTTCCATGCAATTTGGGTTCGACTTGTGGTGTTATTAGTCGATTCAGATAGTACAGATTTGCGGGTCGTTACATAGGGTGATGTGCTAATGGCCTATACAAGTTCAGAATCAACACAAAAAGCAAGCCCTATAGTGCAGAACTCATGCTACACTTCTATGATGCAATCTAGCTGTAACAATAATTCCACTTTTGATATTTGGCATTATAAACTTGGTCATCCTAGTGTAAAAGTAATGAAAAATATGTTCAGTAGGAATAATATTAACTGCAATGATGTTTCTAGGCTTTACGTTTGTACCTATTGTCAAATGGGAAAGAATCACAAGTTACCTTTTAATGACTCCCTAACCAAGTATTTTAAACCATTTGATCTAGTTGCATTAGACCTATGGGGACCAACCCCAATATGTATTGATTACGGTTATAAATATTACGTTTCATTTGTCGATGCACATACAAGATATACTTGGATATATTTTCTGAAATCAAAATCTGATACTCTTGACACTACTATTAGATATATGAATATGGTTGAGAATCAGTTTGATACCAAGGTTAAAGTAATACAAATAGATGGAGGATCTGAATACAAAATTTGGATGATTATTTCAAAAATAAGGGAATTATTCACAGACCAACTTGTCCCTACACTTCTGACCAAAATGGATTAGAAGAAAGGAAACATAGACATATCATTGAATATGGTTTAACTTTATTAGCACACGCTTCTCTACCAATTAAATTCACAGAACAACTTGTCCCTACACTTCTGACCAAAATGGCTTAGAAGAAAGGAAACGTAGACATATCATTGAATCTGGTTTAACTTTATTAGCACACGCTTCTCTACCAATTAAATTTTAATCAGAATCATTCAATATTGTTGTTTATCTTATAAACAGAATGCCAACAAAAGTATTGAATGATATCAGTCCAGCAGAAATGTTATATGATGTTCAACCAGATTATCTAAGTCTAAAAACATTTGGGTGTTTATGTTTCGCCTACCTTAGACCATACAACTCAAATAAATTAGATTTTAGATCCAAACCCTATACTTTTCTAGGCTATGCTGTGAAACAAAAAGGCTATGGATGTATAGATGAAAATGGAAGAATTTTTGTCAACAGACATGTAATATCTAATGAGAACATTTTTCCATATAGTAACAAGGATATCAAAACATCAAATAAATTCTACAATGATAAAAATGATATACCTGAGGTTCCAATATATACTGATGTACTACCTCCTATAGTAAGTAAAAAGGCTGCCGATGCTCGTACTATCAATATTACTACTGATGATCAACATAATAATGACATGCATGAACAACTCAGCCACGCCAGTTCATTGCCTGAAAACATCGATGACAACAATGAAAATAATCAAAATCATCAAGATACTACAAGTAGTACAAAATATTCTGAAAGTACAATACTTGAGGAAAGACGTACCACTGATCAAAGGGAAACTGATCCACTGGTCATCCAATGATGAATAGAACAAAATGTGGAATATTCAAGCTAAAGACATACACTGCAATAGCCAGTGATGATGAACCATGCACCTTTGAGCAAGCAATTAAATCCAAGCATTGGAAAACTGCAATGGATGATGAGTACAATGCACTCATCAAAAATAAAACATGGGAATTAGTCAAATAGCCAGCTAATAAGAACCAGATTAGTTGCAAATGGACGTACAAGATCAAAGAAATCCTGATTTTACAATAAATATATATAAAGCAAGACTAGTAGCTAAAGGCTACACACAAGAATACAGATTTGATTACAGTGAAACATTTTCACCAGTAGTCAAACCGGCTACAATTAGACTGATATTCGCTATTGCACTAAATAATCGATGGAATATAATACATCTTGACGTGAATAATGCATTTTTAAATGGAGTTTTGCAGGAAGAAATCTATATGATGCAACCACAGGGATATATTAGGGAAACTAGGTATGTTTACAAACTTCATAAAGCAATATATGGCCTGAAACAGGCTCCAAGGGTCTGGTTCGAAAGATTAAGATCAGCTCTAACTACTTTCGGTTATCAATACTCAAAATCAGACAACTCTCTCTTTTTTAAAATTAATAATTGTACTACTATATATGTTCTGATATATGTTGATGATCTCATTGTTACAGACAATAACAATGCTGAAATAAGTAAGCTAACTCAATACTTGAATAAAGAACTCTCCATCATAGAGCTAGGAGAAGACACATATTTCTTGGATGTAGAAGTTCAAAGGAAATCCAAAACTGAAATGAGCTTGTGTCAAAGAAAATACATCACTGTGTTGCTAATCAAAACAAATATGATTGAAGCAAAAGCTCAACTAATCCCAATGATATCAAATCAACACTACTCTAAAAACAGGGGAGAAGCCATGAATAATATTAAACAATATAGGAGTGTTGTAGGTGCATTACAATATGCAACTATAACATGACCAGACATTACATTCAGTGTTAACAAAGTCTTACAATTTTTGCAGGAATGTAAGGAGGAACACTGAAGAGCAGTAAAATGAATATTTGGATATTTGAAGGGAATAATGGACTATGGCCTTACATTCATAGGGGGAAATGAGCTAAGCATAACAGGCTACACAGACTCAGACTGGGCAACAGACCCAGATGAGAGAAAATCAGTTACTGGGTACTACATTTTTGTTGGACATAATCCTATCTCATGGAGTTCAAAGAAACAATCTACATTTTCAAAGTCAAGTGTCGAAGCCGAATACAGAAGCATAGCTAGTGCAACAACATAAATAATATGGCTACAGTCTATATTGAGAGAGCTAAAGCTTCTAAACAAACCTAAAGCAACTATCTGGTGTGACAATCAAAGTTCAATCTATATGACTGCTAACCCAATACATCACACTAGAACAAAGCATATAGAAATTGATATATATTTCGTAAGGTGGCAAGTAAAAGATGGAAAACTTTAAGTTAATTTCATACGTTCCTACCACCAGAAGGCTGATATCCTCACTAAGGCACTGTCAGCAAAGAATTACACTAGATTGCGTGATGAACTGAAGATCCAGAGGTTAGATACTCATGAATCTCAAGCCAGCCGTTATCCACAGTCATCCTCAACTCCAAACAGAGAATTGAGCTTCTTATCTAGCCATCAAAGTATGAACTTGAACGATTCTCTTAAATCAAAACCCTCGATAGAAATTCAAAGTCGAATCGATTCCAGCTTGCCTCAAAGAGATGCCAAAAGATCAACGATTGATAACTCAACATCAAAGTTGTCAACTTTATCCTTACAAAGCTAATTTCAGACTCATACTTGCATGTTAAAGTCGCAACTTCAGCAAAGATTCATTTGTAGCTCGCGATAGCAAGAGTAGAGTAAGTCACCAGAAGTCTACTTGAATTGCGTGGAGTTACTCTGAAGATTTTAAAGATGGAGGCAACAATTCATTTGCAAAATCAAATTTAGGGTTCGGGTAACCCTAGATTTGAAGGGGGCAAATAAAATAAGCAAATGATTAGCAGCCTTGATCTCCATGATAAAGATATTATATACTCTGTATAAATGGGCTTGTATAACTGGGTTGCGCAGCCCATTGTCATTTTATTGCAAAACGTTACACAGACAATGTCTATAAATTCAATGCATCTGTACATAAGGACTGTTATGGTAATGGTAAATTTACCAATACCATACCAATACCAAGTAATTGGTTAAAAAAATGAGCCATTTTGGTTTATCAATGTTATCGGTATGGTAACGGTAAATTTACCATTGTTAACGGTAAATATAGCGGTAAAGAAAAGTCAAAACCAGTGGTAACGGTAAATTTACCAATCATATTAAATTTATTTTTCACTATTAGATCAAACCTTAACCATAGACACTTTTAACGATACATCATGGTTTTTAAGAAGATTTTGTACTATTATTTATGATGATGATTCTTTTTAAGTTTTGTTAGGCCGAAAGTTTGAGATTATAAATGTTATTATCTCATATTATTGTAAATAAGCTGTGATGGATTAAAAAATACTTAGATGTCAACTAAAACATGTCGTATACTAATATAAATATCATAGAGTAATAACAAAAAAAAAAAAAAAAAAAAAAGATAATTGCTTTTTTTTTCTAAATTTTAGTGCAACAAAATTTGAATGTTTGTTATACTGGTAAATTTCCATTACCAGCCAACAGTATACCAGTTTATCAGTATACCAATAAATATTTTACCATTGATAACGGTAATTATCGGTAGTTATTTTTGACTTACCAGTAGTACTGGTACGGTAATGGTTCTCATGTATCGATAGCGGTTACCATTACCATTACAGCCCTAGTACATATCAAAGTATCAATAAGAAAGAAAATTTCCTCTGCTCTCATTACAAATTCTGTTATTACAAAATTATATCTCTCCAAACTTAATTATTGTTACAATTATAATTACCATATTTTGGCATGTGCAACGCACATATAAGTATTTATCAGTATCACAAAACAAAGTATGTTTTCGTAATGAGAAATAAAATAGAAAAAAATGTTTTATTACTGAGACATGTATTCCATGACTAATGAGAATGGTTCAACATCAGAGGATCCGCATGAATACCAAGTAAAAACGGGACCTTGAACTTCTATTTCAGAAGTAATAAGAAAGAATTTTGATTTTATTGTTATCACAGAAAATGTTTTCGTATTGCCAGAAGGTTTCACCAATGTAAAGCATTTGGGTAATATAATAGAAAATATAAGTATCAGTATATCATAATATTACTAATATATGAAAATATTTCATCACACAATTGACATTTTAGATATGTTGAACACCAATATTTATGATTGTAACTAGGGGTGGACGCGGTTCGGTTTTGTTCGGTACGCTTTGAAGCTCAAACCGCTTCCGCACTGCATCAAACGTTTGATCAAAAAAACAAACCATTATACTAACCGTTCAAATGGTTCGGTTTCGATTCGGTTTCGATGTAATACGGTTCGGTTTTGGTTCGGTCCGGTTTGAACCCGTATTAAATATGAAACAAGAAAATTACTTTCAAAAGCAGACAATTTACGATTGTATGACGTTGTGTCATCTGAAGGTTAAAACACATAGTGTTATCTTCAATTAATATAACTAGAACATACGTTGAAAATAGAATATATATCGTTAAATTAAAAGTTAGACAGGAATTTGTTAATTTTTTTATCATAACATTGTCGGTGTAGCTATGCGGTTTGGTTCGGTTTAATATGGTTTGGTAAAAGTTCAAACCGCAACTGAACCGTAATGTTCTAAGTTGGTTCGGTTTGGATTGTTTGCTTTAGAAAGAGAATCCGGTGCGGTTTTCCGCACCATTTTTACGGTTTGGTCTGAACGGTTTCTGCATTGCGGTGCGGTTTATGTCCACCCCTAATTGTAACCGTCATTATTTCTAGCTCAGAGAATATTCGACGATTAAATTACTTTAGTACGAAGAAATCTTATATCCTTTTTAACTGTGGATAGTAGGAAGTTAATTTTGTGCTATTATTTTGCAAGAATTGGAAATGCCTATTTATTTTCAGAAATTAGACAGTTCGACGAAATGTATGATGTAATTGGACATAAATATTAGTAAAGGTCCACTTTGGTTAAAAATACATTTTACTATAATCATTAGATCTTTTAGCTAGTATGTTTTTCAAGTTACATACCTGACTTGAAAAAACATCACAAAATGCTGACACATATAATCACACGAAGGCCAAAGCTTTTGCTGAAAGGTAAAATAAAGTAGTTTCAACAAACCATGATTGTTAAAAGACATCAAAAGAAATAAGTAAGCTCAACGGTGATAAAATTACCATGTAAGGAATACTTATCGCTGTATAAGCTTTGTTTATCCTACCAATTTCAAGAAGACTCATCACTATATGTGTGATATATAACATAATAACCTGACAAAGCAACATAGTACATCAGAAGTTAAATGAAGATTGTGCTCAATATTCGGTATTTGCTAACAGACGCGACCCTGGGGTAAGGCCACCAAAGCGACCACCTAGAGTCTGCGATCTCATAGTGTTCACATTTGGGTATATTCCAATAGCTTAGGACCTTCAACACATCGATCTGTATGGGGCCTTCGATTTTTTTTGGGTTTCAGAGCCGACCATGTTTGCTAAGTAGGTGCAGGCAACATAGATAATTTCTTCTTCTACACAATGTTCAAGTTTTTACGTTTCAAATGTTCCATATCTCAACTAAATGTAAAAAGCTTATTAAATTTTCTTTAGGAAGATATTAAACATGATTTTTTTACCATCATTCCCTTGTTACCAACATCTGCATATCATAGAAAAGTATTTTTCCCTAGTTTTAGATGACAGCATAGCATATACTTCTAGAACTTGTAAAATAGGAAAATATTATTAGTCTCTAATGAACGTTTCCTGAATACAACAATCTTCATACTTAATCCTCTTAGCAGATGAAATAGGGGATACCTCATCCTGTAAACCGTGAGAAATTACGTCCTTCTTCTAAATCCTCGTTAACTTGTTAGCCGGTAGGTTAATCCCTCTCGTTTCTCCTCCTTTCTAATTGAATTTAATTCAGGAAGAAATAGTCCTTTCCTATTTCAACGGCAACAATGGTATTTCATTAACATATTTTTATTAGTTTTGATGGTGACAAAATATGAACGATAAAAATTTCAAGAGTTGTTTCGCCATTATTAATTCCTGAATGTGTAGATGTTGTATCCGATAAAATTGACAGTTAGTGCCTTAACGATCAACTAATTTGGGGTCTTATCCTTCAGCAAGTTTATTTTTTACAATTAACTGAAAAGTAGGTAGATCTTCACATATATGGAACCTGAAAGTTACAAAGTGGCAATTTTGGCCAACCTACCCCTGTAAGAACAACAACAATTTAGTACGTTTTTTTAATTTGGAATCTTTACTTCCATATTGAGCATTTAGAAGTGAACAACGTATTACAGTTAAGGAAGACTACAAAAATTTCAACTTGCTCAGAATTTGGTTTTAGCTGATTCTATTTCAATCCAAAAAAATGCTGAGTAGCCCCCATTTTATCAAAAAAATACAAAAACGAAAATACCCTTTTTCTATTATATTTTTTTTTCCAGTTTTTTGCACACCCTATAGTTGTTCTACGTGGTTTTATTGTGTACCTTATAGTAGCTCTACGTGGTTTCTTAGTGTATCCCATAGAGTATCTATGTGGTACAGTAAAAAACCATGCATCTACTACGAGGTACACAGTAAAACCACGCAGTCACCTTGCGTGGAAGGGTAGCTCACTACAAGAAAAATACCCTATTGCAACTAACATGCCTCAAATGGTAGTTGCAGTAAATGATATTTAGCAACAGACCTTTCGTAGCTGTTGCAATAGATAAGATTTAACAACAGGTTTTTTCTTCCTGTTGCGAAAATCATATTTTTCGCAACAGCGCTTTCATGTATGTTGCGAAAACATACTTTTAGCAACTGCTCTTTCATTCCTGTCGTAATAGACATATTATTTGCAACTACACTTTCAAACCAGTTGCAAAAATTATATATTTAGCAACTGTTTTCACCAGTTGCGAAAACTATAATTTTTTTGCAACAGGTAAAGTCACTTGCAAAAAACGTACTTTTAAAATTTATTTTCCCTCAAGTAATATTCGGTTATAATATAAGAAGTATAAGCATAATAGTTAATATATACATATATACACACACATATACATATACATATATATAATTAATAATTGGCAAACAAATATATATACACATGTACATATATATATATATAATTGATAACTGGCAAAAATAATTAATATTATATCATTAAAAATTATATTATTTAGTAATTACTATTAGTATTTAATGTTAAGCAACTACTATATATATATAGTACTCAATTCACTATAACCATATTTGATAGCTTATTCAATAATTAACGATTAATAATTAATAAAATATTCATAATAAATTGTATTTGACAATTAATATCAGTTATAACTAAAAAAAAAATAACTACTTATAATTAATCATTAATAAGTAATAGTTTTCTGGTAAGTGACTTCTAATAGTTAATATTAAATAATTACTATTAAATAACAAACTATTATTAATTGTATAATAATTAAGATTAAATAATTACTATTATATAATTAACTGTTAGTAATTATATAATAATTAAGACTACAATTTAATATAATTAGTAATCAATAATAAATTTTAGTTATTATAAAGTGATATTTACAGTTAATAATTCAATATTAAATAATAATCAACAATTAACAAATATTGAAAATAATATACATTTAATTTAATACATTAATAATCAACATTTAAATAATTTAATATATTAGTAATTAATATATATCATAGTTCAATAATTAATTTACTATTTAATAACTTTTCTCGCATAACATTTGCAAATATAAATTTATAGCAAACTTTACTTCATATGCTTAGCAATAGTCCATGGTAAAAAATTCAAGTCACGTTTTTTTCGTCTGAAAAAGTTCGAAAACAAACAATTTTAAACTATTATTTATGATGGTAAGGGCTAGCTAAATTTTGTTCCACTAAATAACTTAGGCGGGCTCCAAAGATAAAAAGGCGGGCTCTCAAAAATTTGAGGACTGCTTCGCACATAATATTTCACACGCTTCACTTCTTTTTCTCATTTTCCTCCTTTTCCCATCTCTCATTCATTTTAGATCTAGTTCGAAGTCCTCGATTCTCTCGCTCAACTCGCTCAACTAAAATTATCCATAATAAAACTAGATAAACATTCACAACTCGGTAGAAGGAAAAGCGGAGAAGGGGAGAGGCGCAAGAAGTGGTTGTAGGTTAGGATCTGAATAGGGTTCGTGATGAGTGAAGGACGAGATTTGGGATCGGATGGGGGAACAAGAGGCGATGGACGAGGAACGGAATCAGGAGGGCCGTTCGAAGGAGGAACATGACGGTGGTGAAAGAGAGAGGGAACAGTTGGGCGGTTTGACTAGGACAGATTTGGAGAGGACGTTAGCTAGATTATGTTTATGCACTGACAATCAAAGCTTGTGCCACGTCGCTTTACGGACAAGGCTGAAAGAGTGATTGTAACACCCCTTTTTTTTGTGAATATCAAAATTAACGAATCTACGAACACTTAATTTTTAAAAGAGGAATTGGGTGAAATGGGTTACGCCATTGCGTTCGTCTTGGAATTCTGCTTGAGATAGAGTCCGAGTTTGCGTGAATCGGACTACATATGAAGAAGTTATGGAGTTCAGAAGTTTTCAAGTTTAAACAATAATTAAATATAAATAAATATAAATAATAAAAAACAGTTCAAAATTCAAAATCGGCTGAGCGGGAAATTTCCCGCTTAGGGTGTCGACCCCCCAGGAGGAGTCGACATAGGTGTCGACCCCGGTATAGGGGAGACGACATAAGTGTCGACCCCCGCTGTAGGGAGTCGACCCCTCCCAGATCCAGCTCCTGTGACGAATTTTCACAGCCCTGTGTAGATGTGGCCTTCTCTGGTTGGCCAATGACTGATTTCTGAGGTATTAGGGCATATGTGTCATGCTACGGTTGGCTGGATGACACATCTCTTTGGTTTGATGGCTCTGATTTCTCCTAGACTAATCGAAAGGCTAGAATTGAACCTAGACTTCTATATAATCACCCCAAACCTCAACCCTAGAACTCATTCTATGAAGCCGTCATGATGTTCGTCTACAAACTGGCCTAGCCTCCGTCCATCTACCCCAAACTAGAGAATCAAATTCAAACTAGGAATCAATTAGAAGAATTAGAGAATCAAATGTCTACATCAAAGGATAACTTTTCAAATTCAGAAATCAGATCCCAGAAATCAAGATCCGTCCTTTTTCTGTAAGTACAGTTATTGTTTAGATGTGAACACCTAATAAGAAATCATGACTGTAATAACTGGATCTAAAACTATGCCTAACTATATTCGCGCCTATCCTTTTGTCAATTCTGAATTGCTTATGCATATTGGACTATTGTGACTGACATAGCAAAACCTATCATGCCTATTGGACTGTTGTGAATGACATAGTAAAACCTATAATGCCTATTGGACTGTTGTGACTGACATAGTAAAACCTATCATGCCTATGAGACTATTGGGACTGATACCATTAAACCTATCATGTTATATTAAATTTGTGGTTCTTTTATGTATGTAAATTACATGATAAGTTATGTTCATACATGCTTACATGTTTAGATCCAAGCTAGTACCCATGTTTAAGATCTATATAAGTTCATGCTTATACAATTAGATCCATGCTAGTTCGCATGTTAATTGGATCTAATTTAAACGTAAGATCATGTTCATGTGCTTAATTAAGTTTATGTCGTTCTATCCCAAATTTATACTACGCATGTTGATTTGTATTGTTTATGCTTGTTGGAATGATACATGTCCCTTTCTTTTCCCTTTTGTTTATAAGTTAGGCTAATTTGCGAGCCTAACGTTCTACGTGAACGAATAATGGGGGGAGACATTGGGGAAAAATATTAAATTACATGTTATTGGCATAGATTGGCTCATAATCATGTAAATGATTAGTAGCATGAAATTGCATAATTTGGACATAATTTAGAGGGTAAATGGGACATGACTTGATCTGACAACACTTGTGGATAATTTACATATAAACATGAATGGTAAATATGTAAATTAATTAAAAGATGAATATGCCTAACCCGATGTTAGATTGAGTTGCGGTGTAAGACTGCTCGGAACCGCCCGGCACATCCAGCGACTGCAACAATATAGATCTAATGTGAGAAGTTAGCGCATTAAGCCCGAAAAACCCGAGGTTAGATTGAGTTGCAGTGTAAGACTGCTCGGAACCGCCCGACACATCCAGTGACCGCAACAATAAATATCTAATGTGAGAGGTTGGTGCTTTAATGAATGAATTAAAGCTAAGAAACAGACAGGCTAAGAATGGGAGGGTTAAGTAACACAAGAGGGAAACACTTAACCAATGTAACATGATGTGTGATAGGGTTAAGTAACACAACAGGGCAACACTTAACCAATGTAGCATGATGTGTGATAGGGTTAAGTAACACAAGAGGGCAACACTTAACCAATGTAACATGACAAGTGGGTGGGTTAAGTTAACTCGACTGGATTGATGACACTTAACCAATATAACACGATGAACGAGTGGGGTTAAGTTAATGGGAAACACTTAACCAATATAACATGATGAATGAGAAGGGTTAAGTTAATAAGAAACACTTAACCAACATGACATGACGTGTGGATGGGTTAAGTTAATCTGAATGGATGGATAACACTTATCCAATTTGGAGGGTATACGAATAGACCCTAGGAAACCCTAGTAACAGGGACCCATTTCAGTAGTAACCCACATAGATGTATCACGGTACCCTGAACTAGGCATGGTGGGGCTCGATTACTGGGCTGATTATAAGCGGTCAAAATAGCGGCAGGGGGTGCAGCAGTGTAGTTCCGACGGAGTATGGGCGTGCACGTGCTCTGGAGTGGAAAAGCAGGCACTGGGCATCAGTAGTATACACTATGCATTTATAATTTGTGTCGGGTTGCTATCATAGGGATTGATACACCTTATAGTGGGACCAGCACAGGGTATCTACGCGCAAGAGAGGGCCGATTGACACAGACACAAGGAAAGTTAATACAAGTAGGGAGCCGATCGATAGGGTAGTATGAGTACATTTAACATCTTCATGGTAATTGGGCTGATTGAGGTAATATCATCATACTAGATGTATACCTGAAGGCTACCACAATTGTGGGATGGGATCACCTTATTATATTACGTAGGATACTAGTTAGGACACTAGTAGGGGATACAGATCCTTTTTACAGGATACTAGTTGGGACACTAGCAGGGTATATGGATCGTTCCATAAAAGACACTATTTAGAATGCTAGTTGGGTGGTGTAGAGAAAATAGGAAATCAAAGAAAGAACTGAAGCCTATTTAGTGTATCTTGCCTTGTCATATCGAATGGTGTAGTGTAATCTTGTAATAGTGCGGTAACATAAGGTTGGTTGAGTTGGGTAATTCCATGGGGGTCAATCTGATGTTGATTTCGGTCTTTGGGGTTGATACTCAAGGAGTTACTCTCTTAACCAAGGTGTCTTAGTAAACGGTGCGGTGTAAGAAATATCTTAATAATCAGGAGCGCAATCATCATATCTTGTTCATCTTGTGTACCTTGTCATATCTAACGATCATCATTTGTTGTCTTGTTATGCTTATTATCATGGTTATGTCGGGTATTCAGTTTATTCATGTCATGATCCTTTTTCCAGTTTACATGCTGAATAATCACTGAGCTTACCAGGCTTTATGTCTAACTCTATTTCGTTTCGCTCTCTTTTCTTCCATTTCCCCTACCCCCTAAGGTTCACAGGGAGGGAATATTACCATTTAGCTCAGTTTTCTTTCCAAGCTCGAAGATATATGATGTATTGCTTTGGTCTCTCTTTTCCACTGCTATGGTTGTCTCATGCTTTATTGGGGAATATCATTGTCATTTTATGCTTGTTTACTTTGTTAAACAAGACAGATGCTTTGTTGTAATGGGTAAAGGTGTTTTGGTGTTGGAAAACAATCTTTGTACAAGCTCTTCTATCAAGCCATTGTTTTATCAATGAAATAAAGTTTTTATTTATTTTCTACTGTCTAAAATTTTGTCTGTTTTGTAATTTAACTGTTCAATACACTTATGATGCTCCACTGAAGTTATGCATTCTCTTTGTGAGTGATCTTAACGGAGGTGGGGTGTTACACATGGTATCAGAGCTAAGGTTACCAGAACAGATAAAAGATTTTTCAAAAGCATATTTTAAAAGGGGTGTTTTCTAAAATAGGTTTTAAAGAAGCGTTTTCAAAAGAAAAGTATTGTTTTTAAAAGGCATATTCCCCAAAGCCATATGCACTACCTTTCGATTCTCTATTTGAATCTCTTCTTCCTTTCTTTTCGCCATAGTTTCGTTGGCATACGGCACATGTCGAGGGCGAAGTAGTGCCCAACCTCCATCTATAGCCACAGTAGTTTCACCTGCAGGCTGCGGCTAATTTCCTTTCAAGCCTTGTAGGTTTCCATGCGATGGAGGTAGTTTCGAGTGACTTGTCAACAAGCTACACAAGGATAGTAAGAATAAGAATAAGGGAGTTTGGGCTAAGGAGCACAAACCCAAGGATAAGAAGCTTGTTAATATGGCTTAATCCACGCAGAAGGAGAAAGGTGAAAAGAAAGAGGCCAAAGTGGAAGAATCACAAACAAGGGATTGGAATATAAGAAGAATGGAAGAAATATTAGATCTCGCGGCAAGAGGGAGTGTCTTTTCTATGGTATAGTGGGTCATTTAATTGTAGAAAGAAGAAGACATGTGGTTGTTTTTAGTATGGTCACTACAAGAAAAACAGCAAATAGCTGCAGATTTTAGAAGCGAAAAATCCCGTCGCTAATTAGTGACGGATTTTCGTTGAATCTGTAAGGGATTTTGTCTATGATTTTTTATTTCAGTTTGTTCTAAAATATTACCATCGGGTTCCAATTTCCGTTGCTAAAACATAGCTAGTTGCAGCAACTTAGCGTCATCATTTTTTCATCGCTGTTTTCCATTGCAAATTGAGATAGTTTACCGTCTTTTATTTTTTGAAGCTATTTTGCAGCAAGTTTTCAAGGGATTTGCAAGGGACCAGTATGCTTATTCTTCATAAAATGTTTTACTTTTATGTTTTTACTAAGTAATTGATAAGTAAAAATAAATTTTAAATGGATAATGTTGATAATAATATACTAATAACCAAAAATAAATAATTACTATTAATAGTAAATAAAGTTCAATAGTTTTTATTGATTAATTAATAATTACTAAATAATTAACAGGTAATAATAATTAATAATACATAC
Source organism: Allium sativum (assembly GCA_030737875.1). NCBI lineage: Eukaryota > Viridiplantae > Streptophyta > Magnoliopsida > Asparagales > Amaryllidaceae > Allium > Allium sativum. The sequence continues at coordinate 709,727,315 of CM060919.1, read as the reverse complement.
TAATAAGTAATCTTTAATAATCAATGATTAATAAGTAATTTTTAATAATCAAGAAGTAAAATTTATTACTAGTATGTATAATTCAATAATTCTAATTGATAATTATGTTTAATACGTATTAATTCAAAAAATTGAAACTCTTGTATTTTCCAAAATAAATATAAACTTTTAAAATTTTCATAATTTTGAATTAATATAAAATTTTGTAAAATATTCAAAATTTTAAAATTAGAAATTTTATAAATATTAAAGAGTTTCGAAATTCAAAGAATACAACATTACCATTCTAGTTATCTCCTCTCAAATGCTCTCAAATGTAATTATCTCCTCTCGCACATAGTAAGTGTTGAATATGTTTTCAATTATGCTGAACTAGTCAATAATTACACATTAAACGTTATGTTTTTTTTTAAAACTGATTTTTCTTGAATGTATTTTTAATAATCGATGGTCCCGAGTCGATTTTAACTTTTATGAATTAAAATACTATTATAATAAAGAATTAGTAATTAATTGATGGTTGTGAGTCGATTATATATCAAATCTCTTCTAGTTCGTCTATCTCTATCTCCGTACACTTCAAAACCACCGTTTCTCTTCCACTTCACCAACTCCTGTCTCACCAGCATTGCTTCCTAACCCAAATACATGTACTTTTTCCAAAATTCATGGAACATCCAATGCAGAGAATTTTTAATAATTAAGACGTAATATTTATTAGCTATGTTAGGGGGTAAGGCGGGTACAGTCAGGATTGGTTTAGGGAAGCAGCCGGCAATCCGAACTACTGCATCAATATTTTATAATCATATTGTTATTCAATATGAATTGTTTATTATTTCATAATTAAAATTTAATTTTTTAAATTGATTTTAAAACCAAAATTCGAAATTTTCGTTACATAGAAAAATAAAAAACTATTTATTAAGTTAATTTTTTGTAAATTTCAAAATAAATAGTAATAATAATTTATTATTTATACCTCATGTTGATAATTCATAATTAACTTTCAGTAATTAATATCTAATGATTAATGTTAGTTATATGATAATTAATAGTATGTATAATAGTCAACGTTTAATTAATTATTATTAACTAACTAATCGATTGATAAGTTCAAATAATAGTGTTTAATTAATAATATACAATCAATATTTAGTAATTTAAACTTGATAACTTATTATAATTGACAATTCTAGAAAATATAAACATTACGCTACAAATCTCAATATTTATTCTGATCCGGTTTTCCCTAAGGATTTCAAAATATTAAAAAAATCATTGAAAGAAAAAAATTCATATTTTTTTTAATTAATTGTAATGAAAACAATGGTGGAAAGTTAAAAAAAACTAATGTTGAGTAGGCGGTGTGCAAAAATTAGAAAGGCGGGCTCCTAAAAATTTCGTTTTGCTTCTTCTCTCAGTTTAATTCCCGTTTACCCTTAAAAAAAGCTTCAGTTTGGACTAGGGTTTTTCTTTGCACCGCCGCCTCTTTCTCATCTGTTTATTTCTTCGACTAACTCTGTCTTGTTCAATGCTCACTTCTCCTTTAATCTTAGCTTCTTTCCTTTTACGTTTTAGCAAATTGTCGATATCGGTATCCCCTATTGCCTTCACCCTTTTTGTTCCCATTACCTTCCCAGTTGCATTCCCTAAGTTGCTGGTCATGAAGCTGGTACGACGGTATTTTTTTCGTAGTAATGTGGTATAATTTGGCAAGAGTATCTCCTTATCTTGCTCTTTCTCAACGTGGTGATCCGTAGATCTGCTTGGAGGTCTTTTCGTCTTGCTGGTTCTAGTTGTCACTTACTTTCCTTTGTTGTCATTGCTTTTCTGTGAGGTAAGAAATCCTCTCCACCTTGCATCAACATTTCTTTACTCATCATGATGATGGCTTTTGCAGTTGTGCTCAATTTATTGCCTGCATCGGCTGTTGAGTCATTTTTTTGTCAAGGAATAGTAGTTTTTATGATCTTGTGGAATGTTGATGTGAGTGTGAGTGTAATTGGTCCATTTGATGTTGGTTTAAACTGAGCATGAAGATAAATTTCAGTGCTCCAGAAGCACAATTACAATATCTTAACTGCTATCTCAAATATAGCTTCATTATGCATAATACCCGAGAAATGGATATTCAATGAGTACAGTAAATAAAATGAGGTCCGTCCACCGTAAATTCTTAATACAACGAAACGACACTAAGTGTATTTTTTATTTTATTTTACTAGTTAAAGCTAAATACAGTTACTATATCGAAATTACTTAGCTGCATCTATATATTTTTTTACTGCTGAGTTCATTTGTGCGTCTATTACAATTTGGTACTTATCTCTATTTTACTCTATGTGTCTATTACAATTTGGTGCCTCTTTGTTTTGAACTAGTCAACTTATCTCTACTTGTACATGTCCAGTTTTACGTTCTTATATAAATTAAAATTAATATTCTCTATTAATAAAGTAGTACACTTGAATGTAGTTTTGAATTATAGTGGTCTTCTGCAAAACTGTATTCTACCATATGTTTAAGCAATACTCCTTGTAATATGATCGCCACAATTCTATATGCTAATTTGATGCATACATACATGCACATTGTTCAGATATATGGTTGCATGCATCTCATCCTAAACGTATTTTAACGTCATTGATTTTCCCTGACCATCATGTACATGTTGTCATAAATAGAATCAAGCTTCAGTCCTGTGTGTTTGTAGAAGAATTATGCAGTGTCAATAAACTTTTCTTTTTTATTTGTTATGGTATCATCCTAAAAGTGCAATGATTACCGTGTTATGCTGAAATTTACCTCCACTCTACATTTCCTTATATTCCAGCTCTTATTAATTTTCCAACCTTCAATACAACAAATGATGGTAAGAAGAATGATAACCAACATGAATTTGACCCTATTAGTGGATAGTTGTCATTAACTTGTAGGTAGAAACTTTATTTAGAATTTTCTATTTTATATAGGGTTGGCATTTTCTATACCATGGAAGGTGAGGTTTGTTAACCTTATTTTATAAGTAAATCAAAGGAAATTCAAAATGGTTTTTGTGTAATGGATGGCAGCTTAAATTAAGTATCAACCTTGTTATAAAAAAAATTACTTTATGTTTTACAGAGCTATACAGTATGTTCAGCGCCGACCCTTTACCAAAGCGGTAGAAGCATCAGCTTAGGGCCCCGAAATTTGAAGGACACCAAATCCACGCGATACAGGTTCTTGGAAAAACTAAATTGGATCCACGGATGTCCCGAACCAGCGATTAGTGGTGGCTGGACTGCATCTGGGCGGTGAGGGAGATCTCCATTTCCTCTACGTAGCAGGCTTCATCTCGATGGCTAAGGCGCAACCGCACAACTGAAGCTCCATCTCCTCAATGGCTACGGTATTTTTACTACTTAATTTGAATTTTCATTTTTATATAGTTTGAATTTTCATCTTCGTATGTTTTAAATTTTAAATTTTCAATTGTTGTGTTAGTTTGGTTATCGTATGGTAATTACTAAAAAAAATATCTGTTAGCTTGTTTATGTATATTCACACACTCACTGTGGCATATGATGCCAATGTTGCTACTTTGCAGTTATGCAGCTACATTAATGTAAATAGATATATTTGAAGTACTCACTGTTTTTTGGCAAGGCAGAAGTACTCACAGTTAACTGTAGAATTAAATACACATTGCAATTTCATTTAATAAAATAAGAGTCTCAAAATCCTTTAGAAATGTGCAGGAATAAATAGCAAAGACAAAAGCTTCAATAGCCTTCCAACGAGAAAAACAATGTAGGCTGGCAAGTAAGAAAAAGCATGATTCATGTAAAATAGGACTTACATATGTAATATGAAAATAGTATGGGTTCCATTACGAATAACCATTGTTTGTTGAATATAATTCTGTCATTGCAATGTACAAAATATTTCATATTAGAGGTTGCACTAACCAATATTTTAAAAGTTTACCCATTGTGATAAGTCTGGTATATCGTTATGTGCTAGACAAAACTATAAATTTCCTACATGTTAAATGCGACCTAAGAGCAAGTAACAACATATATTATCCTTTTGTGACCAGATAAATACTTGAAAGTATATTAATTGCTCTCAAACCTTTTTGAACACTGCCTCAATTTTACGACAGCTATATGATTTAATAATATGAAGGAGCAGCTACTAGAGAGTTTGGTCCCCATCTATTTTCGACTTGCAGATGCTGCCTATGTTAGTAACCAGTTTGATGGGCGCGAGGTTGGTTTTGTTTCAAGCTGAGTGGACTTCTTTGTACTACTGAATGGACTGCTATGTACTCGCTGCTTTTATACTATATTAAAAGGAAGACAGGTATGTTATAAATTGATGCATTATTGTTTTTATTGATTAAGTCATTTTTTAAAGTGCTGAAGCAATCGCCTTACGCAAAATCCCCTTTTATTTTTATTTTGTTAAATCATTTTATGTAACAAAGGATGCATTCATGGAAGAGGGCAGGAGTTATGTCAGTTTTGTATTTTACACTTCTGTCTGAATGTTAATTAATGGTGTATATATGTAACTCATGCGATTTTCCAAAAGACAGCTAGAATAAACCAAATTTTGGAGTAGTTGTTTCTGGCGTTAAATTATTTCGTAAACAGTATACTGGTAATATATTGTTTTAATTGGGGCATAAAATTATTTTGTAAACAATACACTTATAAGCACAATATCTCCTCACCATGTTGACGGTATTTAGCATAAACAACATTGTTTACCACATCGTACTGAAGTGTTTACCATAGTAATGCTACTGAAGTGTTTACCATCTATTCAATTCGCTGTGTTTTCTAATCTTCCGATTAGTAATTTGTTTTTTCTTTTATCCATTTAGGCCACTCATCGTAACTTATTGCACCTTTGCCTTTTGAAAACTAATTGCTATTGTGGACGATTTTAATTTACAAATGAGAATTTAAAGGTATAAAAAGTTATCAAGTATGAAAAATAATAATTAATAGTAGTTTTAAACATCATCTACAGGACTGGAAGAAGGATAAAAAGCAACCTGATGAATTCATCCTCATAGACGATGGAAGTTTGCTGCAAATAACACATTAGAATCATCGGTTGTAGACGAAGAAGCACCTCTGGTACCATCTTCAAGACTTTTTAAAGTTGGGAGATCAAAGACGACCGCCCAATAGCCCATGATCTAATATGCAGAAGAACCACCATATTCAGTCACATTGCTTTACTCAATGACAGCGTAAAAGGTTCCATCTTCAGGAATGTTTCACGTTTGCTTGTCCGTTTGCTGTCGTCATCTCCGTGCATTGATTGGGTATGTTAGGATTTACTTTGGTGTAAATATAATGATATGTCATTTTAGTATGTTAATGGATGGTATGTGCTTGTATATTAAATAATGTTAGCATGAATAATTTTGTTGTTCATAATTCAGGTTGGTGTATAGATTGATGAAGGATTATGTATGATCTTTTTTGTATATGATCGACAAACTTTTTTTTTTGTTATGTTATTTATTTCAGTGTTTATAGTTGAATGATAGTAGTTGGATATATATACACACACGCGCGTGTTTGTGTGCGTTTATTTATATATATATATAATAAAGGGATTACCGACAGATTACAAACAAATGAAGCTAGATAAAATGTTCATCAACATTAAAATCCATCGCTAATCCCCTGGCAATTAGTAAGGGTTTGCCAACGCCTTTCATAAATAATAATTTATTATTAGACCAAAAATTGGCACTAATACCCAAATCCAATGCGAAAGCCTCATAATCACAGATCAATGCAGAAAAGCAGTAAAATAAGAGGAGACACACGAGATTTTTATAGTGGTTCGGCTCAATCCAAGCCTACGTACACTTTATAGTTTCTTAAATCCTACGAAGCTATTACAATACTGTTTTCTTGCGGTTCATACATGAAATCCTCGTGTTTACAATGAAAAGAAGTGAGAAAAGTGAAGATTATACACGAAATCCTCGTGTTATAATGTGGAATTTGACTTCCTTATTGAGCAATGGCCTTGCGTGAAGTAGTGGTTGAAGCCATAAGCAGTGAGAACCGAAAGATCCCTTCAAATGTCCATCTCACGGTGTATTTATTGGCATAGAGGGGCCTTGCCAGGCCCAGAAGCGGTCCGGTTCGGATGGGCCACGTGGAGGGTAGAGAGGCCATCTTCGAGAAAGTGGAAGAAGTGGTCTTCAGGTCGTGCAAGGACAGGTGGAAGCCGATCCGGATTAATAGGAGGCGGTTATGCTTTATACATCGGTCAAACACACGATACAGGAGAAGGTCCAGGGGGTCGGTTCGGGTCCGATCCAAACCGAGTCGGTGTCTTCAATCCGAAGTCTCCGTATCCAATGCTTCGAAGGTGGAGCAGATCGGGTATGCTCCCTCCGATCCGATCCGTGCTGATGTGAATGCGAAGAGCAAGTGCCAAGCTGTCCATCTTAAGGCAGCGTCTGATCTGAACAAACTTGTCCGATCCGATCTGAGGATCTATTCAATGCTAAATTCCAGGTTTCCGGTTCTGCATGCGTTCACGGAAACAGGCATAACTGCAAACCGTAAGTCCGTTTTAGCAAAACGAAAGCTCGATTTGAAGCTGACTCAGAGAGCTACAAGAATTATAGAGCTCAGTTCTGTAATTGTTGTTTTCGGGCCCAAAAGAGATCATCTGATAGGAGTTTCGGGCCATTCTTTGTTTGTGATGCGATTTCGACCAAATCGCTGCCTGTCTTCTGACGATGCTTCCAATACTGGAGCGTATTGTTGATCAGAGATTTCATGTGTGACTGCTTTGACTAAAAAGCGGGTCAACATTTATTATAAATTACTTATCTATCGGTAAATAGTCGGTAAATAAATTAAAATTAAATTAATAAATAAAATTGTATTTTTATTATATAAATAGTAAAATGATTGAAAACTATCGGAAAACCCATTCTATAATCCGTTGCTAAATCCGACACAATTACCGTCATGGTTTTTACTGACCACCAAGTTATACAGGAAATCCATCGCTGATGCCAATTTAGCGACAGATTAGAAGCGGATACTGCCATCGCTATATGCTGTTTTTCTTGTAGTGGGCGAGGCAGGGCATCTTATCAAGGATTACCCGAAGGACAAGGACAAGGGCAAAGGTCATAATCTTCTGGAGGGAAATTACATGCTCTCACTACTAGTGTACCTAAGAGAGGTAGGAACGTTTCTGTTGAAAGTTTAGTTTTTCTTTTCAATCATCCTGTTAGAACCTTATTTGATTCTTACGCTTCACATTCTTTTCTATCTGCTTCCATAGTTGAGTCTCTGCACCTTGGTACTAGTATAGTAGAAGATCCTATTATTGTCTCAAATCCAGTTGATGGTTCGGCTCATTCATCTATGATTTGTTTGGATTTGGGAATATCTATACTAAGCATTGAGTTTAGATATAATGTTTACGTTTTTGGGCTATGGGTTGATTCTAGGGATGGATTAGTTATCCAGTAATGGTGCCATTCTCGACTGGGAAAGGAGGGTAGTTAGACTTTTGACTTGCCTCGGTAATACCCTCGAAATCTCGTGTAACCCTAAGGGTTCTATCATGCTTAGTTACCTAGAATCTCTTGATACATCTGTTGATAATTTGCAATCTGTTCAAGTAGTCCATGAGTACCTCGATGTCTTTGACGAAGTGAAGGGTTTACCCCTAAAAACGTGAAATAGATTTCTGCATATACTTGGTTGATAATGCCAACCCAGTTGCATTACCCGTACAACACATGGATCCTAGGGAGAGGAAGGAGCTCAACAAGCAAGTTAAAGAGTTTCTTGAGAAGGGGTTTATTTGGCAAAGTATTTTTGAATGGGGTGCTCCAGTAGTGTTCGCTACTAAGGTAGATGGTCCACTTCACTTATGCGTGGATTATAGAGAATTAAACAAGTTGACTAAGAAAAATAGGCACATACTTCCAAGAATAGATGATATTTTGGTTTTCTCTAAGAGTGGGGAAGAACAGGCTTTGTATCTAAGGGAAGTTATGGATACTCTTCGTGCACATCAGCTGAAAGAAAGATTCTCCAAATGCCATTTTTGGAGAAAAGAAGTAAGGTTTCTAGGGGATGTGGCATCCAAAAAAGGGTTAGCAGTAGATCCCACAAAAGTAATTGCGGTACAAGATTGAAAGGTCCTAAGGAATGCAACAGAAGTAAGAAGATTTCTTGGACTAGCGGGTTAATATAGGAAGTTCATTAAGAACTTAGCGAAAGCATTAGCCCCACTTACTGGATTAACGAAGAAGAATCTAACCTTTGCTTGGGATATTGATTGTGATGTCGCTTTCCAATGATCGACGAGGGCTCTTACAATGGCCCCAGTTTTGACTATTACCTTACGATAGTAAAAGGTTTACGGTATACAGAATGCATGTGGCACGGGACTAGGCGCCATTTTGATGTGAAAAGAAGGGTAAGGTCGTAGCAGATGCCTTAAGAAGAAAAAGTTTGACTTCAAGTCCTCTTTATGTGAAAAGGAAAAGTTCAGAATACACATCAACCTTTGATTTTAAAACCTTTGGTTAAGTTATTAGTTGGCATCGCTAGGAGTAAGACCTACGCTTTTGGATCAAATAGGGACTTCACAAAGAAAAGACTCTCAAATAGTTGACGCAATAGATAAGTTAAGTAGAGAAGAAACCTCTGATCACCTTAATAACTACACTTGGAAACATGGTTAGCATCTGTTTATTTTCAAGAGACAGTTCTTCCAAATGGAATACCCTCTAGTGAATTTTGAAGATCCTTTGAGGAAATGTTAGCATGACACAGCAGAAGTTGTAGTCCCGAGTATACTAGAAGGAGAAGAGGTAATGGGTTCCAACTCATATTTTGGAAACAGAAATTAAGAAGCTACGCAATCGTGAAGTCAAGATAGTCAAGGCACAATAGGGTGAAGCTCAAGAAGATGAGACTTAGAAGGCTGAAGACTAGATACGCGCATCATACCCTTTTGAGGGTATATCGTTGATCTCTCTTTTTCTGTAAAGTCTGTTTGCATGCTAAACTTTATCTTTTAAGTATATCCTTTCGGTCCTATCCTCAATCCTTAGGTATAAGCCAATGGATGTAAACATGTGTTCGAGACATATTATGTTTGGTGGATGCAAGTGGATGTAAGTGTTTGCTAGTGGTTGCCCGTGGATGCATATACACACACATTAGGCACTAAATCGGCTCCGTCACTTCCATATTGCATATGCATGAGCGGATTTTTATACATATGGATTGAAACTTGATGTGATATCATATGGATGATGCATTTGGATGGATGATTGTGCACTCATATAGAAGTTATAAAGCACCATAGGAATAACTGCATACATGTTGGACTTATGGCACTATCGTAATTCGCATTAAGGAGGTTAACTGAATCAGTGGACCGCCTGATGTTTTGCATTAGTATTAGGACATGTACACACACCCTTGCATATGTTCATAAAGCATTAGAAACCTTTTTAAGGACAATAGATGCCTGTGATTGAATGGTTGAGTAGATTGATGTTGGATGTTAGGATACATTCTTCTTAACTTAGAGATTTTGGGGACGAAATCCTTTAAGAAGGGGAGAATGTAACACCCCATATTTTCTGTGAATATCAAAATAAACGAATCTAAGAACACTTAATTTTTAAAAGAGGAATTGTGTGAAATGGGTTACGCCATTGCGTTCGTCTCGGAATTCTGCTTGAGATAGAGTCCGAGTTTGCATGACGAAGAAGTTATGGGGTTCAGAAGTTTTCAAGTTTAAACAGTAATTAAATATAAATAAATATAAATAATAAAAAACCGTTCAAAAATCAAAATCGGCTGAGCGGGAAATTTCCCGCTCAGGGTGTCGACTCCCCCTAGGAGGAGTCGACATAGGTGTCGACCCCCCTGTAGGAGAGTCGACATAGGTGTCGACCCCCCTATAGGGAGTCAACCCCTCCCAGGTCCAGCTCCTGTGACGAATGTTTACAGCCCTGTGCTGATGTGGCCTTCTCTGATTGGCCAATGACTGTTTTTGAGGTATTTGGGCATATGTGTGATGCTACGGTTGGCTGGATGACACATCTCTTTGGTTCAATGGCTCTGATTTCTCCTAGACTAATCTAAAGGCTATAATTGAACCTAGACTTCTATATAATCACCCCAAACCTCAACTATAGGACTCATTCTATGAAGCCGTCACGCTGTTCGTCTACAAACAGACCTAGCCTCCATCCATCTACCCCAAACTAGAGAATCAAATTCAAACTAGGAATCAATTAGAAGAATTAGAGAATCAAATGTCTACATCAAAGGAGAGCTTTTCAAATTCAGAAATCAGATCCCAGAAATCAAGATCCGTCCTTTTTCTGTAAGTGCAGTTATCGTTTAAATGTGAACAACTAATAAGAAATCATGACTGTAATAACTGGATTTAGAACTATGCCTAACTATATTCGTGCCTATCCTTTTGTCAATTCTGAATTGCTTATGCCTATTGGACTGTTGTGACTGACATAGTAAAACCTATCATGCCTAATGGATTGTTGTGACTGTCATAGTAAAACCTATCATGCCTATGAGACTATTGGGACTGGTACCATTGAACCTATCATGTAGTATTAAATTTGTGGTTCTTTTATGTATGTAAATTACATGATAAGTTATGTTCATACATGCTTACATGTTTTGATCCAAGCTAGTACCCATGTTTAAGTTCTATATAAGTTCATGCTTATACAATTAGATCTATGCTGATTCGCATGTTAATTGGATCTAATTTAAATGTAAGATCACGTTCATGTGCTTAATTAAGTTTGTGTCGTTCTATTCCAAACTTATACTACGCATGTTGATCTATATTGTTTATGCCTGTTAGAATGTTACATGTCCCTTTCTTTTCCCTTTTATTTATAAGTTAGGCTAATTTGTGAGCCTAACATTCTATGTGAACTATGCGAATGAATAACGGGGGGAGACGTTGGGGGAAAATATTAAATTACATGCTATTGGCATAGATTGGCTCATAATCATGTAAATGATTAGTAGCATGAAATGGCATAATTTGGACATAATTAAGAGGGTAAATGGGACATTTCTTGATTTGACAACACTTGTGGATAATTTATATATAACATGAATGGTAAATATGTAAATTAATTAAAATATGAATATGCTTAACCCGAGGTTAGATTGAGTTGTGGTGTAAGACTACCCGGAACCGCCCGGCACATCCAGCGACCACAACAATATAGATCTAATGTGTGAGGTTAGCGCATTAAGCCCGAAAAACCCGAGGTTAGATTGAGTTGCGGTGTAAGACTGCCCAGAACCGCCCGATACATCCAGCGACCACAACAATACATATCTAATGTGATAGGTTGGTGATTTAATGAATGAATTAAAACTAAGAAACAGACAGGCTAAGAATGGTAGGGTTAAGTAACACAAGAGGGCAACACTTAACCAATGTAACATGATGTGTGATAGGGTTAAGTAACACAAGAGGCCAACACTTAACCAATGTAACATGATGTTTGATAGGGTTAAGTAATACAAGAGGGCAACACTTAACCAATGTAACATGACAAGTGGGTGGGTTAAGTTAACTCGACTGGATTGATGATACTTAACCAATATAACATGATGAACGAGTGGGGTTAAGTTAATGGGAGACACTTAACCAATATAACATGATGAATGAGAAGGGTTAAGTTAATAAGAAACACTTAACCAACATGACATGACGTGTGGATGGGTTAAGTTAACTTGAATGGATGGATAACACTTAGCCAATTTGGGAGGTATACGAATAGACCCTAGGAAACCCTAGTAACAGGAACCCATTTCAGCAATAACCCACATAGATGTATCATGGTACCCTGAACTAGGCAGGGTGGGGAACTATTACTGGGCTGATTATTAACGATCAAAATAGCGGTAGGGGGTGCAATAGTGTAGTTCCGACGGAGTATGGGCGTGCACGTGCTCCGGAGTGGAAAAGCAGGCACTGGGCATCAGTAGTATACACCATGCATCTAGAATTCGTGTCGGGTTGCTATCATAGGGATTGATACACCTTATGGTGGGACCAGCACAGGGTATCTATACGCAAGGGAGAGCCATTGACACAGACACAAGGAAAGTTAATACAAGTAGAGAGCCGATCGATAGGGTAGTAAGGGTATATATAACGTCTTCATGGCAATTGGGCTGATTGAGGTAAGATCCTCATATTAGATGTACACCTGAAGGCTACCACAATTGTGGGGTTAGGTTCACCTTAATATATAACGTAGGATACTAGTTGGGACACTAGTAGGGGATACAGATCCTTTTTACAGGATACTAGTTGGGACACTAGTAAGGTATACGGATCGTTCCATAAAAGACACTAATTAGAATGCTAGTTGGGTGGTGTAGAGAAAATAGGAAATCAGAGAAAGAACCGAAGCGCATTCAATGTATCTTGCCTTTTCATATCAAATGGTGCAGTGTAATCTTGTAATAGTGCAGTAACATAAGGTTGGTTGGGTAATTCCTTGGGGGTCAATCTGATGTTGATTTCGGTCTTCGGGATTGATACTCTGGGAGTTACTCTCTTAACCAAGGTGTCTTAGTAAACAATGCGGTGTAAGAAATATCTTAATAATCAGGAGCGCAATCATCATGTCCTGTTCATCTTGTGTACCTTATCATATCTAACGATCATCATTTGTTGTCTTGTTATGCTTATTATCATGGTTATGTCGGGTATTCTGTTTATTCATGTCATGATCCTTTTTTCCTGTTTACATGCTGAATAATCAGTGGACTTACCAGGCTTTATGTATGACTCTGTTTTATTTCGCTCTCTTTTCTTCCGCCCCCCCAGGTTCACAGGGAGGGAATATTACCACTTGGCTCAGTTTTCTTTCCAAGCTTGAAGATAGCTGATGTATTGCTTTGGACTCTCTTTTCTACTGCTATGGATGGCTCATGCTTTATTGGGGAATATCATTGTCATTTTATGCTTCTTTACTTTGTTAAACAAGACAGATGCTTTGTTGTAATGGGTAAGGGTGTTTTGGTGTTGGAAAAACAATCTTTGTACAAGATGTCGTTTTATCAATGAAATAAAGTTTTTATTTATTTTCTACTATTTAAAATTTTGTCTGTTTTGTAATTTATCTGGTCTATACACTTATGACGCTCCACTGAAGTTAACGCATTCCCTTTGTGAGCGACCTTAACGGAGGTGGGATGTTACAGTGATGATGGGTTCTTATCTTGTATGTTAATCCTTCCTGATTTTGTTCTTTTCTGGTTTTGTTCTTGAGTTTATCCCTTTTGTTTTCTTTTCATTCTTCCTTTTTTCCCTTTATTTTTAATGGTAGCTTATAACTTAAAATTTAACTTCATAGTAATTTAGTATTATGTGTTTAAACTGGGTTATTAGGATTGTCGAGCTCTGTACTAGTTCTTAGAAAGGAAATACTTTTGGCTGATTAGCCAAGATATATGCTGAGTAGCAACAATAAACTTTGGTATTATGGTGGGGGCTACTCAGCAAGATTACACTTTTGTTACTGATCAAAAAAGTGAAACTTTCGTTTATCCAAGATATATGTTGAGTTTATCCTTCTTGTTTTCTTAAAAAGGATAAACTAGCTTTAAGTTACATGTTAACTGTTCATTAATATATCATCTAATCATTCCATCCACAAGAATATATTATGTATTCACTAATTTCATGATATAACTAGCTTTGAAAAGTCAGTAAACGATCAAATCCTTAAAAGATAAAGAATTGTTGTTGCTATGATCCTATCTCGTAAATAATCCAAAAATACTTAATGTTTTTTTGGTGTATAGCAACTGTTGAGTGTTCATTAATGTATTATTCTAATAATTCCATTCAAAAGAAGGTATTATATTTTCATTTTGGTGTATATGTGAAATCATCTTTGGCAAAAGATAAAATCTTATTCATTGTATATAACAAAGGAATGTCTCTTTATTATATTAAAGACACCTGAATGGTTGATTCAACTTTCCTTTTAATTTCACTTTACCTTCAGTCTCAGTATTTAGAAATTATGTCATTTTACTACTGACATAATTAGGTAAATCAGTCTTCTATGTATGCTTAAGTTTACTAAAAGTGAACAATAAACAATGCCATTTTACTCATAGATAAAGAGAAGCTTGGACTGAATAATAGATCTGTAAACCTTTATAGTCCACAGTTCATTTTGATAGGGACTAGCTTCATCTATTTTAACCAATCTGAAACCATTTTATGTTTTTTGGGTGTTCTATGCCCTTTTCACAATAACCTGAATATCATGCTAGAGTTAAAGTTTATTGCACTTATTATTGTCACTATTGTCTGTGCACGTTTTGTTCTTGTGCTATGGAGTATGTGTGTAAGTGAGACTGTTATAGCTGATGTTTCACATTTACAAGACGGGTATGTTACATGTCATCACTGATCTCTTGTGCTAGAAACGTTATGACAATACTGTTCTTTCTGCAGGCTTGTATTGTATGGTGCATTTATTATTTGCTGGTATGGCACACTTTATGCAGCCTGTTATGAATTGTACAGTCTGATCATCAAATATAATATGCACTTGATATTATTATATGGTACATTAAACTGAATACCAATCTGTAATGCAGCTAGCAGCAGGATTACTGGGAGTGGAATCAGCATAGGATGCGGTGATAAGAACAATTATGTATCAAGACGGTTGAGCCGTAGAACGTGACAGTGGCACAGTTAACGTATAAGATATCTGAATTGAGGAATAAGCTTAGAGGAGAAGGAATGAAAGACGAAGGGATATTTATGCCTCCAAGTAAGGGGGCGGAAGGGAGGAATATTCCAGGCAATGTGATAGCAAGAAATGAATATTCTATTACGTATGACAGAACTCCGGAAGTGATTCTAAAGATCGTGTATGGGGAAGGGGCTGCGAAGACGCCGGGTGGGTTTTATCCCAAGGGTGGCGATGGGAATATTGCTAAGTCGCTTAGGTCTTAAAGGGAGGGGATTTTTGCACTGAGTTTGTACTTTTTGCAGTGTCTTTGAGCTGATGAATATTGTTAATTCGCTTAGGCTTTTACTGTTGTAATTGTTTGTACTATTAAAACCTTGTTAAAATAAAAATTTTATTTGTTTATTTCATTCTGCGATATACATTATTATTAAAACAAATACATTTAATATGCATTATCTAAAAGCTACAATTTTTTTTTATAGATTTATGAATCTATTGCAACATGCATATACTGTTGCAAAATGATCTGTTGCAACAGTAAAAGCCTGTTGCAAAAAAGTATACCGCAACATCTTATTACAACAGACCGAAAATGTTGCGGACTTTTTGCAACTTCGGCTATACCAAGGGGCGCAGGCCTGTTGCAATAAGTCTACTGCAACAGATATTGCCTATTGCGAAAAGTGTATTTTGTTATAGTGGGTATTTTTGGCTTTTATTTAAATTAGCAGGGGGCTACTAAGCAAAATTGTGTGTATATCGATTTTTTCAACTTTTGGGGGTAACTCAGCACATTGCTGGGATCAAATAGAATTTGCCTTTGGTTTTACATGCAGAATTTAGTAAATGTAAATGTTTAGATTGTTTAGATATATCCATTGTTACAATCTCTGCACATTAATTTTGTATACATAAATACACATTTCGTGTCTCTATACAGAAAACTCTTACATTAATTTGTTTATGATACTCCGGTAAATTTCCACATTCACACTTATATGAACTATCAAGGCTGAGGTCAAAAACAAATACGTAGCCTCCTCTACTAAGCATGTCATTGAAAATAATTCTTGAAACCCCATATTTATAATTTCATTCATCTTTAAATGTGTGCCTGGCAAAAATTTAGATATATACTTATAAGTTCATATTGGGTGTGAGTGAGACCTAACTAAAACTTATTACCAGTTTTCCTTTAGAGAAAATTACATCAATATCTTTCAAAAACAGCAGTAGAAATCATCTAAGAACTTAAAACTAAACTTTTAGAAAATAAGAACTAACATATCATTCAACCAAACAACCAAAGAAAGTCAAATATGTAGATGTTAGTTGAAAATAAATGTAACTATCAAGCCATTCAATGAGAATGTATAATAATAAGAGAAACAAACCTTCTGATCATAGCCTTTGTCCAAAAACAATACCTTTTCTTTTGAAATTGTTATGTTTGCTTGGTGTAGCTTTGGTGGTTCACTACCACATATCTGGAAAAGAATTCGACCAAGCATTACCAAAATTAGATATGTAGATAAAGGAACTAATGTAATCAAAAAGTAAGCATTCTACTATTACTATATTTGTATCGAAGGGACTAGAATTCAACATAGTATTAAATAATCTTATGGATTTTAAAATATGATATAAGCTATGTATTAATGTTAATTCTAAAAAGGTGAAAGGATACTATTATTTAATATTTGGTGCAATCTTGTCATGAGATATTTATGCTATATACTACTAGGCAAAAGAGCACTATCAACACATTGTAATATCACAGTAACCTTGTTTATGTTTATGCAATCACAAAGCATGTCACACAATAGAGCATGTTTAAATTCAAAACTAATATATACATATACACAAAACTATAGGGAAAAAAGAACAATTGAAGTAAAATCAGAAAACGTTCATTTTATATACTCATAGGTGTGTGTCTAAAATCCATCTCAAATTTCTTACCAAATTTCCTTATCAAAACGATCTTCCTATTTTGCCAGAAATAAATGTTAGCGGAATCAACCGAAAACTAAAATTAAAAAAAAAAAAAAAATAGACAAAAATGGTTGTTAGACCAAAAAGTGGTTCTCACACAAAATTGAATAGAAATTGTAGAGAATTATAATCTAAAAACAAGTAAAAAATGATTGACACACAAGGTTTATAGTGGTTCGGCGTTAACGAGCCTACATCCACTTTATAGTTCTATGATTGAGTAACTGAGTACAAGTACAATACGAATAATCACTCAATCTCACAATTAAAATCAACGATCTCTCGAAAATCTGTGTGTTATTGGAGATAGCTCCTAATTTATTTTATCATTTCGTCTATTATATATGTACTGGCCTGGGTTATGCAAGCGCATAGTAGTGTTCGACCCATTTAACTTTGTAAGACCACAACTATTTAAATTTGATTTTTCCTCTTGTAATAACCCTAATAAGAAAAGTAAATCGATAATAATGGCATCTGATATTTACTTCTCCATTATATTTTTTTCTATTAATCACATGGTATCGGAGCCATCGATCTGAGAAGTTCGAGATAAGTCTGCGCATTCTTCGTCTTATTCTCTGTTTCGGTTTACTTATCCAATCTAAGAATCATGACAGAGCCTAATGGAGTTGTTTAAACCAAAATTGGTCTAAACACCAAAGGTACTTTGGGAGTACTTCACCATCTGGTTAGAAATAAGAAAATGAGATCACAATCGCAAAAAATAAGTAAAAAACACAAGGATTTTATAGTGGTTCGATCAAAAATAGATCAACGTCCACTTTGGTAAGAGTTTTCATTATCATTTCGAGGTTTACAAGGTTTGAATTATCTCTAAGTACATTCATTCTCTCTTTTACACAAGAATTTCACTCTGATCTTTGCAAATAAGCGAAGGAATGGTTGTAACTCTCTAAGTGAGAGTAATAATAGGGATTATCTTCGATCTCTAGGACACTTGAATGTTTTTAGCGGATTCCATGACAGGCTTGGCCTTAGATCTTAGCTTGGAAATGTTGAACGAAGTTAGAATGGCTTGAGAACAGCAGAGGAAGGACTTATCCAGCACTTGTGGTGGCAAAAGATCGATCCCTTTAATGGTGGAAGACCCGTGGTATTTATGGGTGGAGAGAAAATGAAGTGCTGGGTTGGAATTTATGTATGCAGGCTAGGGGTCACACGCACAGGTAATTACGAAAATGCCACTGCCAGTTATAGCCAGTTGTCACCAGCTGTAGCCAGCTGTCCTTGAACGAACGACCTTGCACGGGCGACTTCCAAGAGAAACCCCCAAGAGAGAGCCTTCTTGATGCAAGAGCGTGCCTTGTTGTGTAAGTCATATTGTCCTCAAGCTCTTTCATGCTCGACCTTACATGTGTGTTCGACTCCTCTTTAAACCCGACTAGGCCATTGTTCGACCGACCTGACCAGATGTGTAACCTAGTGTGCTCGACCCGTGGGCTTTACCATTGACTAACTCTAGAGTGCTTAGGCCACCGTGACGTGCGAGCCCCTTGTGCCCGGCCCCATTCTGCACGGGCGACCGTACAATGTTCGACCATGTCTATTCATAGATGTAAGACCGACCCATCGGTTTTAATCTGTCGATTTGTGCTTAACTTTTGGTGGAGAAACATTTTCCCTCGAAGTTTGTCATTTTTTATATGTAAAAATCACAGGCTTCGAAGAGAATAAACAACATAACTTGATAAATTAAATTTGGCCTCTCATATAGACAATCGAATATTATATGTAGTGCAATCTCACCAGTACATATTTCCATAGGTCGGTCGCACCTAAGTATTTACGAACGAGCGCGTATGACCGAGCCGGTGTATGCTTCTGTGGGCCGAGCAGGACTTCGTGATTGGGCGAGCACTGACAGGTTCAAGCAGTCCTACCTAGTTGGCCAAGTACTAATAGGATTGAGCCCATTCATCTTCCTCTCTTGAGCCTGTTCATTTTCCTTACTTTATATTGCTCCCTGCCCTTCGTTTTTGCCTTTTATTCATTTTGCTGAAGAATTTTTTTTATGGTAGCTGTGTCTTCTTTAAAAATCCCGCATTCAAAATATTTTCACTCTTTTTCTAATCGAATTAGCACCGTCGATTACTTAGGAGCTCAAGACCCTCCGGTGATACCCATTCCAACCTCAAATTCCACCAATTCCGAACCGATTTAGAGTAATCCTTTTAATTTGAAGTGCTGCGCCTTCTACAGGTAACTTTTTCTTTCGTTTCTTATTGGTTTTGTGTCGAATTGGATTGTGAAACAACTAGGGTATTGTATGGAAATGATTTAGGTATGGTTTATATTGGGATTGAATTTTCTAGGATTGTGATGACTGGAAATTGAATTGGATTGGGTTAAATGTTGTGTATAAATGATTCGGGCTACATAAGATCCATTAAATTCTGATTTGAATTGCATGCCTATGATATTTTCGATGAAATGCTTGAAAGTCGAAACCTTGTATGCATTGTCGTAAATTGAGTGTCAATACTTTGAACTTCGATACGCAATCTCTCTGGCAAGCCACTTGTATTGAATCATCATCTAATGTAGCAATGCTTTGTGTTAACTCGACATTGTGACTTACTTTTCGCCCTAATATAAACACTTTGATTTTGAAGATATTCTTTGCTCATTAACCAACGTTTGAACATGTATTCACTGCGTTTTCCATAATACCATGCTTTGTTGATAAGATTAGTAATTAATCCATGCATAATGAGTTGTTGATTGTTTATGTCGAGTGACCCAATTTTGTATATTGATTATCGCTCAAATTTGAGTTCATTGTATTTGCTGTTTGCTTTCTCTCTTTGACCAACCGTTCGATCTAGCTTCTGGCGTGTACGAACTCTGAGTCGAATCAGCATTTGGTGCGTAGCACTGACCCGTAATGTTTTATTGTGTCTGCTCGACACAATATAGTGTCGTTCTCACCCGACCTAGCATGCTCGTTCCTGCTCGACCCTTATATGGGGTCATTCACGTGTGAGCTTGTCAAGTTCGGTCATGTATGACCTCTTTGAGTCGTTCATACACAAAGTTGTTCTACCCAAGTCGATCACTCATTACTTCGATATGTTTTCTTGTCCCATTAAGGAGTCGGTCCTGCTCGACCTGGCAAAGGTCATTCCAGCTCGATCCTTTTGTGGGATCAGTCATGCACGACCTTGTTCATGTTGATCACGTTCGACCCGAGTTTGGGATTGCTCAAGCTCGAACTTGGCTAGGTCATTCATGCTTGCCCCTCTATGGGTCGGTCACGTAGGACCTTGCTTTGTTCGACTATTTATGGGATCATGCACGTTCGAAATCAGCTAGGTTGTTCCTGCCGAACCCTCTTAGGGTCGGTCACGTTCGACCTTGTTTTGTTTGTTTATGCTCAACCTCCATTGTTTGTCCATGTTCGAGCTCTGCCAGATCGTTCCTGTTCGACTTTTAATAGGTCGATCACATACGACCTTGCTTTTGACCGACCATGCACTTCTAATGATTTGGTCATGCTTGATCCATCTTGAGGCCAGAGCTTTTATTGATCGTCGAACCTTCTTGCAGCACTAACTTGTAGTAGTAGAAATTAGTAATAGTAGTGCAATGCAACTTATTACTTACATTGAACAACATAATCATACATGATTGTTTTTTATTTAACCATTTGTAGTTAAACTATTTATTTCCTGCATGGGTATGTTGCTCCAAAAATTACCTTTTAAACAAAAATTGGAGTTGATTAACCAGTTCATACTGATTATCATCCCTGAGCTTTGCTTTTATGATAACACATGTGACAATGCACATTATTCCTTTAAGGTTAGAAAGTGCGTACTTGTAATTTATTTTTCCAAATACAATTACCAGTGTAGAGATGGTTACTAGGAATCAATCGTGTCAAAACTTGGAAGAATCAGCCACGTCTAGTGAAACTAGAACTTCCATTCAGGTCGTTGAAACTACATCAGCTATTGTTCCTGAGATAAATTTTAACCAGGACTTCCCTCAGCCCCGGCCTCTTGCCAATCCTCCTACTGAGGTACGTGAGACAACACTTTTCCTTGCTTTGTATCAGCTAATGTGTGCACAGTTCAAAATCTCAAAAGAGGACGAGGCTAAATTCCCAAGAAAGGATGACCTTCCTCACCGTCCTCCTACTTGGTATGTTACGGCTAACCGTCACATGCTATTAAGTGGAGCACTTCCCATTCAATCCCTATATAGAATCAATCCTTTGGCGGCTTGCTATTGCACCATATCAGTTACATCCAAATGGTTATTTTTTTGATGGGACTTTACATTCTTTTTATGAGAGTTAAGCAGTGCACCCCTACATTTTAGGATATTTGTTCCTTATTTTCCTTTAGAAGGAGGAAGAAAGATCGTCTGTAGGTAATATTTGTTGAGAGTCAGGGTTCAGAAATCATTACAAACTTGGTAGAGAGTGTTCGAGGGTTTTCAACCCAATATTTCTATGCCTGGTGCCATGAAACATTTTATGGTGAATGGATGGAAGGAGGTGAGCATACTCATTCATGTGTAATCTTTCGCTCATTTTCCCTTTTGAAGTTTGATCCTTAAATCCATTCTTGTTTTACAGAAATTCCCATCGAATGATATACTACCCTTGACTAAGATCTCCTTGAATCTTTAGTAGTTGTTCCAGAGAATGAGAGGAGAAGAAAGTTTTTAATTACAGAAGGATTTCTACGTCAGTATAACCTACTCCACCCTTCACGATCTCTGGTACTAGATCCATCTAATAAGAAAATTTCTTTAAAGAAGTGTTCAGATTTTGCCGGTGGTAGTAAAACCCCTGCGAAATCCCCACTACCTTCGATCACTGAAGAAGCATTCCCTCACCGCGAAGGTAACCAAAGTGATGAGGGTGAATCCACCTTAGGGGATGAATCAATCCCTGAGAAAATAGTCGAGGATCCCTTCTTCCAAATGTTCAAGAGGAGAGTTCTATAGATGCCTTCAAGGATCTGAGCAACTTAAGTTTAGCTAAGGATTTTATTCAAGGCGAAGCCAAAACCTCAAATCTGAAGTCTAATGCAGAAATAGTTATGGCTTTAGCTCAACTACTTGGAAAAACACTCAATTTAGATGCACCACTCGACAACGGTTTGTTACTAATCGTGTATTAGGAGATACCATAAATGTTTTACAAACACATTTCATAAGCTTTATAATTAGGCGCAACACTTTCTAATTCGAGTACTAAAATTTTATTTTGACTTTCTCCAGGTACCGAAATGAGACATTCATTTTCTAAGACTTCGAGCAAAGAACAAGTGACTTTGATCCCAAGCTCCTTCTGAAATCCCATCGTTCTCAGCCTTCTCAACAGTTTCAAGACCCTCATCATTCTCGGTTTTCTCATCAGCCTCGACAAACATCTGAACAGTTTTTAACCAATGAGCATGTGAAGTGGAGATATGATGATGTTGAAGTGTTGGATAGAAGGGAAAGAAAGGAGGGGGGCATCTCCAGAAGAAGAACACAAAAAAGAAAAGAAGTGTAAGAGGATCGAGAGTGAGACAGGGGTGAATCTCATAAACGTCACAAGTCACATAAAATCCCTGACCCGATACTCAAGTTTCTTCCGATCGTCCATCTATGGTTCCTTCCTATATTGTCCAGCCTCAAGCCGATATCCAAGAAATTATCAGTAGGCCTCCTTATGATATTAGGCCAGCGAACTTGATGCTTGCCGAACGGTTCAAAGGATAGGACTTAGGATGAATGTGTTTTGATCACGACTTGCATCCAAATGATAGGCGAGATATACTCGAAGAGATGGCTAGCATGAAAAGCAGTATGCTCACTTAATATGAAGTTTCTAGGAGTTAACTTGAGACAATGTTAGATATGTTGAGCAACCGCATCGACAAATAGCTAGGTGGCTGGTACGCATTTGCCCATGACCTTCAAAGACTTAATTCAGTTCACCTTGACTGAATTGAAACATTGGAAAATGATAAAGCTGCATTAGTCCAAGTGTTGACTTCACTAAGGGCTTAGAAGCTGAGAACGCTAAGCTTAAAGAAGAACTTGCAGCTGTCAAACAGAGAGAGGATGTACTAATGACTCAAGTCCAAGAAGCTACAACTGCCTGGCAGACTATTGAGTCCCAACTAGCTATAGAAAAGAAGCTTCTATGGCCTATGAGCAAGAGAAATCAACTCTTCAAGCAAGACTTACTTCTCAGAGTATGGCACTTTCTATGTTAGATGCAAGGGTTGAAATCCTGGAGGAGGATAAAACCAAACTGGTGGATCATCTTAGAAAGAGGAGGGCTCAGTATAATGATAATTTATTCAAGTTTTCCATCCTCAGTGTTATGAGGCTTAGGAGCCTTCACTATTTAAGGGACTACTTTTCACGGACTTTAGCCCTTGTTTGGGAGAAAGTGCTCGAATATGCTGAAGGCAAAGATGAAAATGACCTTCAGTAGGAACTATTGGAAGATGAGGACCGTGCAACTTTGGCTAAGGGCGAGAAGATACTTGCAGTTGAGCGAGTTCAAGCCTCCAAAGAGAAAGCCTTGAATACCACTATTGGTGGCTCTACTAGCCTCACTGATGTTAAAGCTTCAGGTTCCCACACTCCTGCTGCTACTTATACCGATAAGGACACCACTGAAGAACGTCCTATTGAGGAACATGTTGCTGAGAAAGATCCTGTTGAGCAGCATGCAAGGGATAACGAGGGAAATGACGATTATACCTTGAATGTAGATGATTGCGAAATCGAGCAGATAAATCGGCAAACCCCAGGTAAAACTTATATTCAACAAACCATGTCAGATTTGGTTTATCTTTTTTCTTCACCTGAGTCTGTCGCATTTCATGCTCACTATTCACATGTACTAGGTTTGGCTTCGTCACCTCTTCCTCCTACCGATGCCACCACCATTCAGGCTACTATTACCGACTCGATCTTAATGTCGGCTAGTACCACCCCGCACATCACTCCTCCCCCAGGTGATACTGTCAATCTTACTGTTACTGCATCTGACCTGGAAGTTGTTGATTACAATTATAATGATGATGAGGATCAAATTTGGGATACTAAGGCTCTGTCTACTTTGAAACGCAGGGAAACGCACTGTGACCAGGCCAGGACTTGTTAATCCATCTTCTCCTAAGACCCCCAGTGGAAACAAAGAAGCGAAAGATGGAAGCTAGACGGCAAATATACCTCCCCCTTGCTCCATTAAGCAGTCTTTAAGATATAGTGATGGAAGAAGAAGAAGAACTTGTGATTTCCATGCTTTGACTTCCGTTTGCTTCCTTCTTATATTCAGACCAGTTGTATATGCGGGTGCCGACCCTCGCTTATGACTCTATGTTACTTGGTATTTGAAACTCGTGTACTTGACTTGTGTTGTTACTTGTGGTAAAACTCATGTATGAAACTTGTGATCTGTATTTTTCATTTGTGTACTATAGCCTTTTATTCAGCTTCATCGTACTTTTTATTTGCACATGTTTCTTTTACATGCTTACAATACAAGTTTTCTACATTGTAAGTCCTTTGTTGTTGCGATGCATGGTGTTATAATGACCTTATGGTACATTTTTGTGAATGATGATTTCTTTTTTAGCTGTAGCCACATATCATTACTAGTTGGGTCCACTTGATCAAATTTATTGAATTCTTTTGATTTTGACTGGGGTAGCACTCGAGAATTCTTTTTCGTGAATAACCACTTTTTGTATTAACAATATGTTGAAAATTTCAAGCTTGCCTTAGCCATTTCAAGGGATTCAATTTTGTCAATCAGAGTAGCCCTTGGAAGCTCCAAGTCTTTTTGGTTAGTGTAAAGTTGTGAAGAGCTTATGGTATGCTTAAGTGAGCATTATTGGTTTACTTTAATGCAGTGGTCATGCCCCCATACAAAAGTTTGTCACTGACTTTTACAGGCTTGGTGTGATAGACCATATTTTGAATCTCTTGTTTATGATTAAAACACCAAAAATTACTACTGTAGTGGCTAAGTCTATTGTTTTTGCCATCACATTCGAGATTTCCTAGTTTGCTCATGACCCAAGGATTTTTAATTTAGTTGACATGCTCAAACCTTAAATGAAAAGGAATTTTTGTTTTTGTGCCCCTGCTTGAGAGGTCTTATATTTTTATATATTCAATCATGTTTCTCGCTAACCTAGTAGTCCAGGCCCTTCAGAGATTAGATTTGAATACATGCCCCCAGGGAGGTCTTGGTTTTTGTACCTCTGAAGAGGTCTTTATAGATCCGTTATTCGTTGTGACTGAACAATTCAGCCACTTATAAAAAATTTCGGATGCCTTCGAAAATGTCATTCGAATCCGCCTATAACCGGATTTAGAAGACTCAGCTTATGATCGGATGTCCCCAAAGTGGTCTTTTGAGTCTTCCACTAACCAAATTTGGAAGACCCGACTTATGGTCGGATGCCCCCGAAGAGGTCTTCTGAGTCCGCCACTAACCGAATTTGGAATACCCGGCTTATGGTTGGATGCCCCCGAAGAGGTCTTTTGAGTCTACCACTAACCGAATTTGGAAGACCTAGCTTATGGTCAGATGCCCTCAAAGAGGTCTTTTGAGTTCTCCACTAACCGAATTTGGAAGACCTGGCTTATGTTGGATGCCCCCGAAGAGGTCTTTTGATTTGGGATTGCATCGTTTCACAAGGTGGACGCTAGTTCATTTATCGGGTTTTATTATGATTTGTAGAACTAGGGTCCTGGACCTTGCAATTAAGAAGGTGCCCCTACGATGAAACTTACAACTTTGTCTGTAGTCCGAACGTTGCATCATTTGACCGTTTGAATCCTGGTGTCCTTTATTTGCAAGGTTGTGCTTCACACCTTCGTATTTTTTGCGAATGATGTTTAGAGTACTAGGCACTTGAGCTATGCCGATTAGGATGTGCTATAATGGTCACCAGGCTTTGCTAGATTATGGATATGTTAAAGTTCTTTTACGGGGCCTACAGTCAAAACCAAATTTTAGCAACTTGCAGATAATTAACAAGAATTTGCAAATGAACGATTTAGGCAAGCAAGGCGATTTCTTCCATTAATATGTACAAAGTTTGTCTACTATGCTTGCAGAGTATTTACAACTTTCTACAAGACATACGAAAGAAATTTCAAGGAAAGAATCGACGGAGAATGTTATTCCAGGCTCTAGGAATTTCAGTTCCATCCATCATTTTTAGTTTGAAGGTGCCATCTAAGAGCTTTTGGTTTATTATTTAAGGTCCTTCCCAATTAGGTTTGAAAACACCAGTCCCTGTCAAGACTCTTTTCATAATAAGGCCCCAATTTTGAAAGTCCTTTGTTTGATTTTAGTATTAAAATGTCTGGCAACCCTTCTTTGATGAGTAGCGATTCTGGGTTTTTCTTCTCGCCTTCTTTCTTCGAGAAAGTCTAGTGCTTCAAGTTGCAGCTTCTCATTCTCCTATCAGTTGAAATGAATTCTGCGGTTCGTGGGGACTTCTAGCTCTATCAGAATCATGGCTTCGGATCCAAATGCAAGGAAGAATGGAGTATGCCCAATCATAGTTTTATGAGTTGTATGATATGCCCATAGTGCAAATGAAAGCTCTTCTACCCAACCACCTTTATCTTTCTCGAGGCGTTTCTTGATGGTTGACTTTATGATTTTATTTACTGATTCAACTCGCCCGTTGGCCTGCGGATAAGAAATGGCTGCAAAACTCTCTTTAATCTTGTACTTGGCACATAAATTCTTGAACTCATCACTTTTGAATTGAGTCTCATTGTCCATGATTATTTTCGGTGGCACACCAAATCTACAGATGATGTTTTTTGAGGCAAAATAGATGACTTTCTTCGATGTGATGGTGGCCAGTGGCTCTACTTCAGGCCCACTTTGTGAAATAATCGACGGCTACAATGGCATACTTCATGTTAGACTTGGCTGTAGATAAAGCTCTGATCAGATCGATGCTTCAAATAGCAAATGGCCATGGACTGACCATTTGGGTTAATTTTGTAGATGGTGCTCTTGAAATCTTTGCGAAACTCTGACATTTGTCATGCTTTTTAGCTAGGTCACCACATCTAGGTTCACATCAGGCTAGAAGTAGCCATATCGCAGAAATTTCTTGGCCAATCTCTATCTGCCTGTGTGTCCCCCACATTCACCCTTATGTATTCCTACCAGGATTGCTTTGGACTCTTCTTTAGTCATACACCAAAGCAGGTGTTAACCCCGTTAAAACGTGGTTCAAAGAATAATGTGTCGACTGATTAAAAGGATCACAGACCAGACAATAAATCAACACATTTGGGTCGTTCCACCATTCTTAGGTTGTCAGGATTACTTAGATCATGTACATGACCCAATGATAGTTCGTCAGACCATTTAAATCGTTAGGCCATTTAGGTCATGCGTATAGCATACACTTGAGTCGTGCTTAGACTAGCTCGCGCCTTCATTTAGACTGTTAAACTAATTCGCAAGCACCGATGTCCTAACAAGTTCGTTGCCTCATCCAGTAAATTAGACCGTTCGCGCAAGATAACATATGGTTCTTATATGCTTAGATCGGTTTCAATATAAATAATAGGTTGGCATATACATGGAAATAAAAGGTGGAATGTTCCTTTATAATATAATATGGATTAAACACTTCAATGCGTGATGACACACTTGTAATTTCTTTAGGACATTCCGTACTAATGAATGTTAGTACAGCAAGTATCAACAACGTGTTAAAGTAGGACCAGGCATTGTTTATACACATGAGATTCCCCAATTCAAGGTGCCACGTGGCACAAAATTGGCGAAATATGCAGAAGCAGACAAAATGGTGAAGAAAGATGTTAGATCGTTTACACGACCTAAATGCTTAGGTCGTTAGTACATTTAGATCGTTGACATATGGAGGCATGCTAAGTCGTTTGGAAAATGATAAGAATCAGATCGTTATCATGCCACGTGGCAACTTACCATATGGAGAGATTATCAGGTGGATGTATAGCCACGTGGCAAGTGGAATGAAGAAGTCAATACAAGATCGTTAACAAGCGATAAAGTCGCTGCTCCTTTATATACAAGTGTTAGGCCGTTAAATCTATAAGGGCCTTAGGTCGTCGCCACATCAGCGTTGAGCTCAGTTGGACCGTCGTATCTCCTTAGGTCGTCTGAACCACGTTAGGTCATGTTGCCATTAAGGTTCAGCAAGCATGTCGTAACCACTTCGAAGCGGAATGCCTCCAACATTTTGGGTCAGTATACTTATATACGTTGATCATTACCAGGAGGACATGTGGTATGGACTAAATAAGAAAGTTGTATGCTTTTAGACCATGTAAAGTCGTTAGGTTGTTACCATCAATGTGTTGGCAACAGCTGTAAAGTTGCAGGGCTAGCTGTTTTCACGTGACAAAAGAAGGAAGATGTTGGACTAATATGAAGGCAGGCCATAGGTCATTAATCACTGGGGCGCAACATCATTTCAGGTCATGAAATCATTTAGACTGCGAATGATGTTGGCTCGCATACCATTATTTACGGCCTCGCTATTCCATCCAACCACACCTATAAATACCCCCCATAATTTACACTCAAGGGGGATCCAATTTCATTCCTACCACGAAGTGCCGCCAAATTTGAAGCTCTCTTACAACTTCATTAATGGCTTCCAAATATCAAACAACTTATCTCCAACATCAAATAGATCAAATCTATTCTAATCAACATTAGAGCTCTCTTCAATTGAATCAAAGCTTCTCTAATCTCCTTCATGCGCTTTGGAAAATCTCTCCAACACGATTCAAGTGATCTCCAACCACTACTAATCCTCTCTAAAGTCTAGATCTAACACTAAATAGCTATGGAATCCATGAAGATCATTCAATTGCCAAAGTGAACGAAGATTCATACATCCTTCATCACAAAGAAAAAGATCTCACCAACTCCTTAGTGAATTCAAGTGTAATATAGGTCTTAGAAAGAGAGAAAAGTGAGAAGTGAACAATATGACAGAATTCATGTATGTTGTAAAACAAAGTATCATAATGAGAAGTGGTTCAAAAGTGGACGTAGATCTATTCTAGATCGAACCACTATAAAAATTCCTTGTTCTTCATTTTATGCTCTTTATTTTGGGATTATGTGGTTCCATATTTTAATCTAACCATTAGGTGAAGTGCTTATAAAGCACCTTTGGTGTTGAAATCAAATTTCGGTTTTAAATTTTGGCGTGCACCGCGGGGCCACATTCGCACTTCTCTCAATCTTAAGAAACCTACTTCTACCATAAATTCTACAAATCGAAGATCTAAGCCAATCAACGAACTCTCTTTCAAATTCCAAAGGTCTCTACCAATGTTAGAAGAGTTGCACGAAGTTATGTCTCTACCGAAGAAATATGACAATAAGTCCGCCGGAAGTTCAGGGAGTGTCGACCATGAAACTATCACCATTCCATGAGCTAATCTTCCAAATTTTGATCGATCCTTGAGAATTGGAGTTGGCATAACTCAATATCAGTTGGATACGGTGGTGGGCGACTTGAATCAACAAAAGGCAATTTCAAACCAAGCCTTAATGGATAAGCTTGATATGTTTCTGGCCACTCAAATGAATATCATATTTCTAAAAGTTGACTCACTAAAATGCGGTAAAGCTGTAAAAGATGTCTCCGCCTTTCCACAAACCAATAACCCGACTGTCGCTGAAATTATGGAAGCTATAGTAACCCATAGCAGGTTTAAAGCTGTTGTCACTGATTTCAATAAGCAAAATAAAACTGTGATGGATAAGACGGAAACTCTCCTTGTTACTCGAGCCAATCCGGCATCTCACAAAATTGAGATCGACCTAAATATGAATGAGCACTCATCAGAGTTAGATCATAATCATGATTAAGACATAATGGAAGTTGATGTTCGGCCGAATATTGGAAATGAAACTGACACTGAAGATCCCAAAACAGATTTTGAAGTGTTCAAACAAGCCCCGTCAAAGAAAAGACAAAAAAACAAGTACGTTTCCTAGAAGGTTGCAAGTCCTAATAAAGGGGCATCTGATCAGACCGAAAGTACAAACCCTCAGTTTGCTAGCAGTCATCACTTTCTTGAACAAATGTCAAGGAAAAGGGTTGATGTCTGCTTCATGGGACAACGTAAAAACATGGAGATTATCTTAGGAAATTACATTAAGCTTGCATGAATCTTTAACAATGTCATTGTGGATGCTTCTGTTGCTTCTCAAATCAACAATCTAACATCGAATGAAACTCCAAGGGATTATGCAACTCAAAAAGAGTTCATTGCCGCTATGACCAATTTGCACCAGAAAATAGATGCTTCAAATGAGATGTTGCTGAATCAAATACGGGCTCTCGAAACAACTCAAGCTAGTCTCACAAACCGTGTAGAACAACTTGGTGTAGAAAGGAGCACGTACCTCACTGTTTCGGATTTTCACATGGAGAATTGTGGTCATCATGGTAATAAGGAAAACAAGTCCAAGCGACCTTTCTCCCCTACCTTTCCGAAAAGCAACAAGAAGGATATGGAAGGGCGAAAAAGAACATATGGAGACAAAGAGGAAAAAGGGAATAAGAGATTTCACTTTTTCAAGTCTAAAGAATTAACTCCACTAAATGATACCTCAGAGAACATCTTGTTTGCTACTAAAGGCACAGGGTTCTTTCCGGAGCCACCACCAATATTAAAGATCTTGAACAAAGCTGTGATGTCTGGAAGTTTCTACCATTATCCCAAGTAGTCTGGTCATGATACTAATGATTTTAGACATCTAAAAAGCTTGATCGAGATGTTAGCTAGTTAGTATGTCAGGAAATCGCATACAACAAATCCTCTTTCAACTCCTCAGGGGCGAAGTATATCTGCCAAACTATCAAGCCTAGGTAGAGAGGATCCAACAGGAACTAGTGCGAAGTCAATGTTCAATACTATGGCAAATAGTTCTCGTTCATCCAATCAAAGTTGGGAGAAGATGCAAAACTATGAAAATTCTCAAGAGTATAGCCCGATGGAGGCAATGATTCCAACGGAATTAGATGCTCCTGTTCATCCAATGATCGCCCGACACTTCCATACCAAAGCTCAGAAAAGGCCGGTGTTGAAATATTTGAGTCTAACTAGCAAAGGTCATATGTTATCAGCCAAATGCTTCTGAATGGCATCTACAAATTGCCGACCTTTGATGAAGTTTCAATACCGGGAATCTGGAATAACGACCGCTTGTGTCAACATTACATAAAAGAAATGCTTAGTTCTTTTTAAAAAAAATATGCTTTCTTTTACACATATTAACCTCCTATGGTAAAAGGGGGAATTGTAATTGGGCAATTACAATGTCAATTTTCATATAATAAGAACTCTGCATTTTCTTTACTTTGATTATTCCATTGGATTGAAAGTCACTAAAATCAGTTTAATATTGTAGGGCACTTACTAGCTCGAGGTCGAATAAGTTCTGGAGACCCTTGCTAGCATACCCCGTTTCGATAGTTCAAGTGTTGGGTACCAAAAGCATTATATGGAGTAAACCCAGTGATGTAAAGCACCACCTTACAAATCAAAAGAAAAATCTGTCAAATGCCAAGCGATGAAAAGCACAGCAAATGGGCACTGTGTCACAAAGCTGCACATTTCATAAAAAGGGTACTACTTAAAGTAGGAAGTTAGAAACATCAAATCTCTAGATGCAGGTAACTTGCCAAGACAAATACCATTCAACTGAAGGAATGTTTGCTTCCTTGTAATTCAACGAGTCTGAGTGATACTTACAACACGCCTCGACAATGATATTCCAAATGTCGAGTGCAACAAGCATCATTCCGCATGTAAAGCGAAGATGTAATGCACCATCTCGAAAATCAAAAAGGGGAGTCACTTAAGGTCACGGGACAAGGAAGGGAGCAAGCAGTGTTGTAACGACCCGCATTCTACGTATCGAAGAATCATAGAGTATTTATTTCATTCTCATACGAAGTCGTATAGTCGTGTAACTTTGGGGAATGACTATTGCGGTCATTTCCCATGTTCACGATTTTTGCCGAATTTTAAATGACCGTTTTACCCCTAGCGAATCTTGTTTCTTCTATAACTTTTAATTGGTAAGGAGTTTTGACCTGAAACCACTTCCATTGGATTTGAATGATGGTTTACCTTTCCGTAGAGTGGTCACATTAGCCAAACGGACTTACCGTTTGGGAGATATGGCTGAAACAAGGTTTGAAGGTGAAAAACAGCTTAATCGGGCCAAATAGGGTGATTACTAGCTAAGCCCATAACCGCGCCAAAATAGTAGAGTTTCAGATCTAAAGTTCTATTTGTGGCTAAGGTGAGTGATTTGCATTGTTTTTCGCTAATTACGGCTAATTAAGGGTGATAAGTGTTAATTAACGAAATTATGCATTATAAAATTTTTAAAAAATATGTAGAAATTCCAAAATATTATTTTAGGGCTCTGATAGAAATTTGGGTTAATTTGGATATGTTTTACTAATCCTATCATTAGTTATGGTTAAACATGGTTAAGGGGAAAACCATGGGTTTTGGGTATGCTTGATCCATATATACATAATTATTCATCGTTTTGGTGTTTATGGTTGATTATACATGCTGTTATTATTATTTGGAATGTTTTGTGATTGTCTAGTGAAGTTAGAATGGTCAAAAACGTCGTCGTGTGGCATAAATAGCTCGTTGGAAGTGGTGTAGGAATTCAAATCGAAAATGCCGTCGTATGGCGTAAATAGTTGTTTGGAAGTGGTGTAGGAATTCAAATTGGATGGGAGATGGAGGGCCAGATCGGATCGCCTATGGGGTCAAGGAACACCATCACGAACTGAGTCATTTACCCCGAACCGAACCGCCTGCATGAAGTCCTTGAGCACCATCATGAGCCGAACCGTGGAACACCATCACGAACCAACCTGTTGCTCCGAACCGTGGCACACCCCCTCCCCATTATTTTCACACCATGTGTTAGTGTCACCATAGAATATTGTATATCCTGTTGTGCTAACTCTTTGGTTGCAGGTCCAGGTTCAGGTATGGTTATGTATACCTGTTATTGTTCTGTTTTTGCTGCTTATAGCTCATACCAGACTTTTGTCTGACCCAGAGTTTTATGTCTCTTCTTATTACTCTGGGTGCTCCTAAATGAGAAGAGTAGAGACAAGTTAGCTGGTTATGCACGAGTAGCTGTCTGGAGACGAGCAGGAGGCTTACACGTATCATTCCCATATATTCTCCCTGTGTTGTTGCTGATCGCTGCTTTGGGCACCAGTAGTGTACCTTCCTATTTTGCTTTAGAGACAGTTTTAAAAGTTGCAACAATGATGGTTTGGATCATAAGCTGTATTTTGAATTTTCCGCTGCTATGATGGTTTAGTTTTCAGCTAATGCACTGTCTCGCCTGTTTTATATCAAGTTATGTTATTACTATATTTTGTTCCATGCGCTGTGAGATATACTACAGGTTCTTTGATGATTCATCGTTTCAGAAACCCTTTTCCTTTAACGACCATCCCGTGCTGGTTGAACATAGGCACAACGCATTTCATTGGAAATGTCGGCTGGTGCGGGGCGATCACACTTGGTATTAGAGCTCTAAGTTGCGTAGTTAACCTAGGGGAAGACGTCAGGGAGAGATTGCATACATATACGAGAGCGCATATTTGTGATACTTTGGTTTTCAAAAGCTATATATATACTATTAGTATATCTAAGGATGAAGTCGCACTGCACTGGTACCACTAAGAAGATGGTTAATCGTTTTCTCTTTACAGATTGGAGATGAGACGATATACGAGCGGTACGGGTTCAGGGGCCAATAATAGGAATATCCCTGATATGAGGACGATGTTCACTACCTTTATGCGAAAGATGCTTAGGGATGCTCAGGGAGTCGTTCCTAATGCTGCTAACGGTGGTGGTGCAGCATTGCAGGCGCCTAGAGCCGATTTCGCCAAGCTCTGCAAGGATTATACTAGCCTTGGTAAGTAGCCGTTCCATGGAACGAAATCAGCTACGGATGTTCAAGATTGGCTCGATAGTTGTGAGCGCATCTTCGAGGACTTAGGGATCGATGATGCAATGAAGAGAAAGTAGCATCCCGTCAGCTTCAAGGACGAGCTATGAATTGGTGGAATGCTATTAAAACAGCTACTCCTGAGGATCAAGTTACTTGGAACCAGTTTAAGACCCGCTTTAGTGATAAGTTTATCCCAATTTCTTAGAAATCAGAATTGTTTAGGAAATTCTTGGAGCTTAAGCAGAATGGTAGAGCAGTCTCGGAATATATTGTTGAGTTCAATATTTTATCGAAGTATGGATTATCTCTTATCGATACTGCCGAGAAGAAGAATGAGAAGTTCATAACTGGCTTAGATGGGTACTTAGGGGAAAGAATTATAAACCACATCGATGAGACCTTCAAATCTATTGTGGGGAAAGCATTGAGATCTGAGAGCCTTTACCCTAAGCCAAAGACCGAGGTCGCTATTGAATCTACAGGAGAGCCGAAGCCGCAAGCAAGCGGTGGAGGCAAGAATAATTCGCAAAATAAGTGGAAACAGAACCAAGCTAAGGATGGTCAGAAGAAGAGTAAGAAAGATATAGAGTGCTTTAGCTATGGCAAGAAGGGCCATTATGCTATAGAATGTCAAGCAAAGCCAACGGACAGGAAGTGCTTCAATTGCAGCCAAGTGGAACATCATAAGGATAAGTGTCCACAACCTCCTAAAGAGAAACAGATTGTGAAAGTATATGCTATCAATGTTGTTCCTTCTTCGTCGAATGCCCCAACTGCGGCGGAGAAAGGAAATAATGTCGTTATTCAAGGTATGCTTTCTATTTATGATGTTCTTGTTCGAGTATTGTTTGATACTGGAGCTTCCGTTCCTTCATATCTACTGACCTGGTAGATAGGTTAGGATTGGAACCTGAGATTGTCGATAGACCTTTAGTTGTGACGAACCCGATCGTTGGTTCGACTAGCCTTAGTATGATTTGTCATAATTTGGCCCTGTTGACTCATGGATGTATGTTTGCTTGTGATTTGTTTGTCTTGGGCTTTACTAGGTTTAGCATTATTTTGGGAGTCGATTGGCTCCAAAGGTACGGAGTGGTGGTAGACTATGAGGGATTTTCAGTGACTATTAGGGTGGACGATGAGCGGAGGGTAGTGTTTGGTGGCCTACGTAGTGATGAAGTGATCGCTAGTCTTCTAAATTCCCTTCACATTCCGTAGGACGAGTTATCAGGGGTTCCCATTGCTGGCCAGTATCTGGATATCTTCGAGGAAGTGACCGGACTTCCACCACACCAACAGATTGAGTTCCGCGTTGATTTAGTGAAAGATACCAGACCTATAGTGATGCCACTTCTTCGTATGGCACCGAAGGAGCAGCGAGAGCTCGGGGTGCAAGTAAGCAATCTTTTGAAGAAGGGATTTATCAGAAGAAGTGTTTCCGAGTGGGGAGCACCAGTTGTATTTGCAACTAAGGCAGATGGTTCCCTTCGTTTTTTGTGTGGACTACCGCGAGTTGAACAAAGTGACTAGGAAGAATAAGTATCCTCTTCCATGGATAGATGATTTGTTTGATCAACTGGAAGGATAAAGAGTGTTCTCCCAGTTGGACCTCGCGATAGGATTTCATCATCTCCGAGTGGCAGCTGAGAGTATTCCTAAAACATCATTTCGGACGCCGTCTGGATTCAGTGAGTGGTTGGTCATGCCATTCGTGTTAACCAATGCACCAATATATTTTGTATATCTTATGAATAGGGTATTCAGGGATCAATTGAACAAGTTTGTTCTTGTGTTCGTGGATGATATCCTTGTTTACTCAAGGATAGAGGAATAACACAAGGAACATTTGAGGCTAGTGATGGAGGTGTTGAGAAAACACCAATTGAAAGTGAAATTTTCTAAATGTCACTTCTGGAGGAGAGAATTGAGATTCTTGGGCCATGTCATTTCAGAGAATGGTATTGCTGTGAACCCTACGAAGGTGGCTACGGTACAGGACTGGTCTACGCCTAAGAATGCAACAGATGTGAGAACTTTCTTGGGATTGGCTGGATATTATCGTAAGTTTATCCAAGACTTCTCCAAGATAGCAGCACCGTTAACTCAGTTGATTAAGAAGAATCAAGCTTTCGTCTAGGACGGAAAGTGTGAAAATTCATTTAAGAGTCTACAGGAAAAGTTGACGTGTGCACCAGTGTTAGTTATCCCAAAGGGAATGAAGAGACGATGTATACACGGATGCCTGTGGTACCGGACTAGGTGTTGTACCAATGCAAGGAGGTAAGGTAGTATCTTATGTTAGTCGGCAATTGAAACCACATGAGAGAAGATATCCTACTCATGATCTGGAAGTGGCAGTGATCGTGTTCGCATTGAAAATGTGGAGACATTATCTTTTGGGAGAAAGATTCGAGTTGTTCACCGATCTAAGGATCTAAATCTCCGACAGCAGAGATGGTTAGAATTCTTGGCTTCCTATGATTTTGACATCGCATATACACCAGGAAAGGGAAATGCGATAGTTGATGCATTGAGTAGGAGACATGCCAGTTTAGGGACTATGTTTCTTTAATGGAAGCAACTGGAGTATATTACAGGATATGATTTCAGACCTAAGTGCGGATTGGATCCAGAAATGTTAGTAAGTTTGACGATCAGACCCACTTTGATTGAGTGGATTGGTTCCAGTTAGAGGGACGATCCTAACTTATTGGAAATCATCTCCAAGTTAAAGATAGGTATCGACAGTGAGGAGATAAACAAGTATGGGCTTGATCGAGAAGGATGGCTTAGAAAGAATGGGAGACTAGTTGTACCCAGTGTCAATGGATTGAGAGATGAAGTGCTTGGATAATGTCACCATTCAAAATTAACTATACATCCCGGTGGTAACAAAATGTATCGAGACATGAAGCAGACCTACTACTAGGAAGGAATGAAAAGTGACGTTGGGAAGTTTATATCCAAATGCATGAATTGCCAACTAGTTAAAGCCAAGCAAAAGAAGCCAAGTGGTTTTCTACAACCATTAGAGATTCTCGAATGGAAATGGGAACAAGTCTCAATGGATTTCATTGATGGTCTACCAAGGACTAGATCAGGTCATGATAGTATTTGGGTGATTGTAGATCGATTAACCAAAAGTGCAAGGTTTACCGGTTAAGTCGAAAAGAACGGCAGCTAAGTTAGCAGAACTGTATATGAAGTGGGTAGTAATATTTCATGGAGTACCCAAAGGTATTGAGAGTGACCAAGATCCATTATTTACTAGCGGGTTTTGCAAGAACTTAGAAGAGGCTTTGGGATCAGAATTACATCTCAGTACCGCTTACCATCCTCGAACCGACAGTTAAACAGAGAGAGTGAATCATGTATTAGAGGATCTCTTAAGGGCTTGTATATTGGACTTTAGAGGATCATGGGATGACCATTTGCATCTAGTTGACTCGCATATAATAATAGTTATCAGTCCAGTATTGGTATGGCTCCATTTGAAGCTTTTTGCGGGAGACCGTGCAACTCACCATCATGCTGGTTGGAAACAGGTGAGAAGTTTGTACTTGGGCCATATGTAATAAAATAAACTTCAGGCAAGATCAGGGTTGTCCAACAACGAATGAAGGCTGCCCAAGATAGACAGAAGAGTTATGCTGATAAGAGGCGAAGAGAATTGAAATTTTCTGTTGGCGACTTGGTGTTTGTCAAGATTTCTCTATTAAATAGCGTGATTCGATTTGGTAGGAGAGACAAGTTAGCACCAAGATATGTTGGTCCATTCCCAGTTCTCGAGCAAGTTGGGAATTTAGCATATAAAGTTGAATTACCTGACAAGATGGTAGGAGTTCACAACGTATTTCATGTTTCCCAGTTAAGGAAGTTCGTGTACGACCCTGATATGGCTATTTCACCGGACCAGTTAGATGACATTGAAGTAGAACCCAAGGTGATTGGGAATCGCAGGCCGATCCGTATTGTCGAGTATGATACGAAGCAACTTCGAAGAAAGACGTTGAAACTGGTCAAGGTTCAGTGGGGCGAGAATGAGAATGACTGTGCTTGGGAAACAGAGGAGAGCATAAGGAAGCCGTATCCAGAACTCTTTGCCTCGTAAGATTTTAATTGCAATTTAGCTATTCTGCATGCTAGGATAGACTTGTTGCGTTACTATGTGTGTTTGATTGTTTGTAAATGGATGTTAGGCATGCGTGACATATTGTATGTTTTAATTAAGGAATTTTGGGGGCGAATTTTCTTTAGGGGGTGGGGGGGGGGAGGGGGGAGAGAAAATGTAACAACTCGCATTCTACGTATTGAAAGATCATAGAGTATTTATTTCATTCTTATACGAAGTCGTATAGTCGTGTAACTTTAGTGAACGACTATTGGGGTCATTTCCCATATTCACGATTTTTGCCGAATTTTAAATGACCGTTTTTCCCCTAGTGAATCTTGTTTCACCTATAACTTTTGATTGGTAAGGAGTTTTGACCTGAGACCACTTCCATTGGATTAAGATGATGGTTTACCTTTCCGTAGAGTTGTCACATTAGTCAAACGGATTTACCGTTTGGGAGACATGGCTGAAACAAGGTTTGGAAGGTGAAAAACAGCTCAACCGGGCCAAACAGGGTGATTAGCAGCTAAGCCCATAACCCATTTCAGGATTAGGGTTATGGGAGGGCCGATAGCATTTGGGAAATCAGTTTTACTCATTTTTCCAGCCGCCATTTACATCCTTGAAACCCTAGCAATGGCCTCCACCTTCTAAATTCATCCCAAATTGCTTTCTAATCACGTATTAGGTTAATCTACACCAAATCAAAGGAGATTAGCATCAAATCAGAACTGGAGCTGCTGTGTTGCATTGGAAACCGCACCAAAACAATAGAGTTTCAGATCTACAGTTTTATTTGTGGCTAAGGTGAGTGATTTGCATTGTTTTTCACTAATTACGACTAATTAGGGGTGGTTAGTGTTAATTAATGAAATTATGCATTATAAAAATTTAGAAAATATGTAGAAATTCCAAAATATTATTTTAGGGCTCTGATAGAAATTTGGGTTAATTTGGATATGTTTTGGTAATCCTATCATTAGTTATGGTTAAACATGATTAAGGGGAAAACCATGGGTTTTGGGTATGTTTGATCCATATATTCATAATTATTCATCGTTTTGGTGTTTATGGTTGACTATACATGCTGCTATTATTGTTTGGAATGTTTTGTGATTGTCTAATGAAGTTAGAACGGTCGAAAACGCCGTCATGTGTCGTAAATAGCTCGCTGGAAGTGGCGTAGGAATTCAGATCAGATGGAAGATGGAGGGCCGGATCGGATCGCCCATAGGATTGTGGAACACCATCACGAACCGAGTCATTCCCCCGAACCGAACCGCCTGCATGAAGTCCTCGAGCACCATCACGAGCCAAACCATGGAACACCATCACGAACTGACCTGTTGCTCTGAACCGAACTGGGGTGTCACAAGCAGGAAGCTAAGAACCGACCAGGACCATGGAGCACTCACGAACCGAACCGAAGCACCATGAGTGGATTATCACGAACTGTGATGTCCGAACCGACCCGAAGAACTATGCACCATGAGTCGAAGCTCCAACTCGAACCAAGGAAGGCTGATCCGAACCCAGAGAGGCGCCACGATCCAAACCGATTTGGAGAGGGCGCTACAAATCGAACTGCCAACTGCATGATTGACGAACCGAGTGGAGATCGAACCAAGATGATGACCAAAACCAGAGATGCAAAGGTAGTCCAAATAGGAAGTTAGAACTCAGGATCCAGATGGGAACCAACGAGCCAACTTCATGAATTGGACTTTGCTGCGGGACGTGTGCAAAGGGGTTATCAATGTCTATAGCTTTGACTCACCACTGAGAGACGGATTATTGGCTATGGATCAGTGTAGTGGAGTTGTCATGACTCCATAGGGTAGAGTGATCGTAACAGGGCTATGAGCCAGTGCAGTGGAGTTTTCATATCACCATGGGCCACAATGGACATAGCAAAGGATTAGTGGTTACGGATTAGTGCAGTGGAACCGTCATGACTCCATGGGGCAGAGTGATCGTAACAATGAATTGGGTGATCAAAGTGGTAGATATCATATACTTTACGCACTGAGTGAGAGATGTGAGGATGATTGCTATGTTTGATGTTTGATATCACCATGACTTGCATACCCCCTCCCAATTATTTTCACACCATGTGTTAGTGTCACCTTAGAGTATTGTATATCCTGTTGTGCTAACTCTTTGGTTGCAGGTCCAGGTTCAGGTATGGTTATGTATACCTTTATTGTTCTGTTTTTGCTTCTTATCGCTCATACCAGACTTTTGTCTGACCCAGAGTTTTATGTCTCTTCTTGTTACTCTGAGTGCTCATAAATGAGCAGACTAGAGATAGGTTAGCTGTTTATGCACAAGTAGCTGTCCGGAGACGAGCAGGAGGCTTACGCGTACCATTCCCATATATTGTTGTTGTTGTTGGTCACTACTTTGGGCATTAATAGTGTACCTTCCTATTTTTCTCCAGAGACAGTTTTAAAAGTTGTAACAATGCTGGTCTGGATCATAAGTTGTATTTTGAATTTTCTGCTACTATGATGGTTTAGTTTTTAGCTTATGCATTGTCTCGTCTATTTTATATCAAGTTATGTTATTATTATATTTTGTTCCATGCATTGTGAGATATACCACAGGTTCTTTGATGATTCATCATTTCAAAATCCCTTTTCCTTTGATGACCGTCCCGTGTTGGTTAGACATAGGCACAACGCATTTCATTGGAAATATCGGCTGGTGCGGGGTGGGCCATTACAAGTGTACTCAACAAGATCGCCAAAGCGAGATTTACTTGGCCTGATTGCGACAAATGATGCCTGATGAGTGCTAGTTCCGTTGAAAATCGACAATACTTCACGACCTTCAGCAACACTTGTTCAAGTGCCAAATATACTCAAATATGGAGATAAAAAGCACTGCCTTGAGAAGTGGGTGGAAGGGATCGCGAAGGGTCAAACAATGAGCAAGTGCCGTGGTAAACGAATTAAAGGGTTGTACGTTTCACTGAAAGGGCATTTCTCCGAGAAAAGGTTCCATAGCCAGCATACTACTTTAGAAAAAGGCTTACCGGGGAAAATTTGGACTATCCTAAGTTGGAGAAGTTTGCATATTGTCTGCTCATCGCCTCAAAGAAGCTAAGGCCATACTTCCAAGCCCACTCTATCAAAGTTCTTACCGATCAGTCGCTAAAGTAAATTCTCTTCCTCCCATAAGCTTCAGGAAGATTATTAAAGTAGAATATTGAGCTTAGCCAATATGACTCACTTACCATCCTCAAAAAGCTATAAATGGGCAGGCTTTAACCCATTGCATCACTTAGTTCACTGATAAAGGGGAAAAGAAGGAGGAACCAGTTGAAGCAATCATCTTCTAAAAAACGTTAACGCATCCTTAACTAGCAGAGCCTGGTGACCATTAAAGCGCATCCCGATTGGGATAGCTCAAGCACCCGTTGCTCAATACTCAAAACATCATTCATAACAAATAAGAGGGTGTGGAGCATAGCCTGGAAAATAAAGGAAACCAGGAGATGAACGGTCAAACGATGTAGTGTTCAGATTACAAACAAAGTTGCAAGTTTCACCGTAGGGGCACCTTCATAACTGCAAGGTTCAGGGCCCTCGTTCTAACAAATCGTGGTAAAACCCGATAAATGAACTAGCGTCTGCCCCATGAAACAATGCAACTCTAAAACAAAGACCTCCCCGAGGGGCACCCAGTTGGTCACTAGTGCCATTAATACATGGCCCGGCTGTGATAAAAACTGGGCTTTTAAACCAAAGACCTTCCCGGGGGGCACCCAGTTGGTCGCCAATGCCATCAATACATGGCCCGGTTGCGACAAATCCTAGGCTTTTAAAACAAAGACCTCCTCGAGGGGTACCCAGTTGGTTGCCAATGTCATCAATACATGGCCCGGCTGCGACAACCAGTGGGATTTTAAACCAAAGACCTCCCCGAGGGGCACCCAGTTGGTACATGGCCCAGCTGCGACAAACACTGGGCTTTTAAACCAAAGACCTCCCCAAGGGCACCCAGTTGGTCTCCAGTGCCATCAATACATGGTCCGGCTGCGACAAAAGCTGGGAGTTTAAACCAAAGACCTCCCCGAGGGGCACCCAGTTGGTCTCCAGTGCCATCAATATGTGGCCCGGCTGCGACAAAAACTGGGCCTTTAAACCAAAGACCTCCCCGAGGGGCGCCCAGTCGATTGTCAGTGCCATTTATATGTGGCTTGACCACGACAAACCCTGGGATTCATAAGACCTCTTCGAGGGCATCCGAACATAAGCCGGATATTCCAAATTCGGTTAATGACTGACCTAAAGACCTTTTCGAAGGTGCCCGTCAAACTCTACAAGTGGCTGAATCATTCTGCCACAACGAACAAAGGGTTTACAAAAAGACCTCTATGAAGGCATGAAAACCAAGACCTCTCAAGGGGCATATGTTCGAATCTGATCTCCGAAGGGCTTGAACTGCCAGGTTAGCGGGAAACATGATTGAACATAATAAAATACAAGACCTCTCAAGCACGGGCACAGTAACAAAGATTCCTCTCCTTCCTAACCTTTAAAGTTCTTGATGAATTTTGGTATGGGGGCATTACCACCGCATTAAGGAAATTCAATAATGCCCACTTAAACATACCATAAGCTTGTCACAACTCCATACTGGAGGTTTGGCACCTGAAAGGATTACTCTAACCAACAAAGTTGAACCTTGATATGGCTAAGGAAAACTCGAAAAACTTTGATACTGTGACAAGCACAAAGGTGGTTATTCATGGAAAATAAGTCTCATAAGTTGCCCCAGTCAGAATTATGGAAATTCAGTAAAACAGGTTAAGTAAATCTAGCTAATAATGATTCGTTGCTACTACCGAAAAACTAATTTACGAAAATGTGCCACGAGGTCATTATAATACCAAACATTGCAATAAAAAATGACTTGTATCATAAAAGAATTTGTGTTGTGAGCCTGAAAAGAAAACAAGCGTGGAATGTAAAATGAGAAAGTATGACAAAGCAAAAGTAAAAGCTTAAGTACAACGAGCAAAACACAGTTTCATCACATCAACAACAATACAAGTCGACCACAAAGTCAAGTTCAAGAGTTTCACACACAAATGTGCATAAAAGTGATGAGTAAGGACAAGAACTCACATATACAACCAGTCTTAATGCAAGGTTTAAAAGGAAATAACATAAACCGAAGAAAGCTGGTCTCGAGCACTACTTCTTCTTTCCATTTTTGAATCACTAGACCTCAAGCATGACTTGATAACCTTGGATGGAGAAAATGTTTCGACTGGCTGGTTCCACCTTTGACTCCCAAACCTCAGCTGAGCCAAGAGCGTAGCAGCATCCAAACACATTTTCAGTACAAAGTCTTAGGTGGAATTTTCCAATGCAACATCTCCATCAGAGGCCAGGGTATCCGATGCTTTAGGCA
The DNA here is from genome assembly GCA_030737875.1 of Allium sativum. Taxonomy (NCBI): domain Eukaryota; kingdom Viridiplantae; phylum Streptophyta; class Magnoliopsida; order Asparagales; family Amaryllidaceae; genus Allium; species Allium sativum. The sequence continues at coordinate 709,683,938 of CM060919.1, read as the reverse complement.
TACAGCAAACAGAAGAAGAAATTCCTCGAGACGGAAAAGGATCGAGTAGGTGTAGGTAATCCAAATTCACAAAGAAACCCTTCTGTGGCAAGAAATTACATGGTCCTATCTTACTCATCAAGAGGGAAGCATATAATAAACTACTAAATCCGAGTTTCCTAAATATATTGGCATGGCCAGAAGCTCTAAATAAGTCGGCAAAAGCAAAAAGACTTTGCCAACAAGTTTGGAGCTTCTACTTTGGCAATATAAATCAAGGAATTTCGGCAAAATTGATCACATTCATCTCACACAATTCGTGATGACCCATGGTAAAAGAGCAACATGACCACATTGAGAATTCGACAATGTTCAGAAAACATATCACGGGTTCATTACGACATCATAATAAACAAAAACCCGGTTTGTACTCAACCGAAAGGCAAATATACTCAGAAATGCGTAAGCCAAAGTATGCAAACAACAGGAGATCTATCCTTGGAAGCTCGGAAAGAAGACTTTGCTTTCTTAAAATATAAGGACATTTGAAAATTTTGACAAAATCAATATGACTTGATACGACAATAAATCTCAATAGAGATCAATCTTGAAGGCCCGATTAGTTAAGAATCGACAGGTTCTGAGCCTCTAAATGAAGGAAAAGGTAGGCATATCGGTCAAGTCGGATCAAAAGCAACCGCTTCTGAAAATGAATCCCTTCGCTAAGAAAATTAAGATTCTTTTAACACAAAATCTTCCTCGACTACAAAACTCCAATCGTATATGACTCAAAGAACCTTATGGCACTCTGCTTCAAACCCAAAGATAAATGATGCTCAAAAGGCGACTATGCTAATATGGTGTAGCTCGAATCCTACAGAGCGCTAACATTTTTCTAGAAATTGAAGCTACTATCCATCAACGACGTCAACTTGAGTTATAAAAGAAAAGGTTGAGCAACAACCATGCACAGGGGCAAGCCATTGATAGGTAAAGATTCAAAGTTATAGCCTTAGATAGCATGTAGTAGTAAACATCGTTGCAAGCGATAATAAATCTGCGAGGTTGCAATATACTAAAAGAGCATCTTAAAATACAAAAAGATCCAATATAGGCAAATGCAGGAGTAACGCTAGTTCAAATGCTTAATACCCTCAGAATGGATATTGCAAAAGGTAGCATGTAAAATGCTGACCTGACACGACTTATTAAGCGATCCACATAGGCTACTCAATTTACCAAAAATCCTATCGTCTGGACCACCCAAAAGGATTGGCAAAGAACATGAGTCAAGCTGACTTGGGCATCACTAATAATTGTATGAGACATGCTAAACTCAAAATTCCATCAAGTAAATTGTCAGTTTTCCATTTTAGGTCTTCTGGAAAGGCACATATGCTAAAGAAGACTCTCCAATAAAACTGGGTCAATTTTGCGCCAATGTTCATCTAAATAAGGCAAAAGGGTCCAAACAAGTCCAGTGTGCATCGTAACTAGTGAAAAAACCATGTACAAATTGAGAATTCACATCCCAGAGTCCAACAAATATCGAGAAACCTAGAGGCTACTAAAATAAATTCGCGAGGCGAACGATTAGCAAATCCCTCCTTCCTCGACAATTTTGCGCCAAATCCAAAAATGCCAAGATAGATGTGCACTTGGTTTAAAACACATCGAGCTAGCATGGAATGGCACCTCTATGAATGGCTGTTAAGGTAACGAGAAGCGGAAAAGGACTAATCCACTTTTGGCCATAAAGTTACAATCGCTCTAGCCTTAGAAACTCAAGCTAAAGCTTCAGTTTAAGTAGATGTGACCTCCTTTCCAGAATGATGATCACTCGTCTATCTGGCATTCCTTCCGCAGGTGAAATCTCATTTAAAAAGCAACGTACAGAATAGGTGATGTGAAGCGTGCAATTCAACTAGCAAATTCTATGCTTGGGTCATTGGGAATCAATGGGTCGAGTAAGCGTGCCCAACAACCCAAGTCGTTAGAACGACCCAAAAGCCCAATACGCTCATCGACCCGACCTAAAATTACAGATCGCCCAATGATTCATAAATTGGATCATGCATTAGCATGATTTCGCAGGTCACTATCGAGCTGAAGTGCAAATTCAAATACACTTATCGAACTAAAATAAGTCTCTTATCGAAAAGGTTAATCCAAAATGCCGGAATTCAAAAAGCGTCAAACAACACAAAGAAGTCCGTATAATAGCAATGAATGGACATCACTTCAGCATTTGGTCTTAATTCAAAATCCAAAAATAAACTCAATAGAAGCTTGAATCAGAATGCAACTTACGTATGTAAATCGAACATGCAAAAATATGTCAATGGCAACATTCATTTCCAAGGCCTCATTTCTCGCAAGCAAAAAATACAAGCTTTGAGGGGCAAATGTTAACCTCATAAAAACACGGTTGAAGAATAATGTGTCGAATATTTAAAAGGACCACAGAACAGACAGTAAATCAACACATTTGGGTCGTTCCACCATTCTTAGATTGTCAAGACTACTTAGATCGTGTACATGATCCAACAATAGTTCGTCAGACCATTTAAATCGTTAAGGCAATTTAGGTCATGCGAACAACATACTCTTGAGTTGCGCTTCGACTAGCTCGTGCCTTCATTTAGACTGTTAAACTAATTTGAAAGCACCGACGACCTAACAAGGTCGTTGCCTCATCCAATAAATTAGACCATTGGCGCAAGATAACATATTGTTCTAATATGCTTAGATCGGTTTCAATATAAATAATGGGTTGGCACATACATGGAAATAACAGGTTGAATGCTCCTATACAATATAATATGGATCAAGCACTCCATTGCGTGATGGCACACTTGTAACTTCTTTAGAACATTCCGTACTAATGAATGTTAGTACAACAAGTACCAACAACGTGTTAAAGTAGGACCAGGCATTGTTTATACACATGAGATTCCCCAATTCAAGGAACCATGCAACACAAAATTGGCGAAATATGCTAAAGCAGAGAAAATGGTGAAGAAAGCCGTTAGATCGTTTACACGACCTAAATGCTTAGGTCGTTAGTACATTTAGATAGTTTCCATATGGAGGCACGCTAAGTCGTTAGGCAAATCATAAGCATCAGCTCATTAGCATGCCATGTGGCAACATACCAGATGGAGAGATTATCAGGCGGATGTACAGCCATGTGGCAAATGGAATGAAGAAGTCAGTACAAGATCGTTAACTAGCGATAAAGTTGCTGCTTCTTTATATACAAGTTAGGCCATTAAATCTATATGGGTCTTTATTCGTCGCCACATCAACGCTGAGCTCAGTTGAACCGTCATATCTCTTTAGGCCATCTGAACCACGTTAGGTTATGTTGCCATTAAGGTTCAGCAAGCAACTCGTAACCACTTCAAAGCGGAATGCCTCCAACATTTTGGGTCGGTATACTTATATATGTTGATCATCACCACAAGGACATGTGGCATGGACTAAATAAGAAAGTTTATGCTTTTAGACCGTGTAAAGTCTTTAGTTTGTTACCATCAATCTGTTGTCAACAACTGTAAAGTGGCAGGGGCTAGCTATTTTCACGTGACAAAAGAAAGAAGAGGTTAGACCAATATGAAGGCAGACCATAGGTTGTTAATCACTGGGGCACAACATCATTTCAGGTCGTGAAATCATTTAGACTGCGAATGATGTTGGCTCACATAACATTATTTACGGCTTCGCCACTCCATCCAACCACACCAATAAATACCCCCAATAATTCACACTCAAGGGGGGATCCAACTTCATTCCTACCACGAAGTGCCGCCAAATTTGAAGCTCTCCTACAACTTCATTAGTGGCTTCCAAAGATCAAACAACTTATCTCCAACATCGAATGGATCAAATCTATTCCAATCAACATTAGAGCTCTCTCCAATTGAATTAAAGCTTCTTTAATCTCCTTCATGCACTATGGAAAATCTCTCCAACACGATTCAAGTGATCCCCAACCACTACTAATCCTCTCTAAAGTCAGGATCTAATACTAAATCGCTATGGAATGCATGAAGATTGTTCAATTGCCAAAGTGATCGAAGATTCATATATCCATCATCACAAAGCAAAAGATCTCACAAGTGTAATTTAGATCCTAGAAAGAGAGAAAAGTGAGAAGTGAAAAATATGAGAGAATTCATGTATGTTGTAAAACAAGGTACCGTAATGAGAAGTGGTTCAAAAGTGGATGTAGATCTATTCTAGATTGAACCACTATAAAAATTCCTTGTTCTTCGTTTTATGCTCTTTATTTTATGATTACGTGGTTCCATATTTTAATCTTAACATTAGGTGAAGTGCTTATAAAGCACCTTTGGTGTTGAAATCAAATTTCGGTTTTAACAGCAGGGGCATGGAAAAACCTCGTCTGTACAATCTTCCATCTTGGACGAGATATAACGGAGCTTTACGCAAAAAAAACTGTAGGTTCTTAGGATTCTCTAGAAGTGTCCCGTTGAGGAGATACTCTTTGATCGTGGCATCCATGAGATTGGCTCTTCATCAGTTTGCATGAACCAGTTGACATAAGCATCTTCAATACTGGGATTTAAAAGAACTTCAACAGGCACTAATCCCAGTATCTGAGCATCTCCAGAACTAGCATACTCAGAGAGTGAATCAACTTTCATATTTTCCTCTCTTGGAATATGGGATATGGTGTAGTAATTGAGGTCAACGAGTAGCTCCCAAGTTTTGGAAAGATAGGATGGAAGATTTCCGACCTTGCCTTGGAATTCTCATCGAACTTGATACACTACTATCTGCGAGTCGCTGAGAATTTGCAGGAATTTTTGGTTCAATTCTTTGGTCAAGTTCAATCCTACAATTAGAGCTCTATACTCAGCTTCGTTGTTGGTTAATGGAAATTCCAATCTTAAAGAATAGCATAGTGGATGGCCTTCAGGAGTTTCCAAACTACCCCTGCCCCCAAGCAGTAATCATTTTTGGACCCATCACTGAACAACTTCCATCTCACGGTTGCTTCAACTGGTTCCTCCTTCTCTTTCCCTTTATCAGTGAATTCTGCAATGAAATCGGCTAAAGCCTTCCCATTTATAGCTCTTCGAAGATAGTAAGTGATGTCATATTGGCTAAACTCAATATTCCACTTCAATAATCTTCCCGAAGTTTCTGGGCGGAAGATAACTTGCTTTAGCGGCTGATTGGTAAGAACTTTGATAGAGTGGGCTCGGAATTACGGCCTTAGCTTCTTTGAGGTGATGAGCAGACAATATGCAAGCTTCTCCAACTTAGGATAGTTCAGCTCTGCCCCAGCAAGCCTTTTGCTGATGTAGTATACCGACCATTGAAACTTCGCATCTTCCCTGACAAGTGCAGCGCTTAATGCATGTGATGAGACAACCAAGTGTAGGAACAATACTTCCCCATCTTTAGGCTTCGACAGCATCGGTGGTGACCCCATATGTTTGATTAGCTCTTCGAAGGCTACTTGGCATTTAGGAGTCCATTGTAAATCTTTCTTTCCTTTTTTAAAGCATCAAAGAGTGAGATGCACCGATCTATGGCCTTCGAGCCAAATCGACTCTACGCAGCTCCCTTCCCATTCAGACTTTGTAGTTCTCTCATTGTTCTAGGAGATCGCATTTCTCGTAGGGCTATAACTTGAGCGATATTAGCCTCTATACCCCTGGCATTGACAATGAAATTGAGGAACTTTCCCGATGCACTCCGAATGAACATGTGTGCGGATTCATCTTCATTCCAAAATTCCTGAGGATATGGAACATTATCGCAAGTTCTCTAAGTGATCGTTAGCTTTCTTTGATTTTAACAACATATCGTCTACATAGACTTCCATTGTCTTCCCAATTTGTGTTTCGAACATGGAATTTACAAGATGTTGATATGTTGCTCTTGCATTTTTTAGTCCAAACGACATGACCTTATAGCAATATAAGCCCCTATCTGTTATGAAACTTGTATTTTCTTCATCTGCCATATACATCATTGTCTGACTATATCCAGAGTAAACGACCATGAAAGACAAAAGCTCGTGCCCAGCGGCTGCATCAACAATTTGATCGATTCTGGGCAATGGGAAATTATCTTTGGGGCATGCCTTGTTGAGGTCTGAATAGTCAATGCATACCCTCCATTTGCCATTGGACTTTTTTACAAGGACTGGATTGGAGACCCAATCATGATATGTGGATTCTCTTATAAAGTTATTTTCAAGTAACCTATCCACTTCTTCTTTTAGTGCTTTAGATCTTTCAGGTCCTTGAGCTCATCTTTTATATTTTATTGGAGTCGTACTTGGATTAATTTTCAATTTATGTACTATTACATCAGATAAAATTCCACACATATCAGAATAATTCCAAGCAAAAACATCCAAATTCGCTTTTAAAAACATAGTTAATTTTTTTTGCAACTTCAGGCCCAGTTGAGAACCTACTTTCAATACTTTGTTAGGATCTTTTTCATGAACTAGAATCAGGATTATGGCTTATGTTGGTGCCGCACTACTCTCCCCCACACTGGCTTTTCTTGGGCCCATTTCTTTTTGAGTTCCGCTGTGCTCGCCAGTGCAAGGTCCTTGCCCTAGTTGTTATAAGGCAGTGTCACGAATGCAGAGCGGAGCCTCCACATTCTCTCATGTCTCCTTGTTCTTGACTTCGATTAGCTCTGCCATCTAGCACTCTCTAGCCTCTCTTTGATCTCCCTTTATCATGCCAACTCCATTTTCTGTAGGAAATTTCATGGTCATACACCATAGAGCCAGCACGATTTTGAACCCAACCAGAGTAGGTCTTCTTAGAAAAGCATTGTAGGATGAAATCTCTTCGACTATTACAAAATTTTACATTATAGCAACCTATCGGTTTCCATCACCAAGTTCAACTAGTAGATCTATCACGTCGATTGGCTATGTTGGTTGCCCTGTGAACCCGTGAATCTTATTCTGACATGCTCGGATGTCTGATATGGGGATATTCATCTTATTGAAAGCATTAATGAAAAGCATGTTGACAGACACCCCACTGTCTACCATAACCCTCCTGACCGTAGACGACTCAATGCCAATGGTGACCACCATTGGATCAACCGTCGGTGTTAGTAGTCCATCTGAATCCCTATCTTTGAACACTATGTCTTCACCTGACGTTTTTGGCAGTTTAATGAGGATTGAATTGTTGAGAACCACGTAGCCTTCTTCTTGTGGAAGATTATTTAGCTCATCTGCATATCTCACGTAATCCCTCCAGCTTCTTCTGGCTGGGTATAGACCACCTGAGATTTTGTAGATAATTGGTTTTGGCTTGACAGGAGGTGGAGCTTTTTCTACTGGAGTATTACTCTGCCCCTTTGCATTCTGAGAATTCTGAGGGTTTATCATATATTGCTACAACTTGTTCAACCTTATTAGCTCCTCAACCAGGTTCTTTAAATGTCTGCACTCGTTAATGTGTGGCCCGACTGGTTGTGGAACCTACAAAACCTTCCTGAATTTATGCTAGTATCGCTGACTTTCACAGGCCTCGATGTTGGGAAGTTTTCAGTTTCCTCTGTTGTAACACCCCGGATTTTTGAATGATCAAATTAACTAAATTAAAGAATAATTAATCTCAGACGTGAGAATTATCGGGATTGGGTTGCGCCATTGTGTTCGTCTCGGAATTATGGTTGAAATAGAGTTCGAGTTTGCGGGAAACAGTTACCAGATGAAGGAGTTATAGACGAACGAAGATTGGTGGCAAATGATAGAAAAAAAATGCACTGGCGCACTTGGGAAGTGCGCCAGTACATATTTGCACTGGCGCACCTGCCAAGTGCGCCCAGGCCAAGGCAGTGAGCCTGCACAGTTTTCTGGTTCAGGTTGACCCATGTTGCTGACTCCTTTCTGACTCCTTGCTGAGTAATTAAGGCTGACTTGTCACCCTATCATGATTGAATGGTTTTGATTAACCCTACGATCATCCGACGGCTTAAATTAATTCATAACTCTATAAAAAGACCGACAGACTCAAACCCTAAATCAGAATTAAAACTAAAACTATGCCCGTCATGCTGTTGTCTTGAACCATAGAGCAGCCGCTACCAAATTAAAGAGGGAGAACAGCAAATCAAATCCGAACTACTCAACCCTAACAGCGAATCTTCATCAAAGGAGAGCTAATTCAACTCCAGAAATCAGAATTCAGAACTCAAGACTGCTTTTGAGTTGTGAGTTCGATAGTTTTAACAAAACAATTAGTAATTTAATTGGATTAAGATATAATGCGGATTGTATGGATGTGATATGAAGTTTTGATTTCATGTTATAATTTTGTTGCAGGATTGTGATTGAAATCTTTATGACGTTATGTTGTGATGCTATCATTGATGATGTAAAGTTATGTTTCTATCTTCCATGTTGTAATTTTATATACAATCAAATCATCATGTTTCATATGCTAGTTGGTTATGTTGATTCATATGATAAAACATATGTAGGCAAGTTTAGACTTTGATTCAAACATGAACCATATACAAGTTTGGGTAAGAATTATATGTGACCTTACATGGTTATGGCACCTAGTTTATGTGAAAATTTAATTGAAAGTTAGGCTATGACATGTGCTAAATTCTACATAATGCTTTACATGTTAGATACTTGTTTACACCATTGTTGCGATGTATAAATCAAATATGTAAGTTTATGAGTTGGATATGAATCATGTTATGCAAGTTTAGAATTATTACCTATGCAAGTTTATTCCTTAGATATAGATCTATGACATACATGATTTATGCAAGTTTGTGGCCATTATCTCATCAAGTTCACACCTTTAGATTTGGATCCATGACATATGATTGTTTATGCAAGTTTGTGGCCATTATCTCATTAAGTTCACACCTTTAGATTTGGATCCATGACATATGATTGTTTATGCAAGTTTGTGGCCATTATCTCATCAAGTTCACACCTTTAGATTTGGATCCATGACGTATGTTGTTTATGCAAGTTGTAACTTTGGCCTATGCAAGTTTTAGATGTAGAAAACCATTCACATATGCAAGTTCACCCCTATGTTTAGATCTATGTTTTGATTATGTGTATATTGTGGTGTTTCCTTTTTATTCCATGAGTTAGACTATTCGAGTCTAACGTATATTTTACGTCAAATGAACAAACGTATAATGTGGGGTAAAGGGGATAATATTAAAAGGATTTAGTTGGCATAAATGCCTTAAAAGGCATAAAATATAATTGTGGTGAAAATTGGTATGATTTTACATACCATAAATGGATGGACATAATTGAGTCAATTATGGACATCGTTAAATTTGGAATTGATTGATAATTTGAATAGGGAAAGTAATTCAAATTGGGGAATGATTAATTAGGTGTAATTAATCGTCTAAGACACGAGGTTAGGCTCTTTTGTGGTGTAAGACTGCCCGGACCCGCCCGGCAAATCCAGCTGCCACAAATGCCAGTCTAATGTGAGAGGTCTTAGGCATAAACTAAATATGTAACAATTGTAAAGACACGAGGTTAGGCTCTTTTGTGGTGTAAGACTGCCCGGACCCGCCCGACAAATCCAGCTGCCACAAATGCCAGTCTAATGTGAGAGGTCTTTATGAGGTTACGGTCTTAATGAATTAAGAAACACTTAACCAGATAAACATGTAGTGGGGCATGAGGGGGTTAAGTGGGTGCCTTGGGTGGCATGAGGAATCTAGTGGGTGCCTTGGGTAGCATTTGGAAATACGATTAGAAACACTTAACCAAAATTGAAACATGTAATTGAACATGATAAAGGAGTGGGTTAAGTGGGGTGTACTAGAGGGGACCAAGCTTAGGTGGATAGCTTGTGTCAAGTAATGGGGGCCCGTTTCAACCAGTAACCCATACGTATCTTTGTGGGCTCGACCCAAGTCGAGGACGGGACACGCATACTGGGCTTGACTATAAAAGGCCAAACCGGGTTAGCAGTGGCAACGCAAGTCCAACGGGTTCATATGCGTGTGTGGACCCTGGCTGGTAGGTAAGACATTGTTGCATCATGTAGGTATAAGCCATGCATTGTTGGTTGTATCGGGTTGCCACTTTGGGGAGTGATACACCCCACTGTGGGGCTAGCACGGGTATCTACGAGTTAGGGAGCCGATCGCTTGGGGGTAGTGGGTACACCTAGTGGAGATAGGGGCAGGCGGCACCTATGAAGGCAGCTAGGGGTGCACGAAACTACTAATATCATTTTTAAGTCTGTAGGCGGGATCAACCTTAAGGTGACTAGTGGTGGTGCAATATAACAATTATCCTATAGTGTTGGTGTAGTTTAGTAATCATCCTATAGTGGTTTAGGTGCGCGTAACAAAACGACATCGTTGTTCGTCTTGTTTCCTTGTTTACTCTGCCATACTAAATGGTTCATGATCATTTCGTTATTTTCCAACTTATGCCTTAGCCTAGTTACTTTGTTAATTATATTGTTAAAGTTATCGCACTCGCCAGACTTTATGTCTGAACCCCCCTTTGTTTCCTCCTCTTTTCTCCCTTTCCTCCTGCCCCCCAGGTGCTCAGGTTGGAACTAGCACCGGTGGAGCTTGATCTTGGACTGCTTTTAGAAGATTTCTTGGACCGCTGAAGTAAAGTTCAGCTTCTCTTTATTTATGGCTATTTTAATGTTGGGGATTATGTCTTTCAGATTATGTACTTTGTTTTATCAAAATGGATATTATGTACTTTACTTTGGTTTATGCTTTTTGATGATGTAACCAAACATATTTACCTTCTGCTGCAATAAATAAAGTTTTAATTTTTCAAGTAACGTTTTATATCTGTCTTGTTGGGAATTTCTGTTCTATATACACTTAAAATGCTCCGTGGAAGTTAATGCATTCCCTTTGCGAGTGACATTAATGGACGTGGGGTGTTACCCGTGGTATCAGAGCTGAAGGTTACCAGAACAGATATGAATTTTGAAAAACTATTTTTTGAGAACAATTTTTATAAAGAAGCACTTTCAAAAGTATGTTTTAAGGAAAGTATTTTCAAGAGAAAAGTATATTTTGGAAAGCATAACCCCAAGAGCCATATATCTTTCCCTCGGTTCTTTTATATTGAATCTTTCCTTTTTCGTTTCAGCATGTCTGAAGTATCTGAGATACCAGTGGGTGTTCATGTACCCGGTTGGTTTCGTCAATATCTTGAGGCTAGGGCCGCCGCCGCAGGTCCAGCAAATGCTCCTCCTCCTCCCCCTCCTCCTCGCATCGATACTTTTGCTATGATATGTAAGGACTTTAGAGCAATGGGTGGAAAACCTTTTCACGGGACGGAGACGTTTGTTGAAGCTCGTAACTGGCTAAAGGAGGTGGAAGAATTGTTTAGGATCTTTGAAGTGGATGATGAAAGAAAGGTCTAGTTGGCTTCCTGGCTAATGAAGGATGAGGCCTCGTTTTGTTGGGTGGTCACTAATGGGGGACGTCCAGTCGATACATGGCCAGATTTTAGGCAGAGGTTTGAGGTGAAGTTTCTCTCGCGGGCTGAAGAGAATCTATACATGGAAAGGTTTTTGGCGCTAAAGCAAGGGAATCTATCGGTGAAAGAGTACGTCAACAAATTCAACCAATTGGCAAGGTTTGGCTTGGACTTGGTGAACACTCTAGAAAAGAAGGCTCTAAGATTTGTTAAGGGTCTAAACGAGCCACTTCATGGGTTAGCTATGACTGACATTCCCATGGGGGCTACCTTCGAGAGACTAGTTGACATGGCACTCATGCACGAAGAGGAGAAGGGCGCCAATGCTAATAAGGCACCCGAGAAGAAAGGGGATCAAAAGAAGCCGCAATAGCAGAATAAGAAAGGTGGCAAAGGCAACAAGGCTAAGGGAAAGAAAAGATGCTTTAACTGTGGGACACCCAGCCATCTAAGCAAAGATTGTAGGAAGAAGAAGAAGACTGGTTGTTTCCACTGTGGCGAGGCGGGACATCTTATTAAGGACTGCCCTAAGAAAGGGCAGAGGGCAGGGTCTACCTCGGGAGGACAGGTGCAAGCTCTTATGGCACAAGGCAGGCAAGGGGACAAGTTCAGGCTCTCGTGGTCCCACCGCTGCAAGAACGAGGTAGAGCAATTTCCGTCGAAAGTTTAGTTTTTCTGTTTGATCATCATGTCCGTACTTTATTCGATTCTGGCGCATCACATTCGTTTATTTCTACATCATTAGTTGAAACACTGCACCTTGATACTAGTCCAGTTAATGATCCCTTAGTAGTCTCAAATCCTATTGGTGGTTCGGCTCATCTTTCTATGATTTGTCGGGATTTGAGAGTGTTTATTTTAGGCGTTGAGTTTGAGTGCAACACTTTTGTTCTTGGCTTCATGGGCTACGGTTTAATTCTAGGTATGGATTGGCTAACTAGATATGGGGCCATCCTAGATTGTGAAAGAAGGGTAGTTAGATTGTTGACTCGTTCTGGAAAGACCCTTGATATTTCTTGTGACCCTAGAGGTCCAGTAATGCTTAGCTACCTAGAATCCCTTGACGCATCCAATGATGATTTACATTCTGTTCCCATAGTCTGTGAATATGCCGACGTCTTCGATGAGGTGAGGGGTTTACCCCCAAAACGTGAGATAGACTTTCGAATATATCTAGTGGATAATGCAAAGCCAGTTGCATTGCCAGTGCGCCACATGACTCCAAGAGAGAGAAGAGAACTCAGTAAGCAAGTGAAAGAATTTCTTGAGAAGGGGTTCATCAGACGTAGTATATCGGAGTGGGGTGCTCCAGTAGTGTTTGCCACGAAGGTGGATGGGTCCCTTAGACTTTGTGTGGACTATAGAGAACTTAATAAGCCTACTAAGAAGAATAGACACCCATTGCCGAGGATTGACGATCTCTTCGATCAGTTAGTTGGCGCCTCATTGTTTTCACAGTTAGACTTAGCCAACGGTTTCCATCAGTTGAGAGTGGCTGAGGATAGCATAGACAAGACTGCCTTTAGGACTCCAGACGGTTTCTACGAGTGGCTTGTGATGCCCTTCGGTTTGACAAACGCCCCCGCATACTTTGTTGACTTGATGAGTAAGGTGTTTAGGGAGTACCTTAATAGATTCGTGGTAGTCTTTGTTGATGACAACTTGATCTTTTCTAAAAGCGAAGAAGAGCATGCCCTACATCTTAGGGAAGTGTTGGAGACTCTTCGATCGCATAACCTTAAAGCTAAATTTTCTAAATGTCACTTTTGGAGGAAGGAAGTGCGATTCTTAGGGCACTTGGTTTCCAAAGAAGGGATAGCTGTGGATCCCGCGAAGGTAGTGGCCATCCAAGATTGGAAGGTTCCTAAAAATGCTACCGAGGTGAGGAGTTTCTTAAGGTTGGTTGGCTACCATAGGAAGTTCATCAAAGACTTCGCAAAAATATCAGCCCTATTAACACGCTTGACGAAGAAGAACTTAGTTTTCATGTGGGACATAGATTATGATGATGCGTTCCAACGTTTAAAGAGAGCTTTGACCACAACCCCAGTCTTAGTGTTGCCAGATGGGAGTAAGACATTTACCGTTTATACCGATGCTTGTGGGACAGGACTAGGCGTAGTCTTAATGCAAGAGGGAAGGGTAATAGCCTATGGTGGAAGGCAATTGAGAGTACATGAGAGAAATTACCCTACACATGACCTTGAGTTAGCCGCTATTGTCTTCGCGCTTAAGTCTTGGCGTCATTATCTTCTTGGCGAAAAATTCAAATTATTCATTGACCACAAATCGCTAAAATACTTATTCTCTCAGAAGGACTTGAACTTAAGGCAGCAAAGATGGATGGAATTCTTAGCATCCTACGACTTCGAGATAGCATATACCCCTGGCAAGGGTAACGTGGTGGCAGACGCCATAAGTAGAAAAAGGTTGTCCTTGAGTCCGTTGTTTGTTGAGCGGCGAAGCTTAGAGTTCATCTCTACGTTTGACTTTAAACCTTTCGTTGACTTTGTACCCGGTTTGTTAGCATCCTTAGAGGTCAGACCTACGCTTTTGGGATGGATTGGCGAGTCATAGCGAGACGACCCACAGTTGGTTGAGTTAGTAGAAAATCTCAAAGGAGGGGAGTCATCGAGCCATCTCCGTAGGTATACCCTAGATGATAAGGGTTGGTTACGTAGGGACGGTAGACTTTGTGTACCAAAAGACGATGACCTAAGGAAGACCATTCTTGATGATGCACATCGTTCGAAGATGACCATCCATCCCGGCGGGGACAAGATGTACATGGACATGAGACGAGTTTACTTTTGGGCCGGTATGAAGAAGGATGTGGCCGAGTTTGTCGCTAGATGCTTGGTGTGCCAACAAGTAAAAGCAGAGCAAAAGAAGCCCGGTGGATTGCTTCACCCATTGGAGGTCCCACAATGGAAGTGGGAAAGTGTTTTGATGGACTTTGTTGACGGGTTACCAAGATCGAGGAAGGATAATACGGGGATTTGGGTCATGGTAGACAGACTTACTAAGAGCGCCCATTTCATTCCCGTGAAGAGTAAGAGGACTGATCCATGGTTAGCCTCCATATACATTAGAGAAATAGTTCGTTTGCACGGTGTTCCTTCTAGCATAGTGAGCGACCGCGATCCTATCTTCACTAGCGAATTTTGGAAGAGCTTGCAAGAGGCGATAGGGACTCGGTTATGTTTGAGCACCACATATTATCGTCAGACGGACGACCAGACTGAGAGGGTGAATCGTATTCTAGAGGACCTATTGAGGTTGTGTGTCTTAGATTTCGGAGGTACATGGGAGGAACATCTTCCGTTGGTGGAGTTCGCATATAATAACAGCTTTTATTCTAGTATTGGCATGGCACCGTTCGAGGCTCTTTATGGACGGCCTTGTCGTTCGCCTACATGTTGGCGGGAGTCTATAGACAAGATCTTGCTTGGACCCGATATGATTAAAGAGACTTCGGAAAAGATCGATTTGATTCGAAGGAGGATGAAAACGACACAAGATAGATAGAAATCTTATGCGGACAAGAGGAGGTCAGATCTTGAGTTTGATGTTGGGGACATGGTCTTTGTCAAGGTGTCTCCATTACGGAACGTCGTTCGCTTTGGATCCGTTGGGAAGTTAGCACCAAGGTTCGTAGGGCCGTTTCCTATTAAGGAGAGGATTGGTAAGATGGCGTATAGAGTGGAGTTGCCCGAGAGACTTAGTGGTGTACACGACGTATTCCATGTATCACATTTTAGGAAGTGCTTGCACGAGACCGCAGAAGTGGTAGAGCCGAGCTTGCTTAGAGAGGTGGAGATCGAGCGTGATGCGACGATTCGACGAGCTCCTACGTGCATTCTTGGGTCGGAGATTAAGAAGTTGAGGAATCAAGAGGTCAAACTAGTCAAAGTGCAATGGGGAGATGATGAGAGCATCGCTACTTCGGAGACGGAAGCGAAGATGCATTCATTATACCCTTTCCTTTTCGAGGGTTTGTCTTTTAAATTTCTCCTTTATCGCTTACCTTGTACTTATCTTATCTTTAGTATGTCCTCTCGCTAGTATCTTTGACCTTTAGATAGGGTAGTCCTATGGTTGAAACATGTGTTTGAGACATGTTATGTATGATGGATGCACGTGGATGCAAGTGATTGCTAGTTGTGGCTCGTGGATGCATATACACACACTTTAGGCACTAGATCGGCTCAGTCACCTCATGTTGCATATTGCATATAAATGCGTGTACATATTTAAGTAACGGATGTATAATGGTTGTACCATCATATGGATGTTGCATTTTGGTGAATGGTTGTGCACACATGTAGAAATCCTTTAAGGAACATATACACACACTTCTTGCATATGTTCATACAACATTAGAAATTTTATAAGGACAATGGATGCCCGTGTTTGATGGTTGAGTAGATGGTTGTTTGGATGGTAGGATATGCATTCTCCTTAACTTGGAGATTTCGGGGGCGAAATCCTTTAAGGAGGGGAGAATGTAACACCCCGGATTTTTGAATAATCGAATTAACTAAATTAAAGAATAATTAATCTCAGACGTGAGGATTATGGGGATTGGGTTGCGCCATTGTGTTCGTCTCAGAATTCTGGTTGAAATAGAATCCGAGTTTGCGGGAAACAGGTACCGAATGAAGGAGTTATGGACGAACGAAGATTGGTGGCAAATGATAGAAAAAAATGCACTGGCGCACTTGGGAAGTGCGCCAGTACATATTTGCACTGGCGCACCTACCAAGTGCGCCCAGGCCGAGGCAGTGAGTCTGTACAGTTTTCTGGTTCAGGCTGACACATGTTGCTGAGTCCTTTCTGACCCCTTGCTGAGTCATTAGGGCTGACTTGTCGCCCTATACTGATTGAATGGTTTTGATTAACCCTAAGATCATCCGACGGCTTAAATTAATTCATAACTCTATAAAAAGACCCATAGACTCAAACCCTAAATCAGAATTAAAACTAAAACTATGGCCGTCATGCTGTTGTCTTGAACCCTAGAGCAGCCGCCACCAAATTAAAGAGGGAGAACAACAAATCAAATCAGAACTACTCAACCCTAACAGCGAATCTTCATCATAGGAGAGCTAATTCAACTCCAGAAATCAGAATTCAGAACTCAAGACTGCTTTTGAGTTGTGAGTTCGATAGTTTTAACAAAATAATTAGTAATTTAATTGGATTAAGATATAATGCGGATTGTATGGATGTGATATGGAGTTTTGATTTCA
Organism: Allium sativum; assembly: GCA_030737875.1. Classification (NCBI taxonomy): domain Eukaryota; kingdom Viridiplantae; phylum Streptophyta; class Magnoliopsida; order Asparagales; family Amaryllidaceae; genus Allium; species Allium sativum. The sequence goes on along the minus strand of CM060919.1, from coordinate 709,667,234 downwards.
TGTTATAATTTTGTTGTAGGATTGTGATTGAAATCTTTATGACGTTATGTTGTGATGCTATAATTGATGATGTAAAGTTATGTTGCTATCATCCATGTTGTAATTTTATATACAATCAAATCATCATGTTTCATATGCTAGTTGGTTATGTTGTTTAATATGATAAAACATATGTAGGCAAGTTTAGACTTTGATACAAACATGAACCATATACAAGTTTGGGTAAGAATTATATGTTACCTTACATGGTTATGGCACCTAGTTTATGTGAAAATTTAATTGAAAGTTAGGCTATGACATGTGCAAAATTCTACATAATGCTTTACATGTTAGATACTTGTTTACACCATTGTTGCGATGTATAAATCAAATATGTAAGTTTATGAGTTGGATATGAATCATGTTATGCAAGTTTAGGATTATTACCGATGCAAGTTTATTCCTTAGATATAGATCTATGACATACATGATTTATGCAAGTTCGTGACCATTATCTCATCAAGTTCACACCTTTAGATTTGGATCCATGACATATGATTGTTTATGCAAGTTTGTGGCCATTATCTCATCAAGTTCACACCTTTAGATTTGGATTCATGACATATGATTGTTTATGCAAGTTTGTGGCCATTATCTCATCAAGTTCACACCTTTAGATTTGGATCCATGACGTATGTTGTTTATGCAAGTTGTAACTTTGGCCTATGCAAGTTTTAGATGTAGAACATCATTCACATATGCAAGTTCACCCCTATGTTTAGATCTATGTTTTGATTATGTGTATATTGTAGTGTTTTCTTTTTATTCCATGAGTTAGACTATTCGCGTCTAACGTATATTTTACGTTAAACGAACAAACGTACAACATGGGGTAAAGGGGATAATATTAAAAAGATTTAATTGACATAAATGCCTTAAAAGGCATAAAATATAATTGTGGTGAAAATTGGTATGATTTTACATACCATAAATGGATGGACATAATTGAGTCAATTATGGACATCGTTAAATTTGAAATTGATTGATAATTTGAATAGGGAAAGTAATTCAAATTGGGTAATTATTAATTAGGAGTAATTAATCGTCCAAGACACGAGGTTAGGCTCTTTTGTGGTGTAAGACTGCCCGGACCCGCCCGGCAAATCCAGCTGCCACAAATGCCAGTCTAATGTGAGAGGTCTTAGGCATAAACTAAATACGTAACAATTGTAAAGACACGAGGTTAGGCTCTTTTGTGGTGTAAGACTGCCCGGACCCGCCCGGCAAATCCAGCTGCCACAAATGCCAGTCTAATGTGAGAGGTCTTTATGAGGTTACGGTCTTAATGAATTAAGAAACACTTAACCAGATAAACATGTAGTGGGGCATGAGGGGGTTAAGTGGGTGCCTTGGGTGGCATGAGGAATCTAGTGGGTGCCTTAGGTGGCATTTGGAAATACGATTAGAAACACTTAACCAAAATTGAAACATGTAATTGAACATGAATAAGAAGTGGGTTAAGTGGGGTGTACTAGAGGGGACCAAGCTTAGGTGGATAGCTTGTGTCAAGTAATGGGGGCCCGTTTCAACCAGTAACCCATACGTATCTTTGTGGGCTCAACCCAAGTCGAGGACGGGACACGCATACTGGGCTTGACTGTAAGAGGCCAAACCGGGTTAGCGGTGGCAACGCAAGTCCAACGGGTTCATATGCGTGTGTGGACCCGGGCTGGTAGGTAAGACGTTGTTGCATCGTGTAGGTATAAGCCGTGCATTGTTGGTTGTATCGGGTTGCCACTTTGGGGAGTGATACACCCCACTGTGGGGCTAGCACGTGTATCTACGAGTTAGGGAGCCGATCGCTTGGGGGTAGTGGGTACACCTAGTGGAGATAGGGGCAGGCGGCACCTATGAAGGCAGCTAGGGGTGCACGAAACTACCAATATCATTGTTAAGTCTGTAGGCGGGATCAACCTTAAGGTGACTAGTGGTGGTGCAGTGTAGCAATTATCCTATAGTGTTAGTGTAGTTTAGTAACCATCCTATAGTGGTTTAGGTGGGCTTAAACGACATCGTTGTTCGTCTTGTTTCCTTGTTTACTTTGCCATACTCAATGGTTCATGATCATTTCCTTATTTTCCAACTTATGCCTTAGCCTAGTTACTTTGTTAATTATATTGTTAAAGTTATCGCACTCGCCAGATTTTATGTCTGACCCCCCTTTGTTTCCTCCTCTTTTCTCCCTTCCCCCCCCCCAGGTGCTCAGGTGGGAACTAGCGCCAGTGGAGCTTGATCTTGGACTGCTTTTAGAAGATTTCTTGGACCGCTGAAGTAAAGTTCAGCTTCTCTTTATTTATGGCTATTTTAATGTTGGGGATTATGTCTTTCAGATTATGTACTTTGTTTTATCAAGATGGATATTATGTACTTGACTTTGGTTTATGGTTTTTGATAATGTAACCAAACATATTTACCTTCTGCTGCAATAAATAAAGTTTTAAATTTTCAAGTACCGCTTTATATCTGTCTTGTTGTGATTTTCTGTTCTATATTCACTTAAAATGTTAATGCATTCCCTTTGCAAGTGACATTAATGGACGTGGGGTGTTACATTTGTGGTCATGTAGACATTCTCCAAGGTGGTGTTGAGTGGGTTCAACTCTGAGTTCTTAAAGTAGTGGAACTTTTTATTTCTCTTGTTATCTTTTCTATCGTTGCCCCTCTTTTTCTCCTAGGGTTCTTTTGGCAACCCGACACATTATTGTCTTTCTTTTCAGGTTGCGCACTGCTTTTAGGGATATTTAGGGCGTAAGTTGGATCTTCTTCTACACTTATATACTCTTCGGTTTTATCGTATAGTTGCTCAAGCATGCTCGGTTTATTCTTCTTGATCCATCGCCCTAGTTTAGTTTTTTTTATGGCTCCCTTTAAAGCCATTAATACTAAGCGGGGCTCGTGATTTCCGACCTCATCTGCATCAGCGCTAAATCGGGTGAGAAAGGCCTTGGCTGATTCTCCTGGCCTTTGCTCTCGTTTAGCTCCATAACATCTCAGACCTTAGTAGCTTGGATCCTGAATTGTTCTATAAACAAATTGGCTAGAGTAGTGAAATTATCCATAGATTTTGGTGGTTACTTAGTGAACCAAGAGGAAGCCACCCCCTCTAAATAATTTGGGAAGTACATACACTTAAGCTTATCCGTGGCATGTGCCCCGTCCATATGTTGGTCATACTTGAATAGGAACACGTTGGGATCGTCAGTCCATTGTAGGCGTGTACCATCGGAGGTTTGAACTTCTTTGGGTACGGGGCCATTTTGATTCTCTCAGTGAATGGGGTCTTGGTAGGAGCGAATCCCCACTCTTTCTCATTATCTTCTTTTTTAAGCTTTCCTTCATAATCTTGCAAACCATTTCCAATAAGCATTCCTCATCATTGTGCTGGTCCACGAGGCGGACGCCTTCCCACTCGCCAGATGTTTGCCTAGGAAATCGGTCACGATTTAGGTTCCAGGGCCCTGGGCCTCCCTCTTGGGGAGGTGCCCCTTTTGTGGAGCTATGCGATTGTCGAGAAGCTGCTTTTTCAAAATGGTTGCGTGTAGGTGGTTTTACCTCTCCATGATGAGGACTATTAGGATCGGCAACCTCCTGAACAGAATTGTCCCGATTCAGACTTGAAGGAGAAGAACCTGCATTTTCCGTATGAGAAGTTTGAGCAAGTTTAGGACGGGTGGCATTAATGATAATTTTTGCTGTAGCAGCTTGAAGAGAAAACATGGATTCTAACTTTTTCAACATAGCATTTGTCGAGATATCTATCTGATCGTCAATGCTGCGACAACCTCATCCAATTCTTTACTAGTTACAGCAACTCCAGTTCTAGAGATCTCACCAGCTTCAAAGTGGTTGGTAAGAGGCATAGTATCATTGACGAGATTGTCGGTCTCTTCAACGGTCTCACTAGTGATTTTCTTTGGTCTACCCATAACTTCAAACAAGGCTCTTAACCTTGAAGAGAGTTTGCTGATTAGCTCAAATTTTAGATTTGGAAGATCTTTAGGAGGAACAAGCTCCAAACTTCTACAAATGAATTAGAAAATGGAAGTGCGAACGTGGCCCCATGGTGGGCACCAAATGTTTAAATCAAAATTGGTCTGAACACCAAAGGTACTTTGGGAGTACTTCACCAAATGGTTAGAAATAAGAAAATGAGACCACAATCGCAAAAAGTAAGTAAAAAACACAAGGATTTTATAGTGGTTCGATCTAAAATAGATCTACGGGCAAGAGTTTCATTATCATTTCGAGATTTACAAGGCTTTAATTATCTCTAAGTATATTCGTTCTCTCTTTTACACAAGAATTTCACTTTGATCTTTGCAAATAAGCGAAGGAATAGTTGAATCTCTCTAAGTGCGAGGAATATGAAGGACGATCTTCAATCTATAGGACACTTGAATGATTTTGGCGGATTCCATGATGGGCTTGGCCTTAAATCTTAGCTTGGAAATGATGAATGACGTCAGAATGGCTTGAGAATGGAGGAGGAAGGACTTTGGTAGCACTTCGTGGTGGCAAAAGATCGATCCCTTTAATGGTGGAAGACCCGTGGTATTTATAGGTATAGAGAAAATGAAGTGGTGGGCTGGAATTTATGTATACTGGCTAGGGGTCGCACACACAGGTAATTACGAAAATGCCATTGCCAGTTGTAGCCAGCTGTCCTTGAACGAACGAACTTGTACAGGCGACTTCCATGAGCGACCTCCAAGAGCGAGCCTTCTTGATGCACGAGCATGCCTTTGTTGTGTAAGTCGTATTGTGCTTGAGCTGTGCTGTGCTTGACCTCACATGTATATTCGACTCCTCTTTAAAGCCGACCAGGCTCTTGTTCGACCGACCTGACCATATGCGTGACCTAGTGTGCTCGACCCGTGGACTTTACCATTGACAAACTCTAAAGTGCTTAGGCCACCGTGACATGCGAGCCCCTTGTGCCCGACCCCATGGTGCACGGACGACCGTACAATGTTCGACCATGCCTGCTCATGATGTAAGACAGACCCATTGGTTTTAATCTATCAGTTTGTGCTTAACTTTTGGTGGATAAACAGGAGTGGATGTGATGTCGATAATGCCTAAAATCACGGGTCGAAGATTGAATAGCTCGAATTATCATAACTGGAATAAGACGATTCGACTATACATTAGAAGTATAGATAAGAATGATCACCTGATTAATGAGCTGCCCCAATCAGATTCAAAAGACAAAGAAGATTAGGAGTGGCTTCGTGACGATGCTCTCTCTTTTTGCAAATTTGAAACTCACTTGAAAATGAGGTTATTGGATTGATCAATCATTGTGAAACCGTGAAGGAATTAATGGAGTACTTGGAGTTCCTATACTCTGGAAAATGGAATATGACTAGGATGTATGATGTATGTCAAGCTTACTATGGAGATAAGAAGAAAAACATGAGTTTAATGAATTACTTTATTTCATTTAAACAAACATATGAAGAGCTAAACCTTCTTTTGTCAATGAGTACAGATGTCAAGGTACAACAAAAACAAAGGGAACAAATGGCCATCATGAGTTTTCTAGCTGGCCTTCCATCTGAGTTTGAAGGTGTTAAATCACAAAATTTTGCAAATACATAACTACCCTTAATGAAGTGTATAAACGATTGTTGAGAACTGAAACTGGATCATATGGTGGTAACACAAGTGGAAACACTGTTAATAGTGCTTTCATTGGTAGTGTAAATGTTGTATCATAGATTCAAACTGATACACATAAAACAAGTGCACAACAATATGGGCAAGCATAGAGACTGCAAAGACCGCCCAATACTCAATCATCGAGACCACCTCAATCACCTAAGCAATCACAAAGATCATCATAAAGGCCACCTGTGAACCAAAACAAGATGTGAAACTACTGTAAACGGATAGACCATCTAGTCTCTAAATGCAGAAGTCCCTAGTGGAATAAAAAAGAAGTAAGAACCCCTCGAATATCAAGACTGCTCTATTAACAGTTGAAGAATTTGACAAATACTCTAAATTGCAAAGCTCGATGCATAACATTCCATCTAATACTTCTGCTACTTCAGCAAAAACTTCTGTATCAAACACTAGTACTAGCTCCTCTACTTGCAAATGGATAATTGAACCAGGCGCTTTTGATCACATGACAGGTAATCTGCATTTGTTTATAAGTTCAAGAGGATCTAATGTTTCACATACGGTTACCTTAGCAGATGGTTCTCAATCATTAGTAAGATAAATAGGTGAAGTAATACCTAATACTACTATCCCCATAAAATAAGTGTTATACTTACCATCATCATTATTTAATTTGCTCTCTATGAGTCAAATTACACATAATCTCAACTATAGTATTACCTTCTTTCCTGATCATTGCGTGTTTTGCGATCTTGTGACAAAGTAGACTATTGGTAGAGGGAGTGAATCTGGTGGTTTATACCCGCTTGACACACTTACTGAACCAGTAGCATGTGCAATTATGAATCCACATTGAAATTACATTGTCAACTTGGTCATCCCTCTCTTACTTTGTTCAGAAAACCCTGTCATCAGTTTAGTAATATGTCCGCAATTAATTATGATGCTTGTCATTATACGAAACATCATAGAAGTAGCTTACAACCTAGAATAAATAAACGTGCTAGATATTTTAAAACTTTTCTTGATGATTACTATAGCATAACTTGGTTATTTTTGATGAAGTCTCGAGGTGAATTGTTTGATATATTTTGTAAATTCCATGCTGAGATAAAAATAGAGTTTAGTACTTCTATAAAAATCCTTTGTTGTGATAACGTAAAAGAATACATGTCTGTTGAATTCAGCAACTATTTGGCTCAAAAATGGCATTTTGCACGAAACGTCATGTGTTGTTACCCCTGCTCAAAATGGTGTAGCTGAAAGGAAGAATCGACATTTGCTAGAAACTGCTAGAGCTCTACTATTTCACATGAATGTACTCAAGGCATTCTAGGCTGATGCTATGTCGACTGCATGTTTTCTAATTAATCAAATGCCATCCACAGTCCTTAATAATGAAATTCCATATCAAGCCTTACAACCACACAAGAGCATGTACCCTGTTAAACCACATGTATTTGGATGCACATGTTTTGTAAGGGATGTTAACCAACAGCTAGGCAAATTTGATCACAAAGCCTTAAAATGTATCTTTGTTGGGTATGCAAGACTTCAGAAGGGATATAGATGCTATTGTCCAAGCTTGCAGAAGTATATTATATCAATACGTGTGACATTTATGGAGGATATACCTTTCTATCAAGAATGTACTCCTCAAGTACAAGACAATGAAGAGGAATTCTTAGTGTACTCTACTATACCAAGTGGGACTGCTAATGTAAATGCTAATGATGGCAGACATACAGGTGAAGTACATGATGAAAATATACATCAACCTATGACTGATCCAAATTTAGAGCTACCCATTGCGTTGAGAAAAGAAAAAAGGAAGTGCACGTATCCTATAGCTTCATATGTGTCATAAAATAAGGTACCATACTCATCACATGCATTTATTTCAAAACTGGATGCTGTAGCTATACCAAAGAAAGTTGGAGAAGCTATAATTCACCTGAATGACGTGCAACTATGATGTAGGAAACGGATGCTTTAAAGCTGAATCAGTCTTGGAATTTAGTGAAGCTACACACAAATAAAAAGGCTATAGGGCGAAAATGGATATTTTTTATTCAAGACAAATGCAAATGGCACTGTGGCAAGAATCAAAGCTCGCTTAGTTGCCAAATGCTACGCTTGTTAACGTTATTTTCCCTTAATGCCCGAAGTAGGTTATATAGAACACGTGTTCAAGAAATTTGATGTAGTCATGATCCAAGGTTATTGAAGGATATTCAAAGACCAGTGTTACTTAGCTAAATCTACCTTTCTTTAAAGGTTGGAATCTCGGTTCTGAGGATTAGTTATTCTTCCCTCAAGGGATGAATACCATGCTTACAGTACGTTAGTGTTCCGAAATGACTGGCAGAAGGTTTACTTAGTTTGACACAACTAACCTCTTATGAAATCAATTACTTGCTAGATCACAAATGTAAAAATATATATTGTGATAAGAAGAAAGCAGGCTAATGCTTCTCCATATTCGAGGGAGAAGGGCATCACAATGCTTATTAACTCAGATGATCTTTCCGCATCGAACCGACCCAAAGAGCCTTGGTGGCATTAGAAATTGAGTTATAAACCTGCAGACAACTACCTTTCTGAGGTTAGGAAGCATTAAGCTCATTATGAGAGCGTTGATCAATGTGGAAAACCCTCGAGATAGAAGGATAAGGACTTCGAATTTCCACGAAACCCTTTCCCTTTTCACGAAGGTTCCATGATCGATTTTCTCATATGAAAGGTTAGCGTTAACTCCCTATTTCATCATAATGGAACAACAAGATTATCAAATCGCAAGATATTTAAGTCTCGGAATCCTTCATTCATAAATTTTGGATATATTACAAGAGTTGAAGAAATCCCCAGTCCGACTTGGGAATTTAGGATTTACTCTTTAAAGAGGAAAGAATAAGATTGAGAAAAATGGAAAAATCCCCAATAACGTGATCCCTGGGGTCTTATTTATAAAGAAATCGAGGGCCCTTCTGCTAATAGGACACTGAGCCCGCGGATGCTTTTGTCGGCTGCCTTCCTCCTTGGTTTCAGTTGTTTTTAACTCCTGGCCACTTTGTGGTGCAGATTACAGCTTCCGGAAGGAAGGTCCCAGTCAGTTGGGGCCTCTGTGAGAGGGATATGGGCTCGTTGATGTAGTAGCTTTTTCTAGGAGGTCTTTGAACTTCTTGTTGCATGCTCTTGGTTATAAGCTTACAAATGTAGGCTCCCGGTTTCCTCATAAATACTTAGAGGGGATTGCCCTCAAGATGCATGTAAATAGCTGCCTGTTCGGAACCGCAATTGGTGTTTGTACTAAGTGGTTTAGTATGGATAGCCGGTATCCTTCCTAGGGTTCCGGTTTTCCTTCTGATGAGATCTCCGGGTATAGCTTAGTCTTCCAGAACGTAACATCGGGTGAGCTTCCTCTTGTCTATTAGTGCGACCTATTGGTGTTTATGCAGTAGATGTTTCAGAAGCTGGTTCTGGATAATCTTTATGCCCCTTTGGCTTGATACTCTTGATGTCTTTATCTCCTGGCGTATCGGTATTAAACTGGTTAATACTGAGAGATCTTCAATCGTTCTGGGTTTCAGTTGGCAGAGCTCTTTCCTCTTCCTTGGTTTCTGACTTAGGTTACCTTTCGCTATAGAAGTTCCTGCAGGGTAGACCCCGTTAGATAGGCCCTGCCAGATAAACTTCGCTGGCATTCTATAGACTTTGAACTCCTTTCATCCTGGGAGGTTCCGATTTATGCTGCTTTCAGATCATTCTCTTCTGCTTTCAGTTCTTTATATTATTCGGCTTTCTTTGTTTTCGGAAGATTCTTTTGTTCTTATGTTCCTCCGATACCCCTTCACCGTTAGCCTATGTTATGGGTTAATTTTGGTAGTAACATTTCCTCCCCTAGTAAAGGGGTGTTTTTGACTTTCCAAGTCAATTTTTTCATTCCAAATTTTGTTTTATTCATTTGTGAGTTGTTTCTTAATGCTGGATTGCGTCACGAAACCTACAATGCATTGCTTTCGGGATAGCTCTTTCTTGTTCGTTAAGGACTGAGAGCCAACTTTGGTTTCCTGCTATGATATTATCTTTAAACCAACTCTTACTTGATTAACCTGAAGATTGAAGATGATAAATCTCCTTTCGATATTTGTGAAGAACTGAATCAACCCAGATTCGGGCATTAATATAGATAGAAGACCGAAAACCTCTTTCGGCATTTGTGAAGAGCCGAATCAACCCAGATTCGGGTATTAATATAGATAGAAGACCAAAAAAACCTTCCGGCATTTTTGAAGAGCCGAATCAACCCAGATTCGGGTATTAATATAGATAGAAGACCGAAAACCCCTTCCGGCATCAATAGAAGTTTCGATTCAACCCTTATATGGGTAACTAATATAGATAGAAGACCAGAAACCCCTTCCGGTATTTGTGAAGAGCCGAATCAACCCAGATTCGGTTATTAATATAGATAGAAGACCGGAAACCCCTTCTGGCATTTGTGAAGAGCCAAATCATACCAGATTCAGGTATTAATATAAGGAAGATCGGAAACCCCTTCTGGCATTTGTGGAGAGCTGAATCAACCCAGATTCGGGTATTAAAAGAATGAAGACCGGAAACCCCTTCCGGTATTAATGTTTTGGCATCCCCTTGGATTTGATTTGTAAAGCAGAGGTTGTACGTGCTTCCTAAGCCACTCTGTGGGCTTTTGATGTCAAAGCAGAGGGTGTACGTTCTTTGCTGGTCACTCTCTGGGCCTGTGCATTCGGTGCGCTTGTCTAGCTTATCCACAAGCAGGCCCCAAGGACTTACCCGACCTCCCTCCAGGAGGCGTCTTATCCTGACCATCGTAGTTGATGACTAGGTCTTAGAAACTTAGACGGGGCCATCTTAGACACATAACTAAGGTTTACTCTTTTGATGCTTAATACTGACCATCGTAGGTACTGATAGAGGCTTACATGCCACCCCCTATGAGGGGTGCCTATCCTGACCATCGTAGGTAATGATAGGGGTTGACGTTCCCTTCTGCGGGTAACACAGAACATAAGAAGAGGTAGGACGTGCTCTTCTACGAGCAGAGGTAGGACGTACTTAGTTCTAGCAGAGGCAGGGTGTACACTTCTACGAGTAGAGGCAGGGCGTGCTAATTTTTAGATACACCACCATGACCATTTATGGGGTGAAAAGGAGGCTTACGCTTTTTATGCTTTAAGCTAGCCCCCTATGATTTGGGCACGGAGAAAGACTAAAACACCATCCCCCTCCGAGAGATGCCTCGTCCTGACCAAGTTTTGGTGATGATAAGGGATTTGATCCTTTTTTTCGCTTGACCCCTTTAGGGTCTCTTTTAAGCTACTGAAGGGTTTCCGTGCCCTTGGTAACATGATCTTCTTTAGAGGAAAACCTTTTTCCTTATTCCTTTAACGTTGAGAAGTATGGTCTTAAATGTTCCGAGTTCCATGTTCTTGGAACAAGATCACCATTGGGTCTTCTGCATAGTCGATATGTTCCGGGTATAATTTCTTGATGAATGATCAAGGGGCCATCCCAATTTGGGCCGAGAGGGCCATCCGCTGGGTTCTTTGTGTTAGCCATCACTCTTCGCAAAACTAATTCTCCTTTTGCAAAAGTTCTCATCCTGACCTTTGTGTTGTAGTATTTTGTAATCCTTATCTGATATTCAGCTATTCTGATTGCAGCCTCATTTCTTAATCCCTGTATTAAGTCTAAGGTTTCCTTTATTAATTCCTGATTGGGATTAAATGCATATGGTATCCTTCTATGTGATGAAATTTCAACCTCAACCAGAAGTATAGCTTTTCATTCATATGTCAAGGAAAAAGGGGGTGTCCTGTTGTTGTTTTGGCAGAGGTTCTATATGCCCAAAGCACTAAAGGCAATACTTCGGCCCAATTTCCTTTGTCTTGGTTTAGGCGTTTTTTAAGAATTGTCTTTATGGTTTTATTGGCAGCTTCCACAACTCCGTTAGCCTTTGGATGGGCCACTGAGAGAAACTTTTAATGATTCCATTTTTCTCACAAAATTGAGTGAATTCTTCGCTCTCGAATTGTGTTCCATTATCTAATATGATTTTATGAGGGATTCCAAAACAGGTAACAATATTCTTTATTACGAATTTTAACACCTTTTTAGACGTGACTATCGAAAGGGGTTCTGTCTCCATCCATTTGGTGAAGTAGTCGATAGCTAATACGTCACACTTAGCTCCTCCTTTGGAGATTGGCAACGGTCCGATTAAATTTATTTCTTATACGTCGAATGTCCAGGGGCTTGAGATAGTGATTTGCTTGCTAGGAGGAAGCCGGGTCACTTTAGAGTACCTTTGACACCTTTCACATTTCTTAACATACTCAATTGCTTGATTAATGATCTGTGGCCAATAATAACCTTGTCGCATGGCCCTTTTGGCCAACTTAATTCCATTGGAATGGTCTCCACACCATCCTTCATGAGCTTCTTTCAACAAGTTAAGCCTATCTTCGGAGCTTACACATCTTAAGTCAGGAAGTGAATGTCCCTTTTTATAAATTATATTATCCGTAACCACAAATCTAGGAGCTTGGTGTTTTATCCTTCTCGCTTCTTACTTACTAAGGGGCAAGGTTCCGTTTAGGAGATAGCTATCATGGGAGTCATCCATGTATTTTCGTGGTGGTGGTTTGTTTTCATTAGGGGGTTCCCTATTAGCGTTTCACTCTTTGTTTCCTTTGTACCCCTTTTCAAGGATTGGGACCTAGTGAGGACTAATAATTCATTCCCCGTTTCCGATTCTCCATGCTCGAACTAGGCCTTTCTTGATAACCCATGGGAATTACTCGAGTTTCGGGGCCCCCTCGAGAGCTGGTTAATTTGGCTAGTGAATCCGCTTGACTATTCTTCCCGTGGGGTATTTGACGAATAGAAAAATCCTAAAACAGGGAAAGCATTTTTAATATCCTCTTCACATATAGGGTTAGCCGTGAATCCTTCGTTTGATAGGTTTGCTTTATTTGGTTTACCATTAGCTTTGAATCACTAAAAATTTCTCTTCAGGGTGTCTTCAAATATAGTGCCAAACTCAAACCAACAATCATTGATTCATACTCGGCTACATTGTTAGTTGTTGGGAATCCTAACTTCATTGCATAGTGCAAGCAGTGCCCATCAGGGATAATTATAATATAACCTGCCCCTTCTCCCTGTTCGTTAGAAGCTCCGTCTACAAAAAAGTTTCCACTTGGCCTTCAAGTCATTCTCTTTAACTGATTGTTCTATAATGAAGCTTGTGCACTCATTCACGAAGTCTGCAAGAGCATGTCCTTTAATTGCCGTTCGAGGGTGAAATTCAATCTTGTATTGCGTAAGTTCAACCCCCCGTTTAACTAACCTACTGGAGGTATCTGGCTTACTGAACACTTGTTTAAGCGTCGGGGGAGTCCCCATATAAACTTTCAATTCTTGAAAGGCCTTTCTACATTCTTCATTCCATTTGAAATTCTTCTTTTCCTTTATAACATCGAAGAAATGGACACATTTGTCAGTGGCTTTGGAAATGAACCTACTGAGGGCTACTAACTTCGCGTTTAAGCTCATGACTTATTGGCTTGTCCTAGGTTCCTCCATGTCTCTTATGGATTGGATTTGGTTAGAGCTAGATTCAATCCCTCGCTCACTTACCACATACCCTAGGAACTTTTTAGATTGTACCCCAAAAGAACACTTCTACGGATTTAACTTCATTTGGTAACTCCTTAAGACGTTGAACATATCTTCCAGGTCCTTTAGATGGTTCTCTGTTTTGGTGGTCTTCACTAGCATGTCATCCACATATACTTCCATATTGCTCCCTATCTTTTCTTGGAACATCCTGTTCATCAGTCTTTGGTATATTGCTCTTGCACTCTTCAACCCAAAGGGCATCACTTTATAGCAAAATGTTCCCCACTCAGTGATAAAGCTTGTATGTTCCTCGTCGGGTTTATGCAACAAAATTTGGTTGTACCCTAAGTAAGCATCCATAAGGGATAGTATATTGTGACCATTCGTGGCATCAACTAACTGGTTAATCCATGGAAGGGGATAACAATCTTTCGGGCAAGCCTTGTTTAAATCTGTGTAATCAACACATGTTCTCCACTTCCCATTGGACTTGTTTACTAGCATAGGATTGGCTAACCATTTTGGGTAAAGGACTTCCCAGATAAACCCATTAGTTTTTAACCATTTTACCTCCTCCTTTACGGCTTCTAACCGATCTCTATTATGTTGTCTTTTCTTTTGCCGAATCGGGATCACAGAAGGGTCTATGTTTAAGGCATGACTCATAATAGAAGGGTTGATACCGATTATGTCTGAATGGGTCCAAGCGAAAACATCCTTGTTGAGTTGTAGGGACTGAATTAAGTCGCTCTTAAGAGGCTCTATCAGCCTTTTCCCTATGTTGACGACCTTCGATTCATCCTTTGAATCAACATTTACCTCTTCTACGTCTTCTATTGGTTTCATTCTTTCAATGCCCCCTCTAGAATCTATGTCCATGACGATTTCTCCTTCTTCAGTCAAGTTTATGTCATCAGATCTCTTCCTCTTTCTTTTCAAAGAAGTGTACCAACCATTTGCATGCCTGTCAGCCTTATTAAATTTTATCTTAACTTCGAATGTGGGAAGTAAGAATCCCTTATCCTAAGGTATAAAAATAGTAGAAGAGTCAAAGTACGAAGAACACTCCCTTTTGTATTTGTCAATCGTTGCGAAGTACAGTTCGCCGGAACTAAACTATTCTTCCTTGATGGTACCCCATCCTTGCTTGGTTAGGAACTTTAACATATGATACTTGGAAGATACAAAAGCGTCCCTATCCTGCAAAGTTGGTCGTCCAAAGAAGGCATTGTAATAGGATGGTTAATCGATCACAACAAAGAGAATTTCGAAGGTCCTATGAAGCTGAGACAGTCTTACTTGAACCAGAATGTTGATTTTCCCCACCGGAGTCGATCCCTTGTTATTGAAGCCGAAGATTGGTTCGTTGCTCGGCTCTAACTTCTTCTAAGAAATTCCCATCTGATTGAAAGCATGCTTGAAGATGATATTGATGGCACTCCCGGTATCTACAAGGATTTTTGAAACAACCGAGAGCCCTATTTGCACTGTTATCATAAGGGGATCATTATATGGGTGGCGGACCCCTTTCTTTATTTCTTCCGGAGAGACTACTAGTTTGTGCATTTTAAGAGCATAACATGCGTTTTTCGATGATGGTTCTTCTCTAATGGAGAATATTCCATCCACAGCTTCCTTCATGTACTGACTCCTTGCCCTCGGACAATTTCCGACAGGGTGTGGCCGTCCATGGATTACATTGATTTGATTTATGAGCGGACCCAAGTCTAGGTTACCTTCTTCCATTGTAGCCTCTATTGCATTCACCGAGACATTGTGTTGTCCATTTGTATGCTGAGCTGATGTTGTCTTATTTAGAACAAATTCTTTCAGATGTCCTGAATAATCCTATAGAATACCTTACACTCGTCAGTCTTATGTACGTCGGTCTTGTGGAATTTGCAATACTTGCTGTAGGAATAAGGCTCAGGGAAATTCTTGGCTTTGAACGAGACGGGGAAGTTATTAACCCTTTCTCTTGTGACAGCATACACAAACGAGATGGGCTTGTTAAGAGCAACTGAATTGGTATTAGAATCTTCCCATCTTGATCTCTTTTGGTTTCCCTCTGGGGCATTCATCCAAAGTTCGACCTACCTCCTTCCCCTCGAGGCCCGAACTTTCTCATTGTGACGTACAGTTCGTCCGTGCGAATAAACCTGTCGGCTTGGAAGTTAAAGTCTTATAAGTCTTTACAACCATGAATGTATAACTCTTTCCAAAGGGGGTGTTTTCGATTAGCCCCAAATGCACAACTATCAATTTGTAACGGTCGTTCATATCCTTGGCCTTTAATGCCTCAATATTGAACCTTTTCAAGTAATCTCCTAGAAACTACCGTGCCTCTGTTTGATGTTGGCGATGACTGTGTAGTCCACTGCAGATCTTTGCAGATGCAGAACTGCGCAAAAAATTCGTAGGAGTACTACTTCCATGAATAGATGGTGTTTTCTCTATACTGATGATACCACTTTACTGCTGCCCCTTGAAAGGTCACTGGGAAAAGACGACACCCGACAGCTCAGAAGCATTGTAGAGATCCATCTGGCTGTCGAAATCCATTAATGATCATCAAGGTCAGTTGTCCTAAAGTACTTTATGGTTGTAACCTTCACTCTCGATGGTATTATGGTGTTCATAATTCCATCGATGAAAGGAGTTACCCCTTCGTTGTCGTTAACTCTATCATCTTGGGTCCTCTTCCCTTTTCCTCCTAGCAAGCCCTTGACGGTCTTCTGAGCGATGTCCTTAAGATATGCTTCTATGTTGTCATAGTTTTCTTTCTTGGTATCATAATCTTTGGAAGTGGAACTCCCGGACTGTTCCTGCTCGCATTGATTTCCTTGATGGTCTACTCCCGTCAAGTGGGATTTCTTTATCTTAGAGGAAGTTGCCTTGAGCTTGTCTTCTGCTTTGGAGTGTTGAATGGGAGCCTTTCTTTCCGAAGATTCATTCGTCTCTCTTTGCCAAGATTTGGTGAGCTTTAAAGACTTCTGAATTTGAGCAGCATTCACTTGAGCTTGTATTTCTTGGAGTTGCTTCTCTAAGGCCATAATTCTTGCAACATTGTATTCCATGGCATTTAGATTTGGTGGTTGTGTTGGACTGGATGTGGCTTCTCTTTCATTATTGTTCAGATTAAGCATTAGATCCATGTTTTCTTTAAGGGTCGCATCAGGTGCCGGTTCCTTGTTTCGCTTTTCCAATCTTTTTGATTTCATCTTTCCTAGGGTAATAAATTTTAACAAATTAATTTTGACAAATTTACCATTAGGATTGAGGTCCAGGCCTCCCTTCTAGCGCCAAAATGTTAACTTTATTTTCTGTCAACACCCGGAGTATGTTATATAGGACATGTGTTCAAGAAATTTGATGCAGTTAGCTAAATCTACCTTTCTTTAAACGTTAGAATCCCGGATCTGAGGATTAGTTATTTTCCCTCAAGGGATGAATACCATGCTCATAGTACGGTGGAGTTCCGAAATGACCGGTAAAAGGTTTACCTAGTTTGACACAACTGAAGTCTTACGAAATTAGTTACTCCCTAGATCACAAATGTATTAATATGTATTGTGGTACGAAGAAAACAGGCTAATGCTTCTCCATATTTGGGGGAGAAGGGCATCGCAATGTTTATTAACTCAGATGATCTTTCCGCAACGAATCGCCCCGAAGGGCCTTGGTAGCATCAGATATCGAGTTATAAACCTGCAGACAACCTCCTTTCCGAGGTTAGGAAGCATTAGGATCATTATAAAAGCGTTGATCAATGTTGTGAACCCTCGAGATAAAAGGAGAAGGACTTCAAATTTCCACGAAAACCTTTCCCCTTTCACGAAGGTGCTATGATCGACTTTCTCATATGAAAGGTTAGTGTTAACTTCATGTTTCATTATAATGGGACAACAAGATTTTTAAGTCTCAGAATCCTTAATTCGAAAATTGTGGATATATTACAAGAGTTGAAGAAATCCCTAGTCTAATTTGGGAATTTAGGTTTTACTCTTTAAAGAGGAAAGAACAAAATTGAGAAAAATGGAAAAAATCCTCCTGCAATGTGATTCCTATAGTCTTATTTATAGAGAA
The DNA here is from genome assembly GCA_030737875.1 of Allium sativum. NCBI lineage: Eukaryota > Viridiplantae > Streptophyta > Magnoliopsida > Asparagales > Amaryllidaceae > Allium > Allium sativum. Next base: position 709,649,816 of record CM060919.1, on the reverse strand, counting down.
ATCGGGGACCCTTCTGATATTGGGCCATTGATCCCACGGATGTCTTTGTCGGCTACTTTCCTCCTTGGTTTCGGTTGTTTTTAGCTCCTGGCCGCTTTGTGGTGTAGATTATGGCTTTTAGAAGGAAGGTCTCAGTTAGCTAGGGCATCTTTGAGAGGGATATGGGCTCGTTGATGTAGTTGCTTTTCCCAGGAGGTCTTTGAATTTCTTGTTGCATGCCCTTGGTTATAAGCTTCCGATATAGGCTCCCAATTTTCTCATAAATACTTAGAGGGGCTTGCCCTAAAGATGTATGTAGATGGATGCCGGTTCGGAACCACTGTCGGTGTCTATACTAAGTGTTTTAGTATGGATAGCTGGTATCCTTCCTAGTGTTCCGGTTTGCCTTCCGGTGAGATTTCCAGGTATAGCCTAATCTTCCGGAAGGTAACTCCGGGTGAGCTTCCTATTTTCTATCAGTGCGATCTTTCGGTGTTTATGCAGCAGGTGTTTCGGAAGCTGGTTCTGGATAATCTTTATGCACCTTTGGCTTGATCTCTTAATGTATTTATCTCCTGTCGTATGGGTATAAACAGGTTAATATTGATAGCCCTTCCGCCGTTCTGGGTTAGTTGGTGGAGCTCTTTCCTTTTTCTTGGTTTCTGTCTTAGGTGACCTTTCGCTATAGAACTTCCTGTCGGGTAGACCCCGTTGGATAGACCCTGCCGGATAAACTTTGCTGGCATTCTGTCGATTTTGAACTCCTTTCTTCCTGGGAGGTGCCAGCTTATGCTACTCTTAGATCATTCTCTCCTTCTTTCGGTTCTTTCTATTATTCGGCTTTCTTTGTTTTTAGGATTCTTTTGTGCTTATGTTCCTTTGATACATCTTCACCGTCAGCCTATGTTAGGGGTTAATTTTGGTAGTAACAACACTCAAGCATATGGTATTGATTATTCAGATACTTTCTCACCTATGGAAAAATGACGTATATTAGATTGTTTATATCTATGGCAGAAAGATACAAGTGGAAACTTCATCAACTGGATATTAAGAACGCATTCTTGCATGGTGAGCTCTCTAAGAAGTTTACATGGAGCAACCAACTGGATTTGTTGCCCAGGGGGAGTCAGATTTGGTGTGTAGGCTTACCAAGTCGTTGTATGGGATTAAACAAATCCCACGTGCATGGTTTGGCAAATTCAGTTTTGTCATGGAAACATTTGGAGTCGTAAGAAGTAAAGTTGATCATTGGTCTTATACAAGCAATCAGATAAAGGTATAATTTTATTGGTAGTTTATGTAGATGATATTGTGATTACAGGGAGTGATGAAGCAGGTATGTAAGACCAAATAATTTATTGGTGCTTAGTTTCAAACTAAAGATCTTGGAGAACTTAGTTATTTTCTAGGTGTTGAAATAATGAGAAGTGGTGAATGTATATATCTGACGCAACGGAAGTACACTCTTGACTTTCTTGCCAAAACTGGGAAATTAGCTGCCAAACCCAGTCCTATGATGCAGAATTATAATGTGAGTGAAGAAGGCAAGCTGATCAATGATCCAAAAAGGTACAAAAGATTAGTATGGAAGTTAAATTATTTGTGCGTCATTCGGCCTAACATAGCATATTCGGTGAGTGTGGTAAGCTAGTTCATGTCAAAGCCCAATATTCATCACTGGGCACTTCTGGAGCAGATATTGTGTTATCTAAAAGGTGTGGCTGGTAAAGGAACTATGTATACTGACAGTGGTCACATAAGAGTTGAGAGATTTAGTGATGCAGATTGTGCAGGATCTAAGGTAGTTAGGTTGGTCTACATCTGGTTTCTGCGTGTTTGTGGGAGGCAATTTGATATCCTGGAAAAGTAAGAGACAAACCGTAGTTTCTCGTTCAAGTGCAGAATCAGAATATCGGGCTATGGCTAGTGTTGTATGTGAAATTATGTAGGTAATGCATTTGATTGAAGAAGTTCAACTGAAGGTGGAATGGCCAGCGAAGCTATGGTGTGATGACCAAACAACAATGCATATTGCTTCAAACCCAGTATTTCATGAACAAACAAAGCATGTAGAAGTCGATTTCCATTTCATTAGAGAAAAACTCCAAGAAGGGATAATTGAAACTGGATATGTTCGAACTGGAGAGTAAGTTGCAGATTTGTTTACCAAAGCGTTGAATGACACAAGAGTAGATTGCCTTTGTGGCAAGTTAGAAATGACAAATATGTATTCTCCAACTTGAGGGGGAGTGTTATTGGTGATAGTTCCTTATTTATTTTATCATTTCATATATTATATATGTATGGGCCTGATTGGTTATGCATTCCCATAGTAGTGTTCGACCCATTTAACTTTGTAAGGCCGCATCTATTTAAATTTGATTTTCCCTCTTGTAATAACCCCAATAAGAAAAGTAAATCAATAATAATGGCGTCTGATATTTACATCTCCATTATCTTTCTTTTATTAATCACACCATGGAAATATATTCAAGAATCTAGAGTACAATCTGAATAAAAAGGAGAAGATTTAATAATGGTGGAGCTTGAGTGTTCAGAATGCCAAAAGATCCCTCACATGTCACCAAAGCGGGTACTTATAGGCATGAAGAGCTGGCGAGTCACATGATGATGAGGCGTTCATCCCTGAAAACTCGGAGCCGGTTGTGGGTTAGTGGAGGGAACATCCCTAGAGCGGGTCGCACCATGTGTGTTGGAGAATGAAGTTTTGATGACAACAACCTTATTTCAATTATCATTGATTATAAAATATATACTAACACTTTTTGTACAGAATATATGTATATGTATATACATACATATATGGAGAAATTATATACAGGAAATATTACTGAAGGCTGTACAGTTTAAAGATAATAGAGAACCAGAATTCAGAGTATCAAGACTCATGAGTATTCAAGATTTCAAGATTAATATAGTTATAGAGTCTAGAATATGTAAGACTCTAAATAGCACTCCATGTTCAATATTCAAATTCTGATTTACAAATTCTATTTTCTATCCTCAGTTCCCTCTATTTTGTTTCTTTATCTTTTCAATCTTTTTCTTTCTTATTTGTCTTTGTTCTTCAAACTTAAGTTTTATATATTTATATCCTTATACTTTATATTTATATAGTTTAAAACCGTATAATTTTATAAATATGTTTATATAGTTTAAGTTTATGTTTTCATATGTTTTTCTACTTTATAATATTAGTTTACAACACTATATTTTTATTCAAGAATTTCCAAAATTGTATATATATCAAAACATTTGAAAAATGTTTTAAAATTCAAAAATATACTAGAGTATGTCGACATGCCAAAAACATTATGTCGACATATAACCGTCAGAAATTCAAATTTGAAAGGAAGTGTCTTTTCACTATTTGAAACGTTTCAGAAACGTTGCAACCTTTCACACTCTATAAAAAGTCTTGAATTCGATTTTTTAAACATATATTCTTCTCCACTTTCACTCTCTTTCATTATATAATTATTCTTAATCATTTTTATGATATCTACACTTATACTCTACCGAATTCAATTTCGTTTTGATCAAACTTTTTCTCTTTACACTCTCTTCTCATCTCTCTCTGAATCAAGTGCTATTGAAGAGTTACATGGCTGTTTGTAATTTCTTAGGTTAAGTGAAGTAGGAATCGATGTGTTCCTTGTAACCGTGAAACCGAGGAAGTAGGAACAGTGTTTTCCTTGTAGCCATGAAACCAAGGAAGTAGGAATCAGTATTTTCCTTGTAGCCGTGAAACCGAGGAAGTAGGAATCATTGGTATCCCTTGTAGCCGTGAAATCAAGAAGGTTGTATTTGACTATTGGAATAGTAATAAAACTCTGCGCAATCAAGTGTTGTGCGGGAATGGACATAGGAGCAATTCGAACCAGTATAAAATCCGGTGTGTTCTTTTCTTTTCAGCCTTTTTATTTTTTTTATTTTGCTTTTGTGTTTGAATCTGTGTCTGTGATTGTGTTTGTGGTGTTTGATTCATTCTATTATTCACATAAGCTTTAGATTTTGTTTAAATTCTCACAAACACTATTCACCCCCTTCTAGTGTTTGTTTCGCCTTAACGATCCATTCCGCATTCCCTAACAATTGGTATCTGAGCAAGGTCTTTCAAAAAGTTCATAATCTGAATTTTGGTAAAATGGAAAATTTTGAAATCTCTGTTAATACAAGTGTCAATTCATGCATTGCATCAATGTTGAAAGAGTCTGCATATAATAATGTTAAAGAGGCATGTGATCTATTGAAATATTGTTCAATTTAGAAAAGGATGAGTTCTATAACTTTTGAAAACTCAAAAGTTGAAAAGATGGGTAAAGTGGTCGTTGGTAATTCGAATTCTGAAAAGGTGGCTGTTGGAAATTCAAATCTTGAACTGGTGAGTTACATGGCTATTGAAAATTCAAATTCTGGAAAGCAGTTGGTATAAATGAAAAAGGACAAATGGATACTGCATAGTGGTTGTTCGAGATATAAGGCTGGAAATTCAGAACTACTCAATAATTTAAAATATGAAGACGGTGGAATGGTGAACTTCGAAGATAACTCTAAAGGATACATTATTGGAATCGGCAATGTTGGTAATTCTGAAACTCCTACTAGTTTTGATGTTTTATTAGTTAGGAATTTAAAACATAAATTGCTAAGTATAAGTCAACTTTGTGATAAGGGTTATAAAATAAATTTTGAAAAGAATAAATGTTTTATAGAAGATAGGAATTCAAAGGTTATATTCGAAGGAGATAGAAAAAATATCTTATCTACATATTGAGTATGAAAATCTCCAGCGATAATTTATGTCTTATGGCCAATACAAGTGATCCCTGGATCTAGCATAAGAGGTTCGGTCATACAAATTTCAAACACATCTTTAGGATTCCTAAATTAGATTCAGTCAGAGGATTACCCAAAATGAAATTTAAAGTTAATAATTTATGCGATGCTTCTCAATTTGGAAAATTAAAGAAGAATTCATTTAAATCAAAAGAAGAAATTAGTAATTCAAAACCATTAGAGTTAATACACATGGATTTATTTGGTCCATCCCAAGTTCAATCGATAAATCATAACAGATATGTATATGTAATAGTTAACGACTTTTCTAGATTTACTTGGACTTTGTTTCTTAAAAATAAAAGTGTTGCTTTCGATCAATTTAAAACTTTTTCTGAAAGAATCCAAAAATTTTATCATTAAAAATTAAAATAATACATAATGATCATGGCGGAGAATTCGAAAATGAGCATTTTGAAAAATACTGTAATAAAAAGGGAATAACCCACAATTTTTCAACTCCAAGAACCCCTCATTAAAACGGAGTAGTTGAACATAAAAATAGATATAAGAATATGCAAGAACTATGTTATCCGATAGTAATTTACGAAGAAAATTTTGGGCTGAGGCAGTTGCAACAGCTTTCTATATTATTAATAGAATTTCAGTTAGATCTTAAGTCATAAAACACCATATGAACTTTTGTATAACAAGAAACCAAAAGTATCATATTTTAAAATATTTCAAAGTAAATGTTTATACTAAATACAAAAGATAATTTAGTCAAATTTGATTCAAAATCCGATAAAGGAATTTTCATTGGATATTCAGAAAGGAGCAAGGCTTTTAGAGTTTTCAATACTCGAACCAATAGTATAGAAGAAACATTAAACGTATCTTTTGACGAAAACTACAAAAATATAACTCAAAACAATGAAGATGATTGTGAAAACGAAATTAACGAAATAAATTATGAGGATAATCAAGCAAATAAAAGAATTAGATAACTTAGAGATCGTCTCGTAGAAAATATCTTAGGAGATATTGAATTTGTTGTTAGAACTCGTAATCAATTAAATAATATGAGTAATACTGCATTTATATCAACTGTTGAACCCAAAAATCCAAAGGAAGCTTCTTCCGATGATTCATGGCTACTTGCTATACAAGAAGAACTGAATTAGTTTACCAGGAATGAAGTATGGGAACTTGTTCCTAAACCAGAGGATAGAACAATAATTGGAACCAAATGGGTCTATAAAAATAAAATGAATGAACATAGTGAGGTAGTAAGAAATAAGGCCTGACTAGTAGCACAAGGGTATACTCGAGAAGAAGGATTAGATTACAATGAAACTTTTGCCCCCGTAGCAAGACTTGAGGCTATTAGAATTTTACTATGTAACGACCCACATTCTACGCATCATAGGATCGTAGAATATTTATTTCTTTCACATACGAAGTCTTATGGTCATATAACTTTGGGAGACGACTATTGGAGTCATTTCCCATGTTCATGATTTTTGCCAATTTTTAAATGACCGTTTTGCCCCTAGCCGGTATTGTTTTGGCCATAACTTTTGATTGGAAAGGATTTTTGACCTGAAACCACTTCCATTGGCTTCGGATGATGGTTTACCTTTCCGTAGATTGGTCACATTAGACAAACGGACTTACCATTTGGGAGATATGGCTGAAACAAGTTTCAGATAGTGAAAAACAGCTTAATTGGGCTTAACCGGGTGATTAACAGCTAGGCCCAATGGGGGATTTCGGGATTAGAGGTATTTGAGAGCTGCTAGGGTTAGGATTTCAGTTTTTCACTCATTTTTTCAGCCGCCACAAACCCTCTCTTCAACCGAACAATGGCCTCCAACCTCTAAAACACCTCCAAATCACTTTCTAATCAAGGATTAAGCTTAGCAACATCAAATCAAAGAGGATTAGCACCAAAGCAAGGTTAGAGCTGCTGTTAGACACCAATATTCACGCCAAACAGAGATTCATTTCAGATTTGGTATCTTATTTGTGGCCAAGGTGAGTGATTTGCATAGTTCCTCACTAATTACGGTTAATTAAGGGTAATTAGTGTTGATTAGCGAATTTATACACTAATAAATTCTGGAAAAATATTTATAAATTCTTAAATGATGTTTTAGACCTCTGTTAGAAACTTGGGTTAATTTGATTAAGTTTTTCTAATCATATCATTAGTTTTGTCTAAACATGCTTAAGGAAAAATATGGGATTTTGACTATGTTTGATCCACTTTACATGCTATGGTTGTTGTTTCGATGTTTATGGTTGATTCTCTATGTTGCTATGATTGTATGGTATGTTTTATGATTGATTAGAACTGTTAGATTGGTCGAAAACGCCGTCGAATGGCGTAAACAGTCACTGGAAGGAAGTTGCAGGAAAATATGCAAGGACCGGATCGGATCGCCCCTATCCAACCCGAACCGCTCACACCATCCGAACCGATCGCGAGCCATGCACCACGAGCCGATCCGATATGATGACGCTAATCCGAACCAGGAGGAGGAGCCACGAGCTGATCTGTGTGTCACGACCCGATCCGTTCGTGATGATGACCCGACCGCTTGCATCTGAAGTTTCCAGACCGATCCGCTCGTGATGAGGATGGCGCGACCCGAACCGATGTACTACGCATTGGACTGGACGGAGGACAACATGACCATGAACTAGAAGCACCCGATCCGACCCGATGGGTAAGCACGACCCGACCCGACCTGAATTGCCTTGCACGAGCTGGAACCAAGTGTCCCACGAGCTGAACTGAAGGAGCGCATCCGAACCGAACCAAGGCAAGGAAGAAGACCGATCCAGAGGAGAACAAGACCCGAGATGCAAAGGTAGTCCAAATGGGAAGTTTATACTCATGATCCAGTTGGGAACCAACGAGTTAACTTCATGAGTTGGGCTTTGCTGCGGGACGTATGCTAAGGGGTTGTCGATGTCTATAACTTTGGATCACTATGTGTAGGGAGTACGTGAACGGAATCAGGGCCACAGTGGCCTAGGTATGACTAAAGAGCTATAGACCAATGAAGTGGGGTCATTTGTAAAGATTTGGTCATGACTCCATGTGGTGAGCTTGGTAGTAGCAGTAGTTGTACAAGTCGAACTCCGTCACTACTTCGATGGGTCTAGTGATCGAAGCAGTAGATATCGTATGCTTTACGCACTGAGTGAGAGATGTGAGGATGGTTGCTATGTTTGATTTGTTTTCCATCATTATGACATGCACACCCCCACCCCCCTTTATCTTTACACCATCTGTTCAGTGGCACCTTAGAGTACTGTACGGTATGTAGTGCTAACTCTTTGGTTACAGGTCCAGGTTCAGGTATGGTTTAGTATACCTGTTATTGTTCTGTTTAGCTGCTTATCACTCATACCAGACTTTTTGTCTGACCCAGAGTTTTATGTCTCTTCTTATTACTCTGGGTGCTCTCACGAGCAGACTAGAGACAGGTTAGCTGGGTATGCACGGGTAGCTGATCCGGAGACGAGCAGGAGGCTTCCACGTATGATACATATAGTATTCTCTCTGTGTTGTTGAAGATCATTGCTTGGGCATTAGTAGTGCATCTTCTACTTTAGTTTTCTTTGGTTTTAGAGACAGTAATTTGGAAAGTTGTTATAAGCTGTATTTAGATTTCCACTGCTATGTTGGTTCAGTTTTTAGCTTATGTACTATCTCGCCTGTTTTATGTCAAGATTATGTTATTATTATATTTTGTTCCATGTGCTGTGAGACATTCTACAAGTTCCTTGTTAGTTCATTCTCTTCTTTCCTTTCTTTGGCGACCATGCCGTGCTAGTCGGGCATGTGTACAGCGCACCCTCGGAGGAAATGCAGGCTGGTGCTGGACGGGCCATCACATTTGGTATCAGAGCTCTAGGTTGCGTAGTTAACCTAGGGAAAGACACCAGGGAGAGATAATATGTATATGAGAGCGCGTATTTGTGATTATTTTGGTTTTCAAAAGCTATATATATACTATTAGTATAGTTAAGGATGAAGTCGCACTGCACTAGCACCACTATGGAGATGGTTAATCGTTTTCTCTTTACAAATTGAACGATGAGCCGATACGCAAGAGGTGCCGGTAGGCCTGTAAAACGGACTGGTCGGACCGGACACTAAAAAGTGCAAACTCGGACCGAACTGTAAATCGGACGGACAAATGTCCGACTCGAACACGTACAGGATTTTGGCATTCTGTTCGAGCCCGGTCCTCGGAAAATTTACAGTGACCGTGTTAAGTCCGTCGGACTCGGTCGGACTTGGTCGGGCTCGGACGGACTCGGGAAAAACTAGTAAGTACACGTGAATAACTAGGTAGCCTTGTACATATATAAGCATCATGCACGTGTAAACTCAGCTGATAAAACTAGTATTAGAATATAACATATCGCATACAGACAAGCATAATAAACTGCAACCGTGATATCATAAAATTAGAACTTGAATATGGCATACCGCATACAGAATATAGCTTCCAAAATATCCAAGACAACAACAAGATTTTAATATAACTAAGACTAATTAAGACAACTTTTCAATGTCCACAAAAGATCAAAAAACATTAGCCAGCACAAAATGATAGTAGATTCATCTTCCCAATAGAAAAAACATCAAACTCAGCTTCCCAACAGCAGCAAAAATAGGAAGCTTAGCCTTTAGCTTCCCAACAGCAGCAAAAATAGCAAACCTAGCTTTCAGCAAAAATAAAACAAATAAAAAATGAGACGATATGTCCTAATATAAAGTCACCCATGTAAATATATCTTTGTAAGTGCACATGTACAAAGATGCATAAACAGGCATATAATCATGTAGAAAATGAACTAATACAAAACAATAAAATCATATATCAGAAAATGTGGATGCAATGATGATAAAGCAAAATTGGATATAGGACAGAAAAGATGATTGAAATCAATTTAAGAAGCTCTCAACCAATTTCAGTTTTGCATAATTGGATAGACTTATATAAAATTGGATAATTAATAATGTAGTAAGCTGAGAAACGAATCTCGATGAAGCAACAACAAGTCGAGTAAAGATCAACATACATATCATCAATATGCGCTGTTTATGCATAGTGTTATCAAAGCAAATGTGATCACTTTAAGTAATATTATTAATAATCTAGTGCTTGACTCATCATAAAACTAACATTGGATTATGAACGACGGAAAACAGCAGTGCACTGTCTAAACTATATGTAAACTACAGTGCTAACATTTAAGATTCTTGTCATGTAAACTATATGTAAACTACAGTTTAGACAGCGCACTACTGTTCTAACATTTACCTCTTTCAATGAAAAATCTCTGTGTAAACTATATGTAAACTACAGTTTAGACCTGCAAATCTCTAATAGTTTAAAAGACCTGTAAACTATATGTCAAGACTGTAAACTAAATTGTTCTAATTTTCTAATAGTTTAAATCGATGCCTTTAAAAGACCTGCAAATCTCTAATGAGGAATATTATTCTAGTTTCAAAAGAAGATGCTGGCGCATTACTTTCTAATTTTCTAATTAAACCTGTCACATTGATCATGTCCATTCTTCCTTAGCACTTGTGTATGCCTTCGTCTAATCGACCATATATTACTAGGTCATTTAAATTTACTGAAAATAAGGGAAAGTATAACTACTGCATTGTGATGTCCAAATCTTCACTAACGTTTGAAATTAGATGAAATATAGACTGAACTTAGTATGATAAAGCAAAAAATAGTACAGTTAATGAGTTTAAACTCAATGATATTTGAGGTATGAAATGCAAAAATAGCACATCTATGAAATCAGAATTGATGGCATAATTAAAGTGTATTGAGTTCGCTGAAATATGATATCTCAAACATGAAATAACAACCCATCCATGACATAACGACTAAAAATTCGGCATCTTTCTTTTGTGTCATTCAAAGAAGAAAAGTTATTGAAATTTTCATACAATAATTTGAGAGGGGTACAGAATTTGGTTACCTGTGACTGAGCATGTTTTCAATTCCATTTAGTCAAGTTCGATGTACTGGGCTTCTTCTTCTTCATGTTGCACCTTATCATACATAAAAAGCAGCAGAGAGCATGTTACCAAATTTTCATATATTGTGGCAGTTAAATTGTAATAACCCGAAAATCTGGGCCAGTTTAAAATTTTTATTTTGGCAATTTTAGCGAAGTTTGAACATTTAAAATAGATTATTTTAAATAATATCGACGAGAAATTTATTTTGAATAGAATTCGACGTATATATTTATATACGTCATCGTTAGAATATAAATAATTATATATATAATTATAATAGAATTGAAAATGGCGCGGTAGTTCGATAATTCGATTTCAAACTTCAATTGAATGTACCGGGTGCAAAACAAACCGGATTTTAGTGAAACCAAAAACATTAGGATCTAATTGATAATATCTTTCTAACGGATGTAAGAAACTGAGATTTCACTTTAAAAATTGAGAGATATGTCCAGTTGAAAATTCTGAATAGTCGCTATGGAATTCAGGCCCTTAAAAATGGACATTTTGCAAATGACCTCGGATTTCGACGAAACCACTTTTGTTGGATCCGCAGTGTCAAGTTATTGCTAGATTCCAAATTTCATAATTTTTCGAATCAATATGTGAGCGTGGCAAAGGAAAACGCGTTTGACCAGTTTCAGTTGATTTTAATCGACTGGAAATTGGCCATTTTTCCAACGGTCTCAGAATTCGACGAAACTAGTTTTGTTAGGACCGTATCGTCAATACGAAGCGAGAAAATATTTTTCTGGAATTTTTAGAGTTAATATGTGACCCCGGTAATTTGAAATGTACGTTTAAAATTCAATATAGTGATTTAAATGTAAATTTAACGGAAACTGATGCAAACAGTCGAATTGGCCTACGTGGCATATCCCATTGTGTTCGGAATGGGGGTATTACGCTAGGGACGACAGTCGGCGGGTTCAAATCTGAGTTGAAACGGAAAGTCAACTTTAAATTGAGTTAAATAATTAAATAAAAAAAAAAAATATCCCTTCTCCTATACCCTCTCTGCCCCCCCCCCCCCCCCCGTTCTAATTCGTTTTCAAAGAAAAAAAAACAAAAAAAAAAGAAGAAGACGGAGGGCGCGCCGCGCTGCCCACCCGCCACCGCCCCTGGAGGCGCCGCACACCCACCAAAGCTCAGGCGAGCTCCGACCTCTTCTCCCCCTTTTCCCCTTCGATCCATGCACAAACCCTAGCCACGCGCCGCGCTGCCCACCCGCCACCCCACCGCTCCGACGAACCCTCTCCTCCACCCCCCACTCGATTCCTCCTCCCTTCCGCCTTCTGATGACCACCAGCGGACACCCCCCTGTAAGTAACTGTTTTTTTATTTTATTTACTTAAAAACTGAATTCTATTTTATTTAAAATCTGAATTTTATTTTGTTTTAAAAACTGATTTTTATCTACCTTAAAAACTGTTTTTTTTATGTTGTCAAGTTATAAAAATGTAATCTTTTATATAAAATGGAAATAAAAATATGATTTTTATATTTTTAAAGTATTAAAAATATAGTCTTTACTATATAGAAATATTAAAAATATGATTTTTATATTTTTTAAAGTATTAAAAATATAATCTTTAGAGGATAAAGAATATAAAAATATCATCTTTGCATATGTAGTGAAATAAAAATCTGATTTTTATTTTATATACGTTGAGATAAAGTGGTAATTTTTATAATGATGAAATCTATATTTTTGAAAGGCGAAAACTTTATTTTTATAAAGGCGAAAACTTCATATTAGAAAAGGCGAAATCTATATTTTTATAGGGGCGAAATCTATATTTTTGAAATAGAATTTGTATCTATATATTAGCGGGAAGGAAATATGATTTTTATATATTGAATAGCATTGTAAAAATTCGATTTTTAAATATATGAAGTGATTATAAAAATATGATTTTTAAATTGGAAACGAACAAATAAAAATGTGATTTTTATTTTAAAGACATCAAAATATAAAAATGTGATTTTTATGTATATAGTGACTACGGGCACAAGAAGACGATAAAAAGGCGAGGATGAAGAAGATTTCTATAAAAGAAGTGTCGTGAAGTTGGATAGCTTTTGGTGAGAATTTCTCACTCTTCAATTTATTTTCTAGTTATATATATATATACTAGGATGCAGACGGTGTTTAGTAGCACCCGACACAATCGTCCACAGACCATGGACTTGTTTGTTTGGCTGTTTGGTGATTGATTGCGATATTGGTTTGAATGTGGTTTGTGGTGTGGAAAATCGAATCGATAAATGGGTTAGGATTAGACGTGCGCCGTTATAAGGCGAAGGAGTAAGGCTAGGTTAGACTCTTACTCCAAATTTTGTGGTTTGCATAACAAAAGTGATTTGATTGATGTGTGAATGGCGTGGGCCTTCACTAGACCGGGGATAAGGCTAGGCCTCGTCCCGTTTCTAGTATCGTGCCGTTATGCCGCCGAAATTTTCTAAAATATGTTAGAAAAATAAAAATATCATTTTTATTGTGTAAATGAACTGAATAGAAATTCAAGTGTTGAAATAAATATTTTTGACGTTAAAAATATAATTTTTTAACGTGAAAGTGAATAAATAAATATTTATAAACAAATCGGCCGATTTGTTTATTTACACTGATTTGACTGATATTGATTGGGTTGATAAATTTTACACATCGCCCAACTGCACAAACAAAAATGTGTGTTTGCTGATTTGAAACCCCACACGGGTGTTGGGATGAAATTTGAAGTTCACTCATCCTGATTGATTAAATATGTCGATCGGTGGATTGACAGGCTGTTATAAGCGTCGGATATCTATATTTGATGCTTATACAGTGTAGTGCACTTTGGTTGATGGTTGATTATTTTTCAATGCTATTATATACATGTGTTGTATGGAATCCATATAATTAACACTATATGGTGATTGATTGGGCCTCATTCCAATCGGGAAAACAATGAATATTATAAAAGAAAATTCATGTGTTGAACATAAAAATAGTCATGTGTTGACGATGATCATGTGTTGAAACTATTCATGTGTTGAGTAGAATATTTTAAATAAAATAAATTACATCTTTATCATATTTAAGATTAGAATCTACTTTACGGTGGAGTCTAATTAAAAATCAATCGATAGATACCATAGTTTTATAAAATATTTTACATAACAAAAATAGTGAGGTGTTGACAGTACTCATGTGTTGAGATTAGTCGTGTGTTGAAAGAAATATAGATTCATGTGTTGAATGGGATAAATATTCATTTGTTGGATAGAATAAAGGAGTTTTGAAAAATATAAAGCCGTGTTGATTAGAGATGCGTTATTTCGACGTGAACGATGTTTATATCGATTTTAAAACGATTTCGAAATGAATTGAATTGAAAACGATTTCGAAATGAATTGAATTGAAAACGATTTCGAAATGAATTGAATTGAAAACGATTTCGAAATGAATTGAAATGAATTCAAATTGAATTAAAATTTGAATTGAATAGAAATGAATTTTAAAACGAATTTATAAAGAAGAATTCAATTTTGGCTTTGAATGGAAATAGTGTTGAAATGGTTTTGAAACGAAGTTAAAACGATTTATAAAATTCGTTTTAAAAAGGAAATCGACGAAATATATATAATATATATATATTATATATATAATGGCCTGAATAGAACGCGCCGCGCCGCGGTAGTTCGTGAATTTCGACCATTTATTTCAAACGGACATTGCGGGAGATCCGACCGTCGGATTCTCCTAAAACCGGAACCGTTGGGTTCGTATCGAAAAGAGCTTTCCAATGAATATGAGAAATTTGAAATCTAACGGTTGGATTTGGAATTATGTCCAAATCAAATTCGAAAAAGGTCGCTGTAAGTGCAGTTCGATGGCCGTTGTTGGAAATCGACTGTACGGGCCTTGATAAAATTATTAAAAATATCTATAATTTGTGTAAAATTATAATATGTGAATTGGAAAGATTTGGGGTGAAAAACTCCATATTTGAAAAGATAAAAATAGATTTTTATCAAAATGAACTAGTTTTGAACTAGAATTAAAATCAATTTATTTTTAAATAAATAAATTGAATTTGAAAGTGATTTTGAAAATAATCGATAATTTCCAATACGTGGATTGGAATGGAGCTGAATCGAAATTATCTTCGGGATATTTCGATGTTGGATTTCGTGACTATACAAATATTGTTATGGGGATTTGAAAGATATTTTATATCGTTATTTCCAATACGATATTTGTTGGTTTCAGAATTTGATATTGAATATAAGCCGATATATTTTCTATTCAGAGCCTTGTATTTAATATCAAATGTGATTTGGTTTGTCGTGAATCGTGTTTTTGATGACATTGGTTCTTTAACCCAGTTAAAGGCAGAATATTGATTTTTGAGAAGATTAAAACTAAGTGGAGTTTTAATGAATCTTTAATTAGATTAAAAATGTGAATTGATAATTTTAATTATCAAATTTGAAAAGTGATCGAGAGTGGAGTACCACCAGTTTTGCTCCAAAGCGATAGTTAAATCTTTAATTAGATTTGAACGTGAAATGGTAATTAAGTTTACCGATAACACCATGGTGTTAGATGTGGAGTATTACCAGTTTTCTCCCTGGGATATATAGGTTGGGATTGGGAAATAAAATAAATAATTACTTCGGTGTGGTTCGTTAATCCCGACTAGTTTGAAATGATATCCAAAGGAAGAATATAGGATAAATTTAGAAGAATTTATCTTTGATAAAATTAATGGGAACCTTTCCCTAAGAATGTGATATTGTGAATAAAAGAATATTCTGAATTGGAATGAGGCGTTTGTTGTGTTTGTGTAACATTCGTTTATTATATACGTGGGTTATTCAGAAAGGCCGGGTTTATACCCATTCTGAATAACCGATTCGACGAGATGTCGAAGATGAAGACGGTGGTTGAAGACCGGAAGTCTTCACATCGTTACTGATGATCTTGATTGGGCTGTACACCCAAGATGAGGGAAACAATCGGTGATCGTCCAGACGTACTTGGAGATCGATGGATATGCGAGGAAAGTGCCTCCGGTTTCGTTCAGACCCAGAACGAACTTGTAAATGGATTGTGTGTCTGACATTGGATTTTATTCTGTGTTGATTGATCTCTATTAAATATACATCTGTTTGGCGGCGGAGAATTTATTCTCTTGCTTAACGCCCTTCTCTGAGACATACGAGCTCAGAGGTTGTATATCGATGGACATCAGTCGCATGGAATGAATTGCCTGTGTGGCATGCGTAAGTGGCAATTGATCAAGGCTTCTGTTGAAAAGCAAAGTCTTGTGGTTGATGATCAAAGCACGGCCTGTGTGGCATAGCTTTGTGTATAACGTGAATTCGCGAGCCTCACACCTCGGTATGAGTCAAAAACGGGAGACGGACCGCTGGGAGAGCACGACGTTTCTTTCTAGCTAGGGTGGTGTCAGTGACCTACCAGCCCTGACATTTATATACTTTTCACCTGTGTGGTTGTTGGAATGCGAGGCGCCTCGGATATAGGTCTGTAAGGACCGGGAAACGTGTGTTCAGGAATTGCCAATCCTCAAAAGTAAGAGAGGACCGGTCCAGCCGATTCCAAGGATCATAGTGGGGTCCTGAGGCATTTGCTAGAGTGTCTCGAACGCGGAGAGGAGCTTGCCCCTTGCCTCGACTCATGACGGAAATCCAATTTCCAATACGTGTATTGCGGTTTTAATTGTAGAACTAGTATGACGACATGATAGATGGTACCCATGCCGCCTATGATTGATATTTATGATTTGAATTGTTTTGACACTATACACTTATTATAGTATCAAATGATTTGTTTTTAAACGTACCAAGCATGTTTGGCTATTATAAGGGAAAACCCTATCCTCCGGCTTGCGTTGCATTGTGTGATGGGACCTGGGTCTTATAATAGCTTCATTTTTCGAAAAAGCATTGCATTGTTTATTCTGTGCACTAGTGTTCTTGGGAGGAAACCCGTTCCGTGTTATACGGCGTGGTCCCTTGAATTACTATCTTGAAAGTAAAGTTTTAAATAACTGTTTTAGTTCTCACACCAGTCACATGACTGACCTGGAGTTTATTGTTTTAACCTAAACTCTGGGTGCCCCTATTTTCCACACGGGCAGCTAGTAGTTTTGGTTTTGCAGATTTATATTCACAGGGTCCTGATTTACAGCTGGAACGATGCTCGGAAAGCTCTGTATCCGTGTATTACTTTCAGTTGTATTTTGTATATTTTTCCGCTGCTATGTAATTTATTGTAATCTCTGATATTTATCGAATGTAATTTGTTCATTTATACTCTGTATATTCTTGTATCTGATGGAATTGTTGTAATAACAATGAAATGTTCTTCCGTATGCGTTCTATTTTGTCTTGTCCTCAATTCTATCCGTGCTTTCCTTCACGGGGAAGTTCGGGTCGTCTCATTTTGGTATCAGAGCTTTGGTTTACAGAGCTCGAGAACAAGACACATTAGAACCATACGAAAGAATTCATCAGATATTGGGTTAGCAACATCCAATTAGAATTACTCGTTAGAGATAGGATCAGTAGTATCCTAGAACGAGTGTGAAGAGTATATTTTTCAAATGAAAACAATTTGGTTTTTAAAATTTAAATCGTTTTATACGTATTTGAATTATTTATTTATTTTGAATATGGACAATCGAGTATATATGGATTTCGCGTATACGCGTCATGAACGTATATTCGAAGTTTTAATATATTAAATAGATATAGAATCACATTCTAGATATCCGGGGATGATTCTGATGATGGTGCATCATCATCAGTATTCATATTCGAATTTCGAAGGTGTGATATCTATATATTTCCATTAGACTGGTGTGAGAACCAAAACTTATATAGCTAGAATACATTGTTGTGAATTGGCATCAAAACAAGATTTTCTGTGTATATATCAAAATTATGAATTTGAAACTCTAATCCACTAATTGATTGATGTTTGTGTTGTTTGTTTAATTGTTTGCTAATTTTTAACCATTTAGCCTAATTGAACCGAATATTGAATTATATTGGAAATTGGTCGCATTTGCTTGCATATACATATACTTACATTGAACAGGTCATAGCAAGGAGGCTAGAGCCAGAGAATAAAATTTGTTTGCCCGACAAATAGGTACATGTTTACTACATAATTTCCTGTTTCGTTTGGGTGATGATGATTTTGTGAGCCTATTGGCTAGCCGCTTGGCTTTTTCTTTTTCTTTTTGAGATCTGAAGGACCGGGGAAGCTATTTGAAATTCCCTGATGCTCCCATTGCAGGGGAGGTTATGGCGAAATTTTTCGAAAATTTAGGGTGTTAGCCAAATTTTTGAAATTTTGAAAATTCTCAGAAACTGAAAAGTTGGAGAATGGAAGCCCGACCGAATGTAAAGCTTAATAATCAAACCACTTTCGACTTTGTTCCTTTTCGGGGACGAAAAGTTTTAAGTGGGGGAGATTGTAATAACCCGAAAATCTGGGCCAGTTTAAAATTTTTATTTTGGCAATTTTAGCGAAGTTTGAACATTTAAAATAGATTATTTTAAATAATATCGACGAGAAATTTATTTTGAATAGAATTCGACGTATATATTTATATACGTCATCGTTAGAATATAAATAATTATATATATAATTATAATAGAATTGAAAATGGCGCGGTAGTTCGATAATTCGATTTCAAACTTCAATTGAATGTACCGGGTGCAAAACAAACCGGATTTTAGTGAAACCAAAAAAATTAGGATCTAATTGATAATATCTTTCTAACGGATGTAAGAAACTGAGATTTCACTTTAAAAATTGAGAGATATGTCCAGTTGAAAATTCTGAATAGTCGCTATGGAATTCAGGCCCTTAAAAATGGACATTTTGCAAATGACCTCGGATTTCGACGAAACCACTTTTGTTGGATCCGCAGTGTCAAGTTATTACTAGATTCCAAATTTCATAATTTTTCGAATCAATATGTGAGCGTGGCAAAGGAAAACGCGTTTGACCAGTTTCAGTTGATTTTAATCGACTGGAAATTGGCCATTTTTCCAACGGTCTCAGAATTCGACGAAACTAGTTTTGTTAGGACCGTATCGTCAATACGAAGCGAGAAAATATTTTTCTGGAATTTTTAGAGTTAATATGTGACCCCGGTAATTTGAAATGTACGTTTAAAATTCAATATAGTGATTTAAATGTAAATTTAACGGAAACTGATGCAAACAGTCGAATTGGCCTACGTGGCATATCCCATTGTGTTCGGAATGGGGGTATTACGCTTGGGACGACAGTCGGCGGGTTCAAATCTGAGTTGAAACGGAAAGTCAACTTTAAATTGAGTTAAATAATTAAATAAAATAATAAAATAAAAAAAAATATCCCTTCTCCTATCCCTCTCTGGCCCCCCCCGTTCTAATTCGTTTTCAAAGAAAAATAAAAATAAAAAAAAAGAAGAAGACGGAGGGCGCGCCGCGCTGCCCACCCGCCACCGCCCCTGGAGGCGCCGCACACCCACCAAAGCTCAGGCGAGCTCCGACCTCTTCTCCCCCTTTTCCCCTTCGATCCACGCACAAACCCTAGCCACGCGCCGCGCTGCCCACCCGCCACCCCACCGCTCCGACGAACCCTCTCCTCCACCCCCCACTCGATTCCTCCTCCCTTCCGCCTTCTGATGACCACCAGCGCACACCCCCCCTGTAAGTAACTGTTTTTTTTATTTTATTTACTTAAAAACTGAATTCTATTTTATTTAAAATCTGAATTTTATTTTGTTTTAAAAACTGTTTTTATCTACCTTAAAAACTGTTTTTTTTATGTTGTCAAGTTATTAAAATGTAATCTTTTATATAAAATGGAAATAAAAATATGATTTTTATATTTTTAAAGTATTAAAAATATAGTCTTTACTATATAGAAATATTAAAAATATGATTTTTATATTTTTTAAAGTATTAAAAATATAATCTTTATAGGATAAAGAATATAAAAATATCATCTTTGCATATGTAGTGAAATAAAAATCTGATTTTTATTTTATATACGTTGAGATAAAGTGGTAATTTTTATAATGATGAAATCTATATTTTTGAAAGGCGAAAACTTTATTTTTATAAAGGCGAAAACTTCATATTAGAAAAGGCGAAATCTATATTTTTATAGGGGCGAAATCTATATTTTTGAAATAGAATTTGTATCTATATATTAGCGGGAATGAAATATGATTTTTATATATTGAATAGCATTGTAAAAATTCGATTTTTAAATATATGAAGTGATTATAAAAATATGATTTTTAAATTGAAAACGAACAAATAAAAATGTGATTTTTATTTTAAAGACATCAAAATATAAAAATGTGATTTTTATGTATATAGTGACTACGGGCACAAGAAGACGATAAAAAGGCGAGGATGAAGAAGATTTCTATAAAAGAAGTGTCGTGAAGTTGGATAGCTTTTGGTGAGAATTTCTCACTCTTCAATTTATTTTCTAGTTATATATATATACTAGGATGCAGACGGTGTTTAGTAGCACCCGACACAATCGTCCACAGACCATGGACTTGTTTGTTTGGCTGTTTGGTGATTGATTGCGATATTGGTTTGAATGTGGTTTGTGGTGTGGAAAATCGAATCGATAAATGGGTTAGGATTAGACGTGCGCCGTTATAAGGCGAAGGAGTAAGGCTAGGTTAGACTCTTACTCCAAATTTTGTGGTTTGCATAACAAAAGTGATTTGATTGATGTGTGAATGGCGTGGGCCTTCACTAGACCGGGGATAAGGCTAGGCCTCGTCCCGTTTCTAGTATCGTGCCGTTATGCCGCCGAAATTTTCTAAAATATGTTAGTAAAATAAAAATATCATTTTTATTGTGTAAATGAACTGAATAGAAATTCAAGTGTTGAAATAAATATTTTTGACGTTAAAAATATAATTTTTTAACGTGAAAGTGAATAAATAAATATTTATAAACAAATCGGCCGATTTGTTTATTTACACTGATTTGACTGATATTGATTGGGTTGATAAATTTTACACATCGCCCAACTGCACAAACAAAAATGTGTGTTTGCTGATTTGAAACCCCACACGGGTGTTGGGATGAAATTTGAAGTTCACTCATCCTGATTGATTAAATATGTCGATCGGTGGATTGACAGGCTGTTATAAGCGTCGGATATCTATATTTGATGCTTATACAGTGTAGTGCACTTTGGTTGATGGTTGATTATTTTTCAATGCTATTATATACATGTGTTGTATGGAATCCATATAATTAACACTATATGGTGATTGATTGGGCCTCATTCCAATCGGGAAAACAATGAATATTATAAAAGAAAATTCATGTGTTGAATATAAAAATAGTCATGTGTTGACGATGATCATGTGTTGAAACTATTCATGTGTTGAGTAGAATATTTTAAATAAAATAAATTACATCTTTATCATATTTAAGATTAGAATCTACTTTACGGTGGAGTCTAATTAAAAATCAATCGATAGATACCATAGTTTTATAAAATATTTTACATAACAAAAATAGTGAGGTGTTGACAGTACTCATGTGTTGAGATTAGTCGTGTGTTGAAAGAAATATAGATTCATGTGTTGAATGAGATAAATATTCATTTGTTGGATAGAATAAAGGAGTTTTGAAAAATATAAAGCCGTGTTGATTAGAGATGCGTTATTTCGACGTGAACGATGTTTATATCGATTTTAAAACGATTTCGAAATGAATTGAATTGAAAATGATTTCGAAATGAATTGAATTGAAAACGATTTCGAAATGAATTGAATTGAAAACGATTTCGAAATGAATTGAAATGAATTCAAATTGAATTAAAATTTGAATTGAATAGAAATGAATTTTAAAACGAATTTATAAAGAAGAATTCAATTTTGGCTTTGAATGGAAATAGTGTTGAAATGGTTTTGAAACGAAGTTAAAACGATTTATAAAATTCGTTTTAAAAAGGAAATCGACGAAATATATATAATATATATATATTATATATATAATGGCCTGAATAGAACGCGCCGCGCCGCGGTAGTTCGTGAATTTCGACCATTTATTTCAAACGGACATTGCGGGAGATCCGACCGTCGGATTCTCCTAAAACCGGAACCGTTGGGTTCGTATCGAAAAGAGCTTTCCAATGAATATGAGAAATTTGAAATCTAACGGTTGGATTTGGAATTATGTCCAAATCAAATTCGAAAAAGGTCGCTGTAAGTGCAGTTCGATGGCCGTTGTTGGAAATCGACTGTACGGGCCTTGATAAAATTATTAAAAATATCTATAATTTGTGTAAAATTATAATATGTGAATTGGAAAGATTTGGGGTGAAAAACTCCATATTTGAATAGATAAAAATAGATTTTTATCAAAATGAACTAGTTTTGAACTAGAATTAAAATCAATTTATTTTTAAATAAATAAATTGAATTTGAAAGTGATTTTGAAAATAATCGATAATTTCCAATACGTGGATTGGACTGGAGCTGAATCGAAATTATCTTCGGGATATTTCGATGTTGGATTTCGTGACTATACAAATATTGTTATGGGGATTTGAAAGATATTTTATATCGTTATTTCCAATACGATATTTGTTGGTTTCAGAATTTGATATTGAATATAAGCCGATATATTTTCTATTCAGAGCCTTGTATTTAATATCAAATGTGATTTGGTTTGTCGTGAATCGTGTTTTTGATGACATTGGTTCTTTAACCCAGTTAAAGGCAGAATATTGATTTTTGAGAAGATTAAAACTAAGTGGAGTTTTAATGAATCTTTAATTAGATTAAAAATGTGAATTGATAATTTTAATTATCAAATTTGAAAAGTGATCGAGAGTGGAGTACCACCAGTTTTGCTCCAAAGCGATAGTTAAATCTTTAATTAGATTTGAACGTGAAATGGTAATTAAGTTTACCGATAACACCGTGGTGTTAGATGTGGAGTATTACCAGTTTTCTCCCTGGGATATATAGGTTGGGATTGGGAAATAAAATAAATAATTACTTCGGTGTGGTTCGTTAATCCCGACTAGTTTGAAATGATATCCAAAGGAAGAATATAGGATAAATTTAGAAGAATTTATCTTTGATAAAATTAATGGGAACCTTTCCCTAAGAATGTGATATTGTGAATAAAAGAATATTCTGAATTGGAATGAGGCGTTTGTTGTGTTTGTGTAACATTCGTTTATTATATACGTGGGTTATTCAGAAAGGCCGGGTTTATACCCATTCTGAATAACCGATTCGACGAGATGTCGAAGATGAAGACGGTGGTTGAAGACCGGAAGTCTTCACATCGTTTGGGTGATTACTGATGATCTTGATTGGGCTGTACACCCAAGATGAGGGAAACAATCGGTGATCATCCAGACGTACTTGGAGATCGATGGATATGCGAGGAAAGTGCCTCCGGTTTCGTTCAGACCCAGAACGAACTTGTAAATGGATTGTGTGTCTGACATTGGATTTTATTCTGTGTTGATTGATCTCTATTAAATATACATCTGTTTGGCGGCGGAGAATTTATTCTCTTACTTAACGCCCTTCTCTGAGACATACGAGCTCAGAGGTTGTATATCGATGGACATCAGTCGCATGGAATGAATTGCCTATGTGGCATGCGTAAGTGGCAATTGATCAAGGCTTCTGTTGAAAAGCAAAGTCTTGTGGTTGATGATCAAAGCACGGCCTGTGTGGCATAGCTTTGTGTATAACGTGAATTCGCGAGCCTCACACCTCGGTATGAGTCAAAAACGGGAGACGGACCGCTGGGAGAGCACGACGTTTCTTTCTAGCTAGGGTGGTGTCAGTGACCTACCAGCCCTGACATTTATATACTTTTCACCTGTGTGGTTGTTGGAATGCGAGGCGCCTCGGATATAGGTCTGTAAGGACCGGGAAACGTGTGTTCAGGAATTGCCAATCCTCAAAAGTAAGAGAGGACCGGCCCAGCCGATTCCAAGGATCATAGTGGGGTCCTGAGGCATTTGCTAGAGTGTGTCGAACGCGGAGAGGAGCTTGCCCCTTGCCTCGACTCAAGACGGAAATCCAATTTCCAATACGTGTATTGCGGTTTTAATTGTAGAACTAGTATGACGACATGATAGATGGTACCCATGCCGCCTATGATTGATATTTATGATTTGAATTGTTTTGACACTATACACTTATTATAGTATCAAATGATTTGTTTTTAAACGTACCAAGCATGTTTGGCTATTATAAGGGAAAACCCTATCCTCCGGCTTGCGTTGCATTGTGTGATGGGACCTGGGTCTTATAATAGCTTCATTTTTCGAAAAAGCATTGCGTTGTTTATTCTGTGCACTAGTGTTCTTGGGAGGAAACCCGTTCCGTGTTATACGGCGTGGTCCCTTGAATTACTATCTTGAAAGTAAAGTTTTAAATAACTGTTTTAGTTCTCACACCAGTCACATGACTGACCTGGAGTTTATTGTTTTAACCTAAACTCTGGGTGCCCCTATTTTCCACACGGGCAGCTAGTAGTTTTGGTTTTGCAGATTTATATTCACAGGGTCCTGATTTACAGCTGGAACGATGCTCGGAAAGCTCTGTATCCGTGTATTACTTTCAGTTGTATTTTGTATATTTTTCCGCTGCTATGTAATTTATTGTAATCTCTGATATTTATCGAATGTAATTTGTTCATTTATACTCTGTATATTCTTGTATCTGATGGAATTGTTGTAATAACAATGAAATGTTCTTCCCTATGCGTTCTATTTTGTCTTGTCCTCAATTCTATCCGTGCTTTCCTTCACGGGGAAGTTCGGGTCGTCTCATAAATGATTATGACTTGCCAAACACAAAAAATTTAAATATTATATTAACAAAAGATGAAGATATATTTACCTCTTTCAATGAAAAATTGGATCACAGCCAATCACCACTACATATCAAAGCTTCAACCGTCTCAGACTTCAAAGAACTTCGAAACTGATCAAGAACTCTACCACCAGCACTAAATGCAGATTCAGATGCAACACTACTTATTGGAATAGAAAGTATATCGCGTGCCATGCTTGATAATACTTTATATTTTGAAGAATTGAATTTCCACCAGTCCAATATATTGAATTTTTCATCTAACCCATTATATTTGTAACGAGGTTCCTTCAAATATACATCCAACTCCGATTCAGATGGTTCTATAATCTCCGACTCTTCAGCCCATATTTCAAATTCGGATCTACTCTTTGTCATTAATTTACTAACAGAATCATAGTTATTGTCCCTTTTTCTGCTAGAACTAATATCCAATGGTGTATTCAAAATATACTCAGAGTATAAATCTTGCAAAGAAGAAGCTACGAATTTCAGATTTTGATCTGATTCAACAGTAGGATAAATCTTCGAAAAACAAAACTCAAGTAATTTCATTTTGTACCTAGGGTCAAGGACAGGAGCAATTGACAGTAAAAGGTTGCATTCACCCCAGTATTTGTCAAACTTTTTCTTCATTTTGTTCACCATTTCGCTCATATAAAAACAATTTTCAAACTCCACTGTCTTATCATTCAATGTTTGTTTAATTTTCCAAAGTTCCGGAAGAAATAAATTAGCAGTTGGATAAGAAGAACCAGAAAAAGCATGAGAAGCTTCATTAAAGACTTCTAGAATTTTACAAACTGATTCGGCTTTGTGCCAATCAATTGTAGAAGGAAGAAAAGTATAAGACGGATCTCTCTCTTGGTACATAGAGAACACTTTCTTAAATTGAATCGCACACACTAGCATTTCATATGTTGAATTCCGACGAGTAGAAACATCAAGGACTAAACGTTTAGAGATCAGAAGTTGTAATTGTTTAACTATATCTACAAACTTGCTAAGTCGTTGGGGAGACATTTTAAAATACTTCACACTTTCTCGGATATTTTGTAGCACGCCTTCTATTTCACTCAATCCATCTTGCACCATTAGGTTCAAAATATGTGCACAACATCTAATATGGAAGATCTTTCCATTGAAATAAAGTCTACCCTTTAATGAAAAGTTTTCTTTCAATGTTCTCACAGATAAATCATTAGAAGACGCATTATCAAGTGTAATTGAAGATATTTTATTCTCTATCCCCCAATCTACAAGGTATGCAAAAATAGCATCAGCAATAGCGATACCGGTGTGTGGCGGTGCAAGGCTACCAAAGCTTAGAATACGCTATTGTAGTTTCCAATTTGAGTCCAAAAAATGACAAGTAAGGCACATATATCCTATTGTCTAATTTGATGTCCATAGATCAGTTGTTAAACTAACTCTTCCCACACTCTTTAGTGTTCTTTTCAACTTTTTCTTCTCCTTTTCATATACTTTCATGCATTCACTTTTAATGGTTAACCGTGAAATTTGCTCAAATTCCGGGTTCAACATTTGAGAATATAAGATAAAAAACTCATGTTCAACCATTCTAAAAGGATATTCATACACTATAATCATTATGGCCATTATTTCTCTAATTTTTTCCTTGTCATACTTATAAAGAGCTAATTTCCCAATCAAATCACTATCGTCGGATGTTCTTTCTTTTAAAATTTCCTTCCCTAATATTTGTTGTTGCTTTTGTCTAGCAATGCGAACACGACATCTACTTAAATGTCTTTTAAATGTAGTTGTACATTCATCTTTCGTAATAGTTATCTTTTGCTTACAATGGATACACATACCATACCTTCTAATTGTGCCATCTTTAGATTTCTCTGTGTTTCTTTCAAACTCAAGCCAAACTTCAGATTTCCTTTTACGTGTTTTCTCTTCAATCTCTGTAGCAGCACCCTTAGCTTTAGGATCTGTTTGCTCTTCATCTACATCTTTCACAACTTGATTGTTATCATTGCTTATCACTTCTTCCTCGGGTTGCTTTTTACTCACATCAGTATCACCTAAAAATAGTACAAAGGTTAATTAGACAAGCAATTTGAAATAAACACCAGCAGCTTCTCAGGCTGTTTATTCATGATTCATTTCCAGGATGCATTCAATGTTTTGGTCCAATCATGATACAACTCCAATTCAATTTATTTTGAGATGAGCAGAAAATTATATTTGTTTTTTCATCTAATTTGATTTCCAGTTTAAATGTTCTATCTTATTTAGGAGCTCAACAAAGATAATTGGAAGTCGATTATCTGCTTATCTTTTGTCCAACGTCGAATTGGGGACAAAAGAAAGCTTCATATTTTTTTTCGAACAAAATCACCACAATAAAGAGTTTAAAAACTTTACGTAAAAAATTAAAATTCATATGATGAATTGCAAACACACAGGTTAAATCATATGTTCTTTCAAAATTCTATTCCACTGCAGAATTGGCAAACAAAAATATTTTCAGGTGTTTTGGGTGATTCCAATTCCCTCACTTGTTTAAGTGAAAATTCAGATATTCCTAGATCAAATAAAATAAAAACATCAAGTCCGGTTTTTTTTTTTTACAAATAAGTCGAAAGTAGCAGATAAGGTGTCGGAAAAACCTTCAAAGGACATGGCGAGGTTGCTCGGTTTTTGTTGGCCTGGAAAATTCGTGGCTTTGGAAATATTATGGAACGTATAAACTTATACAAATTACTAATGTTGATTTATTTAGAAACAATTCTTTCTTACTTGAAATTCAATTTCAAAGCTGAATCAGTTTGTAAACTTTAATATAACCAGAAATCAAATTTGCGCAAAAGCACGATTTAGAAACGGGTATTGAAGATTATAAACTGATTTAGCTTTGTGCCAAAAGAAAACTGCAAATTACTAACAAATTTTACAAACAAAATAGATCCAATATTATTTTTTTACTTTAAAATCCGAAAAACTGAGCAAATCTTACCCAAAGCCTGTGACGTAGAAGACATGGAACAGGGACGAATCAAGTGAAAAGCTTTGAAATTGGGTTGATTTCTTGATTTCCTCTGGTTGATTTGCCGTTAGCAACTTAGTATTTGAGAGCCATCTATACTTATGATGTGTGTTTGGAATTTGAGAGAGGTTTGAATCGGTGAGAGTGGTATTTGGAAATGAAAGCAAATTGGGATTTGGGAGAAGATGAAGCATTTCACCTAGGGAAGAAGCAGCGAAATAATTAGGTTAGGATCTTTTGTTGATACGTTGCCTGGAAAGTTGAGCATATAAGGAAAGAGTAATAATGTAATATAATATTCTTAATGTATCATGTATGTAACGTTATCATCAAAAGACAAGTTCACGGACAAACTCGGACCGGACAGCTCACGTACGGGCTCGACTCAAAATTTTCGGGCGGACAACAAATGCTGTTTGATTTTAGACCGTTACTTATTCGGACAATATAACGGTCGAACAAAAATTCGGGTCGGACTCGGATGGACAACGTACAATTCTGTTTGATTTACAGCCCTAGGTGCCGGTAAAGGAGCCAATAATGGGAATGCTGCTGACATGAGGACGATGTTTACTGATGTCATGAGAGAGATGCTTAGGGATGTGCAGAGGGAAGCTCCCAATAATGGTAATAGTGGTGGTCCAATAGTGTAGGCGCCTAGGGCCGATTTCTCCAAGCTGAACAAGGATTATACTAGAGTTGGTGGGAAGTCGTTCCACGGAACGGAGTCAGCTACGGATGTTCAGGATTGGTTGGATAGCTGCGAGCATATCTTCGAAGCCTTGGGTATCGAGGATGCAATGAAGAGAAGTCTAGCATCCTGTCAGTTGCAAGGACGGGCAATGAATTGGTGGAATGCTATAAAGGCAGCTACTCCCGAGGATCAGATTACTTGGGAGCAGTTTAAGGTTCGCTTTAGCGATAAGTTCATTCCAGTTGCTCAGAAGTCAGTGTTGTTTAAGAAATTCTTGGAACTCAAGCAGAATGGCAGAGCCGTCTCGGAGTATATTGCCGAATTCGACACTTTGTCGAAGTGTGAGTTATCTCTTATTGATACCGCCGAGAAGAAGAACGAGAAGTTCATAACTGGCTTGGATCAGTATTTGGAGGAAAGGCTTATTAACCACATCGATGAGACGTTTGAATCGATTGTGGGGAAAGCATTGAGGTCCGAGAGTCTTTACCCAAGTCGAAGACTGAGGTTGCATCTGCAGAGGAACCAAAGCCGCAAGCAAGCGGTGGAGGCAAGAATGGTTCTCAGAATAAGATAAAGCAGAATCAGACCAAGGATGGCCAGAAGAAAAATAATAAGCAAGATGTTGAGTGCTTCAGATGTGATAAGAAGGGCCACTATGCCAAAGAGTGTCAGGCCAAGCCAGCGGATAGGAAGTGCTTCAACTGTGGCCAAGTGGGACATCACAAGGACAAGTGTCCGCAACCCCCTAAAGAAAAGCAGATAGTGAAAGCATATGCCCTTAATGCTATTCCTTCTTCATCGAATGCCCCAACTGCGGCGGAGAAGGGAGAGAATGTCGTCATTCAAGGTATGCTTTCTGTTTATGATGTTCCTGTCAGAGTTTTGTTTGATACCGGGGCTTCTAGTTCTTTCATATCTAGTGACCTGATAGGTAGGTTGTGTAACACCCCACATCCGTTAAGGTCACTCACAAAGGGAATGCCTTAACTTCAATGGAGCATTATGGGTACTGGAACAGAAATAATACAAGATAAACATATATAAAACAGCGGAAGGTAAAGTAGAAGTACATCAAATCATTTATTAAATATAATTGTTTACAATAAAAGCCCATAAACTTCCAATACCCAATTACATAGCTAAAATATATGTCTTTCTCAAAAACAAAGAAGCATGAAAATAAATTGTAGTATTCCCTAATAAAGCAAAGCAAGCCATAGCCAAGAGAGATCCAAGCAGCACATGAAAGAGCCTTGGAGCTTGGTAAGATCCGAACTAAGCTGTATTTCCACCTGCGAACCTGGGGGGGGGGGTGGGAAACGGAAGAAAAAGAGGCGAAACAAACCGGGTCAGTCATAAAAACTGAGTAAGTCCTAGTGGCTTTCAGCATAAAAACAGGTGAAGATAATATGGCATGAATAAACTGAAAGTAAACATAAGCATGATGACAAGGTAAGCTACAGGGACGATGAATCAAGTATAACATCGCAAGGTTCCCATTCAAGATGAACTAAGTATAGTTTTGCAAGATTTCTATCAAGCATCGCAAGATTTCTCTGCTTCACCATTAAAATGATATCTATTTGCTCTGCACCACCTAACTAGTGTCCCAACTAGTAATCTATATAAAATGATAAAATCATAACGTGATCCCAATCCCCGAAATTAAGGTTGCTTTCACGTGTACATCTATTATTTATTACCTAGATCTAATCTAGGGTTTTCTATCGAGCGCTTCCTAGATTCAACCAGGATTTATGCCACCTAGGTCCAACCTAGGGATTATGCTACCTATTGAACGCTTCTTGGATTTAGAGTTTATGCCACCTAGGTCCAACCTAGGGATTATGCTACCTATGTGTGTCATACGGCCCCCAATGATTGTAGATACCTATGCTGGTCCCACCATGGGGTGTATCAAGACCCATGGTGGCGGCCCGACACAATTCTAGAATACATAGGTTATACTACTGGTGCCCCAGTGCCCTGTTTGTCTGCTCCGGAGTGTGTGCACACCCGCACCCCGTTAGAACCCACACTGTGCACCCACCGCCGTCGCTTTTGACCGCTTACAATCATCCCAGTAATCGTGCCCCACCCTGCTTAGTTTCAGGGTACCATGATACCTAATTGGGTTACTGCTGAAATGGGTCCCCGTTACTAGGGTTTCCTACTGGTTAAGTTTGTGGGCCTATATATACAGATATTACCCACCTTCCCGTGGTGTACTTAACCCACCGATTCAAGCATGCTTATTAATGATTAAGTTTGTGGGCCTATATTTACTAATATTACCCACAAATCCGATATGCACTTAACCCTCTCCGTCCATCATGTTAAGTTGGTTAAGTGTTTTCTCTTGTTTTACTTAACCCTACCACACATCATGTTATATCGGTTAAGTGTTATTCCTTGTGTTATTTAACCCTACCGCAAGCCTTGTTACACTGGCTAAGTGTTCTCCCTTGTGTTAACTTAACCCCACCGCATGTCATGTCATATTGGTTAAGTGTACATTGACTTAGCCCACCTACTTATCATGTTGTGACGGTTAACTGTTACCCTCTGTTGTTACTTAACCTTACCACGCATCACGTTATATTGGTTAAGTGCATGTTAACTTAACCCCATCCACCAGTCATATTATAATGGTTAAGTGTTACCCTCGTGTGTTTACTTAACCCTACCACGCATCAGATTATATCGATTGGGTGTTATCAACCTATTCAAGTTAGCCCAACCCATCCGCTAGTCATGTTATAACGGTTAAGTGTCATTAGCCTAGCCACGTTACTTAACCCACCCATTCATATCATATTGGTTAAGTGTCATTAGTCTAGTCATATTACTTAACCCACCCATTGGTCTGATTAACAGTTATGTTGGTTGAGCCTACATTTATAAGTTTTACATGTTCTTAACTCATACCAGTTAGGTCCACATTTACGTGTCAAATTTCCATGTCATCCCACCTAACCCTCTAACCATGCCCACATCTTATTATGGTTAGTATTCCTTAATTCATTCATTATGACGAACGAATCATGACCTCTCACATTAGACCGTGCATTTATGGCCACTGGATTTGCCAGGCGGTTCTGGGTAGATTTACACCACAAACTGGGTCTAACCTCGTGTCATAAACCGTTACGCCTACAATTTGACCTTCGACCTCTCACATTAGACTGACACTTTGTGGCTACTGGATTTGTCGGGCGGTTCCGGGCAGATTTACACCACAAACTGAGTCTAACCTCATGTCAAAGGTTCATTAATGGTCGTATTCCACCCAAAACACCAATATCAGTTCATGTGTTTAACATATAGAAATGTTCATGATTCACGTTTTTGCCCCAAAACGTATTCCCAAATTATTATCATAATTCACTATAAGGTTATGCTAAGTTATAGACTTTTATTTACAATACATGCCAATTACCCAAAACCCAACTTAGGCGCGTTCATATTAAACCTCTACTAAGTCATAAATTATCATATATGTTTCAACTCCAAATTTTACATAATTAACATATGCCCAAGTTCTAGATTACATGTAAATTTTACATATGCCCAATTCATACCAAATTTACATATGTTCAATTTATATCGTTCTACATGTATGCCAATTTTATGCCATTTTACCATATCAAGTTCTAGCCAAAATTACATGTATCAAGTTTCATACCCAATAAACCCAAATCATGATTCATGATATAGTTATCCCAAACTATAATCTTTTTATGACAGTACATGTCAGTTGCCCAAGTTCATAATACATGTTTATGCTAACTATCAAGTTTACGATTGCTTTCATGTTCAAATTCCCAATTCTACATATGCCTAATTAACATAAGCCCAATCTTTTGACTTAATTTACATAGTCCCAAACTCGTGATTTAATTTACATGCCAATTCATGTATGCCCAAACTTGCAATTTCAATTATATTGACAATACCCAAATTTCTAATTTCATGTAATGCCATCAATTCCACCACACACATATACCCAAATAGGTAATATCCCAATATTTCCCCGTATACAAATCGCACGTATATCGTAGTTTAGGCCTAGGTCCGAAATTGACCAAGGTTCATCAAAAGAAAATAAATAGGGGAAGGTAGAATTTGTATAACAATAAGTATAGAGAGAAAACTGGCATAAGAACATCGTCTCAGGCATAAAAGATAGATCTTGATAATTATATCAACATGAATCAAGAAAAATTGATTTACAACAAGCTGAATAGATCATAGGCTTGACATGAAAATGAGAATAGAAAAGTCCCAAAACTCAAGATTCAAGAAGCAACAGAAATAGATCTGAATCAATAAACTTACTTAAATCCAATTCCACTTTATTCCATGGCCATATTATAATTAAATGTTTAAATCTAAAAACAACTAGAACTTACAGAGCATGGCTAGTGAATTAGGAACTGAATTTGTTGTAAAAATGTCGCGGCGTTGTTAATTTATGGTCTTGAATCATTGTAGAAACCCTGTTCTTTGAATTGATTTAAGTTTGAATATTTGTACTTCGATTTGGAGACGGCGACCATGGTTCAAGAGGTATTTTAGCAGCATAATGGTGTAAGTATGATTTGATATGAATTAGGTTAGGTCTAAGGGTGTTTTTATAGGTGTAGCAACTAGTTTAGGCCCTTAGATTAACCCTAGAATCAATCCGGACCATCAAAACACGTCTCAGGCTTCAAAAATGGGTTCAGGGTTAAAACAGGCCGACCAGGTCAACCTGTAAGGGGGAGGGGGGAGGTCGACCACATGGTCGACCTGGGGGGTAGGTCGACCCTAGGGTCGACCACATGGTCGACCTGCCTGGTCCTGTACTGCCTAAAATCTGTTGAATCTTCTACAGGCCATGACTTCTTCATCCGGACTCCGATTTTCGAAAACTCGGACTCTATTTCATGTAAAATTTCGAGACGAACGCAATGGCGTAACCCGTTTCCCTTGATTCTTATTTTAAAATTTAATTCTGCCTTGATTTATGGTTTTAACATGTTATTAAAATTCGGATTGTTACATTCTCCCCTCCTTAAAGGATTTCGTCCCCGAAATCTTCAAGTTAAGAAGAATGTTTCCTACCATCCAATCATCTATCTACTCAATCATCAATCACAGACATCCATTGTCCTTAAGAGATTTCTAATGCTGTATGAACATATGCAGAAAGTGTGTATATATGTTCCTTATCTAATGCAAATGATCAGGCCTGATTGATCTTCTCAATGCAAAATATGTTTAGTGCCATGAATCCAACATGTATGCAAATAGTCCTAGTCACATAAACACTATATGTGTGCACAAACATCCATCCGTATGCAACATCTACATGATAACACATTTAATTTCGTCCATAAACAAGTATAAACACTCATGCATATGCAATATGAAAGGTGACGGAGCCGATCTAGTGTCTAAGGTGCGTGTATATGCATCCACGAGCAACCACTAGCAACCGCTTGCAACCACTTGCAACCATCAATCATAACATGTCTCAAACACATGTTTACACCCAATTGTTCCTACCTAAAGATATAGTCGAATGATAGAAGCAAGTAAAAACTTTGTGCCCATTAGGCAATGTCAAAAACTGGAGATCTATGTCACATATATACTGATTAGGAGAACTCCCTAAGCACCAGCCACGAAGACCGAAATCAATATCATACTGATACCCAAAGAATTTACCAACCAATATATATGTTTCTAGGAAACTAAGCATGATGGACTCCTTTTTGGTCATGAGAAATCCCTTCCTAAGACCAACCCATACCCTATAAAACCCAAAAAGTTTAGTCCACCCAACGGACACCCTCAAGCCCCAACATGTATTATTAACATATGAGTCATACTCCCTATGGGGTTTGCAACAGAAATAGGATGGAGAATAGGACCGAGAGGTTATACTTAAAAGATAGCATGCAAATAAGCTCTGCAGGAAAAGAGGGATCAAGGATATACTCTTAAAAAGGGATATGATGCGTGTGTCTAGTCTTCAATCCTTAAGTCGCATTTCCTTGAGCTTAACTCCATTGTGCTTTGACCGTCTTTAGCTTCACAATTTCGTAGCTTCTTAATTCCTATTTCCAATATATGAGTTGGAACTCATTTCACTGTCGCCTCTCATTCCACTTTCACTTATTCTTTTTCTAGTATACTCGGCTTAAACATAACTGCGTACTCATGGTTTCATGCAAGCTCTCCAAAATTCACTAGTGAATCTCGGATCTCGTTCACTTACTAGAAGGTATTCCACATAAATGAATTATCTCTTGAAAATAAACAAATGCTAACCATGTTGCCAAGTGTACTTACTAAGGTGATTTTCTATAACTCATGCATAAGCGAGATGAACCATCCGCCTTAGTGGCGAACACTACTCGAGCGGATCAATAAATATATCTAGAGATTCTAGGTAACTAAGCATTGCAGAACACTAAGGGTTACACTAGACTTCGAGGGCATTACCGGGGCAAGTCAAGAGTCTAACTACCCTCTTTTCATACTCGAGAATGGTGTCATTTTTGGAAAACCACTCCATCCCTAGAATCAACCCATTGCCCAAAAACATAAGCATTACTTCTAAACTCAACACTTAGCATAGACATTCTCAAATCCAAACAAGTCATGAATAAATGAGCCGATTCCCCACAGGATTAGAGACAAAAACGGGATCCTCTACTACGCTAGTACTAAGGTGCAGAGACTCCAACTATCGAAGCAGAAATAAAAGGATGCGATGTACAAAAACAAAGTTCTAACGGGATGATGGAAAAGAAAAGCTAAACCTTTGACAGAAATGTTACCACCTCTCTTAAGTATGCTAGTAGTGAGAGCATACAATTGCCCTCTCGACGATCTTGTTCTTTGCCCTTGTCCTTGTCCTATAATACTTAACTACATGTCCCTTTTTACCATACTAAAGATACTCTCTCTTGTCATGGGTTTTATTATTCTCTCACTTTGGCCTCTTTCCTTTCACCTTTTCCTCCTTCGTGGATTAAGCCCTATCAACAAGTTTCTTATCCTTAGGCTTGTGTTCTTTATCCCTGTTCTTACTATCCTTGTATAGTTTGTTGACAAGTTTCTCGAAAGCTACCTCCCTCGCACGGCAACCCTACAAATCTTGAAATAAGATTAGTCGCAGATGAAACTACTGCGGCTACTGATGGAGGTTGGGCACTCCTTTGCCCTCCTACATGTGTCGTACACCTACAAAACTATGGTGAAAAATAAAGAGAGAAGAGACCCAAGGAGAGAATCAAAAGATAGTGCATATGGCTTTGGGGAATATGCCTTTCGTAAAACAAAACTTTTCTTAGAAAAATGCTTCTTTGTAAACGTTTTGAAAATAGTTTCAGAAGGTTTTTAAAAGCTTTTTGCCCAGTCTGGTAACCTTCTGCTCTGATACCAAATGTAACACCCCACATCCGTTAAGGTCACTCACAAAGGGAATGCCTTAACTTCAATGGAGCATTATGGGTACTGGAACAGAAATATTACAAGACAGACATATATAAAACAGCGGAAGGTAAAGTAGAAGTACTTCAAATCATTTATTAAATATAATTGTTTACAATAAAAGCCCATCAACTTCCAATACCCAATTACATAGCTAAAACATCTATCTTGCTCAACAACAAACAAGCATGAAAATAAATTGTAGTATTCCCCAATAAAGCAAAGCAAGCCATAGCCAAGAGAGATCCAAGCAGCACATGAAAGAGCCTTGGAGCTTGGTAAGATCCGAACTAAGCTGTATTTCCACCCTGCGGACCTGGGGGGAGGGGGGAAACGGAAGAAAAAGAGGCAAACCAAACCGGGTCAGTCATAAAGTCTGAGTAAGTCCTAGTGGCTTTTAGCATAAAAACAGAAGAAGATAATATGGCATGAATAAACTGAAAGTAAACAAAAGCATGATGACAAGGTAAGCTACAGGCACGATGAATCAAGTATAACATCGCAAGGTTCCCACTCAAGATGAACTAAGTATAGTTACGCAAGATTTCTATTAAGCATCGCAAGATTTCCCTGCTTCACCATTAAAATGGTATCTATTTGCTCTGCACGACCTAACTAGTGTCCCAACTAGTAATCTACATAAAATGATAAAATCATAACGTGATCCCAATCCCCGAAATTAAGGTTGCTTTCCTGTGTACATCTATTATTTATTACCTAGATTTAATCTAGGGTTTTCTATCGAGCGCTTCCTAGATTCAACCAGGATTTATGCCACCTAGGTCCAACCTAGGGATTATGCTACCTATTGAACGCTTCTCGGATTTAGGGTTTATGCCACCTAGGTCCAAGCTAGGGATTATGCTACCTATATGTGTCATACGGACCCCAATGATTGAAGATACCTATGCTGGTCCCACCATGGGGTGTATCAAGACCCATGGTGGCAGCCCGACACAATTCTAGAATACATAGGTTATACTACTGGTGCCCCAGTGCCCTGTTTGTTTGCTCCGGAGTGTGTGCACGCCCGCACCCCGTTAGAACCCACACAGTGCACCCACCGCCGTCGCTTTTGACTGCTTACAATCAGCCCAGTAATCGTGCCCCACCGTGCCTAGTTTCAGGGTACCATGATACCTAATTGGGTTACTGCTGAAATGGGTCCCCGTTACTAGGGTTTCCTACTGGTTAAGTTTGTGGGCCTATATATACAAATATTACCCACCTTCCCGTGATGTACTTAACCCACCGATTCAAGCATGCTTATTAATGGTTAAGTTTGTGGGCCTATATTTACTAATATTACCCACAAATCCAATATGCACTTAACCCTCTCCGTCCATCATGTTAAGTTGGTTAAGTGTTTTCTCTTGTTTTACTTAACCCTACCACACATCATGTTATATCGGTTAAGTGTTGTTCCTTGTGTTACTTAACCCTACCGCAAGCCTTGTTATACTGGATAAGTGTTTTCCCTTGTGTTAACTTAACCCCACCGCATGTCATGTCATATAGGTTAAGTGTACATTGACTTAGCCTACCTACTTATCATGTTGTGACGGTTAACTATTACCCTCTGTTGTTACTTAACCTTACCACACATCACGTTATATTGGTTAAGTGCATGTTAACTTAACCCCATCCACCAGTCATATTATAATGGTTAAGTGTTACCCTCGTGTGTTTACTTAACCCTACCACGCATCCGGTTATTTCGATTGGGTGTTATCAACCTATTCAAGTTAGCCCAACCCATCCGCTAGTCATGTTATAACGGTTAAGTGTCATTAGCCTAGCCACGTTACTTAACCTACCCATTCATATCATATTGGTTAAGTGTCATTAGTCTAGTCATATTACTTAACCCACCCATTGGTCTGATTAACAGTTATGTTGGTTGAGCCTACATTTATAAGTTTTACATGTTCTCAACTCATACCGGTTAGGTCCACATTTACATGTCAAATTTCCATGTCATCCCACCTAACCCTCTAACCATACCCACGTCTTATTATGGTTAGTATTCCTTAATTCATTCACTATGATGAACGAATCATGACCTCTCACATTAGACCGTGCATTTGTGGCCACTGGATTTGCCGGGCGGTTCCGGGCAGATTTACACCACAAACTGGGTCTAACCTCGTGTCATAAACCGTTACGCCTACAATTTGGCCTTCGACCTCTCACATTAGGCTGACACTTTGTGGCTACTGGATTTGTCGGGCGGTTCCGGGCAGATTTACACCACAAACTGAGTCTAACCTCGTGTCAAAGGTTCATTAATGGTCGTATTCCACCCAAAACCCCAATATCAGTTCATGTGTTTAACATATAGAAATGTTCATGATTCACATTTTTGCCCCAAAACGTATTCCCAAATTATTATCATAATTCACTATAAGGTTATGCCAAGTTATAGCCTTTTATTTACAATACATGCCAATTACCCAAAACCCAACTTAGGCGCGTTCGTATTAAACATCTACTAAGTCATAATTTATCATATATGTTTCAACTCCAAATTTTACATAATTAACATATGCCCAAGTTCTAGATTACATGTAAATTTTACATATGCCCAATTCGTACCAAATTTACATATGTTCAATTTATGTCGTTTTACATGTATGCCAATTTTATGCCATTTTACCATATCAAGTTCTAGCCAAAATAACATGTATCAAGTTTCATACCCAATAAACCCAAATCATGATTCATGATGTAGTTATCCCAAACTATAATCTTTTTATGACAGTACATGTTAGTTGCCCAAGTTCATAATACATGTTTATCCCAACTATCAAGTTTACGATTGCTTTCATGTTCAAATTCCCAATTCTACATATGCCTAATTAACATAAGCCCAATCTTTTGACTTAATTTACATAGTCCCAAAATCGTGATTTAATTTACATGCCAATTCATGTATGCCCAAACTTGCAATTTCAGTTATATTGACAATACCCAAATTTCAAATTTCATGTTATGCCATCAATTCCACCACACACATATACCCAAATAGGTAATATCCCAATATTTCCCCGTATACAAATCGCACGTATATCGTAGTTTAGGCCTAGGTCCGAAATTGACCAAGGTTCATCAAAAGAAAATAAATAGGGGAAGGTAGAATTTGTATAACAGTAAGTATAGAGAGAAAACTGGCATAAGAACATCGTCTCAGGCATAAAAGATAGATCTTGATAATAATATCAACATGAATCAAGAAAAACTGATTTACAACAAGCTGAATAGATCATAGGCTTGACATGAAAATGAGAATAGAAAAGTCCCAAAACTCAAGATTCAAGAAGCAACAGAAATATATCTGAATCAATAAACATACGTAAATCCAATTCCACTTTATTCCATGGCCATATTATAATTAAATGTTTAAATCTAAAAACAACTAGAACTTATAGAGCATGGCTAGTGAATTAGGAACTGAATTTGTTGTAAAATTGTCGCGGCGTTGTTAATTTATGGTCTTGAATCATTGTAGAAACCTTGTTCTTTGAATTGATTTGAGTTTGAATGTTTGTACTTCGATTTGGAGACAGCGACCATGGTTCAAGAGGTATTTTAGTAGCATAATGGTGTAAGAATGATTTGATATGAATTAGGTTAGGTCTAAGGGTGTTTTTATAGGTGTAGCAACTAGTTTAGGCCCTTAGATTAACCCTAGAATCAATCTGGACCATCAAAACACATCTCAGGCTTCAAAAATGGGTTCAGGGTCAAAACATGTCGACCTGTAAGGGGGGGAGGTCGACCACATGGTCGACCTGGGGGTAGGTCGACCCTAAGGTTGACCATATGGTCGACCTGGTCCCCCGGTCGACCCCCAGGTCGACCTGCCTGGTCCTTGCTGCCTAAATCTGCAGGATCTTCTATAGGCCATAACTTCTTCATCCGGACCCCGATTTTCGAAAACTCGGACTCTATTTCATGTAAAATTTCAAGGCAAACGCAATGGCGTAACCCGTTTCCCTTGATTCTTATTTTAAAATTTAATTCTGCCTTGATTTATGGTTTTAACATGTTATTAAAATTCGGGTTGTTACAGGTTGGGATTGGAGCCCGAGATTGTCGATAGACCTTTAGTAGTGACGATCCCGATTGGTGGTTCGACTAGCCTTAGCATGATTTGTCGTAATGTGGTCTTATCGAGTCATGGATGCATGTTTGTTTGTGATTGTTTTGTTTTGGGCTTCACTGGGTTTGGCATTATTTTGGGAGTCGATTGGCTCCAAAGATACGGGGCGGTGGTAGATTGTGAGGGCTTTTTGGTGATAGCTAGAACGGATGATGGGCGGAGGGTAGTGTTTGGTGGTCTACCTGGTGATGGGGTAATGGCTAGTTTTCTAAATTCCCTCGACATCCCGCATAGTGAGTTGTCAGGGTTGCCCGTGGTTGGCCAATATCCGGACGTCTTCGTGGAAGTGACCGGGCTTCCACCACACCGAGAGATTGAGTTCCGTATTGATTTGGTGAAAGATGCCAGACCTATAGTGATGCCACTTCGTCGTATGGCACCAAGGGAGCAGTGAGAGCTTGGGGTGCAAGTCAGCGATCTTTTGAAGAAGGGATTTATCAGAAGGAGTGTTTCTGAATGGGGAGCACCCGTTGTGTTTGCTACCAAGGTGGATGGTTCCCTTCGTTTGTGTGTAGACTACCGCGAGTTGAATAAAGTGACGAGGAAGAATAAGTATCCTCTACCACGGATAGATGATTTGTTTGATCAGTTGAGTGGCGCGAGAGTATTCACTCAGTTGGATCTCGCGATAGGTTTTCATCAGCTTAGAGTGGAAGCTAAGAGTATAGCTAAAACAGCATTTCGGATGCCGTCTGGATTTTATGAGTGGTTGGTCTTGCCATTCGGGCTGACCAATGCCCCAGCATATTTTGTGGATCTTATGAATAGGGTATTTAGAGATCAGTTGAATAAGTTTGTCCTTGTGTTCGTGGATGACATTTTGGTCTATTCGAGGACAGAGGAAGAACACGAGGAACATTTGAGGATAGTGACGGAGGTGTTGAGAAAACACCAATTGAAAGCAAAGTTTTCTAAGTGTCACTTCTGAAGGAGGGAAGTGAGATTCTTGGGCCATGTTGTTTCAGAGAATGGTATTGCCGTGGACCCTGCGAAGGTAGCTATGGTGCAAGATCGGTCTACGCCCAAGAATGCAACGGACATAAGAAGTTTCTTTGGATTAGCTGGATATTATCGTAAGTTTATCCAAGACTTCTCCAAGATAGCAGCACCGTTGACTTAGTTGACCAAGAAGAATCAAGCTTTTGTATGGGACGAAAGGTGCGAGAATGCATTCAAGAGTCTAAAGGACAAGTTGACATGTGCACCAGTGTTAGTCATTCCTAAGGGGAATGAAGAGATGACAGTATATACGGATGCATGTGGCACAAGGCTGGGTGCTGTATTGATGCAAGGAGGTAGGGTTGTAGCTTATGAAAGTCGGCAACTGAAACTGCATGAGAAAAGATACCCTACCCATGATTTGGAATTGGCAGCAATCGTGTTTGCATTGAAGATGTGGAGACATTATCTCTTGGGAGAAAGATTCGAGTTGTTTACCGATCATAAATCGTTAAAGTATCTCTTCTCCCAAAAGGATCTAAATCTCCGACAGCAAAGATGGTTAGAATTCTTAGCTTCCTATGACTTCGACATCGCATATACACCAGGAAAGGGCAATGAGGTGGATGATGCATTGAGTAGAAGACATGCCAGTTTAGGGGCTATGTTTCTAGAATGGAAGCAACTGGAGTATATCGCTTGGTATGATTTCAGACCAAAGTGTGAATTGGATCCAGAAATGTTAGCAAGTTTGACGATCAGACCCACTTTGATTGAGCGGATTGGTTCTAGTCAGAGGAACGATCCTAACCTATTGGAATTCATCTCCAAGTTAGAGATGGGTATCGACGGAGAGATGAACAAGTATGGGCTTGATCGAGATGGATGGCTTAGAAAGAATGGAAGACTAGTTGTACCCAATGTCAATGGATTGAGAGGTGAAGTGCTTAGAGAATGTCATCACTCAAAACTGACTATACACCCCGGTAGTAACAAGATGTACCGAGACATGAAGCAGACCTACTACTGGGAAGGGATGAAAAGAGACATTGGGAAGTTTATATCCAAATGCATGTACTGCCAGCTAGTTAAAGCTGAGCAAAAGAGGCCTAGTGGTTTGCTACAACCATTAGAAATTCCAGAATGGAAATGGGAACAAGTGTCAATGGATTTCATTGATGGGTTACCAAGGACTAGATCGGACCATGATAGCATTTGGGTGATTGTGGGCCGATTGACTAAGAGTACAAGGTTTATACCCGTCAAGTCAAACAGGACAGCAGCTAAATTAGCGGAACTGTATATAAAGTGGGTAGTGAGGTTTCATGGAATACCCAAAGCCATTGTGAGTGACCGAGATCCGTTGTTCACTAGTGGATTTTGGAAGAGCTTACAAGAGGCGTTAGGATCAGAATTACATCTCAGTACCGCATATCATCTTCAAACTGACGGACAAACAGAGAGGGTGAATCGAGTGTTAGAAGACCTCTTGAGAGCCTGTGTACTGGATTTTGGTGGATCATGGGATGACCATTTGCATCTAGTAGAGTTTGCGTATAATAATAGCTATCAATCCAGTATCGGTATGGATCCAATTGAAGCTTTGTACGGAAGACCGTGCAACTCACCGTCATGTTGGGTAGAAACTGGTGAGAAGTTTGTACTTGGACCCGTTGTGATAAGAGAAACTTCAGCTAAGATTAAGGTTATCCAACAGCGAATGAGGGCTGCCCAAGATAGGCAGAAGAGTTATGCTAATAAGAGGAGAAAGGAATTAAAATTGTCCATTTGTGACTTGGTGTTCGTCAAGATTTCTCCGTTAAAGAGCGTGATACGATTTGGCAGGAGAGGCAAGTTAGCACCAAGATTTGTTGGTCCATTCCCAGTTCTTGAGAAAATTGGGAATTTGGCATACAAAGTTGAATTACCAGAGAAGATGGCAGGAGTTCACAACGTATTTCATGTTTCCCAGTTAAGGAAATTCGTACATGTCCCAGATGTGACTATTTCACCTGATCAGTCGGATGATATCGAAGTTGAACCCGAAGCGGTTGGGAACCACAAGCCTATGCATATTGTTGAGAACGATACGAAGCAACTTCGAAGGAAAGCGATGAATTTTTGTCCAAGTTCAGTGGGGCGAGAATGAGAATGATGTTGGATCTAGAATAACCCTAGAGGGGGGGTGAATAGGGTTTTTCACAGTTTTTAACTGAAATAAAAACTTAACGAGATATATAATAATAAACTGATCACAGAAAATAGCAGAAACTGAAATGCAGAAAATAAATCATACACAGATATACCCAGCTTCGGCAAAACCCTGCCTACTGCTGCATTTCTAAGGTTTCTACTAGGTGATAGAACAGTTCCCGCCTACAATACCATGTACACTCGCAAAACCCCTGCTCCTATTCTAACCCTACGCTCAAAACCCTAGACTGATCGATATCCTCTCGATCCGATTTTCCCTTGATTACAACCCCGTAATCAATAACTCAGATTTTACAGATTCTGAAACTGACAGTCAAAATCCTGACTGATTCTAGAATTTTTACAGACTCTAGACAACTGTTTGAATCGTTTGATTTTACAATACAAAATTAAAGAAAGAAAAAAAAAACAGAAGAAGCTTTTAAAACCCTAGATGTAAGGAGGAGTTAAAAATAAGTGGGTTATCCCTTTTTCACATTAGGCTTGGTCAATAAAACACTTGGCCGGCCCATTCCATTTTCATTTGCTAGACCCGATCTCTTTGTCTCTGGAAACAGAAATGGCGGCTTCAATGAAACTAGGGTTTCCTGCTTTCTCCCAATCGTGAATTCGACTTGTCAATTGATGGTATGATGCGATGCTCCTGTGCTTGGTGTTGTTCTTCCACGATTGTGCTTCAGCGAACTGCGGCTTTTGGTTAATCGAAATACAGTGAGTTATCTGAATTGTTTTCTTTGATTTTCTCTTGAATTGTTGGATTGGTTTTTCGATATCTGCCTGTGATGAAGTAGGTGTAAAATTATAGGATTTAAAATCCTTATAATACTCTGATTTCACGTGAAATTGGCCGATCTGTAAATCTAGGGTTTCCCCTTTTGCTTTCTTTGATTTTCCTGAAATTTCTCTCGACTTTGAAAAATACTCTGATTGCTGAGATGTCCCTGTAAAAAATGGAAACAACATAATTGATTTCAATTGTTGATTAATTCAGTTAAAAAAAATAATTCCAAAAAAAAACTTCCCCTTTTGGTTTTTGTAATTCTCGGCTTGAATTGATTTGCCCCTTTTGTTTCTCTGATTAATTTCCCTGATCCTTGCGCATTTTTACGTCATTCTGGAAATTAATGTATGTATATGATTTTGTGGCCCCTCTTGAATTCGATTGAATCATTTCTGGTAAAAATTAATAATGCTTGCCAAAAATGATTTTAGTAAAACTGGAAACAGTTTGTGGGTTTTTCTTTGTCCAAAAATGGATTCTGATTTCAGAAATATATTTCACACGAGTGTTTCAATTCTTGCCAAAATAAATTCTTCTGATTGAATAATTTTATTTCTGGAAAGCATACTCATGTATATCAAGGCTGGTTCAATCTCGACCATTTCTGGAATATATTCTTGCTTGTCTTTCTGGAAACATTTAATTTCTGCACCCCTTAAAAAATATTTGAGC
This sequence comes from Allium sativum, assembly GCA_030737875.1. Classification (NCBI taxonomy): domain Eukaryota; kingdom Viridiplantae; phylum Streptophyta; class Magnoliopsida; order Asparagales; family Amaryllidaceae; genus Allium; species Allium sativum. The sequence continues at coordinate 709,605,085 of CM060919.1, read as the reverse complement.
AAATTCCCTTTTGTGATGAATAATGAAAGTATTCCTTAACTTATCCAATGCCAGTTTGCACCTATTGCATTTTTGTGTGCCTCACCAAAAATGATTCACTATCTTTTCCCATTTTTGAAATGATTCTTGCCTTGTATGAGCTGTGCTGTGCCCACTGTTGTTGTTGTTACCATGTATATGCTGAAAAGAATTTGTCCACTGCCTTATATAGTTGCAATGGTATATGTTGACTTCGACCATTTGACTTCCATTTAGCTGCTGCTTAATTCTGAACACTGTATAGTTGTACATCACGCTCCATGTTCGTACATGCTTATATATGATTCTGTGCACAAACCATGTTGTCTTGAGCTGATCACTTCTGCCATGTACATTTAAAAACTGTCTTGATCTGTTTGTATGCTGCATGCCTTGCTTTATATTCTGGCTTGACCACTGAAAATGCTGAACCATATTTGTGATCATTCACCATACTGCTCGGCCATTTATTTTGAGTTGCGCCATTGAGTTGATTTACCATTTGATATGTATCCATTTGCATTAGAACTTTAGCTTGCATCCTCCTTGCATCTTTAATCTGTCTCGACCAACTTGATGACTGTGTTGAATTTTGCTGAATTGAAATCACCACTTGTATTTTGCCATTTCATGCCTTGCTTTTACTGCATCACTTTTCACACATGCTTTTGCTGTCTCGACCATGCTGTACTTTAGCCTGCATTGATGTTGTGCTAACCACTTGACTTGGTTGCACCCAATTTTACACTATCTCGGCCATTTGAACTGTATTGAGTTCCACCATGAATTTCTTGCTTGACATTGCTCTATTTTGTATACCCTATGCTGCTTTGTTCCTTGGGTTGTATTTGCACACTTCTGTTTCCTGAAAACTTGAATTTGTCATTTGTTCTTGTGGCTTGTCATCACCATGTATGTTGACCATTTTGCTGAAGATATGTATTTGTTGAGACTCGACTATTTTGTGATATGTTGAATTGTTTTCTTGTGCACTGAGTCGAGATGGTCCACGTGACTGCTCCACAGCTGTATACACTGATTGGCGAGGCAGTGCACACGTGTATTTATACACGTGTGTATATGCAGCCATCAGACAAAATTTTCCTGTCCTTGCATTGAAATATATATGTTGTCTGCCTTGTGGTATTTACAGTGTTTCACTGTGAATATCACAAGCTGTCTAGACACAGTCGGTTGGTTATGAAAATCAGGTCGAGTCAGAAAAATGATGAGAAACACACCGAAATTCTGAGGCAAATAATTTTTCAAAATAAACAATATATTTGCTAGAATTTAGAAAATTATTCTTGTTGCAGTGTACTGTGTGTTTCTGTTTTATGTGACAGGTAAGGAGGTGATGACTGGACTGACTGTGAACAGTGAAGATTGACAGAAGACTGAAGATACAAGACAGAAGATGAAGCAGCGTGTGTAAAAAGAATGTATAAAAGTCTGTATACTGAAATGTAATCTGAATGAATGTATGAGTGTTGCAGTGAGGAGCTGTGTATATATGAAATGTACTGATGTCTGTAATAAACAAGTTTGATTGAAATAAAATATCATTTTATTGTTGTCAAACGAACTTGTCTATTTTATTCTGTTTATATACAAGTACAAATATTCTGTGAATGTATAAATAGTGGAGTTACAAGAGTTGTACTGTTTGAATGCATGAAATATAATATTATACTCAAATAGAATACATTTTGAATGTTCAATTCTAGTGCAGTTGTATTCCATTTAAATATGAATATTATATTCCTGTCTGTGATGTATATTAACAGTACGATTTCAAACACATTTATAATGAACTTTTATTTGGTTGTTATCATCAAACAAAAATCATATAATAGTGTATACGACTATGTCATATACAACAATCTCCCCCTTTTGATGATGACAAACAAATAAAAGATTTTGATCGTAATAAATGTGTTTGACAGTGAATATTGAACTCCCCCTATTTATTAGCTCCCCCTACAACAGAAACTCCCCCTATAACTGTGCATGAGTGAAAAGAATGTAAAAAGATTCAGAATTCTCAAAATTAGAATATTTATAGAATATTCACTCATAAATCAAAATCCAGTCCATTCTCCCCCTTTTGTTATCATCAAAAGGATACAGATTTTAAAACACCGATGAAAATTGACTAAAAATATAATTTCAGCTGAAAAGGAAGAATGGTCATCATAAATTTCAATCAGTCAAACAAAAATCATAATATTCTAAGAACAGGTAGCATATTTCACATTGTAGAAAATGACGGATATACGTTGAATTTTATAAAAATGAGGAGAGTTATAAAAAATATGAATATTTCCCAATTATTTTCAAAAGAATTTTATAAAATTAAAGCACCAAAAACGGTGATGGATTTGGATTATAATTAAAAATTCAATTTAAGTGAGAAAATCGAATAATCTCAAATCTCAATATCTATCAATCAACAAATCATAATACGTCATAATATTTCAACACATTTCACAAATTAGAATATGGATTGATAGGCTAGTTTTTATATACACAAAGGAGAATTTCAAATTAATTTCAATTTATAGCACAATTTTCCTTTTTTTTTTTTTATTTTATTTTATTTAAGAGCACACTGACCACGCATAACCAGAGCTTGGATTTTTAAATGAAGTCAGTCGCAGCTTAAATTATAAGTTGTCTCTTAACCATGCATGACCAGAGCTTGGATTTTTAAATGAAGTTAGAGACACACTTATATATTTATTATATATATTTATCATTTCAGCTTTTTAAAAAAGAAAAACTCCTTGGTATAAAACCACTATATGGATGATAGAAAATGTGGTAGGTACAGAAATGGACTGTGAAATAAATTTCTAAATTAATTATATTATGAGATATGACCAACTGTACCGGGATTATTGAAAATTTTCAATTATCACTAACTCTGAATAATAATATAACCACAATTCCATCACAGATATTTTCACTGTTTATTTTAAGAAAAAAAATTAAACTCTCCACATTTATATAAAATCATAACGGATGGCAGAAGGATGATAAGTAATGAAGATGGCCGTGAAATAATTGCCAGTTCAAAGATATTATAATAAATATTCAACCATCATGAAAATCTAAATAAAATTCTCCTCTTGTTGTGAAATATACTGTAGTCACAATTCATCACAATTTCTAAATCTGGTTATAATTTTGATGAATTATAAATACAGTTTAATTTGGATATTGATTTCAATTTCTGAAAGAATAATCAATAAATAATCTTAAAATTGAAAATCAATTACAAGAGGAATATGCTGATCTATACATGACAAGAGAGAAAAAAAATGTGTACAAGACAAAAAAAAACGTGGATTTATACATGGTGAAGATTTGAATCTAAGTACAGATGAGTGAGACAAAAATAAGTGCTTCTGATATCAAATGTTCTCGCTTTCTCGAGGGTTTTAATGACACCCCGGTGGCAAACAAATGGTACCTCAGTCAACAAAAAAATACTTAATTACAAAGCAAGCAACTCAAGCACACAAATTCCATTTATCAGAGCATGATAAATCTTTGATACAAAATCAAGCAGTTCTAAAAAAAAATATTTATAAATCAATTTCTTATAAACAGAGCAGCATGATTCCAAAACAAACATTTTTCAAAAAACAGTATCAGAGCAGCACAGAGAAATCAGTATCACAACAGACTTGTCAAGATGTTGGTCACATAAGGTGGTTCATGATCCAAGATTTGCAGATATACTCTATTTTAAATCATTTGAAGAAATGTGAAAGTATTAGGATTTAATGAGTCAATCACACCAGGTTATATTTCAGATTCAAGATATGTGTGAGATCCAATAAATCAATAATTTCAAATGATTTTAAACGAACATATATTCAAATCAAATAATCATGAAATAACAATGATTTTCAAAGACCATTTTCAAAAAGAACATTTTCAAGAATTTCTCAAAAAAAAATATTTCCGACAAGCCCAAGAGAAATTTCAGGTCATTTACATCAAATTTGAAAATATTCATGATCGGGATAATTTATTTGAAATCACATGAATCAAGTAAAGTTTTGGGATATAATGAATCAGTCACACGAGATTGATTATTTCAAATTTTAAGAGGTGTGTGATATTCAAAAATATCTAGAATTTCAGATGATTTCAAACAAACATATTTCAATATAATGATCATGAATAAAGATGAATTCCAAGATGTATCACTGATACAAGTCAATCTGGAAATCAATGAAATTATCACAACTGATAAATAACAGGGTGTTGTAATGAGTATAATATTTTGAGCTTTTCTAAAATGAATTAGAATAAACTCAGAACAGCAAAGATGTGTGACATTTCATTAGATATTCAGATCTTCAAAAATTTAGAATTCAAATTAACAGTGTTCAAGATATGACAAGAATACATCAACACTGTTATGAATTCAGAATTAAAAAAAATCTCAAAAACAATTGCAGATATTTACAAGATTAAATTCAGGATATGGAAATGATTAACACACGATGATTTTATACAAATAAAGCATATTTCCAAAAAGATCATGAATTCTGCAACTGGAAGTTTAAGAAGTACAGACAAAAAAGAATATGGCAGTGTCAAATCAAAAACAAAAAACAGAAGAAGATAGAGGAAGGAATAAAAACAGACAATAAAAAAAAAGAATATACAAAGGTGAGTTTAGAGATCATACCAGAATCCAATGTAAAGCAGAATCTCTAACTCAACAAATGTTGGCCTAAGGAACTGTAAATGACACAGAATTATAGACAATCTTGATTTCAAATTTCTTTTCAGCACAGCAGTTCCTCAGCCTTCACTGGTACCTAGCAGTTGAGAGAATTAAGTGGTCTAACAAAATTTGTAAAACCACTCTGAAATACGTTTACCACTTTTGGTACCCAAACCTGTTTGTATAACAAACCATCAGAATTAACCTTTGTACCCTTTGGAACCCAAAACTGTTTGAATTTAGTCAAAGTCGTTTTATTTTTATTCGGGATCTAAGATTGTTTAAATGGTTTATTATAAAACGATTTCTCATCACAATTTCGATTCAAAAAACCTTTGAAATTTTCAGAGTTCAAATTTTCAACGTAGTTCTTTCCAAAGCAATTTGAGGGGTTTTTCAAATCATTTGAATTTTGTTTTCCAAAAGCATTATTCTTCCCAAAACCAAGACCACGTTTATTTCCAACAGAAAGTTGGTTTTTCAACAACATATCCAAAGATTTTTCACCGTTTGAAAATTTAGATAAAATTGTTTCAAGTTGTTGAATTTCAGTTTTAAGATCATCGTTTTCTTTTATTAAATCTGAACAACGACTTTTAGTGATCTTACATCTCTCAAACTCAGATTTCAAAACCAAATTTTCATCATTAAGCAATTTGATTTTGGTTTGGGACTTAGCCATTTCAGAATCAAAATATTTTCGACTTTCAGATTCAAGTTTCTTCCAATTTTCAATTTCGATTTCAAGCTCTTTCAAAATCAGATCTGTTTTCAACAAACTATCATTTTCAGCGTTTTCATGTTTGGAATTTTTGATAGCCTTGAAATTTATAAATTCCTTTTGTAAACAATTGTTTGCATCTTTCAGCTCAATCTCGTTATCTTTTAAAATTAAAATTTCTTCTTCAAGCCTTCGAATATTATTATTGAAATGAACGAGATCAGTTTTTAATTTCAAACAATTTTCACAATTAGAATTTTCAAATTTCACGACATTTGACAATTTCGATTCCAAACAATTCATCTTGTTGGTCAACTCAGAATTTATAGATTTCAGAGATTTATTTTTCGATTGGAGTTTGTCAACAGATTTGGTTAAATCAACACAAAAATAAACCAGATCTTCATATGAAAAATTTCTTATCTCATCATCTGTTGAGTCTTCATCAGCTGATTCATCTGTTGAACAAAGATCTGAATCTGAGTTGACAGTTGAGGGTTTTGAGAGGTTGCTGTCGTTTCCATATCTTGTAATTAGAGCTGTCCAAATTTCCTGCGTAGTTAAACAATGAGAAATCAGACTGTATTGATTATCATCAAGGTGAGAATACAGAATATGTGTAGCACGAGAATTAGAAGCTTTATCTACCATGTCAAACCCATTGATAACAACATCCCAACATTTAATATCAACAGATTTTAAATAATATTCCATTTCGGATTTCCAATTTAAAAAATCTGTTCCAGTGAAAATAGTTGGAAATGAACTGGACTGACTCTCTGTGGACTGACAGCAAGGTTTACCCATGACTCTAGAGTTAATGAAATTACCAGGCTCTGATACCACTTGTTGGATCTAGAACAACCCTAGAGGGGGGGGTGAATAGGGTTTTTCACAGTTTTTAACTGAAATAAAAACTTAACGAGATATATAATAATAAACTGATCACAGAAAATAGCAGAAACTGAAATGCAGAAAATAAATCACACACAGATATACCCAGCTTCGGCAAAACCCTGCCTACTGCTGCATTTCTAAGGTTTCTACTAGGTGATAGAACAGTTCCCGCATACAATACCATGTACACTCGCAAAACCCCTGCTCCTATTCTAACCCTACGCTCAAAACCCTAGACTGATCGATATCCTCTCGATCCGATTTTCCCTTGATTACAACCCCGTAATCAATAACTCAGATTTTACAGATTCTGAAACTGACAGTCAAAATCCTGACTGATTCTAGAATTTTTACAGACTCTAGACAACTGTTTGAATCGTTTGATTTTACAATAAAAAATTAAAGAAAGAAAAAAAAAACAGAAGAAGCTTTTAAAACCCTAGATGTAAGGAGGAGTTAAAAATAAGTGGGTTATCCCTTTTTCACATTAGGCTTGGTCAATAAAACACTTGGCCGACCCATTCCATTTTCATTTGCTAGACCCGATCTCTTTGTCTCTGGAAACAGAAATGGCGGCTTCAATGAAACTAGGGTTTCCTGCTTTCTCCCAATCGTGAATTCGACTTGTCAATTGATGGTATGATGCGATGCTCCTGTGTTTGGTGTTGTTCTTCCACGATTGTGCTTCAGCGAACTGCGGCTTTTGGTTAATCGAAATACAGTGAGTTATCTGAATTGTTTTCTTTGATTTTCTCTTGAATTGTTGGATTGGTTTTTCGATATCTGCCTGTGATGAAGTAGGTGTAAAATTATAGGATTTAAAATCCTTATAATACTCTGATTTCACGTGAAATTGGCCGATCTGTAAATCTAGGGTTTCCCCTTTTGCTTTCTTTGATTTTCCTGAAATTTCTCTCGACTTTGAAAAATACTCTGATTGCTGAGATGTCCCTGTAAAAAATGGAAACAACATAATTGATTTCAACTGTTGATTAATTCAGTTAAAAAAAATAATTCCAAAAAAAAACTTCCTCTTTTGGTTTTTGTAATTCTCGGCTTGAATTGATTTGCCCCTTTTGTTTCTCTGATTAATTTCCCTGATCCTTGCGCATTTTTACGTCATTCTGGAAATTAATGTATGTATATGATTTTGTGGCCCCTCTTGAATTCGATTGAATCATTTCTGGTAAAAATTAATAATGCTTGCCAAAAATGATTTTAGTAAAACTGGAAACAGTTTGTGGGTTTTTCTTTGTCCAAAAATGGATTCTGATTTCAGAAATATATTTCACACGAGTGTTTCAATTCTTGCCAAAATAAATTCTTCTCATTGAATAATTTTATTTCTGGAAAGCATACTCATGTATATCAAGGCTGGTTCAATCTCGACCATTTCTGGAATATATTCTTGCTTGTCTTTCTGGAAACATTTAATTTCTGCACCCCTTAAAAAATATTTGAGCAAATTCCCTTTTGTGATGAATAATGAAAGTATTCCTTAACTTATCCAATGCCAGTTTGCACCTATTGCATTTTTGTGTGCCTCGCCAAAAATGATTCACTATCTTTTCCCATTTTTGAAATGATTCTTGCCTTGTATGAGCTGTGCTGTGCCCACTGTTGTTATTGTTACCATGTATATGCTGAAAAGAATTTGTCCACTGCCTTATATAGTTGCAATGGTATATGTTGACTTCGACCATTTGACTTCCATTTAGCTGCTGCTTAATTCTGAACACTGTATAGTTGTACATCACGCTCCATGTTCGTACATGCTTATATATGATTCTGTGCACAAACCATGTTGCCTTGAGCTGATCACTTCTGCCATGTACATTTAAAAACTGTCTTGATCTGTTTGTATGCTGCATGCCTTGCTTTATACTCTGGCTTGACCACTGAAAATGCTGAACCATATTTGTGATCATTCACCATACTGCTCGGCCATTTATTTTGAGTTGCGCCATTGAGTTGATTTACCATTTGATATGTATCCATTTGCATTAGAACTTTAGCTTGCATCCTCCTTGCATCTTTAATCTGTCTCGACCAACTTTATGACTGTGTTGAATTTTGCTGAATTGAAATCACCACTTGTATTTTGCCATTTCATGCCTTGCTTTTACTGCATCACTTTTCACACATGCTTTTGCTGTCTCGACCATGCTGTACTTTAGCCTGCATTGATGTTGTGCTAACCACTTGACTTGGTTGCACCCAATTTTACACTGTCTCGGCCATTTGAACTGTATTGAGTTCCACCATGAATTTCTTGCTTGACATTGCTCTATTTTGTATACCCTATGCTGCTTTGTTCCTTGGGTTGTATTTGCACACTTCTGTTTCCTGAAAACTTGAATTTGTCATTTGTTCTTGTGGCTTGTCATCACCATGTATGTTGACCATTTTGCTGAAGCTATGTATTTGTTGAGACTCGACTATTTTGTGATATGTTGAATTGTTTTCTTGTGCACTGAGTCGAGATGGTCCACGTGACTGCTCCACAGCTGTATACACTGATTGGCGAGGCAGTGCACACGTGTATTTATACACGTGTGTATATGCAGCCATCAGACAAAATTTTCCTGTCCCTGCATTGAAATATATATGTTGTCTGCCTTGTGGTATTTACAGTGTTTCACTGTGAATATCACAAGCTGTCTAGACACAGTCGGTTGGTTATGAAAATCAGGTCGAGTCAGAAAAATGATGAGAAACACACCGAAATTCTGAGGCAAATAATTTTTCAAAATAAACAATATATTTGCTAGAATTTAGAAAATTATTCTTGTTGCAGTGTACTGTGTGTTTCTGTTTTATGTGACAGGTAAGGAGGTGATGACTGGACTGACTGTGAACAGTGAAGATTGACAGAAGACTGAAGATACAAGACAGAAGATGAAGCAGCGTGTGTAAAAAGAATGTATAAAAGTCTGTATACTGAAATGTAATCTGAATGAATGTATGAGTGTTGCAGTGAGGAGCTGTGTATATATGAAATGTACTGATGTCTGTAATAAACAAGTTTGATTGAAATAAAATATCATTTTATTGTTGTCAAACGAACTTGTCTATTTTATTCTGTTTATATACAAGTACAAATATTCTGTGAATGTATAAATAGTGGAGTTACAAGAGTTGTACTGTTTGAATGCATGAAATATAATATTATACTCAAATAGAATACATTTTGAATGTTCAATTCTAGTGCAGTTGTATTCCATTTAAATATGAATATTATATTCCTGTCTGTGATGTATATTAACAGTACGATTTCAAACACATTTATAATGAACTTTTATTTGGTTGTTATCATCAAACAAAAATCATATAATAGTGTATACGACTATGTCATATACAACAAATGACTGTACTTGGGAGACAGAGGAGAGCATTAGGAAGACGTATCCAGAACTCTTCGCCTGGTAAGATTTCATTTTCGGTTTAGTTTTCCGCATGCTAGGATAGGCTTGTTTGTTTGTTTTGCATGTTTGATTATTGTTTGTGGCTGGTAGGCATGCGGGAACCTTTGTATGTTTTGGATTAAGGAATTTCGGGGATGAAATTTCTTAAGGGGAGGAGAGTGTAACGACCCGCATTCTACGCATCATAGGATCGTAGAATATTTATTTCTTTCACATACGAAGTCGTATGGTCATGTAACTTGGGGAGACGACTATTGGGGTCATTTCCCATGTTCATGATTTTTGCCGATTTTTAAATGACCGTTTTGCCCCTAGCTAGTACTGTTTTGGCCATACCTTTTGATTGGAAAGGATTTTTGACCTGAAACCACTTCCATTGGCTTCAGATGATGGATTACCTTTCCGTAGAGTGGTCACATTAGCCAAACGGACTTACCATTTGGGAGACATGGCTGAAACAATTTTCAGATAGTGAAAAACAACTTGATTGGGCTTAACCGGGTGATTAACAGCTAGGCCCAATGTGGGATTTCGGGATTAGAGGTATTTGAGGGCAGATAGGGTTAGGATTTCAGTTTTTCACTCATTTTTCCAACCGCCACAAACCCTCTTTTCAACCTAACAATGGCCTCCAACCTCTAAAACACCTCCAAATCACTTTCTAATCAAGGATTAAGCTTAGCAACATCAAATCAAAGAGGATTAGCACCAAAGCAAGGTTAGAGCTGCTGTTAGACACCAATATTCACGCCAAACAGAGATTCATTTTAGATTTGGTATTTTATTTGTGGCCAAGGTGAGTGATTTGCATAGTTCCTCACTAATTACGGTTAATTAAGGGTAATTAGTGTTGATTAGCGAATTTATACACTAATAAATTCTGGAAAAATATTTATAAATTCTTAAATGATGTTTTAGACCTCTTTTAGAAACTTGGGTTAATTTGATTAAGTTTTGCTAATCATATCATTAGTTTTGCCTAAACATGCTTAAGGGAAAATATGGGATTTTGTCTATGTTTGATCCAGTTTACATGCTATGGTTGTTGTTTTGATGTTTATGGTTGATTCTCTATGTTGCTATGACTGTATGGTATGTTTTATGATTGATTAGAACTGTTAGATTGGTCGAAAACGTCGTCGAATGGCGTAAACAGTCACTGGAAGGAAGTTGCAGGAAAATATGCAGGGACCGGATCGGATCGCCCCTATCCGACCCGAACCACTCACACCATCCGAACCGATCGCGAGCCATGCACCACGAGCGGATCCGATATGATGATGCCGATCCGAACCAGGAGGAGGAGCCACGAGCGGATCTGTGTGTCACGACCCGATCCGTTCGTGATGATGACCCGACCACTTACATCTGAAGTCTCCAGACCGATCCGCTCGTGATGAGGATGGCGCGACCCGAACCGATGTACTACGCATTGAACTGGACGGAGGACAGCATGACCATGAACCAGAAGCACCCGATCCTACCCGATGGGTGAGCACGACCCGACCCGACCTGAATTGCCTTGCATAAGCTGGAACCAAGTGTCCCACGAGCTGAACTGAAGGAGCACATCCGAACTAAACCAAGGCAAGGAAGAAGACCGATCCAGAGGAGAACAAGACCCGAGATGCAAAGGTATTCCAAATGGGAAGTTTATACTCAGGATCCAGTTGGGAACCAACGAGTTAACTTCATGAGTTGGGCTTTGCTGTGGGACGTGTGCTAAGGGGTTATCGATGTCTATAACTTTGGATCACTATGTGTAGGGAGTACGTGAATGGATTCAGGGCCACAGTGTCCTAGGTATGACTAAAGAGCTATAGACCAATGAAGTAGGGTCATTTGTAAAGATTTGGTCATGACTCCATGTGGTGAGCTTGGTAGTAGCAGTAGTTGTACAAGTCGAACTCCGTCACCACTTCGATGGGTCTAGTGATCGAAGCAGTAGATATCGTATGCTTTACGCGCTGAGTGAGAGATGTGAGGATGGTTGCTGTGTTTGATTTGTTTGCCATCATTATGACATGCACACCCCCACCCCCCGTTATCTTTACACCATCTGTTCAGTGGCACCTTAGAGTATTGTACAGTATGTAGTGCTAACCCTTTGGTTGCAGGTCCAGGTTCAGGTATGGTTTAATATACCTGTTATTTTTCTGTTTAGCTGCTTATCGCTCATACCAGACTTTTTGTCTGACCCAGAGTTTTATATCTCTTCTTATTACTCTGGGTGCTCTCACGAGCAGAATAGAGACAGGTTAGCTGGGTATGCACGGGTAGCTGATCCGGAGACGAGTATGAGGCTTCCACGTATGATACATATAGTATTCTCCCTGTGTTGTTGAAGATCAATGCTCGGGCATTAGTAGTGCATCTTCTACTTTAGTTTTCTTTGGTTTTAGATACAGTAATTTGGAAAGTTGTAATAAGCTGTATTTAGATTTCCGCTGCTATGTTGGTTCAGTTTTCATCTTATGTACGGTCTCGCCTGTTTTATGTCAAGATTTTGTTATTATTATATTTTGTTCCATGCGCTGTGAGACATTCTACAGGTTCCTTGTTAGTTCATTCTCTTCTTTCCTTTCTTTGGCGACCGTTCTGTGCTAGTCGGGCATGTGTACAGCGCACCCTCGGAGGAAATGCAGGCTGGCGCGGGACGGACCGTTACATACTAGCTTTTGCAAACTATAATAATTTCAAATTATATCAAATGGATGTCAAAAGTGCTTTTCTAAATGGATTTGTCAAGGAAGAAATATATGTAGAGGAACCACCCCTATTTGAAGAGGAGAAATTACCAAATCGCGTATATAAGCTGAAGAAAGCGTTTTATGGGTTAAAACATGCTCTTAGGTCTTGGTATGATAGATTACGAAATTATTTATTACAATCAAACTTTAAAAAAGGAAAATTAGATAATACTCTGTTTATCAAGAAGAATAACAAAGATATACAACTTGTACAAATATATGTTGATGATATAATCTTTGGGTCAACAAATGATAAAATGAATAAAGAATTTTCAGAAATTATGACCATAGAATTTGAAATGAGTGATATGGGAGAATTATCATTCTTTTTAGGATTACAAATTCGACAATTAACGAATGGAATATTTATTAATCAAGAAAATATGCAAGAGATTTAATTAATAAATATAATCTAACAACAACAAATGGTAGACCAACACCTATGGCGACTAATATTGCTTAAAGTAAAGATGGTACATCAAAAGATGTTGATCACAAACTATATAGAGGAATGATAGGATCATTATTATATTTAGCCGCTAGTAGACCAGATATAATGCATAGTATATGTCTCTGTGCAAGATATCAATTGCAACCTAAGTAAACACATTTAAAAGCCGTAAAACGTATTCTGAGGTATGTAAAGCATACATCATATTTTGGATTATTTTATCCTAAGAATGGTTCATTTGATTTAGTTTCTTACTGTGACGTAGACTATGCAGGATGCTTATCCGATCGTAAAAGTACTAGTGGAACATATCACTTCCTTGGACATTTCCTTCTATCATGGTTTAGTAAAAAGCAAAATACCATATCTTTGTCAACAACTGAAGAAGAATATATCTCTACTACTCTGGCTTGTTCACAGCTAATATGTATGCAACGAACTTTAAATGTATTTGGTTTAAATATAAATAAATCACCTATATATTGTGATAATACAAGTGCAATAAATATTTCTAAAAACCAAACTCATCATTCGAGAACTAAACATATCGATGTGAGACATCATTTTCTAAGAGATAATGTAAGTAAAGGAAATACTTCACTCGAATTTATAGAAATAGATAAACAAATTGCAGATGTATTAACTAAACCATTAAATGAAGCAAATTCACTAAATTTAGGAGAGAGGCATATAAAGTGAGTTAGAATAATTAAATATATTTTGAAATATATAAAAATAAAATAAGAAATTCAAATAATAAAATTTAAAACAAGACTATGTCGACAAAGAGTTTTTGGTATGTCAACATATAACTGCTATAATTTCAAATTTTAATTCCCAATCAACTCGGAATTTCACGATGGACCATTCTAGAGTCCATTTCAACGATCTACGCTCTCTCGTGTCATCAAAATCGAAGAAAAAATGGAGAATGCTTTGCAAATGATGGCTGAGATACAAGTACTTCAGAATGAGTTAGGAGCAGAATAGGCAAGGGAAAGTGATAAGAATCCTTCTAAAACTTATAATTGATAATGAGGCTAATCTTATTTTCATAAATGATGATAATCAAAACATGGATCAGGAGGAAGAACCAGAGGAAGAACCATAATAAGAACCTGAAGAAGAAGAAGAAGAAACGATGGAAAAGGAAGAGCACCAAGAGACGCAACAAACAATTACGGATGAAGATGATAAGGTCGAATGTGTAGGAGTAGTTGTATTTGACGAAAATGGGAATGTGATTGAAAAGAATGGAGAATTCCGTGTCCATTATCCAAACTGTCCAATTCGCAAATCTCCCATTGTGAAAAACAATTAATGATTAAGGTTTTCTTCGATTTTCATTGTATTGTGTTTCTACAATGTATCGTACGTGTATAAATCTATGTAGTTATACAAATCCGTACCTAATAAAATTATCATTTATAATTAGTTATTTCTCTTTAAAACATAAAATAAATTGAATATTCGATTAAGAGGGAGTATTACTTAGAATTATTTAAAAGATTAAGATGGTGTATCATAAGTAGGTTAGTTGCTTAAGTGCTATTCAGTTATACAATTTATGGTGAGTGCCTTTAGAATTTCTTTTTGATAATGCCAAAGGGGGAGAAATTATAAAATATAGACATAGTTTATAGGATTCTTACAGACAGGGGGAGAGTTAAAAGGATCATCATCAATAAGTATATATACAGGTATGATATTTTATAAACTAAGGTTGTCATCATCAAAAAGGGGGAGATTGTTGGAGAATGGAGTTTTTACGACAACAACCTTATTTCAATTATCATTGATTATAAAATATATACTAACACTTTTTGCATAGAACATATATATATACACATATGCAGAAATTACATACAGGAAATATTACTGAAGACTGTACAGGTTAAGGATAATAGAGAACCAGAATTCAGAGAGGTATCAAGACTCATGAGTATTCAAGATTTCAAGAGTTCAAGATTAATATAGTTATAGAGTCTAGATTATGTAAGACTCTAAATAACACTCCAAGTTCAATTTTCAAATTCTATTTTCTATCCTCAGTTCCCTCTATTTTATTTTTGTATCTTTTCAATCTTTTTTCTTTCTTATTTATCTTTGTTTTTCAAACTTAAGTTTTATATATTTATATTCTTATACTTTAAATTTTATAGTTTGAAACCTTATAATTTTATAAATATGTTTATATAGTTGAAGTTTATGTTTTCATATGTTTTTCTACTTTATAATATTAGTTTAAACACTATATTTTTATTCAAGAATTTCCATAATTTTATTTATATCAAAACACTTGAAAAATATTTTAAAATTCAAAAATATACTAGAGTATGCCGACATGCCATAAACTACTATGTCGACATATAACCGTCAGAAATTCAAATTTGAAAGGAAGTGTCTTTTCACTATTTGAAATGTTTTAGAAACGTTGCAACCTTTCAAACTCTATAAAAAGGGCTTGAATTTGATTTTTTAAACATATCTTCTTCTCCACTTTCACTCTCTTTCATTATATAATTATTCCTAATCATTTTTATGATTTCTACTCTTATACTCTGCCGAATTCAATTCCATTTTGATCAAACTTCTTCTCTCTACACTCTCTTCTCATCTCTCTCTGAATCAAGTGCTATTGAAGAGTTGTAGGGCTTGTAATTTCTTGGGTTGAGTGAAGTAGGAATCGGTGTGTTCATTGTAATCGTGAAACCATAGAAGTAGGAATCAGTGTTGTAGCCGTGAAACCAAGGAAGTGGGAATCAGTGTTTTCCTTGTAGCTGTGAAACCAAGGAAGTAGGAATCGGTGGTATTCTTTGTAGCCGTGAAACCAAGGAGGTTGTACTTGACTATTGGAATAGTAATAAAATCTACGCAATCCAGCGTTATGCAGGACTGGACATACGAGAAATCCGAACCAGTATAAAATCTGGTATGTTCTTTCCTTTTCTACATTTTTATTTCTGTTTATTTTACTTCTTTGTTTGAATCCGTGTTTGTGATTGTTTGTGGTGTTTGATTTATTCTGTTATTCATATAAGTTTTAGATTTTGTTTAAATTCTCACAAACACTATTCACCACACTCTAGTGTTTGTTTTACATTAACGATCCATTCCGCATTCCCTAACACCATGATCCACCTTTATAGGCTTAAGAACTAGTCACGTCTTGACTTAACCAACAAAGCAGCTATGCGGAGAAGGGATTGGATCGCCCTCTATCCGATCTGGAGTAGCCAATGCAATCATGTCTTCATGTGGCAAGCGGAGCAGGTCGTAGATTCCACGAGCCGACCCGGCAATGGAAACCTAAACCTATTCCTTCTCGTGGCGAGCGGGTCGGACTTAAACCACTTTCCTCGACCCAATCCGATTAGCCTAGCTTCTGTCGATACACGAGGTTTCCACTTCGACTTGAGACTTCTCTGTTGACTAGAGCTGACTTCGTCACTCATGAATGGTTGTCTAAACTTTGTGTGGCCTGTTGAGAACAAGATTTTGATCGATGCCAACATATAAAGTTGTAATGAAGATCATTTCATAGAGATAAGGTTTTTTTTATATATATATACATTGAGTTGTGTTAGAAATATGTTAAAATCTATCCTCAAAGTATAACATGAATGCTTATATCTTCGTTGCTGAAATTTGTATATTTGAGGATTTGAAAAGTCACAGAAAAAGCCCAAACGGTCCAGGCTCCGACCGGGAAAGAGTGCAGAGTGATCTAGACTGTGGACCGAAGTCGTTCGGTCCACAGCAATAAAACGGTCGACCGCCCAAAAAGAACCAGTCGACTGGTAAAATACCACCAGTCGACCGTTCATGTTTCTGTTTCGAAATAAACATTTCTTAGTTCAACCGGTCGACCAGTCGAAACTCACCAGTCGACCGGTCAATGTGTTTTTGCAACATAACGGCTATTTTTCTGGAAATTTTAATTTTAATTAAATTCAACTAGTCGACCAGTGATTTTTGACCTGTCGATCGTTTTCAAACAGCAAACTTTTTCTGAAAGGTTGCTTCTATTTGTGAAGAGATTTCTATTCAATAATCAAAGGAAATGGACATAACTTTTTATAGAAACTCTTCATGAAGAATTACTACCTTTCTACTATTATATAAACAACTTCAAACTTGTTTTACAATCACGAAATCATTCTATATTCTCTCTAATTTCTGAATTGCATTTTCATACTCTTTGCAAAACAAAAGCTCTCCAAATTTAAATACTTGTTAAATCCTTGAATCAATTTAATATCATTTGATTCAACAAGCATTCTACTTCCTTAAATTTATGCATTCAAAGTACATATTCAAGGATCAGATTATAGGAAGATTGTACTCAAACTGTTGACTATCCGTTTTGAATCAAGAACACAAAGTAGAAGTCAAAACCATTGTATTAGTTGAAGTCCTGTGTGTGATCAGGCACGTGTTGAAGTCCTCGTGTGATTAGAGGCGTGAAATCCCGTTCGGCTGCTCGGGTGTTGTATACCTGTTCCTCCGGGTGAAGTAAGGAGATTGTTAGTGAAGTTCCAGAAGGAAGTCTGGGATTGGACGTAGGACGGTGCTCCGAACCAGTATAAAAATCCCTGGTGTGATTTTTCTATTTTTACTGCATTTACTATCTTATATCTGTGATTAGCTATCATTTCATACTTGAGTGTTATACACCATATTACACGATCCTTGTATACTGTATTAGCACGTACACGCCCACACTACACTTTCATTTGGTATCAGAGCCTGGCGTTCTAGAGATCGTAACAACATCTTAGAACAAATGGCAATAAAGATATCTAGCCAAGGAATTAGAAAATGGAAGAGAAATAAAACGGAATCAGGAGAGCAAGGAAACAAATGTCTCATGGCTAAAGTCAGATCACAATCAGTATGTACAGATTCTTTATATAAAGATCTTTTGTTAAACCATGAAAAAATATTGAAAGATTTTAAAACTTTGAGTAAACTCAATACAATCATTATAGCTAAGTCAAAAAATTGCGAGCAAGAAAATTCCAAATTAAAAGAAGAAAACAATTTTTTGGTAAAATAAGCCAAATGTTTTAAAAATACCTTAGAAGAGCTTGTTTCTCAAAAGGATTTCCTTCAAAAAGAAAATGAGCAACTAGAAGTTAAAAACAATGTTCTTTTAAAGGAAATCGATCTTTTGCAAAATAGAAATAAATCATTAGAAGATTCTTTAAATAATTCTAGTTCTTTAATTTCGTCTCTTGAACAAGAGAATGGAGCTTTAATTGAAAAGAATCTAGAATTATTCAAAGAATGTGAGTTTTTAAAGGTGAATAATAATATTTTGCAAAATAAAATTTCTGACACAAAAGAATTTTTTTAAAAATTACAATCTTCTTTAATTAATTCAGGATCTCAAATTTGTGGTCTCAAAACTGATAATATTTTTAAGAGGAAGAACTCTGAATTAAGTAAAGAAATTGATAATTTTCAAAATAACAAAATTTCTTTTGTCATTCGCGATTTCGGAATTAGATTCGATAAATGTACAAATAAGTTCGCTATATTTACTAAAGGTCAAAATGATTTAAACATGATTTTATCTAGATCTCGACCTTTACATGACAAAAGTGGTTTAGGATATAATAGAACCAATCGTAGAAATAGTACTAGATATGCTTTTATGTACAATAAGAATATCACTGCTATACACATCCAAGACCAAATTATTATAGAAATTCAAATACTTCTGTGACTAGCGATATTTATAATAAGTCGAGAAGTATAAAAAGGAATATCAATAGAGATTACTTAAGTATTTGGGTACCTATAAGTTGGAAAAACAGAGAAAAATATATCGATGATTATTTTGATTCTGTAGTTAATAATGAAAATTTTATCTTTAAAGGTTCCAGTAAACCCTCTTGGGTATGGTTACCTTCCATCTAACCCATGGACCCAAACAAAGCAAGTGGGTACCAAAAGTATATATGTCATATTTTTCGCAGGTACATCACAACAAAAAGAAGGCTATTTGGTATCTCTAAATATCTTTGAAAACTTAGCTTATCAAAAAGCACAATATCTCCTAATGGTGCTATAATTATTTGTATTCTCTACTACTCTCAATGACTGCGTTTATTGTGGTATTTATTCTTTTTAATTGATGAAAAAGGGGTGAAATATTTTCTCTTATGTGATACATATCATTCATGTTACGTATACTATTATCATTTAAAATTATGTGCTTAACATGGTAATAGTATATGTGTGCTAACATTTGTTAATGCAGGAATCAAAAGGTAAGATTATTTATATTATGAGCTAACAAATGTTGCAGAAATTCAGGAGGAGATTTACATTCAGAGGGAGAAAATCCACGGTGTTGTCATCAATCAAAAAGGGGGAGAATGTTGAGAACGAGAATTTGATCGATGCCGACATATAAAGTTGTAATGAACATTATTTCATAGAGATAAGGTTTTATATATATATATATACACACACACACGTTGAGTCGTGTTAGAAATATGTTAAAATCTATCCTCAAAGTATAACAAGAATGCTCATATCTTCGTTGCTGAAATCTGTATATTTGAGGATTTGAAAAGTCACAGAAAAAGCCCAAACGGTCCAGGCTCCGACCAGGAAAGAGTGCAGAGTGATCTAGACTGTGGACCGAGGTCTCGATCCACAGCAATAAAACGGTTGACCGCCCAAAAAGAACCAGTCGACTGGTAAAATACCACCAGTCGACCATTCATGTTTTTGTTTCGAAATAAACATTTCTTAGTTCAACCAGTCGACCGGTCGAAACTCACCAGTCGACCGGTCGAAACTCACCAGTCGACCGGTCAATGTGTTTTTGCAACATAACGGCTATTTTCCTGGAAATTTTAATTTTAATTAAATTCAACTAGTCGACCGGTGATTTTTGACCTGTCGATTGTTTTCAAACAGCAAGCTTTTTCTGAAATGTTGCTTCTATTTGTGATGAGATTTCTATTCAATAATCAAAGGAAATGGACATAACTTTTTATAGAAACTCTTCATGAAGAATTACTACCTTTCTACTATTATATAAACAACTTCAAACTTGTTTTACAATCACGAAATTATTCTATATTCTCTCTAATTTCTGAATTGCATTTTCATACTCTTTGCAAAACAAAAGCTCTCCAAATTTAAATACTTGTTGAATCCTTGAATCAATTTAATATCATTTGATTCAACAAGCATTCTACTTCCTTAAATTTATGCATTCAAAGTACATACTCGATGATCAGATTATAGGAAGATTGTACTCAAACTGTTGACTATCCGTGTTGAATCAAGAACACAAAGTAGAAGTCAAAACCATTGTATTAGTTGAAGTCCTGTGTGTGATCAGGCACGTGTTGAAGTCCTCATGTGATTAGAGGCGTGAAATCCCATTCGGCTGCTCGGGTGTTGTATACCTGTTCCTCCGGGTGAAGTAAGGAGATTGTTAGTGAAATTCCAGAAGGAAGTCTGGGAATGGACATAGGACGGTGCTCTGAACAATATAAAAATCCCTGGTGTGATTTTTCTATTTTTACTGCATTTACTATCTTATATCTATGATTAGCTATCATTTCATACTTGAGTGTTATACACCATATTACACGATCCTTGTATACTGTATTAGCACGTACATGCCCACACTACACTTTCATGGCCTGGTCAAAAAGTAGGCCAACATTTCCCCCCTTGAATTACGTCTTATTAAAGATGAGACGTGTGTCTATTCTTGAATCGTTGGATGCCAACAGTCGGGTCTGTCTACAAAGTCGTAACGCTTTACGTAGTCGTGTCTCTTGATTTCTGCACTAAGTATAAATATGACATCTGGTCACCGATCATCTCTATTGTGCTCAACAAATCTCAGCTTTCAATCAAAAAAGACGGTTCTCCGGGTACATTCTCTCGTCTCTGCTGAATCAGAAAATATTTCTGTTATCTATTTGATTTGCATCGCTTCATTAACTCTTCTTCACGTGTATGTATATGTGACTTCGAGCGATTTGTCTCACATTTCATTAAATATCATCCCTATTTACTTTTTGTTATATGACAAAATCATGGACCCGCTTGCGGATCAGGTTAAGTCCGATCGACCCGTTCCCACATTCGAACCGGGCCACTTATTACCAATTCAGCGCTGATGCTTGGCGGGTCGGGTCGGACTATTAACTCATGGAATACGAACGGGCCTTTTTAGTATACTATATAAACCAACGCCTCTTCTTTTTATCTTTTTCTTTTACTCCTCCTTACGAAATTAAACAAATCAATCCCTAGTTTCTAAATTCCCTCTTCTCCAAATTTTCAGATTCCAATCAGTGGTAGGTCCTAAAAGCTTATTCCCCCATGCTTTAATTTCAGTTCTTGAGTAAATTAGATGTAAATCTGATAGTAATCTTCATCGTCCTCCTCAATAATCTCTGCATCACTCCTCTTGAGGCCATCGCTGTCGTTGGCGACGTTATTCACCTTCAGGTGGCGGCCAAAAGGTTAAGCGCATCTAGGTTTAGGTTTAAGGGCAAAGAAGAGTTGAGGAAATTGTGATTTGAAGTGCGAAGTGGAGGATTTGAGGATTATTCCCGCGTCCATGATTTAGGTATTGAACTGGGAGAAAAAGATAGAAGAGGAAGCATTTTCTTCAGATGGAGCGGATCGGAGGATTGATGGGAAAGAACAGTGGGTCGGATCGAGCATCTGCGACCCGATCTCCATATGCAAGTCGGTCCCCCTGTGCCAGGGATGCACAAAGTATAGGTTGGGTCGGATTAGAGCAAATACTTCACCCGACTCGCATAGGTATGATTTTAAGATAGTTCATCCCGTATCTGACCCTGTATGAGGTTGGATATGGGTTGGATTGAAGTATGGGTTCAGTCGGGTTTAGTAGGGTTAGGTTTCTTGAATACATAAAAAATATAATGGACTTTTTTTTTAAATAATATCAAAAAATTCAACAAAATATATATCAAATTTTAGCTTGCACAATGCATTTAAATTAACTAATTCATTATAAGATATATTTTATTTAAATTTCATTGTAAAAATATTATATGATATTAATTTACTATATAGTAGAACATGTGTTTCATTTTAAAAAAACATTAAAATCCTCTTTAAAATATATTTGTCAAATTAAAACTAGTTTGGATTGACATGAAATATGTTTACTTGTATATTTAATATAAAAAACATAAACATTACTCTAGGATTATATTATTTTAATTTTAAGTAGGTTGATATTTAATTAATTTTTCAATTAGGGTTGGGTTAAAATAAGGTTGGGTTGAACAAAATATCAAACCCGAACCATATATAGTATGAGTTACAAATTGTAACACATATATGACCTGAACTAGGATGGGTTGAGTTGGGTTTATGTCGGTTGGGTCAGGTTGGTGGGTTGGTCAGGTTGGATATGGGTTGTGTGCAGCCCTACCCTATGCGAACCGATCCTGATATGCAAATCAATTTAATACGCGAACCGATCCCAATATTCAAACCAATCTCATACGTTCACCTTGTCATATGTGTATCCTTATATGCAGTTGAGCTCAACCTAGGATCGGACTTTGATAATACAAATTCATAGAACATGCTAATATGTGTGTGTGTGTGTGTGAATCTCAACTGAAGCTATGTGCAACTTAACCAGATTTGAGGACAGTTAGGATAAAGTCCCTAAACTGGAGGTTTTGGACTTAACAAGCACATGATTGTTCGATCATTCAATACACATTCACCAGTTGCATGCTTTTCTGCTTACTTTATGTCTTCTCATTTGAGCACTGCACACACCGGCACACACTAGCGAACACATATGGGGGGGCATGGGTAGCTATACTCTAATCTTTGACGTTTTTTCAATAGTACAGCTGGTATGTCAAGGAGATATCAGACGGGATACTTAGAGTTAGATAAGAGTAAAGTTCCAGAATCATCTAGCCATTCCAACATCGATGATATTTCATCAACATCAGATTCAGGATGAGACAATAAAGGTTCTAACTTTGAGATTGAGCTTCACGAGCATGCTGAATCGCCTGGAGGAGAGGTTTCAGTGGATGAAGAAGAGGAAGGGGGAGTAAGCGACAACTAGGCTCCTGATGAATTTAGGAGCGCTACCATTCTAGATGCACCTATTGATTTTGTGACCTCAACAATGGATGAAGCTAAACATAGAAGAATATGCCTTAGGCATGGAATTCCTTGGGAAGAAGTTTTAGTTGTAAGCGGTGCGGACATACCCCATAATCCTTCCGAGGGGTGCATGGCCATAAGAACACTGACGTGCACAATGGGAGTTGTTCCTCCGTTTCTTCCATTTGTCGTCGAGTTTTTAAGACGAATGTCGATCGCTCCCGTGCAGCTCCATCCTAACGTGTACGCTTATTTATACACATTATATGTGGGGTATGTGTAAATCTTAGGCACGGAGCCTACTTTCGAGGATCTAAACTTCTTTTACCAATTCAAGTCTCATTCAAAGGGAACTCCTTCTTTCATTTTCTTCGAATCTGGGTCAAATAGAAAAATTATAAAAGAAGGATACAACAATTCAAGGGAAGTAAAGTCGGAATGGTTCTATATCAAGATCTAGTCTGGATGTGCTAGAAGGTGGCGGCAATTAGGTAAGCTTTAAATTCCCATGTTTTTCCCCAACTATATTAGTATATGTGCTGACTTTTCTTTTCCATCTGCAGTTCCAAATCCCAAAAAGGAGCATGGCCAACTATACTTAGATCGTCTGAGCCGTCTGTTGAATGGAAATTCGGACTTCCTGAATGTCAGGAAGTGCTTGTGGATGAGGTTTTGCATAGGCATTGTCTACTTGATATAAGCTGGAGCATTGGTCATGGAGGTTGGGGTTACGCATACATGCCCCCAACTTAGGCTCCTTCCGTCTTCGTAGAAACTAGCAGTATGCCCTCTGTCGAGGAGCAAGTTATAGCTTTGGTTGAGAAGGGAGAGAGCTCCAAAGCCCAATAACTTTCGGGTTCCGGGGAAGTGCCGCAGTCGAGAGATAAAGAGATGGCTCCCGCACATGGTCCGGACACCACTCTAAAGAGTCCCTCTCCGATGCACTTCCAAGATGATGAACTCCTGAATATGCCAATTTGGGAGAAACCCCTGGATCCTGATCCAATAGATACTTCTATCACTTGGCCAAGCCTCCTTTGCCTAACGAAATTTATACTTCCAAAGATATTGGCACAAATTCCTTCTTCCTTATCTTCAAAGAGGAAGTTACACCTGTTAAAGCCGGGGAGATCACACAAACAAGCCTTACACCGAGCTCCGGTCCATCGGGGGGTCACATAGGACACACACCACACTAACACTGCACCTTGCAACTTTCCATGTTACATTACTTCTTGGCTCTAATATCAATTTCGATTGATTTATGTGTGGTATGACTCGCCAAAGATATAATCTCAGGGATGTTCGTGCAAGATTTCCCAGGTACGACTCTGATACTAAACATGGGAAAGCCATAGGAGAGACAATATGAGGCCTTATTAGTCTCAGAATCATCGATCTTCCTGCTCTCGCTCTCCATCCCGTTTAGATATAGAGAAGTACAAAGGTTATTACAGCCAACCCGAGGGTGATAAATATCCTCTTAAAACTCCAGTCCTCCCAAAGGACTCTCGCTCCCAAGAGGAGCCACCGAGTAAACACTTTGATCCCAAAGATAGGGAAAAGATCTAGGCAAGGACAAGAGTAAGAGTAGCACAACGATTATGCTCGCCAAACGTCGGAACGTGAACATCATCGCAACGAGATTAGTTATATTCGATTCTGAAAATGAGGCCAAACTAAAGATTTTGAGGAAGCAATTTCCAGATCATCATTCTGGGAACATGCATTTAATTCCGGCCCTTGAGCCGATACCTTCGGATTAGACAGAAGAAATCGAAGTTAAGATAGACATTGTGGATAAACAATACAAAGAAATGCGTAAGTATGCCCGAAATCTTTCCTAGATCATCCGCGATCTGTTTACGGATGTGGACAACATGAAACAGATCCAACAGATAGTTGAATATGACATGAAGGATATAGAAAACACGAAGAAAGAGCTCATGGACGCACAGGCCAAGCTTTCCCTTGTGCAGCGTGATACTGAGAATTATAAGAAACAACATGAAGAATTGCAGCAGTGCTACTATACCAAGCTTGATTCTCACAGTCAAGAGCGCACATCCTTGCAAAGGCAAGTTGAGGATGCCAAGTTAGAGAGCACTGGGCTGAAGTTATCTTGCACTCATCTCAAATAAGAAAAGGAAGAGTTAGAAAAGAAAAACGCTAGTCTGGAGGCCAGATTGGCCGTGGCCGACGCGAGGGCAGTACTTGCTAAAGGGAATGTCGATGTTGCTCTTAAATCCGCCTCCGACTCTAATGAACTGCTTGCCGAAGCCCGGAAGGAGTTAAATGAATGTGGGGATCTCATGATATCTTTCTTTGCTTAGGTGCTCCAGACTCGGGATATATCTTGGATCCAACAATATCCGATAACTCTAGTCGATATATGGGGTCAAATCGTTGAAGATGAAAAGAAGTGGTTGAAGGTTGACACCATCGACGAGGAGGAGCTAACGAAGACATATTTGAGAGGCGAGGAACCAGAGCGCTTAGTCGAAGGGCGTAAATTAATTCAAGAGGCTCTAGAAGAGGAGAGACGCCAAGCCAAGGGAAAGGTAACCATCGAAGGTGATTCCAACTCCTCCTCCGCCATTCCTGAAGCTGTAGAAACTGAGGGATATGATCCCGAAATTCCAGCGATCTACATGATACCTCTCTTATCTCCCATCGAGGAAGGATCTACTCTTAATACTCCCGGAGACAAGTCCTCTAATTGTATCTCTACCTTTTCACTGCAATTTGTCATGGCTATCATAGTGTGGCATCATATTGTGGAGCAGACAATTGAAAGACCTATATTTTCTTTAGAGTTAGTAACTATTGCTTCACGTTCTCTAGGTACCAAACCTATTGAGGAGACTGAAAAGAAACATGAGGGGGCTGCTGATAAGGCCATAGTGCTCATCAGTAGAGAAACTCCCAAAAACAGAGAAATCATTGATGCTCTAATGGATACAGAGATTAAGGAGGATGAAGAGGATATGGATGTGCCCATCACTAGAGCAGCCAACGAGAATGAAAACTTGACATTGCCCAAATGAAATCTAAGTCTGAGGCACACTTGAAGGTCAAGACAGAAGAAGAGCCCATCTCGGTCGTTTTTCTCCAAGTAGTAGCTCATAATGGCAAAATAATTATCAAGATATCGTCTCGATCAATTACTGAAGAGTTGGCTTCCAAGTCTTCCCTCGATCCAATAGAGTCTCCCTCTGACAAGAAGAAGAGAAGGCGCATTCTCACTAATGCTAAAAGGGAAAGAAACAGAGGCTCAAGGATGCTAAGAAAGCCAAGCATTCTCCTAAGTCCAAGTAAAGCCTGCAATATGATTTTTTTTCCTTTCTACTGGCCTGCAGTTGTTGTTGCGAGTGTGGCCCTCGCGTTTTAGACTAGTTATCTATGTAAATCCGCACGTTGTTAATAATGTAGTTTCCCTGCAATGTCATATGTTTGCATGTTTATTATCTATTTTAATCAAATATAAATGTGATCAAAACATTATTATGCTAAGGAATACACAACAAATCGTGTCACATATCAATTCAGGATTCCTATTCAGCATCCCATACTGTAGTTGTCATAGGGGTGTGACATGTGTATGCCCCCAATCAATCTCGAATAAAATGCCTGGCCAAGGATTATTCAGGATAACTGGAATCGACATTATATTGTCCCCCATCCCTTTGTGGGGGATTGCGGGCTCAGCTTTCAATCTTTCCCCAAATCCTTCAGCAAAGTAGGAACCCTTTTTCTTCAGCACTAGGTCTCAATGCCTTTATAATCTCCTATCATATACCCAGGAGAGTACAGTTAAGGTAGTATCTAATCATGGTGCACCAGTCATGCCTACTTTTATACTCACTCTTAGTTTGAGAGAGTTTGAGTTGATTGGGCGAACAATCATGCCATTGACCCCAACTTTTTTCTACACTCTATTTCCAAGAGCAGGATTCTACCAGTTCGAGTGTCGTTCCCGCACTCAATTTTAATCTGTACTTCACGCTTCACACGAAGACCAAAACAATCATAGAGCATGAAAAAATAAATGCAGAAAAAGTAAATGACACGCGATATTTTTGTAGTGGTTCGACCAAATCATAGTCTACGTCTACTTTAAAATCTTTTGTTTATATCAAATAGACCGTTCTAGGAAAATTGTGCCTTTTTACATAGTTTACAAAACAAAAGAATCAATACAATCTCAAGTAGTGTCATAGATGCTGGGCATTCCACGCTGTGGGGATTTCATCACCATCTACGGTCGTTAGCTTGAAAGCTCCTTTATCAAGTTTCCGTTGGATGACATATGGTCCTTCCTATTTTAGGCCTAGAAAAATGAAGGTCGGGAAGATGCACTTTAAAACCAACTCTCCAGGTTCAAAGGTTCAGGGTCGAACCTTCCTGTTGTATTATCGAGGGACCTGGTGTCTGTGCCTCGAGGCACGTAAGTCCGCTTCATCTCTCTTTTCCTCAATCATGCCCAAGGACTCAACGAGAATCGCTTTGTTTGTCATCGGATCATAATATGTTGGTCTGTAAGAAGGGACTTCCAATTCCACTGGAATGACTGCTTCTGATCCAAAGGAAAGTGAGAAGGGAGTGTGGCCAGTTGCCTATTTGTAGGTCGTTCTGTAAGCCCATAATGCTAAGGGTAATTCATCTACCCACATGGCCTTCTCCTGCTTTAATCACTTCTTCAGAATGGATTTAATGATTTTGTTTATTGCTTTGACTTGCCCATTCGATTGCGGGTGGGCTACATTGATGTATCTCTTCTCCATGCTATATTTTTAGCAGAAATCTCTGAAATTTGTGTTGTTGAATTGGTTTCATTGTCGGTTATGATGACTTTTGGGATCTCGAATCGACAATGATGTTTCTAACCACGAAGATAATCACCCGCTTGGTCGTGATCGTGGTCAACAGCTTAGCTTCTGCCCATTTTGTA
Source organism: Allium sativum (assembly GCA_030737875.1). Taxonomy (NCBI): domain Eukaryota; kingdom Viridiplantae; phylum Streptophyta; class Magnoliopsida; order Asparagales; family Amaryllidaceae; genus Allium; species Allium sativum. Next base: position 709,576,970 of record CM060919.1, on the reverse strand, counting down.
AAGTAATCCACGGCCATGATTGTGTACTTTGCCCCACCTTTAGCGATCAGAAGGCTTCCAATGATGTCAATTCCCCACATAGAGAACAATCATGGGATCACCATCGAATTTAGTTGATTGGGAGGTGCTCTAAGAATCTTTGCAAATTTATGAAACCTATCGCAGCATCGTGAATAATAAGCCGATCCCGATTTACGATAGGCCAGAAGTAACCATACTACAACATTTTCTTTACCAATGTCTGTCCTCCGGGTATTATATTTATATATATATAATATGTTTAATCGGCTGTGTAATGCCACGCTACACATCCGTTCTACTAAAAAAAAACTTATGGATGCTGGATATGTCGGGCGGATCCGGGCAGACTTCTTCCACTAGTCGGACTAAACCTCGTGTCTTAGCACATTACACATTTATACACTTAGACACTTCACACTAGATTCACTACTTGTGGTTGCTGGATATGCCGGGTGGGTCCGGGCAGACTTCCACCACAAGTGTAATCTAACTTCGTGCCTAAGCGCAGTTACAATTTCAAATTACTATAATTCTAGGCATTTCCATTATTAGCCAACTATTCCAATGTCATTATAGGTTTTCATTCCCCTTTCCTAAGTCATGTTCATAATGAACCATATGCCCCAAATTAAGGTCTTCAATCACAATTTTGGTTTATGCCCCAAATCTACATTCATATTTTTAATTCAAGTTATGTCCAAATTTCCAAATACAAGTTATACCACAATTTTAATGTTTTCCCCTCGTTCCTAATTTCACATGTTCGCATATTTCAGCGGCATGCCTAAGATCGAAGGTAGTCTGGCTATAAAAATAAAAGGGAAAAGAAGAAGGGAAGAGGACAAAAATGAACATAATAACAAGATTAACATATAATGGCAGAAATAGGCATAGTAACTAATAAACATATAGTGACAAAGTTGGGCATAATGACAAGATAGGAATATAGGAACGGATCTGATGAACATGTGATAGTTGAACCGATTCTAACATAATATGGACATCATAAACAGGCATGATGAGATCTAAACAATGAATTAGATGCCCAACTAATAACAGATCTGCTGACAATAGCACCGAATTAACCATGAACATAATAGGGACAAGCATGATGAGATCTAAACAGTGAATTAGATCTACAAATAACGGTAGATCTGACATGATTCAATAGTTACAGTCTTAGATCTAATTTATAGTCATGTTAGAATAGCTTAGATACACAGATTATGATAGATCTGATATGATTCAAATATTCATAGGCTTAGATCTAGTTTATAGTCATGTCAAGATTAACTTTTAAGCATTTAGATCTAAAATTAACATAGACTCACCGTGATTGGATCTAAGAAATAAAAGAGGTATTGCAGATATTGAACCACTATTCTCTAAACTTGAAGGACTTGATGTTGAAGAATAAAAAGCTTAATTTAACCGAGGTAGAGGCAACATCTAGTTATCCATTGTTTTTGGTGTGTAAAAACAAGAGAAATGGGGTCTTATTGTTAGCCTAAAGCTAACGATCCAAGCCAAGAAAGGAGTCCATGGTCAAATAGAAGAATCTTTCCAGATTTGCGGTGAGGGAGTTGACCCCCCTGGTGTGTTGACCCAGGGGTCGACACTCCCTTGATGGGTCGACCTATGGGTCGACACCCCCTGATGGGGTCGACACCCATGGGCAGGATTTTTCCCGCTCCCTTCCAACCGCTCGATTTTGAACTGTTTTGAATTCTAGAACTTATTTTATTCATACATAACTGGCTTATATGTATATAAACTTTAAACCTTAATAACTTATTCATACGGTGTCCATTTTACGCCAACCAGGTGTCTATTTTGACTAGAATTCTGAGAGAACGCAATGGCGTAGTCCGTTTCCATTAGTTATGAATATTTATTTAATTATTCTTTAGTTTATCATCTTTAGTGTTGCTAAAATTACAGGGTATTACATTCTTCCCTACTCAAAGGATTTCGTCCTCGAAATCTCTAAGTTAAAAAGAATGTATATCCTAACATCCACCACCCATCTACTCATCCACCAATCATAGGCATTCATTGTCCTTAAAGGCTTCTATTGCTTATATGAACATATGAAAAGGTGTGTGTATATGTCCTTGCACTAATGTGAAAGATCAGGCGGTCTACTGATTCAGTCAACCTCCTTAATGAAATGTATGTTAGTGCCATGAATTCAACATGTATGAAAATAATCCTATTATAACATGTAAGTTCTATATGTGTGCGCAGTCATTCATCCAAATGCAACATCCATATGATGATACACCCACTTTCATCCATTGAAAGAAGAAAAATGCACACACATCCATATGCAGTATGAGAGTGATTGAGCCGATCTAGTGCCAAATGTGTGTGTATATGCATCCACGAGCAACCACTAGCAAACACTTGCATCCATCAAACATAACATGTCTCAAAACACATGTTTACATCCATGGGATTCCTACCTAAAGGTCGAAGATTCAGTCGATAGGATATACTTTAAATGATGGAAACAAGCATGAATTAAAGCTTTGGAAAGGAAGTTAAGAATATACCCTTGAAAAGAAAAGGGTACGAAGCACGAATCTTGTCTTCAGTTTCCCAAGTTGCCTCCTCTTGGTTTTTCCCACAGAAATTTCATCAACTTGAATTCTCTATTACGTAGCTTCTTAACTTTTGATCCAAGAATACGGGTAGGAACTTGTCTAGCTATCGCCTCCAGTTCCACCCCTACTTCCTCAAACATACTGGCACAACAACTCATGCTGTATCTTGCAAACATTTCCACCGAAGAACATCCGCTAATCTCTCCGGTAGCTTTACCCTGTAAGCCATTTGAATTCTTTCCATTGTGGGAAATGGTCCTTCAAACGGTGAAACCATGTCCCCTACCTCAACTCAATATCGGTTCTTCCTTTATTTGTGTATGACTTTCATTTTGGTCATGAGCTATCTTCATGCTCATTTGGATAAGATCAATCTTTTCTGAAGTTTCTCTACTCGTCTCAGGTCCAAGTAGAAGCCTATCTCTGCTGCCTCAATTTGAGATCCTTCTGCGAGAACACATACTTGTGCGACTTATGGTCCATGTATAACTCGAACCTATCTCCAAGCAGATACTACCGCCAAGTCTTAAGCGTGGATACTTTAGAGGCTAATTCCAAAACATGGGTAGGTTAGTTCCTCTCGTGAACTCTTAACTGTCTACCTCCATAACATACTACCCTTCCCTTCTGTATCAAGACGGTATTGAGCTCTGTTCCCCTCGCATCAGTATATACTTTATTTCCATCAAGCAAAGTCAAAACTGTGGTTGTTGTCAGAGCCCCCTTTGGCTATTGAAAAGCATCCTCAAAGTCAATGTTCCAAAGGTCAAATTCTTCTTCGTCAGTTTGGTGAGTGGGGTTGATAACTTTGCGAAGCCCTTAATGAACTTCCTATGATAGCCTGCTAAACCAAGAAAACTTCTCGCCTCCGTTGCATTCTTTGGGATCTGCCAATCTTGAACAACAACTACCTTTGAGGGATCTACTGCTATCTCGTCTTTATAGACCACATGCCCTAAAAAGCTCACTTATTTTCTCTAGAGATGGCATATGGAGAACTTTGCTTTAAGATGGTGGGCACGGAGAGTTTCAACAACCTCCCTTAAATGTCAGGCATGCTCTTCCTCGCTCTTCGAGAAAATCAAGCTGTTATCAACAAAGACCACAATGAACTTGTTTAGGAATTTCCAATAAACCCTGCTCATTAGATCAACAATATAGGCGGGTGCATTTGTCAACCCAAAGGCATAACGAGTCACTCAAAGAAACCATCTGGAGTTCTAAAGGCAGTCTTGTCTATACTATCCTCGGCCACCTACAATTGATGAAACCCCATGGCCAAGTCTAAGAGAAAGCAGATGCACCAACAAGTTGGTCAAACAGATCATCTATCCTCGGGGGTGGATGACTATTTTTCTTAATGAGTTTATTTAACTCTCTATAGTCCACACATAAGAGAAGCGAACCATCCGCTTTAGTGGCGAATACTACTGGAGCACCCCATTCAGATATACTTCGCCTAATAAACCCTTTCTTGCTGAGCTCCTTCCTTCTCTTGGAGCTATATGGCGCATCGGCAGTGCAACTAGCTTTGCATTGTCTACCAAGTTTATACGAAAATCAATCTTGCGCCTCGGAGGTAACCCTGAGCCTCCTCAAAAACATCCGAATACTCACAGCCTACTGGTATAGATTACAAATCATCGATAGATGCATCAAGTGACTCTAGGAAATTAAGCATGACAGACCCTTTAGGGTCACAAGAAATCTCGAGGGTCCTCCCGTGGCAAGTCAAAAGTCTAACGACCCTCCTCTTACAATCTAGAATGCACCATACATGGCTAGCCAATCCATCCCTGGAATCAATCTATAGCCCATGAAACAAGATATGCATCGCACTCAAACTCGACACCTAACACAGATATTCTCAAACCCCAACAAATCATAGACAAATGAGCCGTATCCCCAATGGGGTTTGAGATTACTACGGGATCTACAACCGTACTAGTACTAAGGTGCAGAGACTCAACTACAGAATCAGATATAAAAGAATGAGAAGAGCGATAATCAAAAAGATTTCTAACTGGATAATTGGAAAGGGAAATCAAACATTCAACGGAAACTTTGCTACCTCTATCCGGTACACTAACCACGAGAACATACACCTGCCTTTCAGAAGATCCTACCCTTTTGGTCATGTTCTTATATCTTCGGGTATCCCCTCTTATAGTGTCCAACCTTACCACAGTTGAAGCAAGCGTTCTTCCTTTTTCGACAATTTTTGACCAAATAACCTAAGCGCTTACAGCCACAACATTTCTTAAACGATTTACCTACTCGCGATGGTGGAAGGACAATGGCTGCAGCTGGGGGAGGGACGTCTCCTTGGCTCCCGGTAGGTGTCGTAGCCTTGAGATATCTACGGAACCAATTTAGTACTTGAACCCCCTTGGGAATATTAGGTTCCCCAGACATGCTGAAATGAAAAGGAAAAAAGGGATTCAAACAGAGAACCGAAAGATATTTTCTATGGCTTTGGGGAATATGTTTTTCAAAATAAACCTTTCTTTTGAAAATGCTTCCTTTTTAAAACTTTTTTGAAAGCAATTTTCAAAATCTTTTATCCGATCTGGTAACCTTCAGCTCTGATACCAAGTGTGACACCCCACGTCTGTTAATGTCACTCATTAAGAGAATGCATTAAGTTTCGTGAAGCGTTATAGGTAAACAGAAACCGAAACATTACAAGATAGATAATAAATAGCAGCGGAATTCAAAATTTTATTAAGCAGAAAACATCGTAGTTCAAAACATGGTTACATTATATGTTGAAATGCATAAAACTCAATACATCAATTTAAAACTTCTGTCTTGTACTTAAATCATTAGAATACAATAATAAAAGAAGCATAATCCCCAAAACATTGCCATAATAGACATAGATATGAAATCAAGCAGTACATCTAAGCAGCTGCAAGCAAGATGAAAGAAGAATCCTAATCAAACTTGGGTATTCCCACCCTGAGAACCTGGGGGGAGATGGAAGAGAAAGAAGAGGAAACAAAATGGGTCAAACATAAAGTCTGGTGAGTCTAGTTACCTTTAGCCTATAAATAAGTAAAAGTATCATGGTAGGCATATAAACTGAAGAGATAGATAACAACACAATAAGGCAGGTATGACAAGGTAAACATGATAGAATATATTGCGCTTCTCTAATACTTCCTATTTCTCTGCACCAATACTAGTATAATCAGAATGAGATGATCCCGACAACTATAAGATGGTAAACTTAGGCGTACTTCTAGTGAGAGGTTTAACCCCATACAATCAACATGCAACCCAACTAAACATACCGGAGTTTCCCATAAGGGTATTAATGGGCTCCTAAACATACCAGAGTCTAGATGTAACTTAATTACTACCTCAATCGATCAGCTTCCTACTCCGTAGATACCCTTTGTTGGCCCCACAATAGGATGTATCACGTCCTAAAGTGGCAACCCTTCGTTTTCAGGATGAGCTCAACCATATCTACTGATGTCACGACGTATTAGACACCTTTTGTCCGGACCCATGCACGCACATGACCCTATCGGAACGCGCCGCCTACATCGCCCCTTCGTTTTGGATCTCTTACAATTAGCCCAGTAAGCGTGCCCCGACTCCGGCCTAGTTCGGAGTACTCGTTTGATACCTATATATGGGTTACTGACTGAAACAAGTCGCACACATTAGATGATGCAAGCTCCCCCTAGGCTTGTATCTCCACTACTAGGATTTCCATAGGTTATGCCATACCAGAGTAAAACGATTGCATGCTATACTAGAGTAAAATGATTGCATGCCATACCAGAGTAAAAAGATTGCATGCCATACTAGAGTAAAAAGATTGCATAACCCCATAGGTTAATTTAATTGTCTGTGTAGTTTCGCGCTACACATCCGTCCTACTCAAAAAAAATCCCACAGGTTAAGTTTGTGGACCTATATATAAATGTTACCCACCACCACAAGATATACTTAACCCTCCCACTGTTCCAAGCAAGTTTAATTAACCCCTATTCAAATTAACATGTTCAGGTAATCCCTATGGATTCAAATGGGTTAAGTATTACAAGTTAACAGGTTATCCTCATTCTCATTGACTCCTTTTCAAGTTGCCAAGTTCCACTCGCTTATTAATTTCATATATATATATATATAACTTAATCCATTTAAGTTTATTAATAAGCCCTATCACATGTTATTCTTTAGATTGTAATTAATGGAAGAGATCTACAATCTTTCACCCCTGGATTGTAATTAACAGAAGTAATCCTACAATCCCTTTTGTATTATTCATTGTTTAATTCCATAGTTACAATAACACGTTTTACTTAATATCTAATTAAGTATACTTCATCCTGGTTCACCTATTTAAATTAACTTGTCATTGTTTACTTAGCCCCTATTCAAATTAACATGTTTTACTTAACCCCTATTCAAATTAACTTGTCGTTGTTTACTTATTAACTTAGTTCTCTTAACTAAGGTTTACTAATAAGCTTCCTTTCTTTTTATTATAACTTATGTTATAATTTCCACTTGTCCCTAGGACAAGCCTACCTTATATAACATTCTCATCAAAGTAATTAATTATAATAGGTTACTATCATTCCCCGTTTACTCCAATTCATTACCATTCGTCCATTTATGGTTATAATGCGCTAGACCTAAAACAATAAGTCTACAACTTGTGGATGTTGGATATGTCGGGCGGGTCTGGGCAAACTTCTTTCACAAGTTGGACTTAACCTCGTGTCTTAGCACATTACACGTTTATGCACTTAGATCCCTCACATTAGATTCACTACTTGTGGTTGCTGGATATGCCGGGCGGGTCCGGGCAGACTTCCACCACAAGTGTAATATAACCTCGTGCCTAAGAGCGTTACAATTTCAAATTACTTTAATTCCAGGCATTTCCATCATTAACCAATTATTCCTATGTCATTATAGGTTTTCATGCCCCTTACCCAAGTCATGTTCATAATGAACCATATGCCCCAAATTAAGGTTTTAATCACAATTTTGGTTAATGCCCCAAATCCACATTCATATTTTTAATTCAAGTTATACCCAAATTTCCTGATACAAGTTATGCCCCAATTTTAATGTTTTCCCCTCATTCCCAATTTCACGTGTTCGCATATTTCAGCGGCAGGCCTAGGTCGAAGGTAGCCTGACTATAAAAATAAAAGGAAAAAGAAGAAGGGAATAGGACAAAAATGAACATAATAATGAGATTGACATAAAATGGCATAAATAGGCATAGTAACTAATAAACATATAGTGGCAAAGTCGGGCATAATGACAAGATAGGCACTAGGAACAGATCTGATGAACATGTGATAGTAGAATTGATTCTAACATAATAGGGGCATTATAAATAGGCATGATGAGATCTAAACAATGAATTAGATTCCCAACTAATAATAGATCTGTTGTGACAATAACACCGAATTAACCACGAACATAATAGGGATAGGCATGATGAGTTCTAAACAGTGAATTAGATCTACAAATAATGGTAGATCTGACATGATTCAATAGTAACAAGATTAGATATAATTTATAGTCATGCCAGAATAACTTTGATACATAGATTGTGACAGATCTGATATGATTCAAATAATCATAGGCTTAGATCTAGTTTATAGTCATGTCAAGATTAATTTTTAAGCATTTGGATCTAAAATTAACATAGACTCACCGTGATTGGATCTAAGAAATAAAAGTGGGATTGCAGATATTGAATCACAGATCTCTAAACTTGAAGGACTTGATTATTGAAGAAGAAAAGGCTTAATTTAATCGGGGCAAAGGAAGCATATAGTTATCCATTGTTTTTGGTGTGTAAAAACAAGAGAAATGGGGTCTTATTTATAGCCTAAAGCCAACGAACCAAGCCAAGAAAGGAGTCCATGGTCAAACAGAAGAATCTTCCTAGATCTGCGGTAAGGGAGTTGACCCCCATTGGTGTGTTGACCCAGGGGTCGACACCCCCTTGATGAGGTCGACAGTCATGGGCGGGATTTTTCCTGCTCCCTTCCAACCACTCAATTTTGAACTGTTTTGAATTCTGGAAGTTATTTTATTCATATATAACTGGTTTATATGTATACAAACATTAAATCTTAATAACTTCTTCGTACGTTATCGGTTTTACGCTAATCAGGTGTTTATTTTGACCAGAATTCTGAGACGAACGCAATGGCGTAGTACGTTTCCCTTAATTATGAATATTTATTTAATTATTCTTTAATTTATCATCTTTAATGTTGTTAAAATTGCGGGGTATTACAAAAACCTGTCTTGGCCACATCATTCTTAGCCTCCTATGTACTTTCCTTCCGACCATTATGCACAAGAGCCATCTCAACTAGAGCCTCAAAAGTTGCACCCATAGGAACGTGTGTCAGTGCTAGTCCTTGAAAGGGTTAGTTCAGCCCCCTCACAAACCTCAGTGCCTTCTTATGCACAACATTAACCAGATATAAGCCAAATCTCACAAACTTATTAAAGCTATTCACATACACTTAGCCGATGTATCACCCTGTCTCAGACTCAAGAATCTCTCTAACTGTAACCCTTCTTCAACTTGTGATAAAAACTTCTTCTCTAATTATCCTTGAACTCGTTCCATGTCCTCTCGGCCTACCCTGCCTCGACCACTTCCCACCAGTATGACACCTTTTCTTTCAGTTGCCAAGCGGCCAACTGAGTCCTCCTCTTGTAATCAAGCTCTAATAATCCAAATACACGATTGGTCTCTCTAAGCCAACTACCTGCAACAACAAAACTCTAATCCAAGAAATGAATTGCCACCCATAGCAGAAAAATCCTTACAGAGCTTAGAAAAATTAGCCGCTGGATTTGTTGGGACTACCGCGGCTACAGCTGGAGGTTGGGCATTTCATTGCTCTTTGGCAGGCGTTGTAGTTTCAATATATCTATGGAACCATGCCGGGATGTAACACCTTACAGAAAGCTGGGATCCCCATACATTATGAAAGGGACAAGGGTTCAAAAAAGAAATCAAGGGAATATTGTACTTGAATTGAGGGTATATTTTTCAAAAACAAATTTTACATGGAAATAAGAGTAATTTTGAGAACACTTTTTCAAAAACATTTCTCTGATCTTGTAATCATAGGCTCTGATACCAAATGAAACACCTCACCCCTCTTAATGTCACCCATATGAGAATGCGTTAAGGGTTATGAAGAACTTAGGTATAAAGTTACAACACAACGACTAAACTTTACAAGATAGAAAATATAACGCAGCGGAAATTTTTAAAATGACATTTAATATAGCAAGGTAAATCACTGTGCTTATTACATTTCAAAACTACCAAATAGTCATAGTCATCAACATAGAACCAAATACACTATCTGGTGAAAAACCATAATATTAGAGTAAATAAGTAAAACCATCTCTCTCAATGTCAACACAATAACTAAAAAATAAGAAATGATGAGTCTGAAATGATTCTGACTCCAACTTTAATGGAAAAATCAAGAATCATTACTAAGGCCGTCCACCTTGTGAACTTGGGGGGAAGAAAGAGAGAAAGAGAAAATAAACTAAATCAGACATATGTTTGGTGAATTCTAGTAATTTCTAGCCTGATCATAAGTTAAGGGAGCATTAGACAGATGAACAATTTTAAGGACATAAAGCATAAACGTATAAAGCAGTAAACATATCTAAGCACGACTAAAGATTGGCTTCTCATTCATATCCAGGATTGCTGCACCAACTTACCAAGATATAATAATAAGGCTTTACTTAATTTCTACCCGTTGATCGGATTCTATAACTGCAATGCGATAACCTATTCCGGCTATGGAACTCGGAGTTATCAATCCTTAGTCCATCAACTAAAAAGACAGCTATTAAGCACTGGCGTTACAGCGACTTGTTTTCCCCTATCGTCACAATGCACACTCATCGTCACTACGAAACACGCCTGTCTCCCTCGTTTGGACCTCTTACTATCCATTGAAGTAAACCATGCCCTCGCCACTACCTAGTGCGAGACCTCAATAGATAATAATAGGGATACTACTTGATATGGGTCCTTAACCAACTATGCAATTGACACAAGTCACCCCTGGACTTGATTCCTGTTTATTATTCTATTTGGCAACTTAGTTTCCCCAATCAGCCCTGCTCTACCGAACATACCTAAACTACAATCTTATCATTTTATTAGGTCTCTTATTTTCCCGAATTAGCCTCACGCTATAAGAACGGATGTACGAGCCACTTATTTTCCCAATCGTCCCCTCGATGCCGGAACAGACCTAAAGCCACTGGTTTTCTCCAATCAGCCCTATGCTACCAGAAAATAATCAACTATCTTCGCTTATTAATTTTATTTTTAACTTAACACAATTTAAGTTTACTATAAGCACAATATAACCTCATGTTATATTGTTAAGTTGTATTAACCATTTCTAATTAATGTTTGTTCTTTTTATATAACCTGATCCCACTTTACTTAGCGTCTAAGTTAATCCTATTCAAATTTAGATGTTTGCATGTTCTCTAATTAAATATTAAGGCTTATCCCCAATTTACTGTCCAATACTGATTATAATATTTAATTAGTTCTAACATGCCAAATTATCTCTTTTAATTCAAGTCAACATTATCCCAATTTTAACGTAAAATTAACAATAAAGGCCTAGGCTCTCTTTAGGCCTATTCTCAGAGCTAAAAAGGGAAATGGCCCCAGCTACTCGCATGGCCTAGACTCAAAAATAAATTTATTAAGTAAAATAGGGCACAACCCAAACTGTAATTAAAACCACAACAGAGAAGGGATAAGAGACGGAGAATTACTTATAAATAGCGAATAATTTGAAAGAAACATGCATAAACAATAAATAAATTACATTAATTTTACATAAAAACTAACATATAAATATTGAAAATAACTATAACATTAAATGTGAAAAATTAAAATATTTAACTATCTAACTTTTCCTGGAAAAATTACTAGAGTAGAAATCATATAAAAACTCATAGATTTGACGAAAAGAGCTCCCTTTTGGCCTTTCTTATTCCAGCAGAACGTCCGCCTCTATAAGTATGTCTAAATATAAATATTTAGAAGTATAGAATTACATTATCCCCATAAAAATTAAATTATTTGGCCTTCCCTAATTTTGAGGATATGCCTAGGGAAGAGGAAGAAAAAAATAATGGATGTGAAGAAATGAGTGAGACTCTACTAGTCTATTTGTAGGGTATATAGAATGTCGTCTACAGTCCAAATTTAGGATTAAATTTGGACCAACCATGTCATTGGACCAATCAGAAGGCGCCACGTCAGCCTGTGGTTCAAAACTGAACTGATTAAACCTTGCCACATCATAAAATAACAGTCAAAATAAAATAAATTTTCGCTGTGATGCGTGTGCTCCAAGGCATCCGCCTACAGGCGCCTTGGGTCGACACATTTGCGCCTTGTTTCGACACAGGGTGGACCTTGGCACCTATGGTCGAAACTAGGTCGACCCAAGTGACCCAAGTAACCCAAATAGGTAAGTGTCATCCCACTTGACCTGTCACTTAATATATTATTATATTTATGTTTTCTAATTTTAGATTATCTTCTTTAATTCATAACTTATTCATTTAAACTATGTTTTTTGCAAACCAAGTGTCTATTCTAATCAGAATTTTACAACGGACCCAATGGTGCTAGTCCTATTGTCTTATTTTGAAGTTTGTTCTAATTAGTATTTAGTTAATTATGCTTTTCTATTTAATTATTGTTTATTAAAATTCGGGTTATACCTTTTGGTTTAACGAAAGAACCACCTTTTATGTAGACCTTATGAGCAGGGTATTTTGAGGGAATACTCAATAATATTATAGTAGTATTTGTGGATGACATCCTTATCTTTTCCACAGACTATAAAGAACATGAGGATCATTTGAGGAAAGTCCTAGGAATTCTGAGAGAAAACCAACTTAAGGTGAAATTCTCGAAATTCCACTTTTGGAAGAGAGAAGTTAATTTCTAGAACATATTGTCTCGAGGAAAGAATTAGCGGTATAATCTGCTAAGGTAGAAGCTGTCCAAGAGTGGAGGATACCCTATAATGCGATGGAGGTTAGGAGTTTCCTTGGATTAGCAGGATATTATCGGAAATTTATTAAGGACTTCGCAAGTATTGCAACCCCTCTAACCCAATTGACGAAAAAGGGTCTTAAGTTTGTATGGAGTGAGAAATATGGAATTGCCTTTGAGAGATTGAAGGTATCTCTCACAAGTGCACCTATTATTATTATCCAGGATGGAACGATGATGTTCACTGTTTTTATGAATGCACATGGGGATCAGTTTAAGAGCAGTACTTATGCAGAAAGGTAGAGTTGTTGGCCAAGCAAGTAGATAACTTAAGGATCATGAGAAAGGGTACAGTTCCATGACTTAGAGTTAGCTGCAATATTTTTCGCCATTAATATTTGGAGACATTATTTTATAGGAGAAAAGTTTGAGTTTTTAACCGATTACTAGTCTCCTAGTTATTCGTTTTCTCAGCGAGGTCTGGACCTTCGACAGCAAATGTGGATTGAATACTAGCATCCTTTGATTCTGCCATTCAGTATACCCTTTGGAAGGGTAATGTCATAACCAACGCTTTAAGTCGGAGGCATGCTACTCTTGGTGCAATCACTGAATAGAGACAATTAGAGTTTCTCTCTAGTTTTAATTTGCATCCATCGTTTGAGGCAACTCAAGGATTACTTGGAGCTATTAAAATAAGGTTGGTTCTGATGGAGAGGTTCAAGTGTGAGCAAAGCCATGATGATGAGTTGAGGGTATTAAAGGAAAAGATTTCTATGGGCGAATCTTTCCCTCATTGTGGTAGATATTTTGATGAAAGTAATGGTAGTTTGAGAAGAGATAATCGACTGTGTGTCCCTAGGTGTGCGAATCTTAATAAGAAAACAATTGAGGAGTGTCATTAATCTAGAATGATTATACACCCCGGAGGGAAAAATGTTTAAGGATATGAAGATAAGCTTTTATTAGGAAGGAATGAAAAGAGACATTGCAGAGTTTATTCCTAGATGCTTAACTTGTCAAAGAGTGAAGGCGGAGCAAGGGATGACTAGATGGCTATTGTTACCATTAGAGATTCCCACTTGGAAATGGGAATACATTCCTACGGATTTTTATTGATGGGCTTCCAAGGAGTAAAAAGGAAAATGAAGCCATTTAAGTCATAGTGGATTGCTTAATTAAAAGCACCCATTTTATTCCAATTAAGAAGAGTAGGAACGCCGCTTTATTAGCTCTTGTACATTAAAGAGATTGTGGGGCTACATGGGATTCCGATTACTATTATTAGTGAGAAAGACCCATTATTTACTAGTGAATTTTGGAAGATCTTTCAAGAAGCTTTGAGAATGACACTGAGTTTGAGTACAACCTACCATCCGCAAACTGGCAGTCATAGTGAGAAAGTCAACAGAGTTCTAGGGGATCTTCTTAGAGACTTCATAGTCGACTTCGGAGGACCATGGGAGCAACATGTTCCTTTGGTGGAGTTTTCATATAACAACAGTTACCAAGCAACGACTAGTATAGCCCCTTTATAAAGCTTTGTATTAGCGTACATACCAATGGCCTACTTGTTGGTGGGTAACTACCGACAAGGTTTTACTTGACCACACCTTATCCGTGAGTCTACGGAGATTATCTCTTTAATTCAGTAAAGAATAAAGGCTATCCAATATTGACAAAAGTCGTATGCAGATAAGAGGAGGATGGAACTTGAATTTGATGTTGGAGAATTGGTGTTTTTTAAAGTTTCCCCTCTCAAGAAAACAGTCGGGTTTGGGAAGACTAAGAAGTTAACTCCCAGATTTATTGGGCCTTTTAGGATTTTGGATAGGATTAGGAAGATGGCTTATTATGTGGATCTTCCCGAGCATTTGTGGAGAGTCCATAACGTTTTCCATGTTTCTCATCTTCTCAAATGCCTTTATAATTCAGCTGACAGACTCGAGCTTGATGATATTGGGGGTTTTAGAGAGCTTCAATTTGGAGTCCAGCGTGCCTTGTGCCACCGCAAAGATCGTGGAGCACAGACTCAAACAACTCCCCAAAAAATTTACTCGCGATCATGGAGCACGAAATCAAATGACTCTGCAACAAATATATCCGCCTAGTTCGATTTCGTTGGGGAGATAACCCGACAGAAAGCACCTGGGAAATTGAAGAAAAGATTAAGCAAACTCATCTAAGGGTTTTCTCGGGTAATTAGTTATCTGAATTCTTGTTTTTTGTTGCATTGTGGTTGCTATATTGGATGGTAGGAGATGGCAGCAACAAAGATACACCGTGCACTCGTATAGAATTATATGCATGGTAGGATGTTTTGCATAAACTTGCATCATTTATTACACATACACACTTTGACTAAGCTCATTATTAACTATTCTACAGCTCATAATCAATATGAGTTGTGGATATTTATAAAATAACATAAGTGTACAATATGGTTATAAAGAGCGAGTTTGTTATTCGTCCCTTTAAAAGACTTCAGAATGAAATCACTTATAAGAGGGAGAATGTAGCACCCCCCCCCCCAAAATAAACATAAAGTAATTTAATTTAAAATAAGTAATAATAATAATCAATAATAAGCTAATAGGCTAAAAGTGGAATTTTGAATAAATGGTAATTGACCCACAAAAGTATTATAAATGCACTCCTGGCGAGATTCAGAACTGTTTTTATATTTTATTTACTGAAAATGGATTCCACATGTAAAAAAATAAAATAAAACAAGTTGTGCGTAAATATTAACACACATGGATTGATTTCGAGATAAACATGAAAAGAATATTCCAATTTAATTCTAATTTGTGTGTATATATTCATATATAATAGGGGACAAGGAAGCAAACAAATGAAAGAAATCAATATAATAAATAACGTTTAATAAATACGGCGACAACCAGGAGATTAAATCTCTTGGGCAGAGTTCGACACAAGGGTTCGACCTTAAGGAGTCACCACCCACTGGGTATAGCGGTCGATCCAGGGTGGTGAGGGTTTGTTTTCTGAGGGTTCTCTATATATAAAATTGCATACACGAACTATTTGAACGTAATCTATTAGATCCTACAGTCTTTAATAACACTTGCAACTATATAAACCACCCTCCTTGCCTCTCCCAAACTCTATTCTTCATTTCATTCTTGCGCCTCCACAATTTTTCCGCCATTACTAAATCCATAATATAAGGTTAGATTTCTCTTCTCCTTCTCTAACCTTTATTCTATCCTCTTTATTCTAAGATTTATATTAGTTTGATAATTCTGGAATTTAGTTTATATATATGATTCTGGTCATTTGATTCTCATATATATATATATATATATATATATATATATATATATATATTAATAGAAGGAGTAGAGCTCATTTGCGAAGGCCAGATACAAATCTTAATCTACTCAAATCTGTTGTTGTTCATCCTCAAAGCACTGTGAGTGGAAACCATCTAAGTTCTATTTCTTATATTTTGATGTTTGGATTTGGAATATTATGCCTGTATGGGATTTGGTTAAATGATAATATAATGCTAAAACCACCAAATCCTGTATTTATTTTATCGCTGAAGGGTCAATCAAAAGTATTATATTTTGGGTTTTTGTTGTTTGGATAATGGAGATTTAGGCTTAGGATGTTGTGAAATCCTTAAGTTTTTGATTTTGACACACCTGAAATCTATTTTTATGATATATTTGTTTGTGTGCTAAAAACATAAGACATATATAGTGTAAATTTAATAGGTTTAGATGTTTATTCTAAATAGATTCGTTTAAACGTATTATTTGCAATATATTATATTAAGTTTTGTATGCAATATAAATATAAAATTGAAGCAGTGTTAAAAGTAAAGGTTTTCATATGAAATTGGATGTAATACATCCTATCTAATTTTCTATTATCCAAATAACTATTCATGCCTAGGTTGCAAGTTTATTAATATATGTTTTTATTTCCCTTTTTACTATAAATTGTGAATCTACATGTTGGACACATTAGTTAATATGGGAAATTGACTAACATACCTTATTTGTGATCGATAGGATTGAAATTTGAAATGTGGTTTTGTCGTTATTCTCATTCGCATAATTCAAGTCGTATATATGTACATACATATATAGCATAATTAAATGTAATATTAACGTGTATTAAGTGCGTAATAAATATGTTTAAATCAGAAAATGAAATTTGAATGTCCCTATAGGAATTTGAATGTATGTGTGTGAGTTAATGGCCTTGAATTGTAACCTATAACACATAGACATGAGATTAACCATTACTTGTAGTAGAAACCTGCCCGGAACTGACCAGCCTATCTGGCATCTACAAAAACGAATGGTCTATGTGAGAGGTCTAGGTGCCATTGTAACGACCCACCTTTTACGTATAGTTTAAGCCAACATCCAACAACCCATGTCAACTCAAATTGCACAGAAAAACAGATAGTTATTAGAAAGAAATTAGAGGGTGGAAAAAGAAAGAAAGAGCTATTAGAATAGAAGAAGTAGAAGAAAAAGAACCAAGACAATATAGAGTCTCACATCGCATCGGAATAAAATATTATATAGAAATAAATATTTATTGAGAGCTTAAAATAAAACTTACAATCATTATAGTACATCAATACACCAAACAGTTATAATAACCTGTCCTCATGTACAATTACACAGTGGAATAATAACTATATAATATCATACGTCCGAACTCTTCCAGCTCATCTCTTCACAACATCCGATAACCCAAAACCTGTAAAACTCGGTCTAACCCGAGCATTACAAATGTCGGATCAGTCTGGTAAACCAGAGTGAGAAACCCACTAAGTTTATAAGCAACATCCTGCTTGATTTTAAAGTTAACAAATCTTTTTTGAAAGAAAAGGATAACCGTAAGACCGACCCACACATAAATGGTTTTTACCTTACGATAACCGAAAACATTTTCAAATCATATCTTATTCTGATATTATAATGGTGTCTTAATACAAATAAATAGCAATCTAGCAGAACACTTGCATCTCACGCTCCACATACATAACATACAACCAAAACTGCGGGCTCTTATTTGAGAATGGATTTCCAACTGGCAAGTTAACATACCACCTTCCAATAATGTATCTCTAGAGAGGAATACACTGGGTTCAATAAGAACATCTTGCAATCTAGGCTAAACAAAATTGGCCATTCACTTCGCTTGAATGTTCCGAATATATTGTCACATACGGTTGGTACCAACATGACCATTCCCGAGAGATGCAGAAGCAAAAAAGAAGAACAAATACGAATATTCTCCATATGTTGACAATATACACTAATGGGAGCGACCCACATAGCCATGTGACCTATCTGATTTTATACCATTTCCCGGTTGTGAGGCTTGAGGTTATGACCCACATATTTGATTATTGTTCCACTTCTACTCATTGGCTTCTTACTGTAAATTGGTAAGTGAATAAATCTCTCAATATCAACCCCGAAGGCCGAAACCAACATCAAAATGACAACTCAAAAATCACTCAACTCAACCAACGTACAACAAGTTCCAATTTCACAAAACCACATCATATTCCCTTTTACCATCTTTAAACTGATTATACTCCTTTGTAATCTCACTAATCATTTCCATTATATTTTGTAATGTCCCGAAAATTCCCCTCACGGGAAATTGCCGGATACACTAACTTTGGGCATACAACACATCAGAAAAAATAACATAAGACTTTTATAAATGTAACACCCCACGTCCATTAATGTCACTCACAAAGGGAATGCATTAACTTCCATGGAGGTTATAAGTGAATATAGAATAGAAAAATTACAACAAGACAGATAATAAATAGTACTTGGAAATCTAAAACTTCATTTTATTGCAGCGGAAATTAAACATGTTTGTTACATCATAAAACCATAGATCATAACCAAGTACAATATCCATCTTCATAAAAACAAAATACATAATCCCATTACATAAATAGCCATTAAAAAGATAACAAGCTGGACTTTACTTCAACGGTCCAAGCTTTCTAAAGAGAGATGAAGCAATTCAATCAAACTCCACTAGAGCTGGGCCCAACCTGAGGACCTGGAGGGGGAAAAAGGATAGAAATAGAGGGGGTCAGACATAAAGTCTGGCGAGTATGATAATTCTAACAATACTATTATCAAAATAACTAGACTAAGGCATAAGCTGGAAGACAAGTAAATGTCTATGAACTCTTCGGAAGATAAAAATAGCGTTTAGGATAACATTAAAGATAACGGTAAAGGCACACCTAATTACTAACAAATGATTACTACATTGCACCGCACATTACTACACTGCACCACACTAGTCACCCTATTGTTTGATCCCACTTGCTTCACACAGAAACTTTATAAATAGCCTTACGTACCCCTAGCTGACTACATAGGTGCCGTCTGCCCCTATCTCCACTAGGTGTACCCCACTACCCACTTTCGATCGGCTCCCTACTAGTAGATACCCGTGCTGGTGATACAACTTGAGAATGCACGGCTTATACCTACACGATGCAACAACGTCTTACCTACCAGCCCGGGTCCACACATGCATACGAAACCCGTTGGACTTGCATTGCCACCGCTCCCCGTTTTGGCCTCTTACAGTCGAACCCAGCATGCGTGTCCCGTCCTCGACTTGGGTCGAGCCCACAAAGATACGTTTGGGATACTGGTCGAAATGGGCCCCCACAAGCTACCCACCTAAGCTTGTCACTAGTATATCCCACTTAACCCTCTTAGTCATGTTCATTTACATGTGTGTTTGGTTAAGTCTTACTAATCGTATTTCACATGCCACTAAGGGCACCCCCTAGATTCCTCATGCCACCCAAGGCACCTACTTAACCCCCATGTCCCACCTTACATGTTTATCTGGTTAAGTATTTCTTAATTCATTCAGGCCATAACCTCATAAAGACCTCTCACATTAGACTGGCATTTATGGCAGTTGGATTTGCCGGGCGGGTCCGGGCAGTCTTACACCATAAAAGAGTCTAATCTCATGTCTTTACAACCGTTATGCTTTAGTTTAGGCCTAGGACCTCTCACATTGGGCTGACATTTGTGACCACTGGATTTGCCGGGCGGGTCCGGGCAGGTTTACGTCACAAACGAGTCCAACCTCGTGTCCTAAGCATTGATTAACACTTAAAATCTTTTACCCCAATTTTAATAATTACCTATTCAAATTATTAATTAAGTCAACTTTTAATGATGTCCATAATTGACTCAATTATGGCCATCCACTTATGGCATGCAAAATCATATCAAATGCACCCCAACTTTTTAATATTAAATCCTTAATATTTCCCCTACCCCACGTTTATACGTTCGCTTATTCAACGCATAATATAGGCTAGACTTGTATAGTCTAACACCTAGCACAAAGATAAATTATCACAACATATAGACAATTAAAATAAATCTAATCATAATAGGGGTGAAACTTGCATAAACTACACATGTTAAGGATCAAAAGGTGTCAACTTGTTAAACGTCTCAATTTACATGATATGATCGTAGCCCAAATCTATACATAAACTTGCATATGGGGTTTTTAGGCAACATAATGATGGTGTGAACTAGCATAGGATATCACATATGTCATAGCATAATTCTAGATGTCATAATAGATGTCTTGGTATATGTTCATAACTTTTCTAATCAATCTAACTTGTATATGTGACTTGTCATATAGATCAACATAACCCAAACATGATGATTTAATTAATATGAACTAACTAGCATAGATGGTAACATCATGGCCTTTTTAACATGTATGATTCATCACAACTTAGCATAGAAACTTTCAACATACATAACATCATCATAGCATGATTTACAACATATAAGATATCATCATCACATAACATTGGATTTACAATATACGTGATAGCAAAAGGGGTTTACAACAACATATATGATAATTCACATCATCTACTCATAATCCATTCATAACTCAACCTAATTAAAATGAAAATAATCTTGTTAAGATCATCATACTCACAATTTAGAGAAGAAAAGAGAGAGTTTTGCTTTGCTTTAGGGTTGAGAGAATTAGAATTGAATTTGCTTTTCTTCTTTCTTAGTTGGTGGCGGCTCCATTGATTTCCATGGCGATGGTATGACGGTAACTATTCTATTTTAATTAGGTTTAGGGTTAGCATTAGGATGTATTTATAGGTGTAGGAAGTTATTTAGGACCATTAGATTAACCCTGAACCATGATAACCAATCAAATGCAAAATCTGCATTTGAGCGAATCGGCCCACAGGTTGACAGCCAAACACCCTGGATTAACCCCTAGTCGACCCAGCACGGCTCGGGTCGACCTCAAAATTGGGCCGGTTCGGTTATTTCCCCTCCCAATTCGCTGTTTTGAACTTTTTCGCATATTTATTTATTTAATTTTTAATTTATATATATATATATATCAATATATATATATTTCTCTGCGCAACCCATTTCACTTAATTCTTTTCTAAAAATTAAGTATACTTTAATTTGTGAATTTTAATGTTATAAAATTACGGGGTGTTACATTCTCCCCTCCTTAAAGGATTTCGTCCCCGAAATCTCGAAGTCAAGAAGAATGTATATCCTACCATCTAATCGTCCATCTACTCAACCATCAAACACCAGCATCCATTGTCCTTAAAAGACTTCTAATGCTTTAATGTTTATATGCACAGTGTGTGTATATGTCCATATCTAATGCAAAATTAGGCGGTCTACTGATTCAGTCGACCTCCTTAGTGCAATTCATGATAGTGCCATGCGTCCAATATGTATGCAAAAGATTCCTAATGATACATATTAATTCTATATGCGTGCACAACCATCCACCCGAATGCAGCAACTATATGATAATACAACCATTATACATCCATTTTACTAAATACATCCATATATATGCAATATGCAATATGAAGTGACTGAGCCGATCTGGTGCCTAATAGTGTGTGTATATGCATCCACGAGCAACCACTAGCAAACACTTGCATCCACTTTGCATCCACCATACATAACATGTCTCAAACACATGTTTCAACCATAGGATTATCCTAACTAAAGGTCAAAGATACTAGCGAGAGGATATACTAAAGATAATATAAGTACAAGCTAAGCCATAAAGGAGAAATTAAAAGACATACCCTAAAAAAGAAAAGGGTATCGTGAACGCATCTTCTCTACTGTCTCCCAAGTAGCGTTGCTCTCATCATCTCCCCATTGCACTTTGACTAGTCTGACCTCTCGATTCCTCAACCTCTTGATCTCCGACCCAGGAATGCGCGTAGGAGCTCGTCGAATTGTCGCATCACGCTCTATCTCCACCTCTCTAAGAAAGCTCGGCTATACCACTTCCGCGGTCTCGTGCAAGCACTTCCTCAAATGTGACACATGGAATACGTCATGTACACCACTAAGTCTCTCGGGCAACTCCACTCTATACGCCATCTGTCCAATTTTCTCCTTAATAGGAAACGGCCCTACAAACCTTGGTGCTAATTTCCCAACGGACCCAAAGCGAAAAACATTCCGTAATGGAGACACTTTGACAAAGACCATGTCCCCAACTTCAAACTCGAGATCTGTCCTCCTCTTATCCGCATATGATTTCTGCCTATCCAGTGCTGCTTTCATCCTCCTTCGAATCAAGTCGATCTTCTCTGAAGTCTCCCTAATCATATCGGGCCCAAGTAAGATCTTATCTGTAGATTCCCACCAACATGTAGGTGAACGACAAGGTCGTCCATATAGAGCTTCGAATGGTGCCATACCAATGCTGGACTGAAAGCTGTTATTATATGCGAACTCCACCAATGGAAGATGCTCTTCCCACGTACCCCCAAAGTCTAGGATACATAGCCTCAACAGATCCTCTAGAATGCGATTCACCCTCTCGGTCTGGCCGTCCGTCTGAGGATGATATGCGGTGCCCAAACATAACTGAGTCCCTACCGCCTCTTGTAAGCTTCTCCAAAATTCGCTAGTGAAAATAGGATCGCGGTCGCTCACTATGCTAAAAGGAACACCGTGCAAACGAACTATCTCTCGAACGTATACAGAAGCAAACCATGGAGCAGTCCTCTTACTCTTCACGGGAATAAAATGGGCGCTCTTAGTAAGTCTATCTACTATAACCCAAATTCCCGTATTACCCTTCCTCGATCGCGGTAATCCATCCACAAAATCCATCGAGACACTTTCCCACTTCCATAGTGGAACTTCCAATGGGTGAAGCAACCCACCGGGTTTCTTTTGCTCCGCCTTTACTTGTTGGCACACCAAGCATCTAGCGACATACTCGGCCATGTCTTTCTTCATGTCGGCCCAAAAGTAAACTCTCTTCATGTCTTTTGGTACACAAAGTCTACCGTCCCTACGTAACCAACCCTTATCGTCTAGGGTATACCTACGGAGATGGCTTGATGACTCCCCTCCTTTGAGTTTTTCTACTAACTCAACCAACTGCGGGTCGTCTCGCTGTGCCTCGCCAATCCGTCCCAAAAGCGTAGGTCTGACCTCCAAGGATGCTAGCAAACCGGGTACGAAGTCAACGGAAGGTCTAAAGTCAAACATCGAAATGAATTCTAAACTTCGCCGCTCAACAAACAAAGGACTTAGGGATAATCTTTTTCTACTTAAGGCGTCTGCCACCACGTTACCCTTGCTAGGGGTATAGGCTATTTCGAAGTCGTAGGACGCTAAGAACTCCATCCACCTTTGCTGCCTTAAGTTCAAGTCCTTTTGAGAGAATAGGTATTTTAAAGACTTGTGGTCGGTGAATAATTCGAATTTCTCACCAAGAAGATAATGACGCCAAGACTTAAGCGCGAAAACAATAGCGACCAATTCTAGGTCATGTGTAGGATAATTTTTCTCATGCGCTCTCAACTGCCTTCCACCATAGGCTATTACCCTACCCTCTTGCATTAAGACTGCACCTAATCCTGTCCCACAAGCATCAGTATAAACGGTAAACGGCTTACTCCCGTCTGGCAATACTAAGACTGGGGCTGAAGTCAAAGCTCTCTTCAAACGTTGGAACGCATCATCATAATCTACGTCCCATGTGAAAACTAGGTTCTTCTTCGTCAAGCGTGTCAATGGAGCTGATATCTTTGCGAAGTCTTTGATAAACTTCCTATAGTAGCCAGCCAACCCCAAGAAACTTCTCACTTCTGTAGCATTTTTAGGGACCTTCCAATCTTGGATGGCCACCACCTTCGCGGGATCCACGGCTATCCCTTCTTTGGAAACCATGTGCCCCAAGAACCGTACTTCCTTCCTCCAGAAGTGACACTTAGAAAATTTAGCGTTAAGGCTATGCGCTCGTAGGGTCTCCAACACTTCCCTAAGATGTTGGGCATGCTCTTCTTCATCCTTAGAAAAGATTAAGATGTCATCTACAAAGACTACCACAAATTTGTTAAGGTACTCCCTAAACACCCTACTCATCAAATCAACGAAATATGCTGGGGCGTTTGTCAAACCGAAGGGCATCACTAGCCATTCATAGAAACCGTCTGGAGTCCTAAAGGCAGTCTTGTCTATGCTATCCTCAGCCACTCTCAACTGATGGAACCCAATGGATAAGTCCAACTGCGAAAACACTGAGGCGCCAACTAACTGATCGAAGAGATCGTCAATCCTCGGCAGTGGGTGTCTGTTCTTCTTAGTAAGTTTATTAAGTTCTCTATAGTCCACACACAGTCTAAGGGACCCATCCGCCTTCATGGCAAATACTACTGGAGCACCCCACTCCGATATACTTCGTCTTATGAACCCCTTCTCAAGCAACTCCTTCACTTGCTTATCGAGTTCCCTCCTTTCACGTGGAGCCATGTGGCGTACTGGCAAAGATACTGGTTTCGCATTATCCACAAGATATATTCGAAAATCTATCTCCCGCTTCGGAGGCAAGCCCTTCACCTCCTCAAACACATCCGAATATTCTCGGACCACTCTAACAGATCGTAGATTTTCCTCAGACGCGTCAAGCGATTCTAGATAACTTAGCATAACCGAATTTATGGGATTACAAAAGATTTCGAGAGTGTTTCCAAGGCGAGTCACGAGCCTAACTACTCTCCTTTCACAATCAAGAATGGCCCCATTTCTGGATAACCAATCCATTCCTAAAATTAGCCCATAGCCCATGAAGCCCAACACATAAGCATCACATCTAAATTCAACGCTAAGTATGGAAATTTTCAAATCCAAACACATCATGGACAAATAAGCTGAGCCCCCTATTGGATTCGAAACAACTAAGGGATCCTCTACTAAACTGGTGTTTAAGTGCAATGATTCAACTAATGATGTAGAGATAAACGAATGTGATGCGCCCGAATCGAATAAGGTACGGACAGGATGATCAAACAGAAAAACTAAGCTTTCAACAGAAATGGTTCTACCTCGTTCTTGCAGCGGTGGGACCGCGAGAGCCTGAACTTGTCCCCTAGCCTGCCCTGGTGCCATAAGAGCCTGCACCTGTCCTCCCGAGGTAGCTCCTGCCCTCTGCCCCTTCTTTGGGCAGTCCTTCACTAAATGTCCCGCATCGCCACAATGAAAACAACCTGTCTTCTTTTTCTTTCGGCAATCCTTGCTGAGATGGCCTGGGGTTCCACAGTTAAAGCACTTCTTCTTTCCCTTGCCATTATTGTCTTTTCCACCCTTCTTGTTTTGCTGTTGTGGTTTCTTCTGATCCCCCTTCTTCTCGGGTGCCTTATCAGCTTTAGTGCTTTTCTCCTCATGCATGAGCGCCATTTCTACTAACTTCTCAAAGGTGGCCCCCATCGGGATGTGGGTCATAGCCAACCCTTGCAATGGTTCATTCAAGCCATTCACGAACCTTAGAGCCTTCTTCTCCGGCGTGTTTACTAAGTCCAAGCCAAACCTTGCTAACTGATTAAATTTATTGACATATTCTTTCACTGATGAGCTTCCTTGCTTCAATGTCAAGAACCTTTCCATATATAGATTTTCTTCCGCCCTTGAGATAAACTTTGCCTCGAACCTACGTCTGAAATCCGCCCAAGAGTCAACAGGACGCTCCCCATTAGTGACCTCCCACCAAAACGAGGCCTCTCCCTTCATCAACCAAGCTGCTAAACAAACTCTCCTCCCTTCTTCTACTTCAAAGATTTCTAGCAATTCTTCCACCTCCTTAAGCCAATCTCTAGCTTCCACAAACATTTTTGACCCTTGAAATGGTTTTCCACCCATAGCCTTGAATTCCTTGCACGTCTTTGCAAAAGTATCTACGCGAGGAGGAGGAACGGGTGCAACTGGTGGTGGAGGAACATTGGCGGGACCTGCAGCGGCCCTAGGCTCTAATAACCTCCTATACCATCCTGGTATCGTTACACCGTCGGGTAGATTAAGATCTTCAGCCATGCTGAAACGAAAAAGGAAAGATTCAGAATAGAGAATTCGAAAGATAAAGATATGGGCTATTGGGGATTATGTTTTTTTTTCTTAAAAATTTTCTCTTTAAATTTCTCATTAAAACATGTTTTTGAAAACACTTCTTCCAAAAATAGCTATTTTTCTAAAGTATATTTATCTGTTCTGGTAACCTTAAGCTCTAATACCACATGTAACACCCCGCGTCCATTAATGTCACTCACAAAGGGAATGCATTAACTTCCATGGTGGTTATAAGTGAATATAGAACAGAAAAATTACAACAAGACAGATAATAAATAGTACTTGGAAATCTAAAACTTCATTTTATTGCAGCGGAAATTAAACATGTTTGTTACATCATAAAACCATAGATCATAACCAAGTACAATATCCATCTTCATAAAAACAAAATACATAATCCCATTACATAAATAGCCATTAAAAAGATAACAAGCTGGACTTTACTTCAACGGTCCAAGCTTTCCAAAGAGAGATGAAGCAATTCAATCAAACTCCACTAGAGCTGGGCCCAACCTGAGGACCTGGAGGGGGAAAAAGGATAGAAATAGAGGGGGTCAGACATAAAGTCTGGCGAGTATGATAATTCTAACAATACTATTATCAAAATAACTAGACTAAGGCATAAGCTGGAAGACAAGTAAATGTCTATGAACTCTTAGGAAGATAAAGATAGCGTTTAAGATAACGTTAAAGATAACGGTAAAGGCACACCTAATTACTAACGAATGATTACTACATTGCACCGCACATTACTACACTGCACCACACCAGTCACCCTATTGTTTGATCCCACTTGCTTCACACAGAAACTTTATAAATAGCCTTACGTACCCCTAGCTGACTACATAGGTGCCGTCTGCCCCTATCTCCACTAGGTGTACCCCACTACCCACTTTCGATTGGCTCCCTACTCGTAGATACCCGTGCTGGCCCCACAGTGGGGTGTATCACTCCCCTAAAGTGGCAACCCGATACAACTTGAGAATGCACGGCTTATACCTACACGATGCAACAACGTCTTACCTATCAGCCCGGGTCCACACACGCATACGAAACCCGTTGGACTTGTGTTGCCACCGCTCCCCGTTTTGGCCTCTTACAGTCGAACCCAGCATGCGTGTCCCGTCCTCGACTTGGGTCGAGCCCACAAAGATACGTTTGGGATACTGGTCGAAATGGGCCTCCACAAGCTACCCACCTAAGCTTGTCACTAGTATATCCTATTTAACCCTCTTAGTCATGTTCATTTACATGTGTGTTTGGTTAAGTCTTACTAATCGTATTTCACATGCCACTAAGGGCACCCCCTAGATTCCTCATGCCACCCAAGGCACCTACTTAACCCCCATGTCCCACCTTACATGTTTATCTGGTAAAGTATTTCTTAATTCATTCAGGCCATAACCTCATAAAGACCTCTCACATTAGACTGGCATTTATGGCAGTTGGATTTGCCGGGCGGGTCCGGGCAGTCTTACACCATAAAAGAGTCTAACCTCGTGTCTTTACAACCGTTATGCTTTCGTTTAGGCCTAGGACCTCTCACATTGGGCTGACATTTGTGACCACTGGATTTGCCGGGCGGGTCCGGGCAGGTTTACGTCACAAACGAGTCCAACCTCGTGTCCTAAGCATTGATTAACACTTAAAATCTTTTACCCCAGTTTTAATAATTCCCTATTCAAATTATTAATTAAGTCAACTTTTAATGATGTCCATAATTGACTCAATTATGGCCATCCACTTATGGCATGCAAAATCATATCAATTGCACCCCAACTTTTTAATATTAAATCCTTAATATTACCCCTACCCCACGTTTATACGTTCGCTTATTCAACGCATAATATAGGCTAGACTTGTATAGTCTAACACCTAGCACAAAGATAAATTATCACAACATATAGACAATTAAAATAAATCTAATCATAATAGGGGCGAAACTTGCATAAACTACACATGTTAAGGATCAAAAGGTGTCAACTTGTTAAATGTCTCAATTTACATGATATGATCATAGCCCAATTCTATACATAAACTTGCATATGGGGTTTTTAGGCAACATAATGATGGTGTGAACTAGCATAGGATATCACATATGTCATAGCATAATTCTAGATGTCATAATAGATGTCTTGGTATATGTTCATAACTTTTCTAATCAATCTAACTTGCATATGTGACTTGTCATATAGATCAACATAACCCAAACATGATGATTTAATTAATATGAACTAACTAGCATAGATGGTAACATCATGGCCTTTTTAACATGTATGATTCATCACAACTTAGCATAGAAACTTTCAACATACATAACATCATCATAGCATGATTTACAACATATAAGATATCATCATCACATAACATTGGATTTACAATATACATGATAGCAAAAGGGGTTTACAACAACATATATGATAATTCACATCATCTACTCATAATCCATTCATAACTCAACCTAATTAAAATGAAAATAATCTTGTTAAGATCATCATACTCACAATTTAGAGAAGAAAAGAGAGAGTTTTGCTTTGCTTTAGGGTTGAGAGAATTAGAATTGAATTTGCTTTTCTTCTTTCTTAGTTGGCGGCGACTCCATTGATTTCCATGGCGATGGTATGACGGTAACTATTCTATTTTAATTAGGTTTAGGGTTAGCATTAGGATGTATTTATAGGTGTAGGAAGTTATTTAGGACCATTAGATTAACCCTGAACCATGAGAACCAATCAAATGCAAAATCTGCATTTGAGCGAATCGGCCCACGGGTTGATAGCCAAACACCCTGGATTAACCCCTAGTCGACCCAGCGGGGCTTGGGTCGACCTCAAAATTGGGCCGGTTCGGTTATTTCCCCTCCCAATTCGCTGTTTTGAACTTTTTCGCATATTTATTTAATTTTTAATTTATATATATATATATCAATATATATATATATTTCTCTGCGCAACCCATTTCACTTAATTCTTTTCTAAAAATTAAGTATACTTTAATTTGTGAATTTTAATGTTATAAAATTACGGGGTGTTACAATAAACATTATAATAATGTTACAATAGAGTACAGAATATCAGAGTACATCGAATAAATAGTGGAAGATTAATTTACAATAAACTTAACACAATGCGACGGAAGATTATCATTGCTCAGGCCGAGCTTTAACCTTCGATCCAGAATCCTGCCTAATAAATAGATATCTGCAAAACAAGCCACTCGAATGCCTACGTGGAAAAGAGGGCACCCGAGTTTGCAAAGTGAAACAATCTGCGAGTCAGTCATGGGACTGGTATGAGAATTCTTACTTAACTCATCTAATAATAATAAGGCTAATCACAGGTCCACGCCGCTAACGCGGAATGGGTTTGCTCCATTGGATTGCCAGTGCAAGAAATAAAGTAAATCGTTAAACAATGCAATTCTTTTTAGAAAAATGAAACCATTATAAGACTCAAGCCGCATCACACAATGCAACACAAACCAAAGGATAGATTTTTACCTTGTAATGGTCGAAAATTCTTGATACGATAAAATAGATTTGATTTTATTATTAGTGTATATATGTTTCAAAAACATTTCAATCATAATGTATCAATCATAGACGGCATAACTACCATATACTATGTCGCCATACTAGTTATATAATCAAAACCGTATGGTGTCATATTGGAAGTTGGATTTCCATCATGAACCAAGGCAAGGGATCGTCCTTACTGAATTCGAGACTCTCTAACCCGAGCCCCAGGATACAGCCGCAAATGCACCTAGGAGCAGCTATGCCGGTCCACAAATACTTTAGTGGATTAGTTATGCCTGAACAATACATTTCCCTACCCTATGGGGCGTAAATAAAGAGCCACTAGGGACTCAAATCCGAGGCGCCTCATCCATCATCCACATAAGTAAAATGTCTGGGCTCCATACCATAACACCACTTCTAGCTACAAAGAAACGCATGTCCTCCCTGCCATCCTTCTCCAGTTTCTAGTTCATATCGCGGTGTGAGGCTTGAGAAGTATAGCTACACAAAGCTATGCTAAGTAAAGCTATGCTTTGATCATCAACCACAAGGCTCTGCTTTTCAACAAAAGCCTTGATCATTTGCATATTAGCATGCCACATTGTCAATCCATACCATACCATTGATTTCTGCCACTATATAACCTCTAAGCTCGTACGCCTAAGAGAAGGGTGTTAAGCAAGAGAAAAAATTCTCCGCCACCAAGCAGATATATATTTAGCAGAGATCAACGAATACAACGTAAAGGAATACAAAGTTGGACATACCATCCATTTACAAGCCCATTCTGGGTCTGAACGAAACCGGAGACACCTTATTCCTCGTCCCATATATCCAATACAGGAGAGAGGTTCTCACATATCCGTCGATCTCCAAGTACGTCTAGACGATCACCACTTATTACCTTATCTTGGGATGCCTCCCTTTCAAGACATCGGTAATCATCCAAACGATGTGTAACGACCCGCAAATCCGAGCTATCTGAGTTGACTAAAACGCCACCCGTCCAACTCAAATAACACAGAAATACGACTCATTATTAGAAAGAAGTTAGAGGATGAGAAATAGAAAGAAAGAAATATTAGAATAGAAGAAAACGAAGATCACAACTCACAGCGGAACGAATAAAATATATTATATAACATAAGCTTCGAAATACAAATCTGTTTTGTACATACATACATACCATCATCAGAGTACACATAACATTTGATCCAGCGGAAGTAACTCTAAATAACTAACGTTGAAGCCTCCTGCTTCAAGCTCCTCCAAGTGTATCTGTAAAAGCCTGAAACACTTGACTGCCCGTACAAATTTGGGCACCCAAGAGTTTAGGGAAAACAAAACAAAATAAACTCTGGGTCAGTCATGGGACTGGTGTGAGTAAACTCCAATCACTTGTTTAACTTCAAAATCATTTTCGAAGAAAAGATAATAGTAAGACCAGCCCACACATAAACACGGACGGTTTTTACCTTACTATAACCCAAAACACTTTGATACGAAATCCAGTGATATTATAATAATGTCTACATCAAGTAAATAACCAAATAGTAGAACGCTTGCATCTCACGCTCCACATATATAGTATATAATCAAAAACCGCATGGCGCTTATTGGAGATTGGATTCCAACTATGACAAGGTATGGGACCACCTTCCGATGATGTATCTCTAGAGGCGAATACACCTGGGTTCAACAAGAACGTCTTGCAACCCGGCCCACACATGACCGACCACTCATTTCGCTTGAGTGTATCGAATGTATATCACCAACGGTTGGACTCAAACCACCGTTTCCCGAATGGGCAGAATCGATAGATTTAGAAACAAAAGGAATTTCTCTAGATAGGTGATTATACACCCTAATGGGTGCGACCCACATAGCCATGCTGCCTGCCCGATTTTTGTCCTTTCCCGGTTGTTGAGGCCTGAGGCTACGCATACTTACCATTCATCGATAACACAATCACTTTGAATGCCACATCGTCAGATCCGTTAATCACTAGTTGAGTTTGCACAAATATTCTGGATATTATGCTAAGGGATAAATCCGTTGCAACCATATATATCCATACAGACCAACCCATTTGATCATTGGAAATACTTTGTCAGACATTCGTCCATTTACGTTCGTTCTGGGATTGAACGAAACCGAAGGCACTATTTCTATTTCTAGAAAAGCCCTTGCACTTTACTCCGTCTTCAATATATTCAGCATACTTGGTTCGCAACGCTTATGCCAATACGGAGTGGTTCTTCGGATAATAATCCAACCGGTCTCTCCATATTGACAACGATGGTCAAAAACTTCGATAGTCTGTGATTTAACTATCGAATAAAAACAAGTGTTCAATCAACATATCAAACAAATCACTGGGCTCTTTAATTAATATTTCATTAATTAAATCACTTTTCCATTTCCTCTATCAATATTTGTTAACCCAAATATTTCAAAAATCAATCTTGGCTCTTTACGCTATTTTTGATTTCGTTTCCTTATCGAATTCTATATATATCGATATATAGATGTCTAATTATCAAATTTCTTAAAAATATTCTAACTCCTTAAATTTCCGGAAAAATTCGCCATAACCTCCCCTGTATCGGGAGCATCGGGAAATTTCAAGTAGCATCCCGGTATCTTCCTCAATCAAAAAGAAAAAGGAAAAGCCAAGTGGCTTGCCGATACGGCGCATAAAACCCATATATGAATTTAAACATGTACCTTATTGTCGAGCACATAAATTTAAATCTTCATATACTTCATATCCAACCTGCTTACACATGTTCACCTGTTTTCAATTCAATTCAATACCATCTAATCGTTTGAATTCAGTTCCGCCCATTTATTCTTTAATTAGTCATTTTGCCTATTTCACTTCTTTGTTGAACATAACATGTTCAAACAAAATATTTAACTTGCTCATAACCAAATCGAATTTCGATTTCAATTCTAGTTTCCTTTTCTATTTCGAATATAAATTTTCAAATCGAATTTCCTTATTTAAAACTCAATATTCCTTCGAAAACTCATTAACTAATTTCTATTCAAAATTAGTTAATGCTATTCAATAAATCAAAATCTGGTTTCTGTTTCAAAAATCATATTCATTTACACAACTGAATTCGCATATATTTTGCAACTCAACTCTGAAATTTTCTAAATAGAAACTTCGGATTTTCTCGCTTAAAATCCTTTTATAATATTAAATAAACCATTATGGTTTTAAAACGATTCTGGCGCTGTTTTTCTGAAAATTTGATTTTGACATAACTCAAAATCTATACGACGAAATTCATATTTTTCTCCTTCATTAGAAAACTATTATCAAATCGATCCTGACGTTTCTTGTTTCGAAGAATTCCGACCCCAATTGAGTTCTGTATACTCAATTGAAGTTCGAGTCGCCAATTTACGAACTGCAGCGCTGCGGCGAGTTCGTTTTAATTATATTTATATATATAAACCTTTAAACTTCTAAACTTCTTTAAAATGAATTCAACTCCACTTTTATATATATATTCATATATATTTTAAATTCCATTTGAATTTTTACATTTCAAATTTCATAGTTTTAAATCCTGTATTCAAATCCCATTTGAAACCCTTTATTCGAATTCCATTTCAAATTCCTTATTCGAATTCCATTTCAAATTCTTTATTCGAATACCATTTCAACTCTATTTGAATTCCCTTGATTCAAATTCCAATCTCACCTTTTATTTGCATTCTATATTTCAAATCCCAATACCTTTCTATTGGATATTCAAATTCAATACTTGAATTTCTATTTAAATCTCTATTCAAATTTCATATTTCAATTCTTCTTTTGAAATTCTATATTTCAAATTCTATTCGATTTTTCTTTGAAATTCTATATTTCAAAGTCTGTTCAATTCTTCTTTGAAATTCTATTTAAACTCTTATATCCAATTTCTTTAACCAAGTCTCGACTTCAATTCCTTTTGAAATCGATATTTCTATTTTTCTTTTGACGATAGATTTCTCATTCAAATTTCACACTTGTATTTCTATTTCTGAATTATCAATCGATAATCCTTTTCTCTTCATTCTATAACTTCGTTATAAAAGAACTATTTATAAGCTTTGTTTATAAAGGAACTACTTGTTATATTTTTCAAAAAACAAGTTTTATATTTTATTTCCATTTAAAATTCAAATTCTATTTAAAAATAGAATTTTCCCTTTTTAAATCTCAAATATCCTTTTTACGATATTTTTATATATCATTACTCAAGCCCAGTGATAAAACAAAACAACCAATTATTTATTTTTCTAACACATCATATATAACAATATATATACAAACAAATAAACAAACAGATAATATATTTTTGAGGAATCCAGTTGGATTCCTCCAACCTGTTTTCCTGCATCCACAGATGTTAGCACATAAATAATACCAATTCTGCTTCGTGGCAGAATATCGCGGTATAGAAGGTCATCCACTAATCATAGCGTGGGGCGTATAGGGTAATCATCCGCTATGAAACTGCGGGCATCCGCTAATGAGACTGCGGGAATCCAACCAATCAATCAACCCAATATATATATATATATAGCCTAAATAACTAATATATATAAAACAACCATAAAACATTCACACAAGCAACAGACAATTATTTTTAATGAAATAAAAATAATTCTAAAGGTGAGTGAGATTTACTCACCGGATTTTCCCTTTCTGATTATCTCGTTTAATTCCATATTGTCGTGTCGGTGAAACTACTCGAATTGTCTCAACTGAACCCAGTTCGCACCTATGATTTATATATTTTAATTGTTGATTAAACAATATTAATTTAAATTAATTACTGAATAAATAACGAATTATTCAATGTATATTAAATTTAGTAAAATAGGTATACCTTATTGCTCCAACCATCCGACAAATCCCAAAACAAACCTTGGACTGCTCAAAAAAATGCAAACAGTCCAAATACACTTCAACCATCCATTCTGGCATTTTATCAAACACCATACGGACATCCCCTTTACAACACAAACCACCATCTCCATGTTGAACTCCGATCACCACCTTAAACCATTCAGCTCACATCTGTTTATCCCTTCAAACCAAAGATCGAGCTCCACTATATCTTGAACCCCTACTGTCGATCCCAGCCCTCATCAGAAAACGCAAAACTCAGTTCTGTCCTCACTTAGAACCCAATCGCACTCCATCCCCACGGAACAACATCGCACCCATCGAACTCCTTCTGATACCACACTCCACCAGAACCGCGTCGCAAATCAAGCATCAATCGGACATCGATAGTCTCCCTCTTCTTGCAGCAAACCCTAACTCGCGAGCTTCTGATTTGATTCGAGCCTCTGAAGTGATCGAAGGTATCGCGGTTTTACCAGTGGCGAGCTTCGAGGAACACTCGCGATTTCGAATTCGCGATTTCTGATTATACATTTTTTTTTTTTCGTAATAATGAATTTGACTGGAGGAAAAAGAATCGAAGTATATAAAAACATGAGAGGGTTTTCGGATTTCAGAATGAAAGCAACGGGAACAATGTATTTATACAGAAGTGGAAGAGAGACAGAAGTACGAGGCCATTAAGATTATGTCTGCTTGGTAGTGAAGCTTGGAGACAAAGCTGTTGGCTCGATGAATTAGGCTGCGATGATGACAACTTTTAGGGTGGCGCTTAGTTTTTAGGTCGGCTATCCTTTTATATTTATTTTAAATAAATAAAATATCTTGCGGTCTTTAAATTTGAAACCATGAACAACTATTTCAGCAAAACCACTGATGTTCCCAACATTATTTACTATTTTGAATTCAACGAAACTGATTATACAATTTAATTCGAACGTAATATAAAATAACCCTTTTAAATCAATATAATATAATTTAAATTTTAAACAAATGAATTCTTCGATAATAAATTATTATTTGTTATCGTTTAAATTCAAATAAAACTTCATATAAATCAATTTGACTCCATTTCAAATTTAATTACTTAAGATCCTCATATTACGATAGTTATACTGATAATTCAATAAAAATTGATTATATTATCAGTTCAATATTTAAAATAATATTAAATATTCAAAATAAATCAACTAGAAAAAATCTGGGTCGTTACATTCTTCCCCCCTTAAAATAATTTCGTCCTCGAAATTGCTAAGATAGGAAAAGTGATACAAATCCATTTCTTTTCAAAACTTCTTTATATTGAAACTCAACTCCTCATATTTCAATAAATTAATTTCAACCAAAACTTTTGGTCTTCACACATTTGATTCGAATGGTCTACGATCAATCCATTTATATCCAATCTATATTTCAATAAACCTATTCAAATTGATTCTAATCAATTCATTCACTTCGACCCATTTAACTTGTTCAAGTTAAATTTTAATTCCAGAATTCCAATCCCTGGGTTTTCCTTTCAAATTCTTTTGAAATCCCATAAATACATACATATATTTATTTTTATTTCAAATTCAAAACCTTTGAATTTTCAAACCACTTGTTTTCTTTCAAACAAATTTCCATCAAAAACTTTTTCTAAGGTAGCAATTCATCACTTAGAAACTCGGAAATGAACACTGATGAGACTGCAGTCATCATCAGAATTATTTCCCAGCCACTGAAGTGAGTTCAGTGCTTTATCATTTTAAAAATCAATTCAAAATGATTTTCATTCAAAACCTTTTCAAAATAAAACTATATTATTATAATTACTTTGAAAAATATGTTTCAACTTCCCAGGATTAAATTTTCAAATTCTGGTTTGAATTTTAATTCTAATTCATCTCATTTGTATATTTAATTCCTATACAAATTCTATTTGGTTATAAATACCCATTTCAATTTTATAATCTCATTGATTATAATTCTAACAATCAACACATCCATATAATAATTTCAGAAAATTTTTCCTTCTATATCAAAATAGAAATTTGGGTAAAATTATTTCATTTACCTTCTTTAAAACAATACTGTGTCGAATTTCTCTGTCCAAGTGTTTACAAACTCCTATCGACGTCGTGGCGTCCCACGATTCGACCAGAATTCATAAATTACCCAACAGACTAGTCAACACAATATAAAACAACTTTTATATCAACTAACAAATACGCTCTCTCGTATCTATACACTCAACTCATTCTAGGGTACTACTGACCCTATCTCTAATGAGCACATGCCACATAAGCCTAGGTATTCGCTCAACCTAAGCTCTGATACCAACTGTAACGACCCGCAAATCCGAGCTATCTGAGTTGACTAAAACGCCACCCGTCCAACTCAAATAACACAGAAATACGACTCATTATTAGAAAGAAGTTAGAGGATGAGAAATAGAAAGAAAGAAATATTAGAATAGAAGAAAACGAAGATCACAACTCACAGCGGAACGAATAAAATATATTATATAACATAAGCTTCGAAATACAAATCTGTTTTGTACATACATACATACCATCATCAGAGTACACATAACATTTGATCCAGCGGAAGTAACTCTAAATAACTAACGTTGAAGCCTCCTGCTTCAAGCTCCTCCAAGTGTATCTGTAAAAGCCTGAAACACTTGACTGCCCGTACAAATTTGGGCACCCAAGAGTTTAGGGAAAACAAAACAAAATAAACTCTGGGTCAGTCATGGGACTGGTGTGAGTAAACTCCAATCACTTGTTTAACTTCAAAATCATTTTCGAAGAAAAGATAATAGTAAGACCAGCCCACACATAAACACGGACGGTTTTTACCTTACTATAACCCAAAACACTTTGATACGAAATCCAGTGATATTATAATAATGTCTACATCAAGTAAATAACCAAATAGTAGAACGCTTGCATCTCACGCTCCACATATATAGTATATAATCAAAAACCGCATGGCGCTTATTGGAGATTGGATTCCAACTATGACAAGGTATGGGACCACCTTCCGATGATGTATCTCTAGAGGCGAATACACCTGGGTTCAACAAGAACGTCTTGCAACCCGGCCCACACATGACCGACCACTCATTTCGCTTGAGTGTATCGAATGTATATCACCAACGGTTGGACTCAAACCACCGTTTCCCGAATGGGCAGAATCGATAGATTTAGAAACAAAAGGAATTTCTCTAGATAGGTGATTATACACCCTAATGGGTGCGACCCACATAGCCATGCTGCCTGCCCGATTTTTGTCCTTTCCCGGTTGTTGAGGCCTGAGGCTACGCATACTTACCATTCATCGATAACACAATCACTTTGAATGCCACATCGTCAGATCCGTTAATCACTAGTTGAGTTTGCACAAATATTCTGGATATTATGCTAAGGGATAAATCCGTTGCAACCATATATATCCATACAGACCAACCCATTTGATCATTGGAAATACTTTGTCAGACATTCGTCCATTTACGTTCGTTCTGGGATTGAACGAAACCGAAGGCACTATTTCTATTTCTAGAAAAGCCCTTGCACTTTACTCCGTCTTCAATATATTCAGCATACTTGGTTCGCAACGCTTATGCCAATACGGAGTGGTTCTTCGGATAATAATCCAACCGGTCTCTCCATATTGACAACGATGGTCAAAAACTTCGATAGTCTGTGATTTAACTATCGAATAAAAACAAGTGTTCAATCAACATATCAAACAAATCACTGGGCTCTTTAATTAATATTTCATTAATTAAATCACTTTTCCATTTCCTCTATCAATATTTGTTAACCCAAATATTTCAAAAATCAATCTTGGCTCTTTACGCTATTTTTGATTTCGTTTCCTTATCGAATTCTATATATATCGATATATAGATGTCTAATTATCAAATTTCTTAAAAATATTCTAACTCCTTAAATTTCCGGAAAAATTCGCCATAACCTCCCCTGTATCGGGAGCATCGGGAAATTTCAAGTAGCATCCCGGTATCTTCCTCAATCAAAAAGAAAAAGGAAAAGCCAAGTGGCTTGCCGATACGGCGCATAAAACCCATATATGAATTTAAACATGTACCTTATTGTCGAGCACATAAATTTAAATCTTCATATACTTCATATCCAACCTGCTTACACATGTTCACCTGTTTTCAATTCAATTCAATACCATCTAATCGTTTGAATTCAGTTCCGCCCATTTATTCTTTAATTAGTCATTTTGCCTATTTCACTTCTTTGTTGAACATAACATGTTCAAACAAAATATTTAACTTGCTCATAACCAAATCGAATTTCGATTTCAATTCTAGTTTCCTTTTCTATTTCGAATATAAATTTTCAAATCGAATTTCCTTATTTAAAACTCAATATTCCTTCGAAAACTCATTAACTAATTTCT
This sequence comes from Allium sativum, assembly GCA_030737875.1. Taxonomy (NCBI): domain Eukaryota; kingdom Viridiplantae; phylum Streptophyta; class Magnoliopsida; order Asparagales; family Amaryllidaceae; genus Allium; species Allium sativum. The sequence goes on along the minus strand of CM060919.1, from coordinate 709,537,972 downwards.
ATTCAAAATTAGTTAATGCTATTCAATAAATCAAAATCTGGTTTCTGTTTCAAAAATCATATTCATTTACACAACTGAATTCGCATATATTTTGCAACTCAACTCTGAAATTTTCTAAATAGAAACTTCGGATTTTCTCGCTTAAAATCCTTTTATAATATTAAATAAACCATTATGGTTTTAAAACGATTCTGGCGCTGTTTTTCTGAAAATTTGATTTTGACATAACTCAAAATCTATACGACGAAATTCATATTTTTCTCCTTCATTAGAAAACTATTATCAAATCGATCCTGACGTTTCTTGTTTCGAAGAATTCCGACCCCAATTGAGTTCTGTATACTCAATTGAAGTTCGAGTCGCCAATTTACGAACTGCAGCGCTGCGGCGAGTTCGTTTTAATTATATTTATATATATAAACCTTTAAACTTCTAAACTTCTTTAAAATGAATTCAACTCCACTTTTATATATATATTCATATATATTTTAAATTCCATTTGAATTTTTACATTTCAAATTTCATAGTTTTAAATCTTGTATTCAAATCCCATTTGAAACCCTTTATTCGAATTCCATTTCAAATTCCTTATTCGAATTCCATTTCAAATTCTTTATTCGAATACCATTTCAACTCTATTTGAATTCCCTTGATTCAAATTCCAATCTCACCTTTTATTTGCATTCTATATTTCAAATCCCAATACCTTTCTATTGGATATTCAAATTCAATACTTGAATTTCTATTTAAATCTCTATTCAAATTTCATATTTCAATTCTTCTTTTGAAATTCTATATTTCAAATTCTATTCGATTTTTCTTTGAAATTCTATATTTCAAAGTCTGTTCAATTCTTCTTTGAAATTCTATTTAAACTCTTATATCCAATTTCTTTAACCAAGTCTCGACTTCAATTCCTTTTGAAATCGATATTTCTATTTTTCTTTTGACGATAGATTTCTCATTCAAATTTCACACTTGTATTTCTATTTCTGAATTATCAATCGATAATCCTTTTCTCTTCATTCTATAACTTCGTTATAAAAGAACTATTTATAAGCTTTGTTTATAAAGGAACTACTTGTTATATTTTTCAAAAAACAAGTTTTATATTTTATTTCCATTTAAAATTCAAATTCTATTTAAAAATAGAATTTTCCCTTTTTAAATCTCAAATATCCTTTTTACGATATTTTTATATATCATTACTCAAGCCCAGTGATAAAACAAAACAACCAATTATTTATTTTTCTAACACATCATATATAACAATATATATACAAACAAATAAACAAACAGATAATATATTTTTGAGGAATCCAGTTGGATTCCTCCAACCTGTTTTCCTGCATCCACAGATGTTAGCACATAAATAATACCAATTCTGCTTCGTGGCAGAATATCGCGGTATAGAAGGTCATCCACTAATCATAGCGTGGGGCGTATAGGGTAATCATCCGCTATGAAACTGCGGGCATCCGCTAATGAGACTGCGGGAATCCAACCAATCAATCAACCCAATATATATATATATATAGCCTAAATAACTAATATATATAAAACAACCATAAAACATTCACACAAGCAACAGACAATTATTTTTAATGAAATAAAAATAATTCTAAAGGTGAGTGAGATTTACTCACCGGATTTTCCCTTTCTGATTATCTCGTTTAATTCCATATTGTCGTGTCGGTGAAACTACTCGAATTGTCTCAACTGAACCCAGTTCGCACCTATGATTTATATATTTTAATTGTTGATTAAACAATATTAATTTAAATTAATTACTGAATAAATAACGAATTATTCAATGTATATTAAATTTAGTAAAATAGGTATACCTTATTGCTCCAACCATCCGACAAATCCCAAAACAAACCTTGGACTGCTCAAAAAAATGCAAACAGTCCAAATACACTTCAACCATCCATTCTGGCATTTTATCAAACACCATACGGACATCCCCTTTACAACACAAACCACCATCTCCATGTTGAACTCCGATCACCACCTTAAACCATTCAGCTCACATCTGTTTATCCCTTCAAACCAAAGATCGAGCTCCACTATATCTTGAACCCCTACTGTCGATCCCAGCCCTCATCAGAAAACGCAAAACTCAGTTCTGTCCTCACTTAGAACCCAATCGCACTCCATCCCCACGGAACAACATCGCACCCATCGAACTCCTTCTGATACCACACTCCACCAGAACCGCGTCGCAAATCAAGCATCAATCGGACATCGATAGTCTCCCTCTTCTTGCAGCAAACCCTAACTCGCGAGCTTCTGATTTGATTCGAGCCTCTGAAGTGATCGAAGGTATCGCGGTTTTACCAGTGGCGAGCTTCGAGGAACACTCGCGATTTCGAATTCGCGATTTCTGATTATACATTTTTTTTTTTTCGTAATAATGAATTTGACTGGAGGAAAAAGAATCGAAGTATATAAAAACATGAGAGGGTTTTCGGATTTCAGAATGAAAGCAACGGGAACAATGTATTTATACAGAAGTGGAAGAGAGACAGAAGTACGAGGCCATTAAGATTATGTCTGCTTGGTAGTGAAGCTTGGAGACAAAGCTGTTGGCTCGATGAATTAGGCTGCGATGATGACAACTTTTAGGGTGGCGCTTAGTTTTTAGGTCGGCTATCCTTTTATATTTATTTTAAATAAATAAAATATCTTGCGGTCTTTAAATTTGAAACCATGAACAACTATTTCAGCAAAACCACTGATGTTCCCAACATTATTTACTATTTTGAATTCAACGAAACTGATTATACAATTTAATTCGAACGTAATATAAAATAACCCTTTTAAATCAATATAATATAATTTAAATTTTAAACAAATGAATTCTTCGATAATAAATTATTATTTGTTATCGTTTAAATTCAAATAAAACTTCATATAAATCAATTTGACTCCATTTCAAATTTAATTACTTAAGATCCTCATATTACGATAGTTATACTGATAATTCAATAAAAATTGATTATATTATCAGTTCAATATTTAAAATAATATTAAATATTCAAAATAAATCAACTAGAAAAAATCTGGGTCGTTACACGATGTGAAGATCTTCAATCTTTAACCACCGCCTTTATCTTCGACTTTTAATCGTCGTAGTAATTATTCAGAATGGGTTGAACCCGGTCTTTCCGAATAACTCGCGTATTTTATAATCAATAATTACAAACACATCATACGCCTCATTCCAATTCAAAATATTATTTTAAATAAATATTCACATTATCAGGGAAAGGTTCCCATTAATTTTATAAAAGATAAATTCTATTAAATTTATTCTATGATCTTCTTTTCAGAGATTCATTAAAACTCCGATATGGTTTTAATATCAAAAGTCATTATTTAATGATTATTCAACTTTAAGAAATTAATCTTGTCTTTAACTGGGTTAAAGAACCTATGTCATTTAAAACACAGTTCACGATAAACCCAAAATCATTTTCCATTAAATAGGGAATTTTCACAGAAATCAAATCAATACACAATCGATATAAATTTCCGTATTAGACTAATAATATAAATGGAATAACGGCAAAGCCTTTTAAATTCCATATATAATAACGGTCTTCTTTTGCAGAAGCTCATCTCGATTATTACCAAATCGATTTCCATTCAATTCCAATTTAATATATAAAATTGGAAAACCTTACTTTGGAAATTTTCCATTTAAATCTTAATAAAAGATTTATAAATTTCAAATTATATTTTCACTGTTAAATGGCTTAAAGAACAAATGTCTTTTAAAACATAGTTCGCGATAAACCCAATTCACATTTCATTTTATTCCAATTACTAAACATAATTGGAAACTATAATCTTAATTAAAAGATTTACTTTTTCTTTCATACAGGGTTTAAGAATAGTGTTATTTAAGACACCATTCACGACAAACCTAAAAATCCAACTTATCTTATTTAATTCCAATTAAATATTAATTAATTGGAAAACTTCATTAAATCTTAATTTAATGATTTATTCTAGTTAATACTAGTTCATTTTGATAAAAATATATTTTAATGTTTTCAAATATGGAATTTTTCATCAAAAATCCTTCCAAATTATTAATTATGATTTTACATAATTTTCCCATATTTTTAATAATTTTATCAAGGCCCATAGAGTCGGTTTCCAATAACGGCCATCGAACTGCATCCATAGCGACCTTTTTCAAATTTTATTTGGACATAATTCCAAATCTAACCGTTAGATTTCAAAATTCTTATATTCATTAGAAAGCTCTTATCGATATGAACCCAACGGTTCTAGTTTTAGGAGAATCCGATGGTCGGATCTCTCGTTACATCAATTTGAAGTTAGTGGTCGAAGTTTGCGAATAGTCGTTGCGCGGCGCGTTCTATTCAGGCCATTAAATATATATATATATATATATATATATTATATATATTTCGTCGATTTCCATTTAAATCGTATTTTATAAATCGTTTATTTATTTATCTTAAAATGATTCCAACTTCATTTTCAGTTTTAAGTCAAAATTGAATATTTTATATCTTTATCATATTAAAATATTAATATTTTCAAAAAATTAGATTTTGAAATCTCTACTTTTCAATATACATTATGAAATGAATAAAATTGATCGATAAGACCGTTCGAGTTAAAAATGGCGTTTCTATACTTAACCCCTCTTCATATTTTTATATTTTTGTTTCAACATAACATTCCCTAACAAAATGACATTTTTATTTTAGCATGACATTATCCAATAAAATGACATTTTTATTTCAGCATGACATTTTCTAATAAAATGACATTTTTATTTCAACATTACATTTTCTAATAAAATGACATTTTAATTTCACCATTACATTTTCAAATAAAATGGCATTTTAATTTCAAAATTACATTATTCTAAATAAATGACATTTTTATTTCAACATTACATTTTCTAATGAAATGACATTTTTATTTCAACATTACATTTTCTAATAAAATGACATTTTAATTTCAACATTACATTATTCTAAATAAATGACATTTTTATTTCAACATTACATTTTCTAATAAAATGACATTTTTATTTCATCATGACATTTCTATGTTTCTATGGACAAATAAAAAGAATGTTTTATTTTCATAACATTTTCTATGTGCTAATGACAAATAAATAAAAAAAGAAAAAGATTTTATTGTTATAACATTTTCTATGTTCTTTAATGACAAATAAACAAGGATATTTTATTTGCATATAATTCTATATTCTCTAATGGCAAATAAAAAGGAGTATTCTTATTTGCATCTAAACTTAGCATGACAAATAAAAGGAAATGTTTTTTTATTTGAATACAGTTTCTAATCTCAACATGACAAATAAAAAGAAATGTTTTTATTTGCATACAGTTTCTAATCTCAACATGACAAATAAAAGGAAATGTTTTTATTTGCATACAGTTTCTAATGTCAACATGACAAATAAAAAGAAATGTTTTTATTTGCATACAGTTTAGTTCTATTTAAAAATGACAAATAAAAATGTAAATTTATTTGCATACAAATTTCTATCCTTATCATGAAAAATAGAAATGTAAATTTATTTGCTTACAAATTTCTATCTTTAACATAACAAATAAAAATGACTACTTTTATTTGTATACAAATTCAATGTTTAACTTGACAAATAAAATGACTATTTCTATTTTTATACAAATTCAATGTTAACATAACAAATAAGAATGATATTTAATGTTATCGACAATTTTAATTCAACATCAAAATGATACTTTTAAATGACAATTCTAATTCAACATTAAAATGATATTTTTATGTGACAATTCTAATTCAACATAAAAATGATATTTTTATGCAATAATTCTAATTTAACATAAAAATGATATCTTTATGCGCCAATTATAATTTAACATAAAAATGATATCTTTATGCACCAATTCTAATTCAACATAAAAATGATATTTTTATATGACAATTCTAATTCAACATAAAAATGATATTTCTATATGACAATTCTAATTCAACATAAAAAATATATTTTTATGTGACAATTCTAATACTTCAAAAAGGACATTTTTATATTTGATAACAAATCTCCACAATTCCATTATATACAATTTTATCAAACAAATCACACCAAACAACATTAATTAAATCTAGATCAAATCGCGTATAATATCAAACTGAACTTAACAGCAGATTGGTAAAGATTTCTAAACACAATCATAATTATTTAATTTTAATTATTTAAAAAAGACTTCTCATATTGATTTTTTTCCTCCTTCTGAAATTGTCCAAAGTTGTTCCGTCGCGTAGATCCAGGTTTCATGATTTCATTGCTTCCAGTTTTGCAATTTCCTAATACCGTATAAAGAAGATATGATCGATTACATATTAATCACATAATAATTCAATTAAATAATTTAATTAGTTCATTACATCTTTAATCACCACTTAATGATCTTCCTCCCAACGTCGAAAGCCTGGAACCCATATAACCCATCATCAACTGTCAACATCCTCCCGCGTAGGCCACTAGGGAACACCGGAATTTGATCGGACCCGCCCACACGAAGCGCCGCCTTGCCAGTTCCACGCGCCACCCACCATTGATGAACTCGAAACCCCCTCCTGGTCGGAAATCGGCTATGAACAGAGCAAGTTCATGCTGGAATTTCTCAAAATTTGGCAAAGGAAAATTAATCACAACCGTTGGTATTGAAGATCTCACCAAGGTCTTCGATTTTGTCTTTGGAGGTGTTGAAAATCACTGAACGGATTTGGAGATTTTAGGTGAGGAATTCCTGAAGATTTCGGCCATTGTAGAAGGAGATAGCGGCTGTACGTTTTGAAAGCATGGACTAGGGTTAGGTTTATTCCTAGGTATTTATGTATAATATTATATTATCTAATTCTTTAATTTGCATAAAAAAGCCTGTTAACTCATACTAACTCCAAATCCAGCCCAGCTACTATCGCCCTAGACAAATACCCCTATTCCGGACACAATGGACTAGGTCCCGTCAGCCCGCTTGATCGTCTCAGCCCTCTTTTCTTTAATTTAAAATATAAAACATTTAATTACTTAATTTGATCGTATATTTAAATTTACTGGGGCTACATACAGACTCCAAAAATTCCCGAAAAATAAATATAACTTATGTTTTGACGATACGGTCCTAACAAAATTAATTTCATCGAATTTGGAGATCGTTTGAAAAATGGTCATTTTCGGGTTGATCCAATTTGACTGAAATTGACAAAACACGTTTATATTTATTGCGCTCACATACTAATTCCAAAAATTTTGAAAATTGGAATCTTGCAATAATTTGACATTCCAGATCCAACCAAAGTGGTTTCATCAAAAATGGAGGTCGTTTTCAAAATGGCTATTTTAATTGCTTTATTATTATTTAAAAATGGAATTTTTAAATTCCGACACATTTTCTGTTCAAATTTCTTAAAATAAAATTTTTAAATTGGTTCTGATTGTCTGGGTTATAACATATTTTAAATATCATTTCATAAAAATTAACTAAAATAATTCCATTTAAATTCTGTAACAAATATTGTAAATTCCATTTCAAAAACCTTCCCCTTTTCATTTACAAAAACATACCTTCCATTTATAAAATCCTAAATCTTCCATTTACAAAATCCTTAATCTTCCATTAATAATTTATAAATCCTTAACCACTTATTTATAAATAACTTGGCCATTTATTTATAAATACCTTGAACATTCATTTAATTATGAACCATTCATTTATAAATATTTGGTCAATAACCTGTATCCTTCTACTTCGCGTATCCTTGAAAACCATTTGCCAATATCAAATTCTAATTCGATAAATTCCTTATTATATAAATTAATTTCACAACATTTCCTATATGACTTAGATTATACTTATTTCCCTTTTTAACTTCCTTCGGACAAATCTTGCCTTAAAATCCCATTAATTTGACATTTATCTCAAATCCAATCATATGCCAATATTCATAATGTATTTTCAATACCATTATTTTGCTAATCTCATTCACGAAAAACCCATTTATCACATTTCATGTATTTATAAACAACGTGTGTAAAAATGTTTGTTTGTTTACGAAAAATCACTATTCAATTCTTTTAAATCAATTATTGTACATTTCCAATCCCGTTAGTCAAGTTCAACATTCTAAAAATCTTTTAAAATTCCATTTATGTCCTTAAGCCCTTTTTCGAAACCATTTTATCCTTCCCATTTAATTTAAACTGTTTAACCATTTTGTAACAACCCGGAAAATCCAAACCAATTTAAAATTTTTATTTTGGCAATTTTGATGAATTTTGATTATTTAAAATGAATTATTTTAAATAATAACGATGAGAAATTTATTTTGAATAGAATTAGAACGTATATATTTATTTGAATCGACAATAGAATATTAATTTTTATTTTTAATTATAAAAGGAATTGAAAATGGCACAGTAGTTTGAAAATTCGATTTCAAATTTCAAATGAACGTACAGGATCCAAAATAAACCCGATTTTTGTGAAACCAAAAATATTTGAATCTATTTGAGAATATCTTTCCAGCAAATTCGAAAAATTGAAATTTCATAGCTAGAATAAAAAGTTATGCCCAGTTGAAAATTCAGAATAGTTGCTATGGAGTTTTAGCCCTTAAAAATGGAAATTTTGCAAATGACCTCCGTTTTCGATGAAACCACTTTTGTTGGATCCGGGATGTCAAGTTATTGCTAGATTCCAAAATTCATAATTTTCTGAATTAATATGTGAGCGTGGCAAAGGAAAATGTGTTTTGACAGTTTCAATCAATTTGGATCGACCAGAAAATGATCATTTTTCAAACGGTCTTCAAATTTGACAAAATTAGTTTTGTTAGGACCGTATCGTCAATACGAAGCTAGAAATGATTTTTCTGGAATTTTTGGGGTCCGTATGTGACCGTAGTAAATTGAAATGTATTTTTAAAATTGAATATATAGACTTATATTTTGATTTTGATAGAAACTAATCGAAACAGCTGAAATGGCTTGCGATACATATCCCATTGTGTTCGGAATCGGGGTAATTAGCTAGGGTGACAGTCGTTGGGTCTCGTTTGGAGATCGAATTTAAAGGTTGACCATTTGGAAGAATAAATAAAATTTATATATAATATAACCCCTCCCCTTTTGTTTCTCTCTCCACTCCCTTTCCACTTCAGCCATTCTAAATCGAAAATCAAAAAGAAAAAAAATGAACGAATGAATCTCGTCGTTCAACGCGTCATCGAAGGCCAACCACCGCGCCTCGCCCTTCCCTGCCATCGCCAGTTCCTCCGCTCCCCCTTTTCCCCTCCTCCATCTTGACCTCGGAAAAAGAAAACCTGCACCCCATCTTCCACACTACGTTCCCCCTAAAGCCGACGCTCCACCAACCCGCCACCCCTGCCGCTCCTCCACGACCGCCGGAGCCTCCCACGACCCCCTCCAGCCACTTGAACGGAAACCGCACCCCTCCCTTCGATTCCAACAGTGAGTGTTTATAGTATTGATTTTTAATTTTGGTTTTATATATATTTAAGCATTGATTTAAATGCGCATTTTTATGCACAAAGATTTGATTTAAAAGTATTTGATTTTTTATTTGTTTTAAAGATCTGACTTTGTTTATAGAAAAAGATTATATTTTTAAAAGTAAAAAGATAGGATTTTTTTTAAAAAAATAGAAAGGCGAGATTTTTTTATTTCTAGAAAGACGTGGTTTTTATATGTATGTCTTTATGATAAAAATACGATTTTTATTATATGAACCACATTATAAAAATATGATTTTTATAATATATATGGCATTATATAAATGTGATCTTTATAATATGGGTAGCGTGTAAAACTATAATTTTATATATATGAGAATGGCGATATAAAAATTCGTTCTTTAAATAAGAAGTAGAAATATAAAAATATAATTTTTGTATAGGAAGAAGTATTGTAAAAATATATGAAGTAGAAATAAAAGTATGATTTTTATTTGTTGGAATGAAGTAAGAAAATATGATTTTTATATTGGTAGAGTAATAAAAATATGATTTTTATTATCTAGGAAGCGAAGTAAAAATAGGATTTTCATATATATGAAAGGAAAATAAAAATACGATTTCTATTATGAAGTTAACGAAGTAAAACTGCGATTTTTATCGTTTAATGACAATGTAAAAATGTGATTTTTATATATTCATTAGCGATAGAAAGATTCGATTTTTATATATATAGTAGCAGTATAAAAATGTGATTTTTATCTATGTAGCGTTGTTATAAAAATATGAAATTATTTTTCAGAAAGATAAAAATATAATTTTTAGCGTATGTATGTTATTTATAAAATAATCATACGAAGAAATAATTATTGATTGGTTAAAAATATAATTTTTAATGTTGGTATACTACATAGATCGACAATCATAGCACGACGGAGTGGATCCCAAAGGTGAGAACTTCTCACTTTTATTTTATTTTCTAGTTAAAATATATACTAGGATATAGAGGTGCTTAGCAGCACCCGACACCCGTCGTCCACAGACCATGGACAACTTGTTTGTTTAATTGATGTGTTGTGAAAATTGATGGTGTGATGTGGAATGGGATAAATATTTTATAGTTAAAATTATATTTTTTAACGTGTATATGAAATAAATAAATATTTATAAACAAATCAGACGATTTACACATTTGACTGATATTGATTGGGACGATAAATTTTACACATCGCCCAACTGCACAAATAAAATTCATTATTTGTTGATTGAAACCCCACACAGGTATTGGGGTGATATATGACATACATTAGTCCCAATAATTAGTTGTATGTCAATTGATTGGTTGACAAACTGTTATAAGCGTTAAATATTTATATTTGATGCTTATGCAGTGTAGAATGCACTTTGGATGATGGTTGACTGTGTTTGATTATTGTTGTATACATGTATTGTATGAAATCCATATAAATCACATTATAGGGTAATTGATTGTGTTTGATTCCAGTTTAGAAAGAATGAATATTTTAAAATAACGAATATTTTAAAATTATGAATATTTTAAAATAATATTCAGTAAAAGATCAAAATCTGATTTTGATGTCCGATTTGGGATGGACACGAATATTTAAATATATAAAGCCATGTTGTTTAGATTAATGCCATTTAGACGTGAACGATATTTATATCAATTTTATTTATTTTTATAATGAATATCAAAAAGGAAATGATTTTGAAATATAATGTTTTGAAAATATTATCATTTATATATCGATGATATGGAATATTCAATTTTGATTTGAAATTGAATATGAAGTTGAAATCATTTTGAACACAAATTTAAACGATTTTATAAAATACGTTTTGAAAGGAAATCGACTAAATATATATATATATATATTATATAATGGCCTGAATAGAATGCGCCGCGCCACGGCAGTTCGTGAATTTCGACCATTGACTTCGAACGGGCATTACGGGATATCCGACTGTCAGATTCTCCTAAAACTGGAACCGTTGGGTTCGTATCGAAAAGAGCTTTCTAACGAATATTAGAGATTTGGAATCTAATGGTTCGATTTGGAATTATGTCCAAATCATATTGGGAAAAGGTCGCTGTAAGTGCAGTTCGATGGCCGTTTATGGAATCGACTGTACGGGTCTTGATAAAATTACTAAAAATATCAATAATTTGGGTAAAATCATAATAAATGATTTGGAAAGAATTAGGATGAAAAATTCCATATTTGAAAAGACAAAAATATATTTTATCGAAATGAACTAGTTTTGAAATAGAATAATAAATCCAATATTTTTAATAAATAAATTGGATTTGAAATGGTTTTAAAATTAACCAGGATTCCCAATATATGATTTGGAATGGATTTGAATCAAAATTATGCTTGGAATATTTCGATATTGGATTTCGTGATTATACAGATATTGTGGAGGAATTTGGAAGATATACATATCGTTATTCAAATACGATATTTGTTGGTTTCAGAATTTGATATTGAATATAAGCCGATATATTTTCTATTTAGAGCCTTGTATTTAATATCAAATTGGATTTTGGGTTTGTCATGAATGGTATCTTTAATAATACTGTTCTTAAACCCAATGGAGTTAAGAAAATTAGAAACTGACTGGAGATTAGTTAAGTTGAATGGTTTTCTGGGTATTGATCTGATGTTGGTTTCGGCCTTCGGGGTTAATACTTAGGGAATTGATCTCTTACTAATTTACGGTTAGAGACTGATGTGATTTTGGGTTTGTCATGGATGGTGTCTTCATTAACACTGTTCTTAAACCCAGTTGAGAAAAGATTAAATCTTTTTATTTAGACTTAATGAAGTATACTAGTTAATTAATATTTAATTGAAATTGAATTGAAATTGATCTTTGGATTTATCGTGAATGATGTTTTAAATAACACCGGTTCTTTAACATGATTACCAATGGAATGAGATTTTGTGTTGTCGTGAATGGTATCTTTAATAATACTGTTCTTAGACCCCAACGGAGTTAAGAAAATCAGAAATTAACTGGAGATTAGTTAAGTTGAATGGTTTCCTAGGTATTGATCTGATGTTGGTTTCGGCCTTCGGGTTAATACTTAGGGAATTGTTCACTTGCTAATTTACAGTTAGAGGCTGATGGAATGGAATATGATTTGGGTTTATTATGAACTGTGTTTTAAATGACATTAATTATTTAACCCAGTTAAAGACAGGATATGATTTCCCAAGTTAAACAATTGTTAATATTGATTTTTGGGAAGAATAAAACCAAGTGGAGTTTTAAAGCATCTTTAATTAGATTGAAATGATATCGAAAGGAAGACTAAATAATAAATTTAAAGAATTTATCTTTGATAAAATTAATGGGAACCTTTCCCAAAGTATGTGAGTATTTGAATAAAATAATATTCAGAATTGGAATGAGGCATATGTTGTGGTTTATAGTACTTGTTTATTATATACGCGAGTTATTCGAAAGGGCCGGGTTTATACCCATTTTGTATAACTGATTCGACGATATGTCGACGATGAAGACGGTGGTTGAAGATTGGAGGTCTTCACATCGTTTGGATGATTACTGATGTCTTGATTGGGTTGTACACCCAAGATGAGATAATAAGTGGTGATCGTCCAGGCGTACTTGGAGATTGACGGATATGTGAGGACCTCTCCCCTGTATTGGACATGTGGGGAGGAATAAGGTGCCTCCGATTTTGTTCAGACCCAGAACGGACTTATAAATGGATTGTGTGTCTAACATTGGATTTTATTCTGTACTGATTGATTTCTATTAAATATATATCTACTTGGCGGCGGAGAATTTATTCTCTTTCTTAACGCCCTTCCCTGAGACGAACAAGCTCAGAGGTTATATATCGATAGATATCAGTCGCAAGACATGAATTGCCTGTGTGGCATGCTGAGATGCAGTGATCAAGGCTTTTGTTGAAAAGCAGAGTCTTGTGGTTGATGATCAAAGCACAGCTTTAATACAGCGTAGCTTTGTGTATAGCGTTAATTCGCGAGCCTCACACCTCGGTATGAGTCAAAAACGGGATCCTGACTACAGGGAGTGCACGACGTTTCTTTCTAGCTATAGGTGGTGTCAGCGTTTTACTCGCCCTGGCATTGTTGTTATTTTACCTATGTGGTTGTTGGATTGCGAGGCGCCTCAGATATATCGGTCTCTTCGGAGCCGATGGATATAGGTCCGATAGGACCAGGAAACGTGTGTTCAGGAATAACTAATCCTCAAATGTAAGGGAGGATCGGCCCTGAAGATCCAAGGGTTCACTGCGGCGGATCCTGAGGCATTTGCTAGAGTGTCTTGAATCGATGAGGAGCCATCCCTGGCCTCGATTCATGACAGAAATCCAATTTCCAATACGTGACATTTTGGTTTTGATTGTAGAGCCTAGTATTGGCAACATGATAGATGGTACCCATGCCGCCTATGAATGATACATTTATATTTGAAGTTGTTTTGACACTATACACTTATAATAGTATCAAATGATTTGTTTTAAACGTACCAAGCATGTTTGGCTATTATAAGGGAAAACCCTATCCTCCGGCTTGCGTTGCATTGTGTGATGGGACCTGGGTCTAATAATAGCTTCATTTTTCCAAAAAGTATTGCGCTGTTTGTTTTATGCACTGGTATTCTTTGGAGGAAACCCGTTCCATATTATATGGCGTGGTCCCTTGATTTACTTTATTTTTAATGTAAAGATTTAATAACTATTTTAGTTCTCACACCAGTCACATGACTGACTTGGAGTTTATTGTTTTAACCTAAACTATGGGTTCCCCTATTTCTACACAGGCAGCTAGTAGTTTTGGTTTTGCAGATTTATATTCACAGGATCCTGGTTTATAGCTGGAATGATATCCGGAAAGCTCTGTATCCATTTATCTCTTTCAGTTGTGTTTTGTATTATTTTCCGCTGCAGTAATGTATTGTAATCTCTGGTATTTTTCTGATGTGTAATATTTATTCATACTCTATATATTCTTGTATTCTGATTGAATTGTTGTAATAAGCAATGAAATGTTCTTCTGTTTGTGTTCTGATTCGTCTTGTTCTCAAAGCAATTCGTTCTTTCCTTTACGGGGAAGTTCGGGTCATTATACATTTATTTATTAATATCTTGGAATTCTAGTTAATTTATAAAAAATTAAATAGTTATAAGAACATAAATAAATCTTCGACGTTTATTTTTAAAATAAACATCATATTTCAAATAAATCAATATAAATTTGAAAACGTTCACAATCCATTTAATATTTATTAAAAAAATCCTTTTGTTTAATCAACAGTAATAAAGAGGTAAATATCTGGTAAAATACCAAAACATGAAATTTTAACTAATTTCACATCCAAATGAACAAGATATATCATACTGATAAACATTATCAATGTCAGTGAGGAATCCTGTTGGATTCCTCTAACCTGTCAATCCCTGCATCACAAATTCATATTTCAACATATAATATAATATAATATAATATAATATAACAACTATTGTGAGGAATCTAGTTAGATCCCTCTAACCTGTTATTCCCTGCATCCAAGTATGTTGTCTCAATAAAACCATTCAATGGAAATTATCCAATTTAAACTAATAACTTATATAACAGTTAATAATAATAATTTAACACAACAATAACAATTCAAACAATTTATTAACTTTAACACATTTAATTTATAAATGTGACCAACAAGGTTAGTTACCTCAATTAGTTCCAATCGTTAAATAATGATATGTTTTTTCATTTAAATTAAACAACATTTACTTTCATCGGTTCAATCAATATATGAATATATATTTAACAAACAGCCAACCATTAGCAACCATAGCACATGATTATAAAACCCGACTTATATAAAGTATAAGCGGGAAGAACTGAGTGAGTCTAACTCACCTTGATTTCTGTTTATCATTGAAGTTGTTCGATTTGGTTAAACAAAACGTACGTTTAATTTAACTAAATTTCCCAATTGATTCCAAAATCATCCAAGACAGCTCCACAATGTAGATCCCGTCAAGGTGATTATAACGCACCTTGAATCGTCTAATTCTGTTAAAATACAGATGAGTTATTAACCATCTAGTTTAACATAATTTAATTAAATTGTTTATTCCATAAATAATTTTTTAACTTCTTTAATCATTTATTTAATATTTAACCAACTATGTAACTAATTCTTTGTTAAACATTAAAGACAAATTATTCTGGTTTGAATGAGATGAATGGGCCGACCTTGGTTTAAAAATAACAAGTTCAGACATTTTGTTTATTCCCTGCTACTTTATTCTACCCTATATTTTTTATTATTCTTATTATTCGTTAATTATTAATTTCCAAACTTAATCACTAATTTAACAATTTAATTACATTAGTTTAAAGGATAACGATCGATCCTGTTATGGTCCAAATTTCCATACCCTTTGAGTTGACTAGTTACACCACACGTCCAACCCAAATTGCACAGAAATACGAATCACTAATAGAGAGAAGTTAGAGGGGGAGAAATAGAAAGAAAGAGAAATTAGAATAGAAAAAACGAAAAACACAAATATCATAGCGGAACGAGTAAAATATATTAGATAACATAACATCTGAAATACAAATTTGGTAACTGTATATACATACCATCATTAGAGCACAACAATTATAAACACATGTTTCCAGATACAAACATAGCATACAACAAAAAATATGATAGTCTATAGCTAACTGGTGATGCCTCCTTCTTCAATCCCCTCCAAGTGAATCTGAAAAATCCTAACTACTTGAGTGCCCATACAAATATGGGCACCCAAGAGTTTAGGGGAAAAACAAAACAAAATAAACTCTGGGTCAATCATGGGACTGGTGTGAGTAAACTCCAACCATTGGTTTAACTTTCAAAAATCTTTTCGAAAGAAGAGATAATCGTAAGACCGATCCACACATAAACACAGATGGTTTTTTACCTTACGATAACCAAAAATAGTTTTTAATATCAACTCCGATGATATTATTATAGTGTCTATATGAAATAAATAGAAATCTAGCGGAACTCTTGCATCTCGCGCTCCATATATAATATAAAATCAAAAACCGCAAGGTGCTTATTAGAGATTGGATTCTGACTATGACAAGGTATGGAACCACCTTCTGATCAGTGTATTCTACAAAGGATACACTGGGGGTTTAACAAGAACATCTTGTAACCCGGCCACACATGGCTGGACACTCATTAAATTTGAGTGTACCGATCATATTATCACCAACGGTTATAATCAGCAATCGTTATCGAAAGCTTACAACAACGAAAAGAATAAGAAGCAAATGGAATTTCTCTAGATCAGGTAATAATACCCCTAATAGGAATGACCCACTTGGCCATGCTGCCTGCCCGATTTTTGTCATTTCCCAGTTGATGAGGCTTGAGGTCACGATTATTTTTCAGAACATCTTGTCACCATTTACTTTGAATATCACTTTGTCAAATCCGTCCATATACTTTGTCCTGGGAATGGAAATATCGAAGGCAACGTTCCATCAACTCATCTTGGGCAATTCCTACCTAGGATTAATAGAACAACATTTGCATTTTACTTCGTTTTCAATTATCTTCAACATAAGTTGATTCGTAACGCTTATGCCAATACGAAGTGGTTTTCAGATAATAAATCTGATCGCAGTCCCTCTGTATTGACAACGAAGGTATAAAATAAACCAAAACTTTGATAGTCGATGAATTAACTATCAAAGGAACATCCATACAACTAACGGTCCTATTTCCAAATGGAAATTCTATCGATCAACAATTAAACAACACTAGGCCCCTTTAAATCAATTTCTTGTTACAATTTCCCAAATTCCCATATCTTTCCAAATATTTCTCAAAATTCATTTGTCTCTTCCGATTCTTGGAAAAAACATTTATTTTACAAACTCTTTATTTTCTATATTCTAGAAAAATATAACTTTTCACAGTTTCGACAAATATTTCCATATATTCACGAATCCTCATTTCCTTCATTCAGAAAATATACGTTATTAATATTGGAAAACATTTCCATATTCCATTTCTTAATTCCTTATTAACCAATTCATTTCATTTTTTATGCTTGGAAAATATCTCTCCTTTTATTTGAGAAATGTTTCATTTTTTTTTAAATTAAATCGATGTTATAAAAACATCGTTATTACAACTCAAAACATTAATCATTCATTAATTGTATCACTAACCAATCTCTCTA
The DNA here is from genome assembly GCA_030737875.1 of Allium sativum. Classification (NCBI taxonomy): domain Eukaryota; kingdom Viridiplantae; phylum Streptophyta; class Magnoliopsida; order Asparagales; family Amaryllidaceae; genus Allium; species Allium sativum. Next base: position 709,520,163 of record CM060919.1, on the reverse strand, counting down.
CCGAACGTTAACCATTCCTTAGTCAATCGTGAAGCCAATCAAGTTGGGGTATAATTACCTCACAGACCTTGACTGAACATCATTCTCAACTTCGAAATAGTCAAGTTCACTACTTCAAATCCCAACAAAACATTTCCTACACCCCTCAGATTCCATTTAAGAATCCACTTCTTTTCACGGAAAACATCAATTATAAAGATAGCGTTATAATCCATGCTTCCGAAATATTAAATTTTAAAATATAATCTTTATTCATTAAATTATACAAATAAATAAATCTTTATTAAAACAGAAAGTAAAAAAAAGTACTTCCCTGAATTCGATATAATCGAATTCTAATAAATAATTCTCTTTCGAATAATCCACATTCATATTCTGTTTCATTTACAACTTTGTTTATAAAATTGTTACTCAATTAATACTTTCCCGTTTATTTAAACAATTCAAGTTCTCCTTTGAATGTATTTACAAGCTATACATTCCATAGCTTCCGAAATTACTTAATTTGAATTCTTTAAACCCCTTAACGTATTTAAATTAAATCACAGTTTCATGTTAAATAAAATTTAAATATCCTTTCGGGAAATGAATCATTTGTATAAAATTCGAAATAGCCAAATTCCCACTTATAAATTGATTGGACTTATCTCAGTTTATTTTATATTCCGAATTATGGAATAAAACTAATCAATTCCTTTTGAACGATTACCACTTCCCTTTTTCACTAAAATTCTAATTTGTATTCATATTTCAAGTCTAAATTACCTTTATAGATATTTCATTTGCAAAATATTTACTTTAAACCATTATTCACTTTAATCCTGAATATATTTCTTTTATATACAATCATTTGGTTTCGTACTTATAAATATTCTCTTAAACCCAAATTTGATTATAACCTCTATTCAGAATTTTCAAACAAATCTAGTTTTATTCCACTCATTTAAAATCTCATTTTTGATTTCCTTTATAATTTGCTAAGTTCAAATCTTATCTCAAATATTGGTTTCAAATCTGATTTCAATTTTTTCATATAAATTAAAATTTGAATTTATATTTCAATTTATCCAACGATAAATAATTCACTTAATTTATAAACTTGTTTAAAATCAACTTCTTGTTTTAATAAAACAAGTTTCTACTTTTTAACTCCATTCGAAATTACATTTCAATTTTTGGGAAAAATATATTTCCTTTTTAAATCTCAAATTTTATTTTCTATATTCGAAAATATTTTATGGTATTTAAATACCGATATTCTTAGGCCAGTGATTTTTAAACCCAACAAGATCAATCATAGAATATATGTCATATCATATATCATAATTAATCAAAAATAGTAGTATAAATATTGAGGAATCCAGTAGGATCCCTCCAACCTGTTTTCTTGCATCCACAGATGTTAATCAACATAAATAACATCAATTATATTAATTTCACATCAATATGAAATATCATTATGAACAGAATTAATAATCGATCAATGGTATAACTGTATCAATCAATTCAACCAATTTTATCAACCATTCATCCAAACGACCATCACACAATATAAAATTACCATAAATAATTTAAAACTCATTTATATAAAAATATAAACGAGAGAGAGAGTAAGTGAGTTTACTCACCTTATCGAGCAGCTGACAATTTCGCTTTTATTTCGTTCACAATCAAATAAACGTTTGATTTTATCATGAAATTCATATAACTTTGTTCTCAGCCACAATGATTCCACAACGTAGATTTTGTTTCTATGATTCCAATATGATCGATTTCGCCAAATTCTTGTAACATTTGATCAAGTTATAACAACCATAACCTTATATGATTTAAAGTAAATATATATATATTAACTAATTATATTTAACATTATTAATCAACGGTTTAAATTTTGTCCATCTTCTCAGATGTTATCTTCCTCAACATAAAATAGCTCGACTTTCATCCATCTACTATCCACCAGCTATTCACCATCAATTTGGTTATCATCAGTTCAATAATTATCCTAAATTAAAATTATTCCCTAATCCACATTTTGATGTTAAGTAACCATCATGTTAACTTGGCCAAAATGAAACAAGGCAGAGACATCATCTTCTAGTTTCATACAGAAATCCCGTCCCCTTGTAACCATTTCGTGACCAAACTCTACTCTGTATCTCTCCCCACAGTCCATCACTCCACGTTTGAGACCACCATACTTCTCAATGGACAATCCCCATCCACCACTTCCCTAGTCACAAGCACAGACCACACGCTTTAGTGAAACCTCCCTTTTTTGTTTCTTGAACTTGGATCCCCTATAGCTTCACCGCTTCCCCACGAACACCACTTCAATTCCAACGCTTACACTATCAACCCACCAGTCTTCCGCCATGACGACCCTGTCCTCACTAGACCTTGTCGCCAGCAACGACTACTAGAACCCAACTCACGATTACAGTAACAACACCGTACTATGCTGACCCAAACCGCTCATCGACTGCTATTGTTGCCACGTCGCGCCACCGTTGTGACGACCCCTTCCTACCACCTCCACACTCAATGGTCAACCTCTCCGACACCGTGATATTGTTCATCACCTCACACTTATTCAGATCATCCTCCTAGCGTTGAACTCGACGTCAATTCAACTCGGTATTTACGCAAAGTCCCGCAGTCCGCTGATCACAACTACCATCTCCAATCGAACATCGATATCCCCAAAAAACCCAAATCAACGAACCCTAGGCTCCCGGTGGACCTTCAAAACAAGGAGATTTGCGATCGAATTAAGAAATAATGGTATCAGCAATTTGAAACAAGGAACGGATGAGAATCGAAAGATTTGTTTTGGATTTAATTTTATATGGATTTGTCTCTGGAATTTCGTGAATTAAGGGAATGAAATCAGAACGTTTTCTGATCATTCAAGAGTAAATGGAGGCGCTGGTTAAAGGTTAACCACAAATGAGAATGGTCAAGGTATAGCAAATGTTGAGGATGTTTTATGTAAGGGTTAAGAATATACCAAGAACATTCTAACACTATTTACCAATGGACATTTAGTATTTGTTTGATCAAATATGAACTGCAACCACAATGAAAATGGAACTCTAGCAGTAGTTTGACATTCCGGACCCAATGAACCTTGTTTCATTGAATTCCGACTCCACATGGAAAAATAGCGAAATTTTGAATATTAAAATCACTATTTGATTTCCGTTTAGTTTTCATACGCTTACATAACAACTCCAATTGGTTCGAAACTCGAAATCTTACAATAATAAAATATTTTGAACACGATGGAACTAGTTTCATCGAAAACAGAGATCGTTTGAATAATAGCCCTTTTAAGGGTCCAATTTAAATCAAAATAAATCAATTTAAAATACCTCAATATAACCATGTGAAAATATTGCAATCAGACATACTCGGACAGAATTTTGTACAGTATCAAATAAAATACTTCTGGTTGAGTTTCAAACCAAATCGATATTCAATATATTAAAAATCCCTTTTATTTTATATAATAAATCGGTATATTTTTAATAACGAATTCCATAACGACTATTTGAAAATTTGATTTAGACATAAAACAAAATCCACAATATTAAATCTTTATTTTCTCTTTCAATAGAAAAATGTAATCAAATAGATCTGAATGTTTTTTGTTTCAAAGAAATCCGACTCATATTGGATCCTGTATAATCAATTGAAGTTCAAAACGTATCATACGAACTACCGCGACATTACTTGCTCGTTTTAAATTATATTATAAATTATACATTTAACTTCATTTTTAGTAAATAAATTCATTGTAAAGATCATTTTATATCCCCAAACCAACATTTAAAATAAATTTAAATGTTTCAAATTATATGGCTAAAAATCTGGCTCGTTACATTCTTCCCCTCCATAAAAGAATTTCATCCCCGAAATTATTAAGCTAGGAAAAATGCTACAAGCCCTATTAACTAGGTTAAAAATCTTTTAGTTTACTGTTTAACTTCAATTCAACTAAACCAAATTGTTTCAATTAAAATATTAATTTATTCCTGCTAACAAAAATTTTCAAACACCTTAAATTTTTGGAAAATTTCGGTAGAGTCTCCCCTGCACGGAGGGGCTTCTGCGATATCGCAGGATCAACAAATGTATATACATCGACCCACATGGTCGGAAAAAAATTAAAAATCAATTTTTTCTGTATTTTTGTGTAAGCGCACCTTTTATCTCGTTATTATGCGAACAAGCTCAATTCGTATTCACTTTACATAGCCGAACCCAAGCCATAGGCCTCAGGTACCTGCACTTACTCACTTTAACCGGTGAGTTCCAATAATTGATGTGTAAATAATTATCCTTCCCTTTATCCAATATCACCACAAAATTTTCAATCAATGTTCTCATATCCAAATTGTATTTCATCCATATACATTCACACCCAATTCATAATCCACATACAAACATCCATGTTCATCCAAATTGATTTTAAATCAATTCATTTCCTTATATTCCAAGCTCATTTCACTTTTAATTTATACACCACTCTATTTCATTTCCAATTTAATACAATTATATTTAACTTAAATTAAATTTCAATTCAATCAATTTCACTTCCATTATTTCAATTTATTTAACTTGTACAAGTTAAACTCAAATTCAGAATTCAAATCCCCCGCTTCCATTTCCAAATCGATTTGGAATCATACAATTATACACGTAAATTTATAATCATCTGCAAATTCAAAATATTTGAATTTTCTTAAAACCACTTGTTCTTTTTCAAACAAATATTCATTAATGAATTATAATGGTATCAATCCGTCACTCAGAAACTTGAAAATGAATACCGATAATGTTGTGATCCATTATCAGTATTATTTTCTCACCGTTGAAGTGATTTCAGTGCTCAATCTCTTTCAAAATCCATTTAAAAACAATTCTTATCAATAATCCTTTAGAATAATGTTATATTGCCTTTAAAACACTTTAGAAAAAATTTCTAAATATCCGGGATTTAAATTCACAATTCTAGTCTGAATCAAATTCTTAGTTAGACCATTTATAGGTTCCATTCATATATAATTTAAATTTAGTTTTTTATATAACCATTTTAATACTATAAACCCGTATGATTATAATAACAACCAACCAAGTCAACAATTTCAGAAAATTATTCATTTTATAACAAAAATAGTTTTTGGGAAAATTTAATTCATTTACCCCTTTTTAAAATAATACTGTATTGGATTGCTTTGTTTGAAAGTTTAGAAAAACCTATCGATACAGTTGTACATTCTATATCGACCAGAATTCATAAACCACTCAACAAAACACTCAACACAGTATAAAACATTTTTATATTAAATCTACAAATACGCACTCATATTTATACACTCAAACTCAATTTAGGGTATTACTAACCCCATCTCTATTGAGTTACGCCACAAATCCAAGGTTACGACTCAACCCTCAACTCTGATACAAATGTAATGGCCTGAATTTCCATACCCTTTGAGTTGACTAATTACACCACACGTCCAACCCAAATTGCATAAAATACGAATCATTAACAAAGAGAAGTTAGAGGGTGAGAAATAGAAAGAAAGAGAAATTAGAATAAAAGAAAATGAAGAACACAAATCTCACAGTGGAACGAATAAAATATATTAGGTAACATAACATTTGAAATACAAATTTGGTAACTGTATATACATACCATCATTAGAGCACAACAGCTATTTCTGGAATAGTTATAAACACCTGTTTCCAGATACAAACATAACACACAGCGGAAAATATGATAGTCTATAGCCAACTGGTGATGCCTCCTTCTTCAAGCTCCTCCAAGAGAATCTAAAAAATCCTGACTACTTGACTGCCCATACAAATTTGGGCACCCAAGAGTTTAGGGGGAAGAAAAACAAAATAAACTCTGGGTCAGTCATGGGACTGGTGTGAGTAAACTTCGACCATTGGTTTAACTTTCAAAAATCTTTTCGAAAGAAGAGATAATTGTAAAACCGATCCACACATAAACACGGATGGTTTTTTACCTTACGATAACCAAAAATATTTTTGACATCAAATCCGGTGATATTATAATAGTGTCTACATCAAATAAATAGAAATCTAGCGGAACGCTTGCATCTCATGCTCTATATTGAATATAAAATAAAAAACCATAGGGTGCTTATTGGAGATTGGATTCCGACTATGACAAGGTATGGAACCACCTTCTGATCAGTATACTCCAAAGATGATACACTAGGGTTCAATAAGAACATCTTGCAACCCGACCACGAATGACTGGCCACTCATTTAACTTGAGTGTACCAAGCATATTATCACCAACGGTTGTGATCAGCAATCGTTACCAAAAGCTTACAGCAGCGAATAAATAATAAGCAAATGGAATTTCTCTAGATTAGGTGATAATACCCCTTATGGGAATGACCCATTTGGCCGTGCCGCCTACCCGATTTTTGTCATTTCCCGGTTGATGAGGCTTGAGGTCACGATTATTTTTCAGAACATCTTGTCACCATTTACTTCGAATATCACTTTGTCAAATCCGTCCATATACGTTGTCCTGGGACTGGAAAAACTGAAGGCACCATTCCATCAATCCAACTTAGGCAATTCCTACCTAGGATTAACAGAACAACCTTTGCAATTATCTTCAGCATAAGTTGATTCGTAACGCTTATGCCAATACAGAGTGGTTTTTAGATAATAAATCTGATCCCGGTCTCTCCGTATTGGCAACAGAGGTATAAAATAAACCAAAACTTTGATAGTCCGTGATTTAACTTATCAAAGGAACATCCATACAACCAACGGTCCTATTTCCAAATGGAAATTCTATCGATCAACCATCAAACAAACTGGGCCCCTTTAAATCAGTTTCTTATTGCAATTTCCCAAATTTCCATATCTTTCCAGATATTTCTCAAAATTCGTTAGTCTCTTCCAATTCTTGAAAAAAAAACATTTTTTTATAATATTAACTCTCTATTTTCTATATTCTAGGAAATATATCTCTTATCACAGTTTCGATAAATATTTCCATATATTCACGAATCCTCATTTTCTATATTTAGAAAATATACGTTATTAATATTGGAAAACATTTCCATATTCCATTTCTTAATTCCTTATTAACCAATTCATTTCATTTTCTTAAGCTTAGAAAAAATCTCGCCTTTTATTTGAGAAATGTTTTAAAATCTTTTAAATTAAATCGATGTTATAAAAACATCGTTATTATAACTCAAAACATTAATCATTCATTAATCGTATCACTAACCAATCTCGCTACCGAACCTTAACCATTCCTCAGTCAATCATGAAGCCAATCAAGTTGGGGTATAATTACCTCTCAGACCTTGACTGAACATCATTCTCAACTTCGAAACAGTTAAGTTCACCATTTCAAATCCCAATAAATCATTTCTTATACCCCTTATATTTCGTTTAAGAATCGACTTCTTTTCACGGAAAGCATTAATTATAATGATAGCGTTATACTCCCTATTTCCGAAATATTAAATTTTAAAATAAAACCCTTATTCATTAAATTAATTAATTAAATAAATCTTTATTAAAACGAAAAGTAAAAAAATACTTCCTTGAATTCAATATAATCGAATTCTAATAAATAATTCTCTTTCTAATAATCCACATTCATATTTTGTTTCATTTATAACTCTGTTTATAAAATTGTTACTCAGTTAATACTTTACTGTTTATTTAAACAATTCAAGTTCTCCTTTGAATGTATTTACAAGCTTACATATTATTACAAACCATAGAATTAGCTGAAATATTAACCTCTTAACGTATTTAAATTAAATCATAGTTTCATGTTAAATAAAATTTAAATATCCTTTCGAGAAATGAATCATTTGTATAAAATTCGAAATAGCCAAATTCCCACTTATAAATCTATTGGACTTATCTCAATTAATTTATATTCCGAATTATGGAATAAAACTAATCATTTCCTTTTGAATGATTACCACTTCCCTTTCTCACTCAAATTCTAATTTGTATTCATATTTCAAATCTAAATTTCCTTTACAGATATTTCATTTGCAAATTATTTACTTTAAACCATTATTCACTTTAATCCTGAATATATTTCTTTTACATACAATCATTTGGTTTCGTGCTTATAAATATTCTCTTAAACCAAAACTCTGTTTATAACCTCTATTAAGAATTTTCAAACAAATCTAGTTTTATTCTAATCATTTAAAAACTCTTTTATGATTTCCTTTATAATTTGCTAAGTTCAAATCTCATCTCAAATATTGGTTTCAAATCTGATTTCCACTTTTCCACATAAATTCAAATTTGAATTTATATTTCAATTTATCCAACGATAAATAATTCACTTAATTTATAAACTCATTTAAAACCAACTTCTTGTTTTAATAAAACAAGTTTATACTTTTAACTCCATTCGAAATTACATTTCAATTTTTGGAAAAATATATTTCCTTTTTAAATCTCAAATTTCATTTTTCTATATTCGAAAGTATTTATGGTATTTAAATACTGATATTCTAGGGCTAGTGATTTTTAAACACAACAAGATCAATCACAGAATATATGTCATATCATATATCATAATCAATGCAAAACAGTAACATTAATATTGAGGAATCCAGTAGGATCCCTCTAACCTGTTTCCCTGCATCCATAGATGTTAATCAACATAAATAACATCAATTATATTAATTTCACATCAATATGAAATATCGTTGTGAACAAAATTAATAATCGATCAACAGTATAACGGTATCAATCAATTCAACCCATTTTATCAACCATTCATCCAAACAACCATCACATAGTACAAAATAACCATAAATAATTTAAAACTCATTTATATAAAAATATAAATGAGTGTAAGTGAGTTTACAGCTAACAGTTTCGCTTTTATTTCATTTACAATCAAACAAACGTTTGATTTTATCATGAAATTCCAATAACTTTGTTCTCAACCACAATGATTCCACAACGTAGATTTTGTTGCTATGATTCCAATATGATCGATTTCGCTGAATTCTGGGAACATGTGATTAAGTTATAACCGTTATAACCTCATATGATTTAAAGTAAATATATGTATATTAACTAATTATAATTAACATTATTAATCAATGGTTTAAATTTTGTCCATCTGCTCAGACGTTATCTTCCTCAACCTAAAATAGCTCGACTTTCATCCGTCTGCTATCCACCATCTATTCACCATCAATTTGTTTATCATCAGTTCAATAATTATCCTAAATTAAAATTATTCCTTAATCCACATTTTGAAGTTTACTAACCATCATGTTAACCTGGCCAAAATGAAACAAGGTAGAGACATCATCTTCCAGTTTCATACAGAAATCCCGTCCCCTTGTAACCATTTCATGACCAAACTCTACTCTGTATCTCTCCCCACAGTTTATCACTCCACGTTTGAGACCACAAAACTTCTCAATGCCTAATCCCCATCAACCACTCCCCTAGTCACAAGCACATACCACACGCTTTACTGAAACCTCCCTTTTTTGTTTCTTGAACTTGGATCCCCTGTAGCTTCACCGCTTCCCCACGAACACCACTTCAATTCCAATGCTTACACTATCAACCCACCAGTCTTCCGCCATGACGACACCCTCCTCACTAGACCTTGTCTCCAGCAATGACTACCAGAACCCAGTTCACGATTGTAGTAACAACAACGTACTATGCTGAGCCAAACCGCTCATCCACTGCTTTTGTTGCCACGTTGCGCCACCACTATGATGACCCCTTCCTGCTACCTTCACGCTCAATGGTCAACCTCTCCGACCCCATGACCTTGTTCAGCACCTCACACTTATTTCGATCATCCTCTTAGCGTTGAACTCGGCGCCAGTTCAACTCGGTATTTACACGAAGTCTCGTAGTCCCCTGATAGCAAATACTATCTCCAATCGAACATCGATATCCCCAAAACACAGAATCCACGAACCCTAGGCTCTCTGTGGACCTTTGAAACCAAGAGATTTGTGATCGAATTAAGAAATAATGGTATCAGCAATTTGAAACAAGGAACGGATGAGAATCGAAAGATTTGTTTTATATGGATTTGACTCTGGAATTTTATGAATTAAGGGAATGAAATTAGAATGTTCTCTGATCGCTCAAGAGTAAATGGAGGCGCTGGTTAATGGTTAACCACGAATGAGAATGGTTAGGGGTTAGCAAATGTTGAGGATGTTTTATATAAGGGTATTGAATATACCAAGAATATTCTAACGCAATTTACCAATGGACGTTTAGTATTTGTTTGATCAAATACGAACTGCAACCATGATGAAAATGGAACTCTAGCTGTAGTTTGACATTTCAGACCCAACGAACCTTGTTTCATTGAATTCCGACTCCACTTGGAAAAATAGCAAAATTTTGAATATTAAAATCGCTAATTGATTTCCATTTAGTTTTCGTACGCTCACATAACAACTCCAATTGGTTCGAAACTCGAAATCTTACAATAATAAAATATTCTGAACAAGATGGAACTAGTTTCGTCGAAAACAAAGATATCTTGAATAATAGCCCTTTTTAAGGGTCCAATTTCAATTAAAATATATCAATTTTAATGTATCTCAATATAACAACAACAAAATACTGCAATTGGACATACTAGGGCCGAATTTTATATAGTATCAACATAAAATACTTCTGGTTGAGTTTCAAACCAAATCGATATTCAATATATTAAAAATCTCTTTTATTTTATATAATAAATCATTATATAACGACTATTTGAAAATTTGATTTGGACATAAAACTAAATCCACAATATTAAATCTTGATTTTTCTCTTTCATTAGAAAAATATAATCAAATAGATCCGAATGTTTTTTGTTTCAAAGAAATCTGACTTATATTGGATCTTGTATAATCAACTGAAGTTCAAATCGTAATATTACGAACTACTGTGCCATTACGAGCTCATTTTAAATTATATTATAAGTTACACGTTTATCTTCATTTTTAATAAATAAATTCAGTCTAAAAATCATTTTATATCCCCAAACCAACATTTAAAATAAATTTAAATGTTTCAAATTAAATGGCTAAAAATCTGGCTCGTTACAAATCCCATATTTAACTTCTTCTGCTTCGATCTGTTCTTCGTTGCTCGGCCCTTCACCAGGCTCATTGATCAATTTATCAACATTGCGCCATCTAGGGGCTATCGTACGATGATCATAATTCGGCAACGAGTGTGCCTCCTCCAGCTCAACCTTCGTTGAAGGTCTCGAGTCCTCTGCCTTCTCTGTTCAACCGCAGTACCTCATCAACCGAAACCACTTCCAGGTCGGATCTTGGCCACAAAAGTCATCAGATCTCGTTCACCGCAGTTGGTATGAAAGAGCTCGACTTCCACTACATTTCTGCTGTTGGGAATTTGATGTATAGGTTAATGTTTTTTTTAGGAATTTAAGAGAAAAGTTGGAGACATTTCGATCGTCTGTTCTATTTAGTGGAGGCGGAAAAAATGCGTTGACAATGTACAGATGAAATGTAGGGTATGACCAACATTAGGGTTATATTTTGGGGTATATATAAGGGTGAGTAGAATATAATATTACAAATTTGACTTTGGTGCGAAGAAATAAGTAAAATAAACTACATACCATTTCCAATATCAATGAAAATTGACACCCTAACATAGTTAAATATTCCAAACACGATGGAATAGGTTTCATCAAATTCGGAGATCTTATGCGAAAATTCCTTTATAACTTTACAATGTTAATCGACACGATTTTAAATTGTGTACAATCACAAATAAAATCCAGTTAACTTGAAAATGAAATACTACAATAATAAATCATTGCGGTTCTAATAAATTTAATTTCACTGAAAACGAAGCTCGTTTGAAAATTAGTTATTCTAAAATTTTAAGAGTTTTTTGCTACCAAAGTCACATACGACATCGTTTTACAATGAAATTTGGTTTTGTAGAATATTTTAACGTTACGGTCCCAATGAAACTAATTTCATCGAAAACCGAGGTCGTTTGCAAAATGGCCACTCTTAAGGCTTATAATAATATCGACAAAATATTATTTAAATTCCAAAATAATCCATTTAATTAATCATAAATTATAGTTGTCGTGAATATCCAAATGGAAATATATCTATAGCATCAAATATAAACAACACAGATTTATAACTCAACATCATAAATTTCGAGTTAAAATGATTATATTAAAACCCTTTTAAATTTATTAAATAAACGTTATCGTTTATTAACGATTTCTATAGCGACTATTTGAAAATTTTAATTGGACATAACTTACAATCTATAACATGAAATCTCGATTTTTCCCTTTCATATGAAAATTATAATCAACTAGATTCAAATGTTTCTTGTTTCATGGAATTGCAACTTATATCGGATCATGTATATTCAATTGAAGTTCAAAACTATATATTACAAACTACTGCACCATTTCGAGCTTGTTTTAAATTAAATATAAATTTAACGTTCAAACTTCATTTTTAATAAACGAATTTAATATTAAAATCCAGTAATATTCCAAATATTATGTTTAAAACATATTTAAATATTCAAATTTAAATGACCGAAAAATATGGGTCGTTACAGCCCTGGTCGATTATAATTTTTAACTATGGTACGAGGTGAAGCCCAATTTATAGTAGAAGCCTGTCCGGAACCGCTTAGCAAATCCAGCATCCACAAGTGGTCGGTCAAATGTGAAATGTCTAGTGTGTGTGTATATATATATATATATATTTTGGAGTATGCCTGCCTTGGGAAAAGGTATTAAGTGGCTGACTTGCCCCTTGTTGGGTATTAATTGATTAGGACTAGGCCCTTTTTCTAAGGTTCATACCTTGGTTCTGGGACAAAGCCATGGGGCCCGCCCTTCGAGGTTTTAAGTAGTCTTTCTCGGTCTTCCTTTCTCCTATATGGTATTAATAGACGATAGCATGAGTAGTGTAGTCCTCCAAGAAATGTCCGCTTCTTATCTATGAGCTAGCGAGGGTTAACTTAGGGATATATATATATATATATATATATATATATATATATATGTGTGTGTGTGTGTGTGTGTGTGTGTGTGTGTGTGGCCTAAAGGAACCATCGTCTAAGGGAAGTATTAAGTGACTAGGAGTTCACCCATAGGGACATCTAGATAGTTACAAGAGCGCAACAACCCAGAATTTCTTAACCAATTTAAAATTTTATTTTTAATTGATTTCATGGGTCTTAAAGATTTAAAACGATTTATTTTAAGTATTAACAATTTAAAATTTATTTAAATCGAAGTTAGAACGTATAAATTTTATTTCAGTTATAAAAGGAGTTTGAGATGGCGGGGTAGTTTAAAATTCGATTTTTAATTTCAAATGAATGTACAAAATTCAAAATATATCGGATTTCAGTAAAACCAAAAACATTAAAATCTGTTTGATTATTTCTTTCTAATGAATGTGAAAATTTCAGATTTCATAATATAAATTGAAATTTCTGTCTAGTTTAAAATTTAAAATAGTCGCTATGGAATTTATATATTTTTTAATATAATATATAGCCCTTAAAAATAGCCATTTTGCAAACGACTTCTGTTTTCGACAAAACCACTTTTGTTGAATCCGGAATGTCAAATTATTGCTAGGTTTCAAATTTCATAATTTTTGGAATTAATATGTGACTATGGTGAATTTAAACGTGTTTTGTTAATTCAGTTTGAATTTAATCGACTAGAAAAAGGCAAAATTTTCAAATGACCTCCAAATTCGATGAAATTAGTTTTGTTAGGACCATATCGTCAAAACATAGCTAGATATAATTTTTCTATAATTTTTTTGAGTCAGTATGTGGCCCTGGTAAATTAAAATGTGCGTTCATATTCAATATATACTTTTTTATATTTTAAATTTGTTAAACCTGATCGAAACAGTCGAATTGGCTTACGAAACATATTCCATTGTGTCCGGAGTAGGGGTAATTAGCTAGGAACGACAGTCTTTGGGTTTGATTTGGAGTTCGAATGCAAAATCTCCTTTTTTGTGAATTACATAATATAATTTATATATAAATTAAAAAATCCTAATCACTATCTCAGGAGGCCGCCACTGGTCCAAAAAGAACAGGCGATTTTGTCCCAATTTCAAACCTGAATCTCTTCTAGTCCATGCAATAAGTTCTGAAACTCTTAAAGGGAAAATTTAAGAGCTCTTCAAGATCTTTCAATCAATACCTAGTTGATCATTATTTTTGTTGCACTTTTGGGGGAGAAATCGAGCCTCGAACAGGCTGCATTCGAGCTCAAATCGCAGGGCATGGGGTCCACTGAGCGGGCTGAAGTGTGCATCGTGGGGAGAGGGTGAGGCGGCACACGAGGTGGTGGGATGTGATCGATGAACGGCGACATCAAGGAGGCGCAGTGGTGGCTTCTTTTCAGCGATGATGGGTTATTTTTTTGGCCAAGAAAGATAAGGAAAAAGAGAGGGTTAGGAACTTTTTATTTAAATTAAGTATTGAATTATTATAATAATGTCATTAACCTTTAAAATATTGTGTCTCCTTCGTACGAGGTCCAAATCCGACGATTCAAAATGCGTTGGACTCGTCTCGACGAGCTCTGCATTATAGAACTAACTTGAAGCGATTTGGAGAAGATTAGAATTTGAGGCAATTTTACATCAAAACAGAACAATTTAGAAATAAAGAATGGCGGAGTGAAACCCAACGCGAGAATTCTCTCACTAACATTTTGTACAGTTATTTAATTTATTTTATAACTGTAAATATATAGAAATTTCCAACATAGATTTTTATCTATTGTATGGAGTTCAACACACGAATTCGCACAAATCACATAAATTGGAAGTGATGTATGGATGTTAGCGACATACTCATTTCATACTCTGTGGATGGACATTTGTGGCACCGTAAATGGCATTTGGTTGTTGAGTATTTACTTTTATGGATGATTTGGTAATTTGTTTGGTGATTGTGATGATTAACATATTAAAAATAATGTAAACATTAATGTGGTAGTTGAAATTAAATTATAAATATTTATTTATAATTTAAATAGTGAAAATTGGCTAAGTAGAAAATAATTCAAACCGAATTAGAATTGGTTAAATTTATCAACCAATGATTTATCTAAATAGACTGTTGTTGTTTGAAAACCCCACACGAGTATTTGGATGATATTTGATATACACTAATCCCAATATTTAGTTGTATGTAAATCGATGGGTTGACAAGCTGTGATGAGCGTTATTTATTTATTTTAATGCTTATACAGTTGTAAATTGCACTCTGGATGTGAATTGGTTGTATAATGATTATTTATCGTTATTGTTGAAAACATGTGATGTATGAAATCCATATAACTAAAATTATATGGTAATTGATTGAGTCGCATTCCGATTTAGAATTAATGAATATTTTAAAATAAAGAATATTTTAAAATAATGGATATTTTAATATAATATTTAGAAAAGAATCAAAATATGACTTTGATGTCTGATTTGGGATGGACACGAAAATATTGAAATATGGAATCCGAGTTAAGTATAAACGCCAATTTTAACCCTAATGAGTTTATCGATCGATTTTATTTATTTTATAATAAATATCGAAAGGAAATTGATTTCAAAATCTAATATTTTGAAAATATTATCATTTTTACATTATAACGATATGGAACATTCAATTTTGATTTAAAAATTGAAAAGAAGTTGAAAACATTTTAAAATGAATTTATAAATGATTTATAAATTACGTTTTGAATGGAAATCGACTATATATATATTATATATATAATGGCTTGAATAGAATGCGCCGCGCAGCGACGGCTCGCGAATTTCAACCATTAACTTCAAATTGATGTAACAAGATATGCAACCGTCGGATTCTCCTAAAACTAGAACCATTGGGTTCGTATCGAAAAGAGCTTTCCAATAATAGAAGAGATTTAAATTTGAATTGTTGGATTTGAAATTATGTCTAAATCAATTTTCGAAAAGGTCGCTATGGATGTAGTCCGGTGACCGTTATTGGAAATCGACTGAAATTGCGATATTAAAATTATTAAAAATATGGAAAAATTGTGTAAAATCATAAAAAATGATTTGGAAAGATTTTTGGATGAAAAATTCCATATTTGAAAAGGTAAAAGATATTTTTATCTGAATAAACTAGTTATTAACTAGAATAATAATCCAATGTTTTTAGAAATAATAAATTGGATTTGCGAATGGGTTTTTATATAACTAGAATTTTCCAATGAATAAATTGGAATGGATTTGAATGGAGATAATCTTTGGAATATTTAGATATTGGATTCCTTGATGATACAGATATCATTGAGGAATTTGGAAGATACAGACATCGTTATTCCCAATACGATATCCGTTGGTTTCAGAATCCGATGTTGAATATAAGACGATATAATTTCCATTCAGAGCCTTATATTTAATATCGAATTGGATTTTGGGTTTGTCGTGAACTGTGTTTTAAATGACATTCGTTCTTTAACCCAATTAATAGTGAAGTTATAGTTTGGAAGTTATATACCTTTTAACCAAGATTAATGGGATTTTCCAAAGTAAAATTTTCCAATTTAATATACTAAATGGGAATTGAATGGAATTCGATTTGGTAATAATCGAGATGAGCTTCTGTAAAGGAAGACCATTACTATATATGGAATTTAAAAGGCTTTGCCATTATTCCATTTATAGTATTGATTGGATACGGAAATTTATATCGATTATATATTGATGTGTTTTCCATGAAGATAGTTAATGGAAAAGGATTTGGGTTTATCATGAACTATGTTTTAAATGACATTGGTTCTTTAACCCAGTTAAAGAAAGATTTAATTGTCCTAAAGTTGAATAATCATTAAGTGTTGATTTTTGGAAATTAAAACTGAAATGGAGTTTTAATGAATCTTTAATTAGATTTGAAAGGGAATGAGATAAATATATTTATCAAATGAGAAATGATCGAGAATGGAGTACCACCAGTTGTACTCTAGGCGATAGTTAAATCTTCAATTAGATTTGAAACGTGAAATGGTAATTAAATTTACCGATAACACTGTGGGCGTCAGATATGGAGTACTACTAGTTTTGCTCCATGTGATGAATAGGTCGGTATTGGGATTAATATATAAATGATTACTTCGGTAAGGCTCGATAATCCCGACAAGTTTAATAAACCTTAATTTAGTTTAGAATTGTTAAAGAATAAAATAAAATCTTTTAAAATGGATATCCAAAGGAAAATTAAAGAATAAATTAAAAAGGATTTATCTTTGATAAAATTTATGGGAACTTTTCCTAAAAATGTGAATATTTTAATAAACAAATGTAACAACCCGGAAAATCAGAACCAATTTAAAATTTTAATTTTGGTTATTTTTATGAATTCAGAATATTTAAAATAATTTATTTTAAATAATAACGATTAAAAATTTATTTAAATCGAAGTTAGAATGAATATATTTATTTTTATTTTAAAAGGAGTTAGAAATAGCGCGATAGTTTGAAAATTTGAAATTGAACTTTGACTGAATGTATAGGATTCAAAATAAGTCGGATTTTGGTGAAACAAAAAATATTTAAATATGATTAAAAATATCTTTCCAACGGATCTGAAAAATTGAAATTTCACAGTGGGAATATAAAGTTATGGTCAGTTGAATATTCAGAATAGTCGCTATGGAATTTAATATAATATATAACCCGTATAAATAACCATTTTGCAAACGACCTCTGTTTTCGACGAAACCACTTTGGTTGACTCCGGAATGTCAAATTATTGCTAGATTCCAATTTCCCTAATTTTCGGAATTAATATGTAAGCGTTGCAAAAGAAATTATGTTTTGACAATTTCAGTCAATTTGGAACGACAAGAAAATGGCCATTTTTCAAACAGACTCCAAATTCGATGAAATTAACTTTGTTAGAACCGTATCGTCAAAACAAAGCTAGATTTATTTTTCGGGAATTTTTGGAGTCAGTTGTGGCCTCAGTAAATTAAAATGTATGTTCAAATTTAATATTGAATGTTTTAGATTTTAACTTGAAGAATAACCGATTGAAGCAGTCGAATGGGCCTACGAAACATATCCCATTGTGTTCGGAATGGGGGTATTTAGCTAGGGGCAATAGTCGTTGGACTTAATTTGGAGATCGGATGAGTAAACATTATTTTTTTGAAATTAAAAGAATTAAATAAAATAAAAATAAAAATAAAAATACGTATAAATAAGCGTATACCGTATAAACCCTATTCCATCGTTATACCGCCGCCTATACATCGATTAATGGCCTAAACTGCTCAGATTTTCATCTCCAAATAACTTTCAATCCTCTCAGTGAAATTTAGCAATCCTTTAGAGGATTTTGTAGAGAATTTCAAGAGCTTCGCATCCATACCGATTTTAACCCGAACCGTCGCCTGTGCATCGAGAATCGGGCCTCCAAAGTCGTCATCTTCCCCCGCCGCCGTGCTCGCCTGGGGTGATCAAAGTGGGCCCCATTTCCGGTGAAGAAGCGCCTCCCCTAGCCCTTCCACGTCGCGCAACCTGATCGGACTCCAGCTTCACGATTTGATCAGAAATCTGATACCTAGAATTGAACGATTATGAATAGTGAGGCCTTAAGAATTGAGGAAGAAGAAAGGTATAAATTAATTAAATGTAATTAAATCTTTAGATGACCATATCTCATCATATTTAATCAGAATTTGAGAAAACTGACTCCGTTGGAATCACAACAACGAGATCTACATTTCAGAAGAGACCGTAGAATTTTTGGAGCCTTCCACAATTTTAGAAGAAATAAAAAGTAAGTTGAGATTTTTGAATCTGAAATAAATAAATAAAAATTATTTTAGGTTATAGACGAAGTTTAGAAATTCCCGACACCGTCGTCCATAGACCATGGACGACTTGATTGTATTGTGGTGTGAAATTGGTTGATTTTTGTTGATTGATTGTGATTAAAACGAAATCGATAATGTTTGTGGAAAATTCAATTGTGTAGGAAAAAAATATACTAGGAAAAATAAAACCCTTATATCGCCGCGAGGCCTATGTTAGCGCGAGGAGCCGTACTAGGGACGGTGCCGGTTTTAATTACCCTGCCGTTATGCTGCCGAAATTTTCCGAAATATTCATGTGTTATAAATTATTCATGTTATTATATAAAATTGTTTGAATAATATGAAAATTAGATTTTTATTATATATATATATATATATATATATGAATATGAAAATGATCATTATATGTCAACGTAAAATTCATATCTTTGTTATAAGTCAAAAATGGTCATTTGTTAAACAAAAATGTATTTACATAGGATTTTACATTTTTAATGTATATGAAACATTAAAAATAAACAATGTGATATTAAAATGTATTTACATTGGATTTTACATTTTTAATGTATATGACACATTAAATATAAACATTGTGATATTAAAATGTATTTACATTGGATTTTACATTTTTAATGTATATGAAACATTAAAAATAAACATTGTGATATTAAAATGTATTTACATTGGTTTTACATTTTTAATGTATATGAACATTAAAAATAGACATTGTGATATTAAAATTTATTTACATTGGATTTTACATTTTTAATGTATATGAAACATTAAAAATAAACATTGTGATATTAAAATGTATTTTCATTGGATTTTACATTTTAATGTATATGAAACATTAAAAATAAGCATTGATAAATAAAAAATGTGTTTACTTTGAAACCTATATTTTCAATGTAAATGAAACATTAAAAATTACATTTCTTTTATGAAAGAGTAAAAGATTACATTTTTATGAAAGGATAAAAAGGTTACATATTTATGTAATGTAGGAGGAATAAAAGAAATTGTGTTAACATAAAAATCACATTTTTATGTAAAGATGAATTCATTAAAAGTATTCAAGTGAATAAAATGTGCTAACATAAAAATTACATTTTTATGTACAAGTGAATCATTAAAAGTATTCAGGTGAATAAAAGTGTTAATATAAAATTACACTTCTTATGGTAAAGTTAAACAATAAAAATTAACATTTTTATTGCAAGTTAGAAATATAGAAAAATGATCACTATGTGGAATAGAAAAATGGTTTAACGATAAAAGTACATTTTTATTATATATATATATAATGTTCATTATATGTTAACATTTAAATTTACATTTTCATTGTAGGTTAAAATGATCATTAGTTGAAATGAATTATGTTGTTACATTGAAATTTACATTTCTAATGTAAATGAATCATTAGGAAAAGATGCATTGTTTAACATATGTTTCAACATTAAAGATTACATTTTTAATGTAATGAAAGAGAGGTTAAAAGTTTACATTTTCTTTAATGTAAAATATAAAAGATTCATGATTTCATATAAAGGAATCAATGTTGAAAAAAAATGTATCAACATCAAAAAATTCATTTTAATGTAATATATGATTTCATATAAAGGATTCAATGTTGAAAAAAAAATGTACTAACATTAAAATTTTCATTTTTGATGTAATATATGACTTCATATAAAAGAAATCAATGTTGAAATGAAAATGTTTATGACATTAAAATTTTCATTTTTAATGTAATATATGATTTCAAATAAAAGAATCAATGTCGAAATGGAAATGTGATTAAACATTAAACATTAAAAATTTCAATTTTAATGGAAATATGATTCATTTAAAATAAATCATTGTTTGATAAAAATGATTAACATAGAGAAATACATTTTTAAAATGTAAGTATGATTCATACATACATTCCTTGTTATAATTAAAATGATGTTAATTATATGTTAGAGAGAAAATGATTTGAAATTGTAACACCCCGTAATTCTGTTAATATTAATATTCACAAATTAAAGAATAACTAATCTTAGACGTGAGAATTGTGGGAAACGGGTTGCGCCATTGTGTTCATCTCGGAATTCTGGTTGAAATAGAGTCCGAGTTTGCGTGATTTGGATTTCGTATGAAGGAGATATGGCCATCGGAAGTTTCAGAAAATTCAAAACAGATTTCAGAAAATTTAAATTTCAAATTCGGGGTCAAATCAGGCTAGGCCGGAAATTTCCCGCCCAGCACCCCAGGTCGACTGGGGAGTCGACTGGGCAGTCGACACCCCCCCAGGTCGACTGGGGAGTCGACTGGGCAGTCGACTTGGGTGTCGACCTTGTCCAGTCGGCTAGGGTTTGGCTGAGCCCAATCTTGAGCTGCTGATGTGTCTTTAGGGTTGAGTTGGCAAATTTAACGGTTCAGTTTAGTTTTGAGTTGATCTGAAGGTCTAAATAAATCCTAAACTCTATAGATACCTAGGTAGTCTCTCACTCTAAACTCACATGAAAAATAGAATAGCCACCGTCATACCGCCGCCATGGAACTCAGTCTAGCCGCCGCCAACTAAGAAGGAAGAAAGCTAATCAAAACCCTAATTCTACTCAACTCTAAAGCAAATCAAGACTCTCTTTCTTCTCTAAATTGTGAGTAGGATGATCTTAACAAGATTATTATTAAACTAATTAGATTAAGTTATGAATGGATTATAAGTGAATGATGTGGATTGTCATATATGTTGTTGTAAACCTTATGCTATCAAGTATGTTGTAAATCCTATGTTATGTGATGATGATATCCTATATGTTGTAAATCATGCTATGATGATATTGTATAGGTTGAAATTTTCTATGCTAAATTGTGATAAATCATACATGTTATAAAGTCATGATGTTATTATCTATACTAATTAGTTCATGTTAATCAAGTCATAATGTTGATATTATTTGGGCTATGTTGATGACAAATCATGTATGCAAGTTTAGATTGATTAGTAAAGATTATGAACATATGCCATGACATCTATTTAGATCTAGAATTATGCTATGACATGGGTGAGTTCTATGTGTTAGATGCTAGTTCACACCATCATTATGTTGCATAAAACCCCATATGCAAGTTTATACATGAATTTGGGTTATGATCATATCGTGTAAATCTTGACATTTAACAAGTTGACACCTTTAGATCCATAACATGTGTAGTTTTATGCAAGTTTCACCCCTATTATGATTAGACTTGTTTTATTTGTCTATATGTTGTGATAATTTATCTTTGTGCTATGAGTTAGACTATTCGAGTCTAACGTATATTTTGCGTTGAATAAGCGAACGTATAACGTGGGGTAGGGGTAATATTAAGGATTTAATATTAAGAAGTTGGGGTGCAATTGATATGATTTTGCATGCCATGAATGGATGGCCATAATTGAGTCAATTATGGACATCATTAAAATTGGAATTAATTAATAATTTGAATAGGGAATTATTAAAACTGGGGTAAAAGATTGTAAGTGTTAATCAATGCTTAGGACACGAGGTTGGACTCGTTTGTGACGTAAAACTGCCCGGACCCGCCCGACAAATCCAGTAGTCACAAATGTCAGCCCAATGTGAGAGGTCCTAGGCCTAAATTAAAGCATAACAGTTGTAAAGACACGAGGTTAGACTCTTTTATGGTGTAAGACTGCCCGGACCCGCCCGACAAATCCAGCTGCCATAAATGCCAGTCTAACGTGAGAGGTCTTTATGAGGTAATGGCCTGAATGAATTAAGAAATACTTAACCAGATAAACATGTAAGGTGGGACATGGGGGTTAAGTAGGTGCCTTGGGTGGCATGAGGGATCTAGTGGGTGCCCTTAGTGGCATTTGAAATACGATTAGTTAGACTTAACCAAACACATGTAAATGAACATGACTAAGAAGAGGGTTAAGTGGGATATACTAGTGGGAACAAGCTTAGGTGGATAGCTTGTGGGAGCCCATTTCAACCAGTAACCCAAACGTATCTTTGTAGGCTCGACCCAAGTCGAGGACGGGACACGCATACTGGGCTTGACTATAAGAGGCCAAAACGGGGTAGCGGTGGCAACGCAAGTCCAACGGGTTTCATATGCGTGTGTGGACCCGGGCTGGTAGGTAAGACGTTGTTGCATCGTGTAGGTATAAGCCGTGCATTCTCAAGTTGTATTGGGTTGCCACTTTAGGGGAGTGATACACCCCCACTGTGGGGCTAGCACGGGTATCTACGAGTAGGGAGCCGATCGAAAATGGGTAGTGGGGTACACCTAGCGGAGGTAGGGGCAGGCGGCACCTATGTAGTCAGCTAGGGGTACGCAAAGCTATTTATATAATTTCTAAGTGAAGCAAGTGGGATCAACCTTTAGGGTGACTGGTGCGGTGCAGTGTAGTAATTATTCGTTAGTAATTAGGTGTGCCTTTAACGTTATCTTTATCTGCTTTTCCATACCCAATAGTTCATAAACATTTCCTTGTTTTCCAGCTTATGCCTTAGTCTAGTTATTTTGATAATAGTATTGTTAGAATTATCATACTCGCCAGACTTTATGTCTGACCCCCTCTATTTCTACCCTTTTTCCCCCTCCAGGTCCTCAGGGTGGACCCAGCTCTAGCGGAGTTTGATTGGATTGCTTTATCTCTCTCTTGGAAAGCTTGGACCGCTGAAGTAAAGTCCAGCTTGTTATCTTCTTTAATGGCTATTTATGTAATGGCGTTATGTATTTTGTTTTATCAAGATGGATATTGTACTTGACTCTGATTTATGGTTTTGTGATGTAATAAACATGTTTAATTTCCGCTGCAATAAAATAAAGTTTTAGATTTCCAAGTACTACTTATTATCTGTCTTGTTGTAATTTTTCTGTTCTATATTCACTTGAAACCTCCATGGAAGTTAATGCATTCCCTTTGTGAGTGACATTAATGGATGTGGGGTGTTACACATGGTATCAGAGCTTAAGGTTACCAGAACAGATAATTTTTTTAGAAAAACTATTTTTCTAAAGTATTTTTGGAAGAAGTGTTTTCAAAAACATGTCTTAATGAGTAATTTAAAGAGGAAAGTTTTTAAGAAAAACATAATCCCCAATAGCCATATCTTTATCTTTCGAATTCTCCATTTTGAATCTTTCCTTTTTCGTTTCAGCATGGCTGAAGATCTTAACCTTCCGAACGGTGTAACGATACCAGGATGGTATAGGAGGTTATTAGAGGCTAAGGCCGCTGCAGGTCCAGCCAATGTTCCTCCACCACCAGTTGCACCCGCTCCTCCTCCTCCTCGCGTTGATACTTTTGCAAAGACGTGCAAGGAATTTAAGGCTATGGGTGGAAAACCTTTTCAAGGGTCAGAAATGTTTGTGGAAGCTAGAGATTGGCTTAAGGAGGTAGAAGAATTGCTAGAAATCTTTGAAGTAGAAGAAGGGAGGAAAGTCAAATTAGCAGCTTGGTTAATGAAGGAAGAGGCCTCGTTTTGGTGGGAGGTCACTAATGGGGAGCGTTCTGTTGATTCTTGGGCGGATTTCAGACGTAGGTTTGAGGCAAAGTTTCTCTCAAGGGCAGAAGAGAATCTATACATGGAAAGGTTCTTGACATTGAAGCAAGGAAGCTCATCAGTGAAAGAATATGTCAACAAATTTAATCAATTAGCAAGGTTTGGCTTGGACTTAGTGAACACGCCGGAGAAGAAGGCTCTGAGGTTCGTTAATGGATTGAATGAGTCGTTGCAAGGGTTGGCTATGACCCACATCCCTATGGGGGCCACCTTTGAGAAGCTAGTAGACATGGCACTCATGCACGAGGAGAAAGGCGCTAATGCTAATAAGGCACCCGAGAAGAAAGGGGATCAGAAGAAACCACAACAGCAAAACAAGAAGGGTGGTAAAGACAATAATGGCAAGGGAAAGAAGAAATGCTTTAACTGTGGGACACCAGGCCATCTCAGCAAGGATTGCCGAAAGAAAAAGAAGACTGGCTGTTTTCACTGTGGTGAAGCGGGACATCTAGTGAAGGACTGCCCAAAGAAGGGGCAGAGGGCAGGGTCTACCTCGGGAGGACAGGTGCAGGCTCTTATGGCACCAGGGCAGGCAAGGGGACAAGTTCAGGCTCTCGCGGTCCCACCGCTGCAAGAACGAGGTAGAACCATTTCGGTTGAAAGCTTAGTTTTTCTGTTTGATCATCCTGTCCGTACTTTATTAGATTCGGGCGCATCGCATTCGTTTATCTCTACATCATTAGTTGAATCACTGCACTTAAACACCAGTTTAGTAGAGGATCCCTTAGTTGTTTCGAATCCAATTGGGGGCTCAGCTTATTTGTCCATGATGTGTTTGGATTTGAAAATTTCTATACTTAGCGTTGAGTTTAGATGTGATGCTTATGTTTTGGGCTTCACGGGCTATGGGCTAATTTTAGGAATGGATTGGTTATCCAGAAATGGGGCCGTTCTTGATTGTGAAAGGAGAGTAGTTAGGCTCATGACTCGCCTTGGTAACGCTCTCGAAATCTTTTGTAATCCCATAAATTCCGTTATGCTAAGTTATCTAGAATCGCTTGACGCGTCTGTGGAGAATCTACGATCTGTTAGAGTGGTCCGAGAATACTCGGATGTGTTTGAGGAGGTGAAGGGCTTACCTCCGAAGCGGGAGATAGATTTTCGAATATATCTTGTGGACAATGCAAAACCAGTATCTTTACCAGTACGCCACATGGCTCCTCGTGAAAGGAGGGAACTCAATAAGCAAGTGAAGGAGTTGCTTGAGAAGGGGTTCATAAGACGTAGTATATCGGAGTGGGGTGCTCCAGTAGTATTTGCCACGAAGGCGGATGGGACCCTTAGACTTTGTGTGGACTATAGAGAACTTAATAAACTTACTAAGAGAAACAGACACCCACTGCCGAGGATTGACGATATCTTCGATCAGTTAGTTGGCGCCTCAGTGTTTTCGCAGTTGGACTTAGCCACTGGTTTCCATCAGTTGAGAGTGGCTGAGGATAGCATTGACAAGACTGCCTTTAGGACTCCAGATGGTTTCTATGAATGGCTAATGATGCCCTTCGGTTTGACAAATGCCCCCGCATACTTTGTTGATTTGATGAGTAGGGTGTTTAGGGAGTACCTTAACAAATTCGTGGTGGTCTTTGTAGACGACATCTTAATCTTTTCTAAGGATGAAGAAGAGCATGCCCTACATCTTAGGGAAGTGTTGGAGACCCTACGAGCGCATAACCTTAAAGCTAAATTTTCTAAGTGTCACTTCTGGAGGAAGGAAGTACGATTCTTAGGGCACGTGGTTTCCAAAGAAGGGATAGCTGTGGATCCCGCGAAGGTGGTGGCCATCCAAGATTGGAAGGTCCCTAAAAATGCTACCGAAGTGAGAAGTTTCTTGGGGTTGGCTGGCTACTATAGGAAGTTCATCAAAGACTTCGCAAAAATATCAGCTCCATTGACACGCCTGACAAAGAAGAACCTAGTCTTCGCGTGGGACGTAGATTGTGATGATGCGTTCCAACGTTTAAAGAGAGCTTTGACCACAGCTCCAGTCTTAGTGTTGCCAGACGGGAGTAAACCATTTACTGTTTATACCGATGCTTGTGGGACAGGTCTAGGCGCAGTCTTAATGCAAGAGGGTAGGGTAATAGCCTATGGTGGAAGGCAGTTGAGATCGCATGAGAAAAATTACCCTACACATGACCTAGAGTCGGCCGCTATTGTTTTCGCGCTTAAGTCTTGGCGTCATTATCTTCTTGGCGAGAAATTCGAATTATTTACTGACCAAAAATTTTTAAAATACTTATTCTCTCAGAAGGACTTGAACTTAAGGCAGCAAAGGTGTATGGAGTTCTTAGCGTCCTACGATTTCAAAATAGCATATACCCCTAGCAAGGGTAACGTGGTGGCAGATGCCTTAAGCAGAAAAAGGTTGTCCTTGAGTTCGTTGTTTGTTGAGCGGCGAAGCCTAGAATTCATTTCGATGTTTGACTTTAGACCTTCTGTTGACTTTGTACCTGGTTCGCTAGCATCCTTGGAGGTCAGACCTACGCTTTTGGGATGGATTGGCGAGGCACAGCGAGACGACCCACAGTTGGTTGAGTTAGTAGAAAAGCTCAAAAGAGGGGAGTCATCAAGCCATCTCCGTAGGTATACCCTAGATGATAAGGGTTGGTTACGTAGGGATAGTAGACTTTGTGTACCTCGAGACGAAGGTTTGAGGAAGGCTATTCTTGACGAAGCACATCGTTCGAAGATGACCATTCATCCCGGCGGGGACAAGATATATAAAGACATGAAGCGAGTTTTCTTTTAGGCCGGTATGAAGAGGGATGTGGCTGAGTATGTCGCTAGATGCTTGGTGTGCCAACAAGTAAAAGCGGAGCAAAAGAAACCCGGTGGGTTGCTTCACCCATTGGAGGTTCCACTATGGAAGTGGGAAAGTGTCTCGATGGACTTTGTGGATGGATTACCGCGATCAAGGAAGGGTAATACGGGGATTTAGGTTATAGTAGATAGACTTACTAAGAGCGCCCATTTCATTCCCATGAAGAGTAAGAGGACTGCTCCATGGTTAGCTTCTGTATACGTCCGAGAAATAGTTCGTTTGCACGGTGTTCCTTCTAGCATAGTGAGTGACCGCTATCCTATTTTCACTAACGAATTTTGGAGAAGCTTACAAGAGACGGTAGGGACTCAGTTATGTTTGAGCACCACATATCATCCTCAGACGGACGGCCAAACCGAGAGGGTGAATCGTATTCTAGAGGACCTATTGAGGCTATGTATCCTAGACTTTGGGGGTACATGGGAAGAGCATCTTCCATTGGTGGAGTTCGCATATAATAACAACTTTCAATCTAGCATTGGCATGGCACCTTTTGAAGCTCTTTATGGACGACCTTGTCGTTCACCTACATGTTGGTGGGAATCTACGGATAAGATCTTACTTGGGCCCGATATGATTAGGGAGACTTCGGAGAAGATCGACTTGATTCGAAGGAGGATGAAAGCAGCGCAAGATAGGCAGAAATCTTATGCGGATAAGAGGAGGACAGATCTTGAGTTTGATGTTGGGGACATGGTCTTTATCAAAGTGTCTCCATTACGGAACGTTGTTCGCTTTGGGTCCGTTGGGAAGTTAGCACCAAGGTTCGTAGGGCCGTTTCCTATTAAGGAAAGGATTGGGCAGATGGCGTATAGAGTGGAGTTGCCTGAGAGACTTAGTGGTGTACACGACGTATTCCATGTGTCACATTTGAGGAAGTGCTTGCACGAGACCGCGGAGGTGGTAGAGCTGAACTTGCTTAGAGAGGTGGAGATAGAGCGTGATGCGACGATTCGACGAGCTCCTACGCGCATTATTGGGTCAGAGATTAAGAAGCTGAGAAATCGAGAGGTCAGACTAGTCAAAGTACAATGGGGAGATGATGAGAGCAACGCTACTTGGGAGACGGAAGAGAAGATGCGTTCGTTGTACCCTTTTCTTTTCGAGGGTATGTCTTTCAATTTCTCCTTTATCGCTTAGCTCGTACTTATCTTATCTTTAGTATGTCCTCTCGCTAGTATCTTTGATCTTTAGTTAGGATAATCCTATGGTTGAAACATGTATTTGAGACATGTTATGTATGATGGATGCAAAGTGGATGCAAGTGTTTGCTAGTGGTTGCTCGTGGACGCATATACACACACTATTAGGCACTAGATCGGCTCAGTCACTTCATATTGCATACTGCATATATATGGATGTATTTAGTAAAATGGATGTATGAGGATTTTTTTTATCTTATGGATGCTGCATTCGGATGATGATTGTGCACGCATATATAGATAATATGTAGCATTAAGGAACGTTTGCATACATAATGGACGCATGGCACTATCATGATTTGCATTAAGGAGGTCAACTGAATCAGTGGACCGCCTGATTTTGCATTAGATATGGACATATACACACACTGTGCATTTAAACATGAAAGCATTAGAAGTCTATAAGGACAATGGATGCCTGTGGTTGATGGTTGAGTAGATGGATGATTGGATGTTAGGATATACATTCTTCTTGACTTGAAGATTTCGGGGTCGAAATCCTTTAAGGAGAGGAGAATGTAACACCCCGTAATTCTGTTAATATTAATATTCACAAATTAAAGAATAACTAATCTCAGACGTGAGAGTTGTGGGAAACGGTTTCGCCATTGTGTTCGTCTCGGAATTCTGGTTGAAATAGAGTCCGAGTTTGCGTGATTTGGACTTCGTATGAAGGAGATATGGCCATCGGAAGTTTCAGAAAATTCAAAACAGATTTCAGAAAATTTAAATTTCAAATTCGGGGTCAAATCAGGCTAGGCGGGAAATTTCCCGCCCAGCACCCCAGGTCGACTGGGCAGTCGACACCCCACCCCCAGGTCTACTGGGGAGTCGACTGGGCAGTCGGCTTGGGTGTCGACCTGGTCCAGTCGGCTAGGGTTTGGCTGAGCCCAATCTTGAGCTGCTGATGTGTCTTTAGGGCTGACTTGGCAAATTTAACGGTTCAGTTTAGTTCTGAGTTGATCTGACGGTCTAAATAAATCCTAAACTCTATAAATACCTAGGTAGTCTCTCACTCTAAACTCACATGAAAAATAGAATAGCCACCGTCATACCGCCGCCATGGAACTCAGTCTAGCCACCGCCAACTAAGAAGGAAGAAAGCTAATCAAAACCCTAATTCTACTCAACTCTAAAGCAAATCAAGACTCTCTTTCTGTAACATCCCAGAATTTTAACTATGTCTGATTTGGATTTTTATTTATATAATTTTGATTTTCTGAATATAAATTTATTTTATAAGGATTGAATATGATTTTTTTTAGTATCTTGTTTTATTTTATATGATTTTTGAGAAAAACTTATTTAAAGTTATATTTAATCTATAAGATTTTATGTTAAGTAATAATATTTTCTGATTTTGGTAATATTGATTATAAAATATGAATTTAGTAAAGGATAATTTATTTTATGATTTTACTAGAATGATTATTATTATTTTATTTATTTTGAGAAACTAGAATGGCAATTATAAAGTGTATAAAGATTTGTTGTGTAGAAAAATCTCATTTAGATAAGTTTTTTTTGTATACGT
The DNA here is from genome assembly GCA_030737875.1 of Allium sativum. Classification (NCBI taxonomy): domain Eukaryota; kingdom Viridiplantae; phylum Streptophyta; class Magnoliopsida; order Asparagales; family Amaryllidaceae; genus Allium; species Allium sativum. The sequence continues at coordinate 709,490,105 of CM060919.1, read as the reverse complement.
ATATAATAGTATAAGAATGATTTTTATTTTTATTTGGATACATTATAATGATGTTTACAAAATATGTAAGGATTGTTAAGTATAAAATTTCTAAGTTATAGAACCTTAAGTAATAGTTTGGTTACATTCATTGGAAGCTTGCTACACCTATAAGTGTTACTTAGTGTAGCTAAAAATAAGATTTTTTTTAAATAAATAATGGGTTTATTTTGGAAGACATGCATTAGTTGAATTTTTAATATTAATTAGGTGGCATCATGCATGAGCCTTGTATGGCAAGTGTCATTCATTTAAAAATAGAAATTTAACATTTTCTTTTTCCTGGAAATTTAAAACCCTCTATATCTCACGATGTACTCACTTTCTTCTTCCTTATTAAAGCTCCAGTAAATGAAACTTCTTCTTCCTCTTCAAATAAAAAAAAATCCAAACCTTCTAATCCAATTGAGTTTAGCCCAAAATAATTCATGAAAGTTGGCTGTATCACCGTTTATGATTTTTAGAAATCGTCGGATTCATATTTCATCTATTTCTGAGAGAGAATTCGTAGAATTACAGTAAGGGGAAAATGGGTTCAAAGAGTTCGAAAATTAAATTCTCCCAATCCGCTTAAAATTGATCGACGCCGTATGCGTCGTTGAGATCAGCGGATGGTGTAGTATTTTTGGTGCGAGTTTCGAGTGATTCGGTGACGATGATTTGGAAAGTTCGAAATTAGGGTTTATGCTAATCGAAGAAAGAAGTGATGATAGACAAATCGAAGAGTGGCGTTGTAATCAGCATGGAAAGGGCTTCGATGGGAAGTTTTTCGGTGGAATTCAGAGTGAAAAGATGTCGATGTTTTGTTAAGGTGCGTACGGTTCCTGCTGTCGGTCGAAGTGGTCGGATTTTGAATAAGGGGAACGGGATTGCGATGAGGTGGTGTAATCGAATGAGAAGGAGAAGAGGGACTTGTCCGTGGTCTCGGATCTTAAATTCGGTGGAGGGGTGGATGGGCGCATATGCACGGCGTGCACGTTCAAATGGGTTCCAGGAGGTTTAACGCAAGGAAATAAGGAGGAGAGGAAGATGAAGTAAGGAGATGGGCCGCGGTTTGAACGTGAAGAGTAAATGGGCTTTGGGCCTTCTCTATTTGGGTATGATTTAATTTATTTTTGTTTAAATTAGTTAAACTTTAAAAGCTAATATCTCACTCGTCTTAAACCGGATTTGCTCGCCGTCAGAGGCGTTAGAACCGTATCTGAAAATAGAACCCAACGATATATAATTTTGATAATTTTGGTTAAGTACGGATTTATATAAAATGGAATATCCTTATAAAAATAAAAGGAAAAGAAAAAAATGAATTAACATTTATATTAATTTAATTTTGATATAAAATCAGCAGAAGATTACCAGCTGCTGATGAGAACGAATTGGAAACTGTACGAGGAGCGGTGGCAGTGTTCATTCGCACGTTCGTCCTGGTAGTGAAGTTGTATGGAGCCTTTTCGGTGAGAACTTCTAATTTAAATTTATTTATTTAAATTAGTTAATTATAATTAGGTGAATTAATTATAACTTGTTGATGATGATTGTGTGATGGATGTTATTATGTGAATGGATGTGCATGTAGTTAGATAATACACTGAACACTGGGAAGCGTTATCGACAGTAACGCTTGTGCACAACTGAATTGGTTGTTGTTGATGATAACGATAATTCATTATCATCGTATATATATACGGTTGAATTTATGCTATTGTATGATGCACACACAATACCATGATTATGGGATTATACAGGTGATTGATTTATTCCCCTTCCATATAAACGAAGTGATTTTCTAATATTAAAGATTATCATGTTCAACTTATTTCAATAGGAGATTTTTTTTTTGAAAATTTGATTATGGCTTTATATGTTGTTGAAAACATAACATGATAATATATAATATACACCAGAACGTTCTAGGATGACAGAGAGGATAGTGTCTAGGCTTGGGTTTGGAAATTCAGTTTCCTGCTCTCCCTGGCTATCCCTAACTGGTCCGACAACGGGATGGTAAATTCGAAATCTAATTTGAAATATATTTTGAACTGTTCGAATGATTTGGAAATGTAAATTAAATTTGAAAAGAATTTGAATAATTTATATTTAAATCATTATATGGTTTGAATAGAACGCACTATGATTCAACAATTCGGAAATATTGATTTCAAGTTTTGAATTGATTATTTGAAATAAATTTGACTTGAAATAAAGAACGATGAATTGTAAATGATGATAGTTTTGAAAAGCATTGGGATATTTGGATTTTTAATAATTAAAATCTATTTGATTTAAATGGCTATTTCAATAACAGTACTTTTGGGTAACATTCCAAATATTGTGTTGGTTTGAAATTCATAAGCGTGAACTATTATTTGACTATAAGAATGATTATAAAATAGTTCAAAGATTTTTAAAGTATTGAAATATTTATATGATATGGAAATGGTTTTTCCAAATTTAAATTTTGGATATGGTCGGAGATAAATCTTCGGATGTTCGATATTTATTCGGTAGATGAAAACTCTTATTATCTGAGGAATTTAAGAGGTAAATTCACCGTTATTCCTCTTATAATATGATTTGGATACGGAAATTTATATTTAATATAAGTTGACGGTATTTCCATCCAGATCGAATGTCGAAGAATTGAATAAATCTTTTAATTAAAGATATGGGTTTCTCCACCTGATTGAAATATGTTAGATAGAAATAATCTTCGATATTTGGTATAAATTTCATGGTGTAAATGAATACTATCTGGGAATTTGAAAGATATTATTATATCGTTATTCCACTTATGGTATTCGTCGATTATGAGGATTTATATCAAATATGAGTGGATAAAAATTTCTGTGTAATTTATGATTTAATATCGATTGATTTGGGTTTGTCGTGAATCATATCTTTAATAATATCATTCTTGAAAACCGATCAGATTGAATGGTGGAAATTCATATCGAAATTTGAGATTTAATCAAATCTTGGATTTGAGATAAGAAATTGAAGCGGAGTTAAAAATCTTGGATTTCAAAGAAGATTTTAAAATGATAATGAGATGTATGAAATTTAAAATAATTCAAATCCTGAGTTATATATGAATTGATAATCATTTGGAAGGAGATTTGAATCGAAAAGCCTGTGTAAACCATAGCTACTGTTTTAAAGTACGCTCGTTACTTGGAAAGACCGGGATCGAATATATGTTCGAAAACTATTCCAAGTAATAATACGACGTTATGAAGCAATTCAAGACTCGGTAAATGACGAATGAAGACCGGGAATATTTAAATTTGTTTAGATTGATTGTTGATTAATGTCTCGGTTAGGTAGGCCACCGATACGAGGTATGAGTTACATGAGACCTGAACATATTTAAGTATTTTCGGGTTGTTGTTCCGTTCAGACCCAGAGCGGATTGGTATGGATGGTGTGTCTGACGTTGAAATTGACCGCATAGCACTGATTTCCGTTAATGTATATCGGATTTGTGGCAATATATTATCCTCGTCTCTAATTCATATGAACTTAGAGGGTATGCATTGATTGAAATCAGTGATATGTCGTGAATTGTCAATGTGGCATACCTAAGTTATGAAACGAGCTAGTGATGATCAAAGAATGTCTTATCGAAGCATCGCTTTGTGCATGACGTGACATCGTCAAACCTCACACCCCGGATTTGATTAGAAACTGGCGGTTAGGTTTTATACTTATATATGAATTGATGATGAAGTTGTGCAGCAGTGGGAAACCACTTATGAACCTGGGGAAGTTGGGTATGTTCGGGGGGCCGTGTCTGGTCGAAAACCGTTGATTTGCCCTGACGATGTGTAGTCGGTGTCCGCGTACGGTCGAAAAAGCCGTTGAGGCACTTCATTTTGTATCCCTGATTGATCTTTCGTGCCAGGAATCATCAAGTTGGAAACCCAAATTTCTTACGCGAGCCATACGATTTTGATTGTATATATATATATATGGCAACATATATTATGGGGTATATGCTGTCTAGGATTAATACATTTACTTGCGAAATGTTTTCCACACTATATATATTATGGTATTGAAGAGAATTTTTTCGTATGAAAGCATATTTGGTTGTCATAAGATAAAACTCGCCCATCTGGTGTGCGCTTGCATTGTGTGATGTGGGACGAGCTTATCATAACTTCATTTTCGAAAGACATTGCGCATTTATATGCACGGGTATTCACATGGAGTAAATCCGTTCCGCGTTAGCGGCGTGATCCGGTGAAGTTCCCAACTTTAAAAAATGAATCCTAAATAACAACTGTTTGAGTTCTCACACCAGTCCCACGACTGACCTGGAGTTATTGTTCCCTCACCTAAACTCTGGGTGCCCATGATTTTTCGCACGGGCAGCCAGTATTTTAGTTTTGCAGTTATGGATCGCTGGAGCAGGATTTAGAGCGCTTTTAGAGTTGGAGTCTACGATAGAATTGAAGCTTCCGCTGTGTTTTGATCTTCCGCTGAGAGTAAAGTTATTTTCTTTTCTTCCGTTGTGTATATATTTGTAACTCTGATATTCTATGTAACTCTGATGTAACATTGTAATTTGCAATGAAAGTCCTGTTATTTTGTTTAATATATGTATGTACCCATAACAATTCGTCTTTGTGAACGGTTTAAGTTGGTTTAATTACCGGCGAGAATCGAGCAAAAAGGCGGGTCGTTACAGTTGGTATCAGAGCTTTGGTTATACAAAGCTATGGGGTACGTACATATTTGGACAAAAGAATAGGACTCCTCAGAGTTATATTATCTCATTAGAGATAGGGTTAGAAATACCCTAGAATGAGATTTCGGAATATTATGACGGGGAAAGCGAATTTTGAAACCTATATAAGGTATTTTTGAACAAGTAAATCATTTTGAAACGATGATAATTTGAAATATAATTTGAAATATATTTGGAAATAAGGATTTCGAGTGTTTTATTCGACGTCACAATTGGACTATTGAGTATATAGGGATTTTGGATATACGCCTAGCTAACGTATATACGAAGTCCGATGTATACTAGATAGATATAGAGTCACACTCTAGTCGCTTGAGGATGATTTTACTGATGACCATGGCACCATCAGTAGTTATTTTCGAGGTTCGAAAGTGGGATGACTATATAGTTCCAGTTAAGACGTGGGGGAAATACTTAAACTACTTTAGTATGTTTAAAATATTAAAAAGAATTTAATGTAAGGAAAATAGGTTATAACCATAAAAGGTATTATAATCTTCGAAGAATAAGTTAATGTAAGTGATAGATTTGAAATTAATGCCTAGCATGAATTGTAAAGGATGAAATGCAAGTTAAACTATTTCAGTTGTAAGTATATTTTAGCAAATCTAAACCCCTCAAGAAATTATAAAGTAATTTAACTTAAGTGAAGAAGCTATTTAAAGATGATTTAAATAGTAGCGAACATCGAACTAGGAAGAAAACTATTGTGTAAGTGATTCAAATAAAAATATTTAAAGGGTAATCGTTTATGACGCAAATAAAAACAGAACTTGAGGTAAGACTTACTCAAGAGAAAGTTAATGAAAGTTAAGTGATCCAAGAATAAATAACTTATATTTGTATCCTTTATGCGCTCGACTTTCCTACCTTGGCCTAAGTTAGCTTCATCAATTGAATTCAAATCGTTTATTAGTGGGTTTTGAAAAAAAATGTTAAGATTAATATTTGGAAACAAACCTAGCCTGAACATGTATACACATAATCAGAGTGCGCAGTGGAAGCGTGATGGTATTTTAAATAAAGCTGTTTTAAGGGTTTTTTTTTCTTTTTCGGCCAGTTGAGTAAGGTTAATTTTCTAAATGAAATTTGATACTTAAACAGGAATGAAAAGAGTTATATATATTTTGAATGTTAAAGTGGATTTAGAAAAGCGTTATTCGATTTGGTGAATACGAAACTAAAATATGAATATTAAATGAGTATAAGTTTAAATGGGTTGATATGAGATTGGAAACGATTGGGAATAAAAAAAAATTTGAAATAGAATGGATGTTTCGGAAATATAATTCTATCTCTTCCCTTATCGCTGGGTTTTACTCGACCCATTGTCATCTTTTGAATATCACCCTGAATTGTCGTGCTTGAAATTTAACTGTCCAACTTTGTCCCTGAATTCTTCCTTTTGCCCTGCTCTGATAAAGCCATGGATAAGTGAATTAATTTGGATTTGAAACTAGTATTTTGAATTACCTCTTAAATTGAACTTGAATATGTATTAAGAGCAATAGAATTTCTAATACTGAATTTAGCCAAGATGATATTTTGCAGGATAATTGAATGATTAAGGAAAGGATTATTCGAGAATTTAGATTTCTAATTTAAACACTTGGTCTTATAAGTGATAAGAAAATCATGAGTTCCTTAAGAGTAAGTTAGAAAGATAATTTCCAAAGTATAAAAATTTTCTTAGGGACGTAGACCTCTAAGTACTAGACAATATCTATCCTAGTTTCTCCTTAATGGTAGAAGTAGAAGCTCTGAGTCTAACTCAGAGAATTTGATTTTTAAACACGACCCGTGACGACCCTAGTAATCACGAGATTATAAAAGTTTCCTTGGACTCTACCTTTAGTAAGGATTAGAGAGAGTACCTTGAGAATGATATGAGCCTTGGTTGTGATCATTACACTTCAGATATGTTAAGAAAGAAATGGGATTGGAGGAAGAAAATAGTTCGAGTAGCGGAGTCAGTGATCGTTGGCTTGTTCGTCCTGATAGGTTGAGGGAGAAATTCGAATTTAAAATTTGTAAAGGAATTTAAATTTACTCGACTTCCTTTTCGAGGACGAAAAGTTCCTAAGGGGGGGTGAATGTAACATCCCAGAATTTTAACTAAGTCTGATTTGGATTTTTATTTATATAATTTTGATTTTCTGAATATAAATTTATTTTATAAGGATTGAATATGATTTTTTTTAGTATCTTGTTTTATTTTATATGATTTTTGAGAAAAACTTATTTAAAATTATATTTAATCTATAAGATTTTATGTTAAGTAATAATATTTTCTGATTTTGGTAATATTGATTATAAAATATGAATTTAGTAAAGGATAATTTATTTTATGATTTTACTAGAATGATTATTATTATTTTATTTATTTTGAGAAACTAGAATGGAAATTATAAAGTGTATAAAGATTTGTTGTGTAGAAAAATCTCATTTAGATAAGTTGTTTTTTTTTGTATACGTATATAATAGTATAAGAATGATTTTTATTTTTATTTGGATACATTATAATGATGTTTACAAAATATGTAAGGATTGTTAAGTATAAAATTTCTAAGTTATAGAACCTTAAGTAATAGTTTGGTTACATTCATTGGAAGCTTGCTACACCTATAAGTGTTACTTAGTGTAGCTAAAAATAAGATTTTTTTTAAATAAATAATGGGTTTATTTTGGAAGACATGCATTAGTTGAATTTTTAATATTAATTAGGTGGCATCATGCATGAGCCTTGTATGGCAAGTGTCATTCATTTAAAAATAGAAATTTAACATTTTCTTTTTCCTGGAAATTTAAAACCCTCTATATCTCACGATGTACTCACTTTCTTCTTCCTTATTCAAGCTCCAGTAAATGAAACTTCTTCTTCTTCAAAAAAAAAAAATCCAAACCTTCTAATCCAATTGAGTTTAGCCCAAAATAATTCATGAAAGTTGGCTGTATCACCGTTTATGATTTTTAGAAATCGTCGGATTCATATTTCATCTATTTTTGAGAGAGAATTCGTAGAATTACAGTAAGGGGAAAATGGGTTCAAAGAGTTCGAAAATTAAATTCTCCCAATCCGCTTAAAATTGATCGACGCCGTATGCGTCGTTGAGATCAACGGATGGTGTAGTATTTTTGGTGCGAGTTTCGAGTGATTCGGTGACGATGATTCGGAAAGTTCGAAATTAGGGTTAATGCTAATCGAAGAAAGAAGCGATGATAGACAAATCGAAGAGTGGCGTTGTAATCAGCATGGAAAGGGCTTCGATGGGAAGTTTTTCGGTGGAATTCAGAGTGAAAAGATGTCGATGTTTTGTTAAGGTGCGTACGGTTCCTGCTGTCGGTCGACGTGGTCGGATTTTGAATAAGGGGAACGGGATTGCGATGAGGTGGTGTAATCGAATGAGAAGGAGAAGAGGGACTTGTCCATGGTCTCGGATCTTAAATTCGGTGGAGAGGTGGACGCGCGCATATGCACGGCGTGCACGTTCAAATGGGTTCCAGGAGGTTTAACGCAAGGAAATAAGGAGGAGAGGAAGATGAAGTAAGGAGATGGGTCGCGGTTTGAACGTGAAGAGTAAATGGGCTTTGGGCCTTCTCTATTTGGGTATGATTTAATTTATTTTTGTTTAAATTAGTTAAACTTTAAAAGCTAATATCTCACTCGTCTTAAACCGGATTTGCTCGCCGTCAGAGGCGTTAGAACCGTATCTGAAAATAGAACCCAACGATATATAATTTTGATAATTTTGGTTAAGTACGGATTTATATAAAATGGAATATCCTTATAAAAAGAAAAGGAAAAGAAAAAAATGAATGAACATTTATATTAATTTAATTTTGATATAAAATCAGCAGAAGATTACCAGCTGCTGATGAGAACGAATTGGAAACTGTACGAGGAGCGGTGGCAGTGTTCATTCGCATGTTCGTCCTGGTAGTGAAGTTGTATGGATCCTTTTCGGTGAGAACTTCTAATTTAAATTTATTTATTTAAATTAGTTAATTATAATTAAGTGAGTTAATTATAACTTGTTGATGATGATTGTGTGATGGATGTTATTATGTGAATGGATGTGCATGTAGTTAGATAATACACTGAACACTGGGAAGCGTTATCGACAGTAACGCTTGTGCACAACTGAATTGGTTGTTGTTGATGATAACGATAATTCATTATCATCGTATATATATATATGGTTGAATTTATGATGTTGTATGATGCACACACAATACCATGATTATGGGATTATACAGGTGATTGATTTATTCCCCTTCCATATAAACGAAGTGATTTTCTAATATTAAAGATTATCATGTTCAACTTATTTCAATAAGAGATTTTTTTTTTGAAAATTTGATTATGGATTTATATGTTGTTGAAAACATAACATGATAATATATAATATACACCAGAACGTTCTAGGATGACAGAGAGGATAGTGTCTAGGCTTGGGTTTGGAAATTCAGTTTCCTGCTCTCCCTGGCTATCCCTAACTGGTCCGACAACGGGATGGTAAATTCGAAATCTAATTTGAAATATATTTTGAACTGTTCAAATGATTTGGAAATGTAAATTAAATTTGAAAATAATTTGAATAATTTATATTTAAATCATTATATGGTTTGAATAGAATGCACTATGATTCAACAATTCGGAAATATTGATTTCAAGTTTTGAATTGATTATTTGAAATAAATTTGACTTGAAATAAAGAACGATGAATTGTAAATGATGATAGTTTTGAAAAGCATTGGGATATTTGGATTTTTAATAATTAAAATCTATTTGATTTAAATGGCTATTTCAATAACAGTACTTTTGGGTAACATTCCAAATATTGTGTTGGTTTGAAATTCATAAGCGTGAACTATTATTTGACTATAAGAATGATTATAAAATAGTTCGAAGATTTTTAAAGTATTGAAATATTTATATGATATGGAAATGGTTTTTCCAAATTTAAATTTTGGATATGGTCGGAGATAAATCTTCGGATGTTCGATATTTATTCGGTAGATGAAAACTCTTATTATCTGAGGAATTTAAGAGGTAAATTCACCGTTATTCCGCTTATAATATGAGTTGGATACGGAAATTTATATTGAATATAAGTTGACGGTATTTCCATCCAGATTGAATGTCGAAGAATTGAATAAATCTTTTAATTAAAGATATGGGTTTCTCCACCTGATTGAAATATGTTAGATAGAAATAATCTTCGATATTTGGTATAAATTTCAAGGTGTAAATGAATACTATCTGAGAATTTGGAAGATATTATTATATCGTTATTCCACTTATGGTATTCGTCGATTATGAGGATTTATATCAAATATGAGTGGATAAAAATTTCTGTGTAATTTATGATTTAATATCGATTGATTTGGGTTTGTCGTGAATCATATCTTCAATAATATCATTCTTGAAAATCGATCAGATTGAATGGTGGAAATTCATATCGAAATTTGAGATTTAATCAAATCTTGGATTTGAGATAAGAAATTGAAGCGGAGTTAAAAAACTTGGATTTCAAAGAAGATTTTAAAATGATAATGAGATGTATGAAATTTAAAATAATTCAAATCCTGAGTTATATATGAATTGATAATCATTTGGAAGGAGATTTGAATCGAAAAGCCTGTGTAAACCATAGCTACTGTTTTAAAGTACGCTCGTTACTTGGAAAGACCGGGATCGAATATATATTCGAAAACTATTCCAAGTAATAACACGACGTTATGAAGCAATTCAAGACTCGGTAAACGACGAATGAAGACCGGGAATATTTAAATTTGTTTAGATTGATTGTTGATTAATGTCTCGGTTAGGCAGGCCACCGATACGAGGTATGAGTTACATGAGACCTGAACATATTTAAGTATTTTCGGGTTGTTGTTCCGTTCAGACCCAGAACGGATTGGTATGGATGGTGTGTCTGACGTTGAAATTGACCGCATAGCACTGATTTCCGTTAATGTATATCGGATTTGTGGCAATATATTATCCTCGTCTCTAATTCATATGAACTTAGAGGGTATGCATTGATTGAAATCAGTGATATGTCGTGAATTGTCAATGTGGCATACCCAAGTTATGAAACGAGCTAGTGATGATCAAAGAATGGCTTATCGAAGCATCGCTTTGTGCATGACGTGACATCGTCAAACCTCACACCCCGGATTTGATGAGAAACTGGCGGTTAGGTTTAATACTTATATATGAATTGATGATGAAGTTGTGCAGCAGTGGGAAACCACTTATGAACCTGGGGAAGTTGGGTATGTTCGGGGGGCCGTGTCTGGTCGAAAACCGTTGATCTGCCCTGACGATGTGTAGTCGGTGTCCGCGTACGGTCGAAAAAGCCGTTGAGGCACTTCGTTTTGTATCCCTGATTGATCTTTCGTGCCAGGAATCATCAAGTTGGAAACCCAAATTTCTTACGCGAGCCATACGTTTTTGATTGTATATATATATATGGCAACATATATTATGGGGTATATGCTGTCTAGGATTAATACATTTACTTGCGAAATGTTTTCCACACTATATATATTATGGTATTGAAGAGAATTTTTTCGTATGAAAGCATATTTGGTTGTCATAAGATAAAACTCGCCCATCTGGTGTGCGCTTGCATTGTGTGATGTGGGACGAGCTTATGATAGCTTCATTTTCAAAAGACATTGCGCATTTATATGCATGGGTATTCACATGGAGTAAATCCGTTCCGCGTTAGCGGCGTGATCCGGTGAAGTTCCCAACTTTAAAAAATGAATCCTAAATAACAACTGTTTGAGTTCTCACACCAGTCCCACGACTGACCTGGAGTTATTGTTCCCTCACCTAAACTCTGGGTGCCCATGATTTTTCGCACGGGCAGCCAGTAATTTAGTTTTGCAGTTATGGATCGCTGGAGCAGGATTTAGAGCGCTTTTAGAGTTGGAGTCTACGATAGAATTGAAGCTTCCGCTGTGTTTTGATCTTCCGCTGAGAGTAAAGTTATTTTCTTTTCTTCCGTTGTGTATATATTTGTAACTCTGATATTCTATGTAACTCTGATGTAACATTGTAATTTGCAATGAAAGTCCTGTTATAGTGTTTAATATATGTATGTACCCATAACAATTTGTCTTTGTGAACGGTTTAAGTTGGTTTAATTACCGGCGAGAATCGAGCAAAAAGGCGGGTCGTTACACTTTCTTCTCTAAATTGTGAGTATGATGATCTTAACAAGATTATTATTAAACTAATTAGATTAAGTTATGAATGGATTATAAGTGAATGATGTGGATTGTCATATATGTTGTTGTAAACCTTATGCTATCATGTATGTTGTAAATCCTATGTTATGTGATGATGATATCCTATATGTTGTAAATCATGCTATGATGATATTGTATAGGTTGAAATTTTCTATGCTAAATTGTGATAAATCATACATGTTATAAAGTCATGATGTTATTATCTATGCTAATTAGTTCATGTTAATCAAGTCATAATGTTGATATTATTTGGGCTATGTTGATGACAAATCATGTATGCAAGTTTAGATTGATTAGTAAAGATTATGAACATGTGCCATGACATCTATTTAGATCTAGAATTATGCTATGACATGGGTGAGTTCTATGTGTTAGATGCTAGTTCACACCATCATTATGTTGCATAAAACCCCATATGCAAGTTTATACATGAATTCGGGTTATGATCATATCATGTAAATCGTGACATTTAACAAGTTGACACCTTTAGATCCATAACATGTGTAGTTTTGTAACACCCCACCTCCGCCAGGGTCACTCACAAAGGAATGCACTAGGTTTGGAGGGACATTATTGGTAAACATGCACAGAAATATTACAAGACAGAACATATAAAACATCGGAAGTAAAACAAATTTTCATTTCTTTATAAACAGTAAAGCCTTTTTACAACAGATTACATAGAAACCTGTCTTGCAATAGTAAAGAAGCAATAAACCTTTTCATAAATTATTCCCCAAGTAAAGCAGTAAAGCAGCCATAGCCCATGGAAGTTCAAGCCATACATGATGACCTTCAAGCAGAAGAGGTCCGAACTAACAACAGTATTTCCTCCCTGAAAACCTGGGGGGGGGCGGGGGGGGGGAACGGAAGACAAAGAGGCGAAAGAAAACGGGGCCAGTCATAAAGACTGGTAAGTCCTATCTACTTCCAGCATAAAAACAGGTATAGGTAACATGACATGCATAAACTGAAAATAAACATAAGGATGACGACAAGATAGATAAACTAAACCAAGATAACAGGGTGAACTACGGTATCAAGATAAACTAAGGTATCATGATAAACTACGGTGTCAAGGTAAATCAAAGTATCACATCGTCAGGTTTCTATCAAGTATAATATCCCAAGGTATCTATCATGTATATTTGCTCTGCACCTCCCGTACTAGTATCCCAACCCGTGTCATGAGTTAACTATAAAATGTCCCTTGACCAAAGTCATGAAATGGTCCATGTCAACCTAATATATCGCATACATAGGTTTTCCTAACTCGTATGTTTCTTTCCATGTATAAGTTCAGTTCTTTGCCGTAGGCCGTACGGGCTTTCCCATGTAAATCTATACCACCTCAACGTAGTACCATTTTTATCCTTGAAGTTGTTTTGGACTGCTACCCTTGATCTGGTTATGTTTTCTTACCATGAACTATCGCGTGTTCACCTAGGATTTATGCCACCTAGGACCGCTAGGGATTATGCTACCTAATGAACGTTTTAGTATCTCGGTTTGGGTTTTAGCCACCTAGGGCTACTAGGGATTATGCTACCCGTCAACCACCCCCTTTTTCCCACGTAAGCACCGTGAATCGTTTTTCCATGTCTAACTGCACATGTATCTCAATGTGCCATCCGAGTCCCGTGCCAGGGCAAATCAAGAAATACGAGACTCGGTCGGGAGCTTTAAGTCGTCTGCCGAATGCAGATATCAAGGTCTGTTTTTGTATCCATGGCTATGGTCCCACGTGACCCCTCCCTCAACTACTGAAAGGCAATCCAAGAAAAATCATGCACGAGAACTATACTCCGACCCCCTATGCCCCACTTACCTATTGGCCAACCTCACCCATAACTCGATAGCAAGTATATGGTCTGTTGGGAGTTCTCTGCCTTTCCGTATACGTACATGATTGAATAAAGATGGTAGGTAGTCGACGACGCGCTATCCAGGGCAAAAATCAAGTATCGTCGACTCCACGCTAATCCATCCCCATCTTTAGGTTGCTCGCACAGCAACCAAGGCATACTCTTGGTTCTTCTACCGCAGACCTTAACCTCTGTGAGCCCAGGCGGATCATCTGCAACCTCACAGAGGGATACCAAGAGTACCCTCACGTCCCCCGAAGCTACTGCTTCGTCACCCAGTTCGTTGGAGCCTTTATCTAAGTCAGATAATTTGCTCCTCCTCGTGTGTTTAAGCGATGACCTACCGTATCGGGTTACTCATCTATCTGTGAACTGGTCCAAATCCCTTGACTAAGAATTATTACTTAGTTATCCTAAACTAAGGTTTATCACTTAGTTCCCTTTCCCGTTATCCTTGTTAACTACGATTTTCCACCTAGTCCCCTGAACTAGGGTTTTGTCTAATGGGTTAAGTGTTGTCATTCCAGTTCATGACTTAACCCGCCTACGAATCATGTCAAGATTGGCTAAGTATTTAAGCTCAAGACTTAGCCCTACAAGTTGGTTAATGATTAACATAGAAATGTGTTTATTTTATGCTCGTATATTTTATCTTTTGTAAATAAATAAATGATACTTTGGTTACTTTTGTATGTTTTTACAGGATGTCAAGAAATGCCTCTTCCGTTTCAAATTAAAGGCCAACTACAGATAAAAAGCTACTTCCCCGTACTAAAGTCATCTCAATCACAAAAGACGTCGTAGCTCACTGGTAAAGGCATAGGAATTGGTGCTGAGAGACCCGAGTTCGAACCCCGTCGAGCTCACTTTTTGCCAAAGAACAGAACACGTTCACACTGGCCCTTTGCTTTGAGGAACATTTGGATTAGTGTTATGTTATATATATACATACACATATTCATGTGTATGTATTTATGATGTGCACCAATTAACATTTCAGCAATAGCCATATTCTTATCATGGAATTAAATTCAAATCATTCAATTTCAATTAGAAGAATTTCTGATTGAATTGCTGCCAAGAAAAGATCAATTGTGAAGATTTTATCCTTTGTTGCCTTTGGAGTCTAATAAGCATCCCTGTTTGGAAGAATTAATTATATGCAATCTTTTATCAATCAATTAGCCACATGGGAGAATTGAGAGATATGGAAAATATTTACCATGATATGCCCAGATTTTCTCCAATCAAGCTGAGTCAAGGAAGGCAAGAGATATTCATGAATGAGGAGGCCCATTTATTCATAGACCTAATTATGGTTTTCCCATTCTCATCTATAAATATGTGTTGTAACCATTGTAAAAAATCATTCATTCTTCTGTACTCTCTTTTAGTTTTAATAAAGCTTTCTTTTCTTTAGTTTCTGCATTTTATTTTCATGGCAAATTGTGTTGTCTAGTCAATTAGATTTGCTAGAACACAATTTGCTATTGCTTCTATTTTCTTACTAGTGATTGACCGTCTGATTAGATTCAGCGGTAATCCTAGTTTTTATTTTCAGTTGTTGATTTCTTTTCTGCAATTTTATTTCCAGTGGTCTATTTTATTTTAATCATTGAATTTATTACAGATCCGATTAGATTCGAATCTATAGTGAATTTAATTGCAACTTTTATTCGTAGTTTCAATTTTTATTTTGCTTTGCGAAAAAAATCAACCTCTAAGCTTTGTCTAACTCGCCCAAGAGATTAGATAAATAATTGATTTAATTCACCTCCCTGTGTTCGACCTGTATGTTACACACCTGTATGCTTGCAGAATTATTTTAAAATATCGCGCTTTTCTAATTCATAGACTAGCGACGATCAGAAATATTTTAAAAGACCCTGGTTGCCCTACGATTGATTGCAAAATAGGAAACACCCACATCTCTCGTGCCCTACTCGACCTTGGTGCCAGTGTCAACCTTCTCCCTTATACTGTCTATCGTCAACTTGGACTAGGGGAGATTAAACCAACAAACATCACACTTCAACTAGCCGATCGATATGTCAAAAAGCCATTGGGAATTATCGAAGACGTCTTGATACAAATCGAACAGTTTTACTTCCCTGTCGATTTTATAGTTCTAGAAACAGAGCCTGTCTCAAATCCCAACGTTCAAATACCATTGATCTTAGGACGCCCTTTCTTAGCAACCTCTAATGTTGTCATCAATTGTAGGAATGGTCAGCTTCGACTTTCCTTCGGGCACCTAACCATTGAGCTAAACATCTTTAATCTCAACAAGCAACCTAGGGATTTTGAGATCGATGAAATTGACATGATTCAAACCACAGTTGATGAAACCTCTAGTGACACTTCTGAAGCCTTGAAAATGTGTCTCGAGCATTTCGACTCCGATTTCGATGAACTCGAATACATTTCTGAACTAAACAAAATTCTTGACTCCGACACTTCGCCGCCTGAATCTAACCAAGGAATGTTGACCAATGTTGATACACAAGAACTTCCTAAGTTAGACCTCAAACCCTTGCCACCAGACCTTAAGTATGCCTACCTAGACTCTTCAAAAACTTTTCCCGTAATCTTGGCTTTCGATCTTATCGAGGACCAAGAAGAAAAACTTTTGGATATCTTGCGGGAAAATAAAGACGCCTTGGGGTGGGAAATTAGCGATATAAAAGGAATTAGCCCATCAATTGTGGAACATCGCATACATTTAGTTGATGAGGCTAAACCCACCCGTGAGGCTCAAAGGCGATTAAACCCGAACATGAGAGAAGTGGTCAAGGAGGAGATAATCAAATGTCTAGACAATAATATCATCTATCCCATCTCTGATAGTACTTGGGTGAGTCCGGTACAAGTTGTACCAAAGAAGTCGGGAGTCACAGTGATCAAAAACGACAGTAATGAACTCGTCCCAACAAAAATCAAAACCAAATGGCGTGTGTGTATCGACTATCGGAAGCTTAACTCAGCCACACGAAAAGACCATTTTCCCTTGCCTTTTATTGACCAAATGCTCGAACGTTTAGCAGGACATGAGTACTACTGTTTTCTCGATGGATACTCTGGCTATAACCAAATTCCTGTTGCTTTAGAAGATCAACATAAGACCACCTTTACTTGTCCCTTTGGAACCTTTGCTTATCGTAGCATGCCTTTTGGTCTTTGTAATGCCCCCGCGACTTTCCAAAGGTGTATGATGAGTATTTTCTCTGATATGGTGGAAGAATACTTGGAAATATTCATGGACGATTTTTCAATATATGGATCATCTTTTTCCCAATGTCTCACTCATCTAGAACTTGTCCTCAAACGTTGTAAGGAGAAATCACTCGTGCTTAATTGGGAAAAATGTCACTTTATGGTAAAAAGGGGGGTAATTCTAGGTCATGTCGTCTCCAAAGATGGCCTAGAAGTCGATAAATCCAAAATCGATTTGATTGCTAATTTACCTCCTCCTAAGTCTGTCAAAGATGTTCGTTCATTTCTTGGCCATGCAAGATTCTATAGAAGATTCATTAAGGATTTCTCAAAAATTTCAAAACCTCTCTCGAATTTACTTGCCAAAGACGTAAAGTTTGAATTTTCCAATGATTGCAGAACATCTTTTGAAACTCTTAAATCACTCTTGACCACAACTCCCATCATTCAACCTCCTGATTGGACTCAACCCTTTGAACTTATGTGCGACGCTTCTGACTTTGCAATTGGAGCCATCTTGGGTCAGCGAATTGATAAACTCCCTCGAGTCATTTACTACGCTAGCAAAACCTTAAACGAGGCCCAATTGAATTACTCATCTACTGAAAAGGAATTTTTGGTAGTTGTCTTCGCTCTTGAGAAATTCAGACCATATCTCATAGGATCCAAAGTCATAGTTTACACTGACCATGCTGCCCTACGATATTTGCTTTCTAAAAAGGATGCCAAGGCCCGCTTGATTTGTTGGATCCTTCTTCTTCAAGAATTCGATATAGAAATACGAGATAAAAAGGGTTCTGAAAATGTCGTAGCTGATCATCTCTCTCGAATTGTGCACGAAAATGATAACGACACCCAAATCGATGACTATTTTCCTGACGAACAACTCCTTTCGATCTCTAACACCCCTTGGTACGCTGACATTGTGAATTATCTTGTCACACAACAAATGCCCGCTGAATGGTCGAAATAAGATAAACAAAAATTTCTCTCGGAAGTTCGGAACTTCTATTGGGACGACCCATATCTTTTCAAATACTGTCCCGACCAAATCATTCGAAGGTGTGTGCCTGATCATGAACACCAAAGTATTCTCTCCTTCTCACATGACCATGCTTGTGGCGGTCATTTTGGCGCAAGAAAAACTGCTGCAAAAGTTTTGCAAAGTGGTTTTTATTGGCCCACACTCTTCCGTGACGCTTTCGAATTTTGCTCTAAATGTGAGCGATGTCAAAGAACGGGTCGAATCTCTAAGTGAAACATGATGCCTCTCAACCCCATTTTAGTGATTGAGTTATTCGATGTTTGGGGCATCGATTTCATGGGACCGTTCCCTAATTCATTTGGGAATCTTTACATCTTGCTTGCGGTAGATTATGTCTCAAAATGGGTTGAAGCCATTCCGACCAAAACCAACGACAACAAGGTTGTTGTCAAATTCCTCAAAGAAAACATCTTTTCACGCTTTGGCACACCTCGAGCTATCATTAGCGATAATGGCACTCACTTCTGTAATCGTGCTTTCGAGTCCTTGCTCAAGAAATACTCAATCACACACAAGCTGTCGACCCCCTACCATCCACAAACTAGTGGGCAAGTAGAAGTCTCCAATAGACAAATCAAACAAATTCTTGAGAAAACCGTGAATTCCAACAGAAAAGATTGGTCCGTAAAACTGATTGATGCACTTTGGGCTTTTCGCACTGCTTATAAAACCAATCTAGGGATGTCACCATACCGATTAGTCTTTGGAAAGGCCTGTCACTTACCTCTTGAATTAGAGCATCGCGCTCTTTGGGCCATAAAATTTTTGAATTTTGACTTAGAAAAAGCCGGCTCACATAGGAAGTTACAAATTTCGGAATTAGAGGAATTAAGAAATGAGGCATATGAAAATGCGGAAATCTACAAAGAAAGAACCAAAGCCCAACACGACAAAAACATACTTCGTAAGGAATTCAACGTAGATCAAAAAGTTCTTTTATACGACTCTAGACTTCACTTGTTTCCAGGAAAACTCAAATCTCGATGGACTGGACCTTATGTCGTGAAAACAGTATACCCTCATGGAGCGGTTGAAATTGAAAATCCTAGGGATGGAAAAGTCTTCAAAGTAAACGGTCAACGACTGAAACCATTTTTGGAATTCGAGCAATATGACGAAGATGACTCTATCGATCTGCATGATCATCCACCATGAAATCAGGTGGTACACGTTCTTTTTCTTTTATTTTTATTTTTCATTTTTTTAATTTTATTTTTGTTTTTCTGCCTTAGACAGTTGGGACACTGTCTCAATCAAGTGTGGGGGGGGGGGGAGTCTGCATTTCATCCATTTTCATTTTTCTTTGTTTTTATTTCTTTTTATTTTCAGCCATTTAAGTAGGACCATCATACATTTTAGATTGTAGTAACATACCATAATTTTTTTTATTTCTTTGTTTTTATTTCTTTTTATTTTCAGCCATTTAAGTAGGACCATCATACATTTTAGATTGTAGTAACATACCATATATTTTTTTTGATACATGACTCATTTTCAATTGATACATCAAAATAAGTTTACAATTTTTAGCCAGTTGAAAGTATTTTTCTCTCTCAACTTAGATCGAATGGGAAATATAATGAGAAGTTTAATTTTGAGGGATAATATAGTGTAACCGGTACATAGGGAGATTCTTAGGTGATGGCCATGAAATCTATTCTATATTGTAGACTTTGTTTAAATAAGTGGAGGACTTAAAATACTTATATTGGCTTTTCAAATCTTTAAAACTAAGTTGTGTTAAGTTGAATTCGCGTAACTCTCTTTTGTGCTTATATTTTCGATAATAATAATAATAGTATTCCAAGGGTATCCAACATTGCTTGTATATCGAGCGTTGGTGTGCAAACCCGCCAAGCTCTATCCGACACGTTGTTGACAAAGTCAAAGTTGGAATATCTTGGTCTCATTTTATGAGATTGGACACCTAAGGATTACCGACATGTTGTTGACAAAGTCAAAGTCGGTCTGCACAATCCGCCAAGCTCTTTACCTACTCTCCGTTAGTCCGCGAGGCAGTGCATGGGTGGTAAACCTTGGTCTTTTTAGTTAGGTGTATGTACTTAATCATAAATCTTAAAATTTTATGGAATAAAGAATAAGCGATGATACCCAAACACTTCCTTGACCTTATTGATTTGACTAGCCATACATGAGAAAATTAGAATACCACTTTGCAAACTGTGCCAAGCAAACTAAGAATTTATTTCATGGCTGCACTATGTTATCGACCGAACTAACTGGCCAAACTGGAATTTCACATTTGAAAACTTGATCTATATTGAAAATTTGTGACAAGTCGAGGTATCTAAAGTAAAATCAACTGACTAGAAATTGTTAACTTAAATTGTTGTACCACTTTCCTGAAACAAGTCGTGTTTTCATTTTTCGTTTTTATTTGCATATGTCCATTGCATTCATGTAGCTTCATTAGAATCATAGCATATTACATTTGGATTTTGTGGGTAGTATCCGCTGAAAACCCTCATGAGACACCACTCGTCCGACTAGGGACACCTAGAGGTTTAACGGCTTGTTGCATACGCTCAATGCAATCGTGTTTCCTACGAAAGTGTGACCTATCTAGTTTAGTTTTTCATTTTTTGTTTTACTCGAGGACGAGTAAAAGATAAGTGTGGGGGTATTTGATTAACATAGAAATGTGTTTATTTTATGCTCGTATATTTTATCTTTTGTAAATAAATAAATGATACTTTGGTTACTTTTGTATGTTTTTACAGGATGTCAAGAAATGCCTCTTCCGTTTCAAATTAAAGGCCAACTACAGATAAAAAGCTACTTCCCCGTACTAAAGTCATCTCAATCACAAAAGATGTCGTAGCTCACTGGTAAAGGCATAGGAATTGGTGCTGAGAGACCCGAGTTCGAACCCCGTCGAGCTCACTTTTTGCCAAAGAACAGAACACGTTCACACTGGCCCTTTGCTTTGAGGAACATTTGGATTAGTGTTATGTTATATATATACATACACATATTCATGTGTATGTATTTATGATGTGCACCAATTAACATTTCAGCAATAGCCATATTCTTATCATGGAATTAAATTCAAATCATTCAATTTCAATTAGAAGAATTTCTGATTGAATTGCTGCCAAGAAAAGATCAATTGTGAAGATTTTATCCTTTGTTGCCTTTGGAGTCTAATAAGCATCCCTGTTTGGAAGAATTAATTATATGCAATCTTTTATCAATCAATTAGCCACATGGGAGAATTGAGAGATATGGAAAATATTTACCATGATATGCCCAGATTTTCTCCAATCAAGCTGAGTCAAGGAAGGCAAGAGATATTCATGAATGAGGAGGCCCATTTATTCATAGACCTAATTATGGTTTTCCCATTCTCATCTATAAATATGTGTTGTAACCATTGTAAAAAATCATTCATTCTTCTGTACTCTCTTTTAGTTTTAATAAAGCTTTCTTTTCTTTAGTTTCTGCATTTTATTTTCATGGCAAATTGTGTTGTCTAGTCAATTAGATTTGCTAGAACACAATTTGCTATTGCTTCTATTTTCTTACTAGTGATTGACCGTCTGATTAGATTCAGCGGTAATCCTAGTTTTTATTTTCAGTTGTTGATTTATTTTCTACAATTTTATTTCCAGTGTTCTATTTTATTTTAATCATTGAATTTATTACAGATCCGATTAGATTCGAATCTATAGTGAATTTAATTGCAACTTTTATTCGTAGTTTCAATTTTTATTTTGCTTTGCGAAAAAAATCAACCTCTAAGCTTTGTCTAACTCGCCCAAGAGATTAGATAAATAATTGATTTAATTCACCTCCCTATGTTCGACCTGTATGCTACACACCTGTATGCTTGCAGAATTATTTTAAAATATCGCGCTTTTCTAATTCATAGACTAGCGACGATCAGTTAAGTATACCAAGAAGCTCATGACTTAACCCTATTCAATTATCAAGTCAGATTGGTTAAGTATTAGTTTGTCTTGACCCTATCAGATTATCGTGTTAGATTGGTTAAGCATAGATTATCTTAACCCCATCAGATTATCGAGTCGGATTGGTTAAGTATGGGTTAGCTTAACCCCATCCACTAATCGTATTACAATGGTTAAGTATATTTAAACGGTCTTGTGACTTAACCCTATCAAGTTCTCATATTAGATTGGTTAAGTGTAGCTTACTTAACCTCATCAAATCATCATGTATAATTGGTTAAGTATAAGTTACTTAACCCCATCGAATTATCATGTTAAATTGGTTAAGTATTGGTTACTTAACCTCATTGAATTATCATGTTTAGATTGTTTAAGTGTTTAACTTAACCCCACTGAATTATCATGTTAAATTGGTTATGTATTGGTTACTTAACCTCATTGAATTATCATGTTTAGATTGTTTAAGTGTTTAACTTAACCCCATCGAATTACTGTGTTTAGATTAGTTAAGTCTAGGTTAACTTAACTCCATCTAATTACCGTGTTTAGATTAGTTAAGTGTAGGTTACTTAACCCCATCTAATTACCGTGTTTAGATTAGTTAAGTCTAGGTTAACTTAACTCCATCTAATTATCGTGTTTAGATTAGTTAAGTGTAGGTTACTTAACCCCATCTAATTACCGAGTCGGATTAGTTAAGTACGGATTAGCTTAACCCCATCCCCTAACTGTATTTTACGGTTAAGTGTCATTAGTCAGATTTACTTAACCTTATCATGTGGCATTAATTGAATTAATGCACTCTCAACCTCTCACATTAGACGTTGTTGTTGTTACTGGTTACGCTGGGCGGGTCCGGGCAGATTTACACCACAACCTAGACTAACCTTGGGTTTCAAGTGCGATATGACCAACTACCCACATTCGGTCCTATTGTTTGTAGCCACTGGATTTGCCGGGCGGGTCCGGGCAGATTTATGCTACAAACTCAACCCAACCTCGAGTTGGCCACTTCCGTGTTTTTCTACGTGTCATGTTCATGTCAAGTTTAGACCCCTTTTTAAGTCTATGTTTTCATGTAACCCCATGTCAAGTTTTCGTGTCCTATTCACGTTTATTATCATTACATGTTCCATGTAATCCCATGTCAAGTTCATAGCCCATTTTCAAGTTTGCCTAAACTACCCAAAATGTGTCCCCAACGCACATGAAAGCGAATCAACATATTTGGAATAATATGACAAAGATGGGTACAAGATGGCAAAGATGAATCACAAGTTAAACATGGTGAAAATTGAGGCAAAGGTGTTCACATAACTAGCATATTGCATATTGGCCTCAAAACATGCACGATGTCATAAAGGGATTGGCCACAAACATGCACGGTATCATAAGGGGTTTGGCCTCAAACATGCATAATATCATAAGGGGTTTGGCCTCACATAAACATGAAATCATAAGGGGTTTTGGGTTCTTTTACATGCATAAGCCCCAGGTCAAATTCATGCACATATTTCACAAGTCAAAATGGTTCCAAGTGTTCATGCCAACATCCCACAAATAAAGGTTCAATCTTGCATGGCAAACTAAATCCAATGCAACATGAGTAACTTGATTTAGTCACTTAACATAGCCTAAAGTCATAGGTTCAAGCAAAAGAGGCATGACAAGGTTCATATAGGCTAGCATACTTATGTTTATCACATTTTATTCCATGTCACATTAGAACTATCGTTTGTATCTACAAGTAGCTAGCACTTACATAGCATGGCTAAGGGATTATGAGCATGAATCGTCTTGTCGTAGAATCGTCATGAAATTTGCGTAGCAACGTTGATCCACTCCCTTGATTTGAGGTATCAATCTAGCACCTTTGATTCGGATCCGATTTGAATGCATAAGCTCTTGGAGTTGGAGATGGAGGCCATGGTCAATGGAGATTTGGGCAGCACTTTGTTGCAAGAGTGATTTGTGAGGGTTGAAGCTAGGTCTAGGGGTCTTTTTATAGAGATTAGGAGTAGTTTAGGCCATAGGATAAACCCTAGGATAGATCCGAGCCCTCAAAATCCGTCACAGGCCCACAAAACCGAGCCAAGACAGCAGCAGGTGCACCCAGGCCAAAGTGGCCGGACCACCCAGGTCGACACCCGTGTCGACTGGGCAGTCGACCTGCCCCCTGGGCGTGTCGACTCCCCAGTCGACACCCCAGTCGACCTGGGGCTTGGGCGGGAATTCTCCCGCCCAATCTGTTTGGCTCCAGATTTGAAATTTCGAGCTGTTTTGAACTTAGAATTTTCTGAAAACTTCGACGGGCCATAACTTGGTCATACGGACTCCGATTCTCGAAAATTCGAGCTCTATTTCGCGTATTTTTCCGAGAAGAACGCAATGGCACAACCCGTTTCTCCTGATTCAGATTTTATGATTTAATTCTGCCTTGATCCTTGTCTTAACACGTTATTAAAATTCGGGTTGTTACATTCTCCCCTCCTTTAAGGATTTCTTCCCCGAAATCTCCAAGTTAGGAAGAACGTATCCTACCATCCATCATCCATCTACTCAAAACATCATCCACAGGCAACCATGGTCCTTAAAAGACTCCTAATGCTTTATGAACACATGCAGAAAGTGTGTGTTTATGTTCCTTAGCTAATGCTAATGATCAGGCCTGAATGATCTTTCTAATGCAAAATATGTTTAGTGCCATGAGTCCAACATGTATGCAAATAGTCCTAGTCATATAAACACTATATGTGTGCACAACCATTCATCCACATGCAACATCCACATGATAACATATTCAATTTCATCCATAAACAAGTATAAATACTCGTGCATATGCAACATGAAATGTGACTGAGTCGATCTAGTATCTAGTGTGTATTCGCGCATCCACGAGCAACCACTTGCAACCATTTGCAACCATATCAATCATAACATGCTTCAAATACATGTTTACATCCATAGGGTTCTACCTAAGGTTCCCAAGATAGGATCGAGGAGATAAACAAGATAAACTCCTTACGGGGTTTGCAACGGAAACAGGATCGAGAGGATATCCACCAAGCGATAGCATGCAAGCAAGCTCTACAGGAGAACCAGGGATCAACGATATACTCTTAAAAAGAGATATGATGCGCGCGTTTAAGCCGCATTTCCTTGAGCTTAATTCCAGTGTGCCTTGACCACCTTTGACTTCATGATTTTCGTAGCTCCTTTATTCCTATTTCCAAGGTATAAGTTGGAACTCATTTCACTGTCGCCTCTCGTTTCACTTTCACTTATTCTTTCCCTAGTATGCTCGGCTCAAACATATCTGCGTACTCATGCAAGCTCTCCCAAAATTCACTAGTGAATTCTGGATCTCGTTTACCGATGCCAATCCATGTTACCACGTGCACTTACTAGGGTGATTCCTATAACCCATGCTTAAGCGGAATGAACCATCCGCCTTATTGGCGAACGTTACTCGATCGGATCAGAGATTTTCGATAAATGCATCAAGAGAGTCTAGGTAACTAACCATGACAAAACCCAAAAGGTTATACGAGACTTCGAGGGTATTACCAAGGCAAGTTAAGAGATTAACTACCCTCCTTTCAAGACCGAGAATGGCATCCCTTACTGGATAACCACTTCATCCCTAGAATCCATCCATAGCTCAACAATAGAAGCATTGCTTCTAATCTCAACACTTGGCATTTACACTCTCAATTACAAACAAGTCATGAATAAATGGACCGATCCTCCAACAGGATTTGAGACAAAAATGGGATCCTCTACCACGCTAGTACTAAGGTGCAGAGACTCAACTATCGAAGTAGACTTAAATAATGCGATGATCAAGACAAAGTCTAGACGGGATGATAGAAAAGAAAGGCTAAACCTTCAACAGAAACAGTACCATCCCTCTTAGGTACGCTAGAAATGAGAGCATACAATTGCCCTCTCGATGATCTTGTCCTCGTCCCATAACACTTAACTATGCGTCCCGTTTTACCATGCCAAAGATACTCTCTCGTCATGGGTTTTTTTTTTTGAAAATAGAATAATGTGTGATCCTCCAATAGGAAGAGAGCACACATATATATATATATATATATATATAAAGGAACCAAGTTTAAGATACAATATCCAAACACCGACCCGAATATGATTGCCAAAGGAAAGTAGAGGATAATAGATAGATGAGTTCCGGCAAGGCCACCACCCATCATACTTCATATCAAGTTCCGGCAAGGCCACCACCCAATATAAAGTATATCTATTTCCTTACATATGGCAATCAAAATAACTAAAACATGAGAATAATCATTCTCCTAATATACAACACTCCAACACTGGATACATATATGACTAAACAAGTAATAACTTCCAATCCAGACGGCACTCCCATAAGCTCCCCAGCTAAGTCCAAAAACCTGTAATCTGAAATACTAAAGAAAAACATCAGTACCGAGGCTGTATATATGGTTATATACCCATACATATATATTAAGTGTATATGTACATAATCGTTTAAATACTTATACTTATATGTACATATTAGCATGTATATATGTACAAATATATAATCATATATACCATGAAAAAGAAGAAAGCAGAATAACATATATGGAGAAAGTACTAACAAGTACCAAATATCAACAGAGACGAAAGGAATTATTTCTGAAATATCTATTGAATCTAATAAATAGTCCCAAATTTGATCTAACCTTGTACAAGAAACAACCAAAACGTAAGTTACCAAAAAACTTATAATGTAGATTAGACATCCAATCCAGACTAAATCTTACAATACTAATAGTTAGATTAACAGTTAATTCATACTTAGTATGAAATAATCTCTGGTTTCTTTCCAACCAGATAAACCAACACGAGATTACTACTAAAGAATCCAATATATATCTCTGCATAGTATTAAATCTAAATCTAGTACAATTCCAATAAACTGCACAATCATTTAGAGTATTAAAACCATCAAATGTGAAAATTTTCATAATCGTGTTAAAAATAGAAAAAGTGCAATTACAAGAGAAGAACAAATGATCAACGTGCTCCTCACCAATATAACAAAAGCAACATTTACTATCAATTAAGATATTTTTTCTTTTCAAATGCTCAATCGTATTAAGCTTCTTATGTATGATCAACCACATAAGAAACTTAGATTTGGGAGGAGCATTTGCCTTCCATAAGAATTTAAAAGGAAATGTGGAAACTCCGGAGAAGTTAATAAAATTGTACATAGATTTAACCGTATAGACTAGTTTCTTATCTAGACTCCAACTCAGAGAATCCCCGTACTCGTCTAAATTGTACATTTCTAACTTAGCTTTAAGTAGTGCTAATTGTCTTAACAAATCTTCTTCTAAAATGTTATTAAAAGAAAACACCCACGGAGGGTTTAGATCCGCCCTAAAAACATCTTTTATAAATGCATTCTTAAAATTACAATTATCATAAAGCTTATTAAATTCAATTTTTAGCGGCACATTAGCGATCCAGGGGTCATGCCAGAAATATGTAAGATCCCCAGAGTGCACTATTACTTTGTACCCTATTTTGAAAAAAGGAAAGCAATTCAGAATGGATTTCCAAAAGTGTGATAGTCTACTTTCCCATACACCACCATTTCCAATAAGAAACTCCCCTCTAGAATAGTAAGATTTAACTACAATGGACTTCCACGATGCCATCACCTCAGGATTTCTAAATTTCCATAACCATTTGGCAAGCATGGAAGAATTAAAATTATGTAAATTTAAAATGCCCAAACCCCCGTCTATTTTAGGTTTACAACAGATGTCCCAACTAACTAAACATTTGTGTACTCTACCCACAGCATCACCATTCCAAAGAAAGTTACGCCTAATCCTATCAATCCTCTCTATTACCCATAACGGAAATCGATGTACAGCCATCCAGTATGTAGGAATAGCTGATAACACTGAATTGACTAAAACTAACCTACCTGCTCTTGACAGGAATCTGTTATTCCAACTAAGTAGTCTATTATTGATCTTATCAATGATTACTATCCAATCATCTTTTTTAAGCTTCGAAGGTCTAATCTTAAAACCTAAGTAATCAAAAGGAAACTTCATAATGGAACAGTTTAAGGTATTAGCTACCAATGTTTCCACATTATCAACATCGTTAAAAACCATGACCGCACTTTTATCAAAATTAATCTTGAGACCAGATAACATTTCAAAACAGTACAGTATAAGCTTAAGTGTAATTATGTGCTTTGGCAGGTGTGAAGATAATAATAATGTATCATCTGCAAATTGGAGAATAGATAGTTCATTATTAAATTCCTCATTCCCAACACTACCCAGAAAACCTAACCTACCCGCTCTTTTAATAATTCTAGCGAAGACATCCACCGCTAAATTAAACAGAAAAGGCGATAAGGGGTCACATTGTCTTAGACCCCTCTTAGATTGAATCTTCTTACCCACTATTCCATTAACTACTATATTAGAGCAACCAGATCTTAACAATAATAAGATCCAGTTGGTCCATCGTATACTAAAACCTCTAGCAAGACATAGTGCGCATATGAAATCCCAATCTATAGAGTCAAATGCTGTCTCAAAATCTAATTTTAAAATTGCACAAGTAATGTTATACTTACAACAGACATTAATGTATTCTTGTACCGCTGCCACACCATCAACTATGTTTCTACCTTTAATGAAGGAAGTTTGAGAACGATCAATAAGATCATTCATTTTGGTACTGAGCCTATTAGCTAATAGTTTGGATATGATCTTAACAGAAACATTAATAAGGGAAATGGGTCTAAAATCTTTTAGAGAGTTTGCACCCTCTCTCTTATGAATCAGGATAACGTTTGCAATGTTAAAACTACCTAAACGTAGTTCACCATTATAAAATTCATTAAATAAATTTATTAAATCTGATTTTAAGACTTCCCAGAATTGTTTATAGAAATTAACTGAAAATCCATCTGGACCGGGAGCCTTGTCACTAGGCATATCATTTATTGCCTTCCAGATCTCCTGCTCCGTAAAAGGTACATCTAAACTATCGAGATTGGTCCTATCTTCGTATGGATATAACTCACTCCACCTAACGTTAGTTCTCCTCTTAATCTTAGCACCAAATATTTGCTTGTAATAACTGGTGAAAGCTTCATTTAAATCCTTTTGTGTAATCAATTCTACATTATTAACAAAAATAGAATGTATCATATTATCACGTCTCCTCTTATTTGCTACACTATGAAAAAATTTGGTATTACCTTTTTCCCTCCTTTGTGGGTTTTATTGTTCATCTTTTTCTCTCCTTTGTGGATTAAGCCATATCAACAAGTTGCTTATCTTTAAGCTCGTGTCCTCTATCCTTGCTCTTATTATCCTTCCTTATAGCACGGCAACAGGTCTCTCAAGGAATCCCACCATCTTACAGAAAACTCTTACTTAAATAGACAAGGATTAGTCGCAGTTAAAACTACTGTGACTACGGATGGAGGAAGGAAAGGAAAAGAGACTCGATCAAGGAAACAAAGGATAGTGCTAATGGCTTTTGGGGAATAGCCTTTAAAAACTTTTCTTGAAAAATGCTTCTTTGTAAACGATTTCTCAAATAGTTTTCAGAAGGTTTTAAAAACTTTTGCCCAGTCTGGTAACCTGTCTCTGATACCAAATGTAACACCCCACCTCCGCCAGGGTCACTCACAAAGGAATGCACTAGGTTTGGAGGGGCATTATTGGTAAACATGCACAGAAATATTACAAGACAGAACATATAAAACAGCGGAAGTAAAACAAATTTTCATTTCTTTATAAACAGTAAAGCCTTTTTACAACAGATTACATAGAAACCTGTCTTGCAATAGTAAAGAAGCAATAAACCTTTTCATAAATTATTCCCCAAGTAAAGCAGTAAAGCAGCCATAGCCCATGAAAGTTCAAGCCATACATGATGACCTTCAAGCAGAAGAGGTCCGAACTAACAACAGTATTTCCTCCCTGAAAACCTGGGGGGGAACGGAAGACAAAGAGGGGAAAGAAAACGGGGTCAGTCATAAAGACTGGTAAGTCCTATCAACTTCCAGCATAAAAACAGGTAAAGGTAACATGACATGCATAAACTGAAAATAAACATAAGGATGACGACAAGATAGATAAACTAAACCAAGATAACAGGGTGAACTACGGTATCAAGATAAACTAAGGTATCATGATAAACTACGGTGTCAAGGTAAATCAAAGTATCACATCGTCAGGTTTCTATCAAGTATAATATCCCAAGGTATCCATCATGTATATTTGCTCTGCACCTCCCGTACTAGTATCCCAACCCGTGTCATGAGTTAACTATAAAATGTCCCTTGACCAAAGTCATGAAATGGTCCATGTCAACCTAATATATCGCGTATATAGGTTTTCCTAACTCGTATGTTTCTTTCCATGTATAAGTTCAGTCCTTTGCCGTAGGCCGTACGGGTTTTCCCATGTAAATCTATACCACCTCAACGTAGTACCATTTTTATCCTTGAAGTTGTTTTGGAGTGCTACCCTTGATCTGGTTATGTTTTCTTACCATGAACTATCGCGTGTTCACCTAGGATTTATGCCACCTAGGACCGCTAGGGATTATGCTACCTAATGAACGTTTTCGTATCTCGGTTTGGGTTTTAGCCACCTAGGGCTACTAGGGATTATGCTACCCGTCAACCACCCCCTTTTTCCCACATAAGCACCGTGAATCGTTTTTCCATGTCTAACTGCACATGTATCTCAATGTGCCATCCGAGTCCCGTGCCAGGGCAAATCAAGAAATACGAGACTCGGTCGGGAGCTTTAAGTCGTCCGCCGAATGCAGATATCAAGGTCTGTTTTTGTATCCATGGCTATGGTCCCACGTGACCCCTCCCTCAACTACTGAAAGGCAATCCAAGAAAAATCATGCACGAGAACTATACTCCGGCCCCCTATGCCCCACTTACCTATTGGCCAACCTCACCCATAACTCGATAGCAAGTATATGGTCTGTTGGGAGTTCTCTGCCTTTCCGTATACGTACACGATTGACTAAAGATGGTAGGTAGTCGACGACGCGCTATCCAGGGAAAAAATCAAGTATCGTCGACTCCACGCTAATCCATCCCCGTCTTTAGGTTGCTCGCACAGCAACCAAGGCATACTCTTGGTTCTTCTACCGCAGACCTTAACCTCTGTGAGCCCAGGCGGATCATCTGCAACCTCACAGAGGGATACCAAGAGTACCCTCACGTCCCCCGAAGCTACTGCTTCGTCACCCAGTTCGTTGGAGCCTTTATCTAAGTAAGATAATTTGCTCCTCCTCGTGTGTTTAAGCGATGACTTACCGTATCGGGTTACTCATCTATCTGTGAACTGGTCCAAATCCCTTGACTAAGAATTATTACTTAGTTATCATAAACTAAGGTTTATCACTTAGTTCCCTTTCCCGTTATCCTTGTTAACTACGATTTTCCACCTAGTCCCCTGAACTAGGGTTTTGTCTAATGGGTTAAGTGTTGTCATTCCATTTCATGACTTAACCCGCCTACGAATCATGTCAAGATTGGCTAAGTATTTAAGCTCAAGACTTAGCCCTACAAGTTGGTTAAGTATACCAAGAAGCTCATGACTTAACCCTATTCAATTATCAAGTCAGATTGGTTAAGTATTAGTTTGTCTTGACCCTATCAGATTATCTTGTTAGATTGGTTAAGCATAGATTATCTTAACCCCATCAGATTATCGAGTCGGATTGGTTAAGTATGGGTTAGCTTAACCCCATCCACTAATCGTATTACAATGGTTAAGTATATTTAAACGGTCTTGTGACTTAACCCTATCAAGTTCTCATATTAGATTGGTTAAGTGTAGCTTACTTAACCTCATCAAATCATCATGTATAATTGGTTAAGTATAAGTTACTTAACCCCATTGAATTATCATG
This sequence comes from Allium sativum, assembly GCA_030737875.1. Taxonomy (NCBI): domain Eukaryota; kingdom Viridiplantae; phylum Streptophyta; class Magnoliopsida; order Asparagales; family Amaryllidaceae; genus Allium; species Allium sativum. Next base: position 709,458,032 of record CM060919.1, on the reverse strand, counting down.
TTAAATTGGTTACTTAACCTCATTGAATTATCATGTTTAGATTGTTTAAGTGTTTAACTTAACCCCATTGAATTATCATGTTAAATTGGTTAAGTATTGGTTACTTAACCTCATTGAATTATCATGTTTAGATTGTTTAAGTGTTTAACTTAACCCCATCGAATTACCGTGTTTAGATTAGTTAAGTCTAGGTTAACTTAACTCCATCTAATTACCGTGTTTAGATTAGTTAAGTGTAGGTTACTTAACCCCATCTAATTACTGTGGTTAGATTAGTTAAGTCTAGGTTAACTTAACTCCATCTAATTACCGTGTTTAGATTAGTTAAGTGTAGGTTACTTAACCCCATCTAATTACCGAGTCGGATTAGTTAAGTATGGATTAGCTTAACCCCATCCCCTAACTGTATTTTACGGTTAAGTGTCATTAGTCAGATTTACTTAACCTTATCATGTGGCATTAATTGAATTAATGCACTCTCAACCTCTCACAATAGACGTTGTTGTGGTTACTGGTTACGCCGGGCGGGTCCGGGCAGATTTACACCACAACCTAGTCTAACCTCGGGTTTCAAGCGCGATATGACCAACTACCCACATTGGGTCCTATTGTTTGTAGCCACTGGATTTGCCGGGCGGGTCCGGGCAGATTTATGCTACAAACTCAACCCAACCACGAGTTGGCCACTTCCATGTTTTTCTACGTGTCATGTTCATGTCAAGTTTAGACCCCTTTTTAAGTCTATGTTTTCATGTAATCCCATGTCAAGTTTCGTGTCCTATTCACGTTTATTATCATTACATGTTCCATGTAATCCCATGTCAAGTTCATAGCCCATTTTCAAGTTTGCCTAAACTACCCAAAACGTGTCCCCAACGCACATGAAAGCGAATCAACATATTTGGAATAATATGACAAAGATGGGTACAAGATGGCAAAGATGAATCACAAGTTAAACATGGTGAAAATTGAGGCAAAGGTGTTCACATAACTAGCATATTGCATATTGGCCTCAAAACATGCACGATGTCATAAAGGGATTGGCCACAAACATGCACGGTATCATAAGGGGTTTGGCCTCAAACATGCATAATATCATAAGGGGTTTGGCCTCACATAAACATGAAATCATAAGGGGTTTTGGGTTCTTTTACATGCATAAGCCCCAAGTCAAATTCATGCACATATTTCACAAGTCAAAATGGTTCCAAGTGTTCATGCCAACATCCCACAAATAAAGGTTCAATCTTGCATGACAAACTAAGTCCAATGCAACATGAGTAACTTGATTTAGTCACTAAACATAGCCTAAAGTCATAGGTTCAAGCAAAAGAGGCATGACAAGGTTCATATAGGCTAGCATACTTATGTTTATCACATTTTATTCCATGTCACATTAGAACTATCGTTTGGATCTACAAGTAGCTAGCACTTACATAGCGTGGCTAAGGGATTATGAGCATGAATCGTCTTGTCGTAGAATCGTCATTAAATTTGCGTAGCAACGTTTATCCACTCCCTTGATTTGAGGTAGCAAGCTAGCACCTTTGATTCGGATCCGATTTGAATGCATAAGCTCTTGGAGTTGGAGATGGAGGCCATGGTCAATGGAGATTTGGGCAGCACTTTGTTGCAAGAGTGATTTGTGAGGGTTTAAGCTAGGTCTAGGGGTCTTTTTATAGAGATTAGGAGTAGTTTAGGCCATAGGATAAACCCTAGGATAGATCTGAGCCATCAAAATCCGTCACAGGCCCACAAAACCGAGCCAAGACAGCAGCAGGTGCACCCAGGCCAAAGTGGCCGGACCACCCAGGTCGACACCCGTGTCGACTGGGCAGTCGACCTGCCCCCTGGGCGTGTCGACTCCCCAGTCGACACCCCAGTCGACCTGGGGCTTGGGCGGGAATTTTCCCGCCCAATCTGTTTCGCTCCAGATTTGAATTTTCGAGCTGTTTTGAACTTGGAATTTTCTGAAAACTTCGACGGGCCATAACTCGGTCATACGGACTCCGATTCTCGAAAATTCGGACTCTATTTCGCGTATTTTTCCGAGACGAACGCAATGACGCAACCCGTTTCTCCTGATTCAGAAATTATGATTTAATTCTGCCTTGATCCTTGTCTTAACACGTTATTAAAATTCGGGTTATTACAAGTTTTATGCAAGTTTCACCCCTATTATGATTAGACTTATTTTATTTGTCTATATGTTGTGATAATTTATCTTTGTGCTATGAGTTAGACTATTCGAGTCTAACGTATATTTTGCGTTGAATAAGCGAACGTATAACGTGGGGTAGGGGTAATATTAAGGATTTAATATTAAGAAGTTGGGGTGCAATTGATATGATTTTGCATGCCATGAATGGATGGCCATAATTGAGTCAATTATGGACATCATTAAAATTGGAATTAATTAATAATTTGAATAGGGAATTATTAAAACTGGGGTAAAAGATTGTAAGTGTTAATCAATGCTTAGGACACGAGGTTGGACTCGTTTGTGACGTAAAACTACCCGGACCCGCCCGACAAATCCAGTAGTCACAAATGTCAGCCCAATGTGAGAGGTCCTAGGCTTAAATTAAAGTATAACAGTTGTAAAGACACGAGGTTAGACTCTTTTATGGTGTAAGACTGCCCGGACCCGCCCGGCAAATCCAGCTGCCATAAATTCCATTCTAATGTGAGAGGTCTTTATGAGGTTATGACCTGAATGAATTAAGAAATACTTAACCAGATAAACATGTAAGGTGGGACATGGGGGTTAAGTAGGTGCTTTAGGTGGCATGAGGAATCTAGTGGGTGCCCTTAGTGGCATTTGAAATACGATTAGTAAGACTTAACCAAACACATGTAAATGAACATGACTAAGAAGAGGGTTAAGTGGGATATACTAGTGGGGACAAGCTTAGGTGGATAGCTTATGGGGGCCCATTTCAACCAGTAACCCAAACGTATCTTTGTGGGCTCGACCCAAGTCGAGGGCGGGACACGCATACTGGGCTTGACTATAAGAGGCCAAAACGGGGTAGCGGTGGCAACGCAAGTCCAACGGGTTTCATATGCGTGTGTGGACCCGGGCTGGTAGGTAAGACGTTGTTGCATCGTGTAGGTATAAGCCGTGCATTCTCAAGTTGTATCGGGTTGCCACTTTAGGGGAGTGATGCACCCCACTGTGGGGCCAGCACGGGTATCTACGAGTAGGGAGCCGATCGAAAATGGGTAGTGGGGTACACCTAGCGGAGGTAGGGGCAGGCGACACCTATGTAGTCAGCTAGGGGTACGCAAAGCTATTTATATAATTTCTAAGTGAAGCAAGTGGGATCAACCTTTAGGATGACTGGTGCGGTGCAGTGTAGTAATTATTCGTTAGTAATTAGGTGTGCCTTTAACGTTATCTTTATCTGCTTTTCCATACCCAATAGTTCATAAACATTTCCTTGTTTTCCAGCTTATGCCTTAGTCTAGTTATTTTGATAATAGTATTGTTAGAATTATCATACTCACCAGACTTTATGTCTGACCCCCTCTATTTCTACCCTTTTTCCCCCTCCAAGTCCTCAGGGTGGACCCAGCTCTAGCGGAGTTTGATTGGATTGCTTTATCTCTCTCTTGGAAAGCTTGGACCGCTGAAGTAAAGTCCAGCTTGTTATCTTCTTTAATGGCTATTTATGTAATGGGGTTATGTATTTTGTTTTATCAAGATGGATATTGTACTTGACTCTGATTTATGGTTTTGTGATGTAATAAACATGTTTAATTTCCGCTGCAATAAAATAAAGTTTTAGATTTCCAAGTACTACTTATTATCTGTCTTGTTGTAATTTTTCTGTTCTATATTCACTTGAAACCTCCATGGAAGTTAACGCATTCCCTTTGTGAGTGACATTAATGGATGTGGGGTGTTACAGAAATCGTCGAACGAATTAATTTATATATATATATATATATATATATATATTAAAATTAAAATAAAACGAATCGCACTGCTAAAGTTCTCGATTTGAAATCGTAACTTAAAACGATTATAATGAGAGATCCGACCGTTGGATTTTCCCAAAAGTGGAACCGTTGGGTTCGTTTTTGGAAAAATATTTCCAATGATATAAAATTTGCTAAGATCCAACGGTTAGATTTTGAGAAATGTGTAAATCAAATTTTGATGAAAACAGCGCCAGGGCCATGTAATGACCTGAAGCGTTGTTTAATTAAAAATGGCTATTTTTATACAAAATAAAATTAGCGATAAATCGTTATAAAACATTTAACGATATGGAATGAAAAGAAATGATTTAAATTATATATATTCGCGAATTATTTGAAAAGGCCGAGTTAAATCTCATTTCAAATAATTATACGACGATTGGAAGTCGAAGATTTGAAGATGGTGATTGAAGACCGGCGATCTTCACATCGAATAGATGACTACTGATGCCTTTGATTGGAGTTGCTGCCTTGAAAGGGTTACAGTGGTAGTTGTACGGACGTACTCGTTGATTGTACGGATATGCAAGAGCCTCTCTTCCGTATTAGACATATGGAACGAGGAATAAGGTGTCTCCAGTTTCGTTTAGACCCAGAACGGACTTGTAAATGGATGTATGTCTGACATTGGATTTTATTTTGTGCTGATTGATTTCTATTTAATATATATATATATATGTTTGGTGGCGGAGAATTCATTCTCTTGCTTAACACCCTTCTCTGAGACGTATGAGCTTATAGGTTATATATTGATAGACATCAGTCGCATGGCGTGAATTGTCAGTGTGGCATGCCAAGATGCAAATGGTCAAGGTTGATTGTTGAAAAGCAGATCCTTGTTGTTGATGATCAAAGCACAGCTCTACTTAGCATAGCTTTGTATATAGCGTTACTTCACGAGCCTCACACCCCGGTGTGAACCAGAAACAGTAGAAGGATCCAGGGAGAACATACGTTTCTTTCTAGCTAGAAGTGGTATCATGGTATGGAACCCAGACATTTTTACTTAGGTGGATAATGGGAAGTGAGGTACTTAGGATTGGAGTCCCTAGTGGCTCTTTATTTACGCCCCATAGGGCGGGGAGACGTATTGTTCAGGAATTTTATATAATCCACTAACACATGCGTGGACCGCCCCTGTGGCTCCTAAGGGCTTGACTGAGTACTTGTCCTGAGGCTCGGGCTAGAGAGTCTCGAATTCGGTAAGGACGATCCCTTGCCTTGGTTCATGATGGAAATCCAACTTCCAATACGACACCATGCGGTTTTGATTGTAAAACTAGTATGGCGACATAGTATATGGTAGCTATGACGTCTATGATTGATACATTATGATTGAAGTGTTTTTGAAAACATATATACACTAATAATAATATCAATCTGTTTTATCATGTCAAGCATTTTTGACCATTATAAGGTAAAACTCTATCCTTCGGTTTGCGTTGCATTGTGTGATGGGACTTGAGTCTTATAATGGTTTCATTTTTCTAAAAAGCATTGCGTTTTTTGACGATTTTCTTTATTTATGCACTGGCAATCCAATGGAGTAAACCGGTTCCACGTTAGCGGCGTGGTCCTGTGATTAACCTTATTATTAAATAGGTTAATTAGATTTCTCATACCAGTCCCATGACTGACTCATAGTTTGTTTCACTTTGCAAACTCGGGTGCCCTCTTTCCACACGGGAAGCCTTGTATTTAGGTTTTAGCAGACTCATTCTGGATAGCTGTGGAGCTAAAGATGGATCCTATCATTTCTATTATGCTTTTCAGACTTCATTTAGTATATTATGTTTGATTCCGCTGCAGACATTTTATATTAAGTTGAAAAATGTATTATGTACAAAGTATGATCCTATTATGCTGTGTAACTCTGATGATATACTATTTCCAGTGTAATTTGATGTACATTATCTGTTGTAATTCTATATTTTTGTTCTGCTATTATTGTTTATGTATTATATTCCAATGATTATCCTTGCTTTCATACTACGGGAGTTTTGGGTCATCACAGTTGGTATCAGAGCTTTGGTTAAACTTAGCTCGGAATATAACATATTAACAAACTTGACAGAAATAGAATCTGCAATATTCCAAGGCGAATAACTCATTATAGATAGGATCGGTAATGTCCTAGAATGAGTATAGCTAAATAAAATACACTTCCATAGATTCATTTACATTTAAATATATGTCTCTATGCTTTACAATATCTTTACTGTTGCCCTGACTCTTTGTCTGCTATTTGCATACATAGTAGAAAATGAGTGGCAGAAACAGAAGAAGTAATTCTACGGTTCACCAATCTAATGAGCCAATTATACTCCCACAACAAGAACCAGATCTAAAAGATCTAGTAATGAAGTATCGAAATCTGGGTGGAGTACAATTCTCGGGCAAAGAATCCGTTTTTGAAACCCAAGCATGGATGCGTTCTTCTGAAAGAATTTTTGAAGGCTTGAAGCGGAGAGATGATCAGAAAAGATTACTGACATCTTGGGCACTCAAAGATGAAGCTCTAATCTAGTGGGAAACTGCTATTGAGGAAAATCCAGAAGGTGATATTACCTAGGATAGATTTAAAGAAATTTTCAAAGAAGGATTTATTCCTCCAGAAGCAACTGAGCGGCTATATGATGAGTTTTACAATCTGAAAAAAGGAGATATGACCATCCAAGAATATCAGAATAAATTCAATGAACTTACTCGCTTTGCCCTAGAACTAATTCGAGATCCCATAAGGAAAAATCTGAGATTTATCAAAGGACTTCAAACGAAATACAAAGGTAGAGTACTTGCTCATGTGAATCTTCCTTTTTCTGAGATGATACAAATGGCTTATCGCTACGAGTATATTGATAAGCAGCATGGTTGGGAAGATGAAGAGGAAGGCAGTTCTAGCAGCAAAAGGAAGTTTGAAACTAATAGCACTGAGGCAAGCCAAAAGCACGAGGTCAGTAAGAAGCCTAAAGCTGATAAGAAAAAGGTTGAATCTAAAGAAGAATGTTAACGACTGCCATATGCAATAACTGCAATAAGCAAGGCCATTTATCGATAAATTGCGGATCTCTAAAGAAACGAGGAAATGATGGATCTAAATCCATTAAGAAACAGAAGAGGTCTCATAGTAAAAGGAAATGCCATAAGTGCCACCAGATAGGTCATGTTGCAAGGGATTGTCTGCTATTAAAGAAGTCTGTAATAGCTCATGTAAATGAAGTAGCAGAAACTCCAACACTCTCAACTAGTCAGCAAAGGCCAGATGTTTTGGAAGGCACTCTCACTGTCAATAATATTCTCATTACAGTATTGTTTGATACGAGCGCATCGCAAAGCTCCATTTCGAGTAATACAGTCAAGAAGCTAAATCTAAAATTAAATAATCTTAAGAATCAATTAAAGTTCATAATCCAGTCGGTGGTTCTCTTGTTCTTGGTTTGTATTGTAAAGTGCCCATCTCTTTTTCCCATTATCGGTTTCCTTGTACCTTGATCGTTATGGATTTTTCTGAATTTGACGTCATTCTTGGGCTGGACTGGTTAACCAAATATGAAGCTGAAGTTAAATATGCAGAAAGAGTTGTCAAAATTAAAACAAAGCTAGCCAATATTGTTATACCCTGCATAGGCTCAGATTCAGACAGAAAAGAATTTTGGGCTGCTTTTGAGGTCTCTCCAACTACTATTGAAAATATTCCTGTCGTTAAGAATTATGCGGATGTGTTCGAAGAAGTTGATAGCTTACCTTCGCGAAGAAAAATTAACTTCAGGATTGATTTAATTCCGAATATAAGGCTAGTTGTGCATCCTATTTGAAGAATACATGGAAAGAGAAAGAAGAATTGGGCAATCAAACTAAGCAGCTTTTGAGGAAAGGTCTGATCAGGCCTAGCTTTTCAAATTGGGGTGCAGCAGTAGTGTTTTTTCTAAAGTCAGACGGTACCCTTAGATTATGTGTTGATTACCGAGACCTCAACAAGCAGACGCTCAAGAATAAATATTCATTGCCCTGTAGAGATGATTTATTGGATCGCTTGAATGGAGCGAAGGTGTTTTCTAGAATGGACCTAGCTATAGGTTTCCGTCAACTGCGAGTTGCCGAAGAATGTGCTCCTTTGACAGCTTTCAGAGGGCCAGACATATTTTATGAGTGGTTAGTAATGTCGTTCGACTTATGCAACGCTCCTGCTTATTTTGTGGATTTGATGAATCGAGTATTCCGCGATGTCCTAAATAAATTTTTGCTGGTTTTCATTGACGACATCTTGATCTTCTGTAAAACAACTACCGAGCATGAAAAGCATTTGGAAGAAGTTCTGGACGTTCTGAGAAAGAATGTATTAAAGGCCAAATTTTCTAAATGCATATTTTGGCAAGAAGAAGTGAAGTTCCTCAGTCATGTAGTGTCGAAGGAAGGAATTTCAGTGGATCCAAGCAAGATCACAACCATTCAAGATTGGAAGCAGCCTAGCACTCCTACAGAAGTCGGAAATTTCCTAAGATTGGCTGGCTATTATCGGAAATTCGTTAAAGATTTTTCGAAACTATCTTGTCCATTAACGAAGCTTACAAAGAAGCAGACAAAGTTTAATTGGACACCTGAATGTGGGGCAGCTTTCCAAGAGCTGAAATTGAGGTTGACCACTACTCCCGTGTTGACCATTATTGATGGCAATTAAGATTTGATAGTTTATACTGATGCTTCTATTGAAGGTATTGGTGCAGTGTTAATGCAAAGAGGAAAAGTAGTTGCTTATGCTAGCCGTCAATTGAAGCCGCATGAGAAGAGATACCCCACTCATGATCTTGAGTTGACGGCCATCATGTTTGCTTTAAAGATATGGAGGCATTATCTTTTGGGTGAGAAGTTCAAATTATATACGGATCATAAATCCTTGAAGTATCTGTTCACCCAAAGGGACTTGAATTTGAGGCAGCAACGTTGGTTAGAATTTCTTACGGCCTATGATTTCGACATCTTGATACTCCAAGGAAAGCCAATGTTGTAGCCGATGCGCTCAGAAGGAAGAATGCGGTCGTCGACAATCTTATATTACACCTTCATTGATTGACAAAATTGCTACTCTTCAGAAGGATGATGAATTTATTCATATAATTAGTAAAAGATTTCGGGAAGGCGAACCCTCGAGTTTCCAAATTGATAATAAGGGAGTTTTGAGGTTAAAAGGCCGAATTTGTGCCCCGAATATCCCTGAGCTCAAAAGAGAAGTAATGGATGAATGTCACAAATCCAAGCTTTGTATTCATCCAGGGGTGAGTAAGATGTATCATGATCTCAAGCGCACGTTCTGGTGGAAATCTATGAAAAGAGACATTTCCATTCATGTCAGTAGATGTTCTACTTGCCAGCAAGTCAAGAGTGATCAGCAAAAACCTGCCGGCTTGTTACAACCACTAGAAGTTCCCAGTTGGAAGTGGGAGCGAATTTCCATGGATTTTATTGATGGCTTGCCCCGAACCAGGAAAGGTAATGACAGTATTTGGGTGATCGTAGTTTGTTTCACGAAGTCTGCCCATTTTATTCCTGTCAGATCTACTAGAACAGCTCAGAGTCTGGCAAAAATTTATTTCAAAGAAACTGTCAGACTACATGGAGTTCATTATAGCATTGTTAGTTACCGTGATCCGATATTCGCTAGTAAATTCTGGGAAGCATTCCAAGAAGAGTTGGGGACAAAGTTAAATCTAAGCACCGCTTATCATCCTCAAACAGATGGCCGGACTGAGAGGGTGAACCGTATAATGGAAGATTTGCTGCGGGCATGTATTCTTGATTTTGGCGGATCGTGAGAAGATCATTTGCATTTGGTTGAGTTCTCTTATAATAACAATTACCAAGCAATCTTGCAAATGTCGCCATTCGAAGCATTGTATGGCAGGCCATGTAGATCTTCCGCATGTTGGGTAGTTACAGATAATAGACTAGTACTGGGTCCCGACATGATTCGAGAAGCTTCGGATAAAGTTGATTCTATTAAGAAGCGACCAGTGACAGCTCAGAGCCGACAGAAAAGTTATGCAGATTCAAGAAGAAGGGATTTAGAATTTGATGTTGACGATTATGTGTACTTGAGAGTTTCCCCATTGAGAGGAGTAGTTCGTTTCGGAAAGACTGGGAAGTTGGCATCGAAGTTTATTGGTCCATTTCCTATTCTAGAAATAATTGGAACTCTCACTTACAGGGTTCAGTTGCCTGACTGGTTGCCAGGGGTACATGATGTATTCCATGTGTCTCAACTTCGGAAGCATGTACATGATCCAGACTTGATTGTGGAGGAAGCAACACAGCAAGATTTGGACATTACCCCGAGCTTACCAGTAAAAAGAGAGCCAGTAAGATCATTGGCAAAGAAACCCGAGTTCTGAGAAACAAGAGAATTCATCTAGTCAAAGTGCAGTGGAGCAGAGATCCTAGAGACTGTACATAGGAGACTGAGGATAGCATCAAACATGCTTATCCCTAGTGCAAAGTGGATATCTCTAATTAGCTCTGGTGCAAGGTATATTTACAATATTTTGCATTTTCCTACTTTACTGTTGTTTCCTTTTCGAGGACGAAAAGTTTTTAAGTGGGGGAGATTGTAACAGCCCGGAAAATCAGAACCAATTTAAAAAAATTTATTTTGGTTATTTTATGAATTCAGAATATTTAAAATAATTTATTTTAAGTAATAACAATTAAAAATTTATTTAAATCGAAGTTAGAACGAACATATTTGTTTTAATTTTAAAAGGAGTTAGAAATAGCGCGGTAGTTTGTAAATTTGAAATTGAACTTTGACTGAATGTACAGGATTCAAAATAAATCGAATTTTGGTGAAACCAAAAATATTTAAATCTGATTAAAAATATCTTTCCAACGAATCTGAAAAATTGAAATTTCATAGCGGGAATAAAAAGTTATGGTTAGTTGAATATTCAGAATAGTCGCTATGGAATATAATATATAGCCCGTATAAATAACTATTTTGAGAACGACCTCCGTTTTCAACGAAACCACTTTGGTTGGATCCGGAATGTCAAATTATTGCTAGAATCCAATTTTCATAATTTTTGGAATTAATATGTGAGCGTTGCAAAAGAAAATATGTTCTGACAATTTCAGTCAATTTGGATCGACCAGAAAATGGCCATTTTTCAAACGGTCTCCAAATTCGATGAAATTAATTTTGTCAGAACCGTATCATCAAAACATAGCTAGATTTATTTTTTGAGAATTTTTGGAGTCAATATGTGGCCTCGATAAATTAAAATGTACGTTCAAATTTAATATTAAATGTTTTATATTTTAATTTGAAGAATAACTGACTGAAACAGTCGAATGGGCCTACGAAACAAATCCCATTGTGTCCGGAATGGGAGTATTTAGCTAGGGGCAATAGTAGTTGGACTTGATTTGGAGATCGGATGAGTAAACAATTTTTTTTTTAAATTAAAAGAATTAAGTAAAATAAAAATAAGAATAGAAATACGTATAAATATGCGTATACCGTATAAACCCTATTCCACCATTATACCACCGACTATACATCAATTAATGGCCTAAACTGCTCAGATTTTCATCTCCAAGTAACTTTCAATCCGGTCAACGAAATTTAGCAATCCTTTAGAGGATTTCGTGGAGAATTTCAAGAGCTTCGCATCCATAGCGATTTCAACACGAACCTTCGCCTGTGCATCGAGAATTGGGCCTCCAAAGTCTTCATCTTTCCACCACCGCCGTGCTCGCCTAGGGCAATCAAAGTGGTCCCCATTTCCGACGAAGACGCGCCTCTCCTAGCCCCACCACGTCGCGCAACCTGAGCGGACTCTAGCTTCACGGTTTGATCAGAAAACTGAAACCTAGAATTGAATGATTATGAAATAGTGCAGCCTTAAGAATTGAGGAAGAAGAAAGGTATTAATTAATTAATTAAATGTAATTAAATCTTTAGATGACCATATCTCATTCATATTTAATCAGAATTCGACAAAACTGAATCCGTTTGGAATCACAACGACGAGATCTACATTTTAGAAGAAACCGCTGAATTTTTGGAGCCTTCCACAATTTTAGAAGAAATAAAAAGCAAGTTGAAAGTTCTGAATCCGAAATAAATAAATAAAAATAAATTAGGTTGCAGTTGGAGTTTAGAAACACCCAACACTGTCGTTCATGGACCATGGACGACTTGATTGTATTGTGGTGTGAAATTAGTTGATTTTTGGTGATTGAAATGAAATCGATCGTGTTTGTGGAAAATTCAATTATGTAGGAAAAAATCGTATTAGGGAAAATAAAACCCTTGTATCGCCGCGAGGCCTATGTTAGCGCGGGGAGCCGTACAAGGGACGGTGCCGGTTTTAATTACCCTGTCGTTATGCTGCCGAAATTTTCTGAAATATTCATGTGTTATAAATTATTCATGTTATTATATAAAATTGCTTGAATAATATGAAAACTAGATTTTTATTGTATATATATATATATATATGAATATGAAAATGATCATTATATGTCGACATAAAATTCATATTTTTGTTGTAAGTCAAAAATGGTCATTTGTTAAATAAAAATGTATTTACATTGGATTTTACATTTTTAATGTATATGAAACATTAAAAATAAACATTGTGATATTAAAATGTATTTACATTGGATTTTACATTTTTAATGTATATGAAACATTAAAAATAAACATTGTGATATTAAAATGTATTTACATTGGATTTTACATTTTTAATGTATATTAATCATTAAAAATAAACATTGTGATATTAAAATGTATTTTCATTGTATTTTACATTTTAATGTATATGAAACATTAAAAATAAGCACTGATAAATAAAAAATATGTTTACTTTGAAACCTACTTTTTAATGTAAATGAAACATTAAAAATTACATTTCTTTTATGAAAGAATAAAAGATTTCATTTTTATGAAAGGATAAAAAGGTTACATTTTCATGTAATGTAGGAAGAATAAAAGAAATTGTGTTAACATAAAAATCACATTTTTATGTAAAGATGAATTCATTAAAAGTATTCAAGTGATTAAAATGTGTTAACATAAAAATTACATTTTTATGTAAAAGTGAATCATTAAAAGTATTCAAGTGAATAAAACTGTTAATATAAACTTACATTTCTTATGGTAAAGTTAAACAGTAAAAATTAACATTTTTGTTGCAAGTTAGGAATATAGAAAAATGATCATTATGTGGAATAGAAAAATTGTTTAACAATAAAAGTACAATTTTATTTTATATATACATATATATATATAATGATCATTATATGTTAGCATACAAATTCACATTTTCATTGTAGGTTAAAATGATCATTAGTTGAAATGAATTATGTTGTTACATTGAAATTTACATTTCTAATGTAAATGAATCATTAGTAAAAGATGTGTTGTTTAATAGATGTGTTAATATTAAAGGTTACATTTTTAATGTAATGAAAGAGAGGTTAAAGGTTTACATTTTCTTTAATGTAAAATATGAAAGATTCAATGTTGAAAAAAATGTATTAACATTGAAAATTTCATTTTTAATGTAATATATGATTTATATAAATGATTCAATGTTTAAAAAATTGTATTAACAATTAAAATTTCATTTTTAATGTAATATATGACTTCATATAAAAGAAATCAATGTTGAAATGAAAATGTTTATGACAATAAAAATTTCATTTTTAATGTAATATATGATTTAATATAAAAGAATCAATGATGAAATGGAAATGTGATTAAACATTAAAATTTTCATTTTTAATGGAAATATGATTCATTTAAAATAAATCTTTGTTTGATAAAAATGATTAACATAGAAAAATACATTTTTAAAATGTAAGTATGATTCATTCAAACATTCCTTGTTATGATTAAAATGATGTTAATTATATGTTAGAGAGAAAATGATTTGAAATCGTCGAACGAATTAATTTACATATATATATATATATAAATTAAAATTAAAATAAAATGAATCGCACTGCTGTAGTTCGCGATTTGAAATCGTAACTTCAGACGATTATAACGAGAGATCCGACTATCGGATTTTCCCAAAACTGGAACCGTTGGGTTCGCTTTGGAAAAATCTATCCAACGATATAAAATTTGCTAAGATTCAACAGTTAGATTTTGAGAAATGTGTAAATCAAATTTTGATGAAAACAGCGCCAAGGCCATGTAATGATCTGAAGCGTCGTTTAATTAAAAATGGCTATTTTTATATAAATAAAAATAGCGATAAATCATTAAAAACATTATTAACGATATGGAATGAAAAGAAATGATTTAAATTATATGTATTCACGAATTATTTGAAAAGGGCGAGTTAAATCTCATTTCAAATAATTATACGATGATTGGAAGTCGAAGATTTGAGTTGAAGTCCAGCGATCTTCACATCGAATGGATGACTACTGATGCCTTTGACTGGAGTTGCTGCCTTGAAAGGGTTACAGTGGTAGCTGTCCGGACGTACTTGTTGATTGTCCAGAAATATGCGAGAGCCTCTCTTCCGTATTGGACATATGGAACGAGGAATAAGGTGTCTCCAGTTTCGTTCAGACCTAGAACGGACTTGTAAATGGATGTATGTCTGACATTGGATTTTATTCTGTGCTGATTGATTTCTATTTAATATATATATATATATGTTTGGTGGCGGAGAATTCATTCTCTTGCTTAACACCCTTCTCCGAGACGTACGAGCTCAGAGGTTATATATATTGATAGACATCAGTCGCATGGCGTGAATTGTCAGTGTGGCATGCTAAGATGCAAATGGTCAAAGTTTATTGTTGAAAAGCAGAGGCTTGTGGTTGATGATCAAAGCACAGCTCTACTTAGCATAGCTTTGTGTATAGCATTACTTCGCGAGCTTCACACCCCGATGTGAACCACAAACGGGAGAAGGATCCATGGAGAACATACGTTTTTCTCTAGCTAGAAGTGGTATCATGGTATGGAGCCCAAACATTTTTACTTATGTTGATGATGGGAAGCAAGGTACCTCAGATTGGAGTCCCTAGTGGCTCTTTATTTACGCCCCATAGGACGGGAGACATATTGTTCAAGAAATTTATATAATCCACTATCAAATGTGTGGACCGGCCCTGTGGCTCCTAAGGGCTTGATTGAGTACTTTTCCTGAGGCTCGGGCTAGACAGTCTCGAATTCGGTAAGGACGATCCCTTGCCTTGGTTCATGATGGAAATCCAACTTCCAATACAATACCATGCGGTTTTGATTGTAAAACTAGTATGGCGACATAGTATATGGTAGCTATGCCATCTACGATTGATACATTATGATTGAAATGTTTATGAAAACATATATACACTAATAATAATAATATCAATCCGTTTTATCGTATCAAGCCTTTTAGACCATTATAAGGTAAAACTCTATCCTCCGGTTTGCGTTGCATTGTGTGATAGGACTTGAGTCTTATAATAGTTTCATTTTTCTAAAAAGCATTGCGTTGTTTGACGATTTACTTTATTTATGCACTGGCAATCCAATGGAGTAAACCCGTTCCGCGTCAGCGGCGTGGTCCTGTGATTAGCCTTATTATTAAATAGGTTAAGTAGATTTCTTATACTAGTCCCATGACTGACTCGTAGTTTGTTTCATTTTGCAAACTCGGGTGCCCTCTTTCCATACGGGCAGCCTTGTATTCAGTTTTTAGCAAACTCATTCTAGATAGATATGGAGCTGAAGATGGATCCTATCATTTCTATTATGCTGTTCAGACTTCATTAGTATATTATGTTTGATTCTGCTACAGACATTTTATATTAAGTTGAAAACTATATTATGTACTAAGTATGATCTTATTATGTTGTGGAACTCTGATGATATATTATTTCCAGTGTAATTTGATGTACATTATCTGCTGTAATTCTATATTTCTATTCTGCTGTTATTGTTTATGTGTTATGTTCCCATGATTATCCTTGCTTTCGAACTATGGGAGTTTGGGGTTTTTGATTGTAAATCCAATTTCCAATACGACATTATACGGTTTTGATTGTAAAACTAGTATGGCGACATAATATATGGTACCTATGCCATCTGTGATTGATACATTTATATTTGAAGTTGATTTTGGGCACTATGCACTTATAGTAATATTAAAATAGTTTGTTTTAAATGTACCAAGCATGTTCGGCTATTATAAGGGAAAACTCTATCCTCCGGGTTGCGTTGCATTGTGTGATGGGACCTGAGTCTTATAATAGCTTTATTTTCAAAAAAAATCATTGCGTTGTGAAATGACCCAAACTCGCCCTTACGAGAAAGCCCGGATTGAGTTGAGAACACGACAAATCAGAACACAAACAATAGAAAAATATCAGAGATTAAAATACATTACATAGCAGCGGAAAAATAATAAATAACACAGCTTAAAGAAATACACGGATATAGAGCATTCCGAATATAGCCCCAGCTGTAAAACTAGGATCCCGTGAATATAATATCTGCAAAACCAAAACTACTAGTTGCCCGTGTGGAAATAGGGGCACCCAGAGTTTAGGTTAAAATAATAAACTCCAGGTCAGTCACGTGAATGATGTGAGAACTAAAACAGTTATTTAAAACTTTACTTTAGAAATAAAGTAAATCAAGGGACCACGCCTTATAACACAGAACGGTTTTCCTTCCAAGAATGCCAGCGCATAAAACAAACAGCGCAATGCTTTTTGGAAAAATGAAGCTATTATAAGACCCAGGTCCCATCACACAATGCAACGCAAGCCGGAGGATAGGGTTTTCCCTTATAATAGACAAACATGCTTGGTACGTTTAAAACAAATCATTTGATACAATAATAAGTGTATAGTGTCAAAAACAACTTCAAATATAAATGCATCAATTATAGACGACACAATATCTCATGCTATTATGTCGCCATATAGGTTTACAACTAAAAACGAAATGTCTCGTATTGGAAATTGGATTCCATCTATGAGTCGAGGCCAGGGATGTCTCCTCACTGCTTCGAGACACTCTAGCAAATGTCTCAGGACGACACACTCTAGGCAACCCTTGGATCGGTAAGGCTGTTCCTTTCTTACGTTTGAGGATTGGCAATTCCTGAACACACGTTTCCCAGTCCTATCAGACCTATCCATCGACTCTGTAGTAACCGATATATCCGAGGCGTTTCGCTATCCATCTTCCACATGGGTAAAAATATAAATGTCTGGACTCCATACCATGACACCACCCATAGCTAGAAAGAAACGTCTTGTTCTCCCAACGGTCCGATCCAGTTTTTGACTCATACTGAGGTGTGAGGCTCGCGAATTAACGCTATACACAAAGTTATGCCCTTTAAGGCTGTGCTTTGTTCATTAACCACAAGACTCTACCTTTCAACAGAAGCCTTGATCATTTGCATCTCATCATGCCACACATGCAATTCACGCCATGCGACTGTCTATCGATATATAACCTCTGAGCTCACACGTCTCAGAGAAGGTTGTTAAGCAAGAGAATAAATTCTCCGCCGACAAACAAATATATATTTAACAGAGATCAATCAACACAGAGTAAAATCCAATGTCAGATACACATCCATTTACAAGTTCGTTCTGGGTTTGAACGAAACCGGAGGCTTCTTATTCCTCGTCCCACATGTCCAATACAGGAGAGAGGTCCTTGCATATCCGGTTAATCTCCAAGTACGTCTGGGCGATCACCACTTATTACCTTATCTTGGGTGTACCGCCTAATCAAGACATCAGTAATCATCCAAACGATGTGAAGACCTCCGATCTTCAAACACCGTCTTCATCGTCGACTTATCGTTGAATCGGTTATTCGGAATGGGTATAAACCCGACATTTCCGAATAACTCGCGTATATAATAAACAAGTGCTATAAAAAAACAACATACGCCTCATTCCAATCCAGAATATTCTTTCATTCAAATATTCACATCCTTTGGGAAAGGTTCCCATTGATTTTATCGAAGATAAATTCTTTAAATTTATTCCTTAATCTTCCTTTGGACATCATTTCTTAACCAAATTAAGGTTTATCCACTAGTCGGGATTAGCGCACCTTACCGAAGTAATCATTACTTTTATTTTCCAATCCTAATCTATTCATCCCACGGAGAAAAACTGGTAATACTCCATATCTAGCACCACGGTGTTATCGGTAAATTTAATTACCATTTCACGTTTAAATCTAATTAAAGATTTAACTACAGCTTGGAGAAAAAGTGGCGATACTCCACGCTCGATCATTTCACAAATTTGATAATTTAAATTATCAAATTCTCTTTTCAATCTAATTAAAGATTCAATAAAACTCCACCTAGTTTTAATCTTCCCAAAAATCAATAATGATTTCTTAACTTTGGAAACACAAACTTGCCGCATCGACAATCTACACCGTACTATTGATTTATGCCGATATATAACCTCTAAGCTCGTACGTCTTAGAGAAGGGTGTTAAGCAAAAGGATAAATTCTCCGCCACCAAACAGATATATATTTAGCAGGGATCAACCATACTATTCGAAATACAATGTTAGACATGTAATGCTATCTTTAACTGGGTTAAAGAACTAATGTCATTTAAAACACAGTTCACTATAAATCCAAAATCACATTCCATTAACGATGGAATCTTCACGAAAACAGATTGATATATATATATATATAATCGATATCAATTTCTGTATCCGACTAATAATATAAATGGAATAGCGACTAAGCCTCCTAAATTCCATATATATTACTAGTCTTCCTCCGTAGAAGTTCACTTCGATTATTATCAAATCGAATTCCATTCCATTCCAATTTGTTGTATTAAATTGGAAAACTTTACTTTGGAAAATTTCCTTTAAATCTAAATAAAAAGATTTATAAATTCCAAATCACATTTCATTGTAAATCGGATTAAAGAATGAATGTCGTTAAAAACACAATTCACAAAAAACCCAATTCACATTCATTTTATTCCAATTATTAAATATAATTGGAAACTCTAATAATCTTAAATATTTTTTTTTCAACGGGGTTCAAGAACAGTGTTACTGAAAACACCATTCACGACAAACCCAAAATCGAATTCTTTTATTCAATTCTAATTAAATAATAATTAATTGGAAAACTTAACTAAATCTTAATCAAAAGATTTATTCTTTTCTCAGCTGGGTTTAAGAACAGTGTTATTTAAGACACCGTTCACGACAAAACCAAAATCCAATTTGATATCAAATACAAGGCTCTGAATAGAAACTATATAGGCTTATATTCAATATCAAATTCTGAAACCAACAAATATTTTTATTTCCATAACAATATCCATATAATTACGAAATCCAACATCGAAATATTCCGAAGATGATTTCCATTCAAATCCACTCCAATTCATATATTGGAATTTCTGGTTATATTAAAACCCATTCTCAATCCAATTCATTTGTTTATAAATTATTAGATTATAATTCTAGTTAATAACTAGTTCTTTTCGATAAAAATATATTTTTATCTTTTGAAACGTGGAATTTTTCATCCTAATTCTTTCCAATCATTTATTATGATTTTACAAAAATTATTAATATTTTTAATAATTTTATTAAAGCCCTTTTTGTCGATTTCCATAAACAGTCATCGAACTGCACTTACATCGACCTTTTCCAAATTTGATTGGACATAATTCCAAATCCAATCCTAGATTTTAAATCTCTTATATTCATTGCAAAGTTTCTTTTCGATACGAACCCAACGGTTCTGGTATTTGGAGAATCTGACGGTCAGATCTCCCATAATATCAATTCGAAGTCAATGGTTGAAATTCGCAGACGGCCGCGGCGCGACGCGTTTTATTCAGGCCATTAAATATATATAATATATCTATTATATATATTTCGTCGATTTCCATAAACGTATTTTATAAATCATTTTAAATTCGTTTTAAAAATGATTCCAACTTCATTTTCTATTTTAAATCAAAATTGAATTTTCCTTATCATTATAATATATAAATGATAATATTTTCAAAATATCAAATTTTGAAATCATTTCCTTTTCGATATTCATTATAAAAATGAATAATATCGATATAAATATCGTTCGCATCAAAATGGCGCAAATCTAATCAACACGGCTTCATATATTTCCATATTTTCGTGTCCATCCAAAATCAGACATCAAAATCATATTTTGATCCATTATTGAATATTATTTTAAAATATTCATTATTCATCATTTTAAAATATTCCTTAATTTAAAATATTTGTTCTTCCGAATTGGAATCAGACACAGTCAATTACCATATAATTTTAGATGCACACAACAATAATCAAACACAGTCAACCATCATCCAGAGTGCATTACACAACTGCATAAGCATTAAATATAAATAATTAACGCTTACAACAGTCTGTTAACCCATCGATTGACATACAACTAAAAAATTGGGATTAATGTACATCAAATATCATCCCAATACCCGTGTGGGGTTTCAATCAACACACACAGATTTTATTTGTGTTGTTGGGCGATGTGTAAAATATATTGTCCCAATCAATATCAGTCAAATGTGTATATAAACAAATCATCCGAATTTTAAATGAATATTTATTTTCATTCATATACTCGTTAAAAATTATATTTTTAACAATAAAATATTTATTTCAAGATATGAATATTTTATACAGTACATTTATATAATAAAAATGATATTTTTATTGTTCTAAACTTTTAGAAAAATTTGGCAGCATAACGGCGCGATACTAAAACCGGAATGAGGTCTAGCCATATTCCCAGCAAAATAATAGCTGCGCCATACAAAAACCAAATTCAATCCATTCCATTCACATCCCAAACCAAATTCACACAAATAAATCAATCCAAACAAATAACCAAACATCCATGGTTTCAATCAAAGGTGTCGGGTGCTACTAAGCACCGTCTGCATCCTAGTATATATTTAACTGTAAACAAAATTAGAGTGAGAAGTTCTCACCTTTGGTTTCCACTCCGTCAGCCTTTATTGTCGCTCAGATTCGCTGCTCTGGTTCCAACGCAATCTGTTTCAACGCCATTTATATTAAAAATCACATTTTTAGCATCGTTGCATACAATTAAAATCACATTTTTATTCTTGTACTATTAATATAAAAATCACATTTTTATATCGCTACTTCATATACCAAAATCGCATTCCTATTACGAAGTTTACATTTTAAAGATCACATTTTTAATACCATACATATATAAAAACCAAGTTTTTAATCATCGCTATATATAAAAAAATTAAAATTTTCACAACGCTATACATATATATAAAAATCATATTTTTATAATGCAACTTATATAATAAAAATCATATTTTTATTTGTTATTCATATAAAGATGACACAACCCGAACTTCCCTGTGAAGGAAAGCACGGATGGCGTTGAGGACACGACAAAATAGAACGCAGACGGAAGAACATTTCATTGTATATTACAACAATTCCATCAGAATACAAGAATATACAGAGTATGAATAAGTATTATACAACAAATAGTATCAGAGATTACAATAAATTACATAGTAGCGGAAAATAATACAAAGCACAACTGAAGGTGATATACGGATACAGAGCTTTCCGGATATCATTCCAGCTGTAAACTAGGATCCTGTGAATATAAATCTGCAAAACCAAAACTACTAGCTGCCCGTGTAGAAAATAGGGACACCCAGAGTTTAGGTTAAAACAATAAACTCCAGGTCAGTCATGTGACTGGTGTGAGAACTAAAACAGTTATTTAAAACTTTACTTTAAAAGAGAGTAATTCAAGGGACCACGCCGTATAACACGGAACGGGTTTCCTCCCAAGAATACTAGTGCATATAACAAAACAGCGTAATGCTTTTTGGAAAATGAAGCTATTATAAGACCCAGGTCCCATCACACAATGCAACGCAAGCCGGGGGATAGGGTTTTCCCTTATAATAGCCAAACATGCTTGGTACGTTTAAAACAAATCATTTGATACTATTATAAGTGTATAGTGTCAAAACAATTTCAATCATAAATATCAATCATAGACGGCATAGGTACAATATATCATGTCGTCAAACAGTTTTACAATTAAAACCGCAATATCACGTATTGGAAATTGGATTTCCGTCATGAGTCAAGGCAAGGGGAAAGCTCCTCTCCGTTCGAGACAGTCTAGCAAATGTCTCAGGATCGCACACAGCGGTCCTTGGAATCAGCTGGGCCGGTCCTCTCTTACTTTTGAGGATTGGTAATTCCTGAACACACGTTTCCCGGTCCTTACAGACCTATATCCGAGGCACCTCGCATTCCAACAAGCACACAGGTGAAAAGTAGATATAAATGTCAGGGCTGGTAGGTCACTGACACCACCATAGCTAGAAAGAAACGTCGTGCTATCCCAGCGGTCCGTCTCCCGTTTTTAATTCATACCGAGGTGTGAGGCTTGCGAATTCACGTTATACACAAAGCTGCGCCACACAGACCATGCTTTGATCATTAACCACAAGACTTTTCTTTTCAACAGAAGCCTTGACAATTGCCACATACGCGTGCCACACTGGCAATTCACTCCATGCGACTGATGTCCATCGATATACAACCTCTGAGCTCGTACGTCTCAGAGAAGGGCGTTAAGCAAGAGAATAAATTCTCCGCCGCCAAACAGATGTATATTTAATAGAGATCAATCAACACAGAATAAAATCCAATGTCAGACACACAATCCATTTACAAGTTCGTTCTGGGTCTGAATGAAACTGGAGGCACTTTCCTCGCATATCCATCGATCTCCAAGTACGTCTAGACGATCACCAACTGTTTCCCTCATCTTGGGTGTACGGCCCAATCGAGATCATCAGTAATCACCCAAACGATGTGAAGACTTCCGATCTTCAACCACCGTCTTCATCTTCGACATCTCGTCGAATCGGTTATTCAGAATGGGTATAAACCCGGCCTTTCTGAATAACCCACTTATATGATAAACAAATGTTACACAAACACAACAAACGCCTCATTCCAATTCAGAATATTCTTTTATTAAAATTTCCACATCATTAGGGAATAGGGTCCCATTAATTTTATCAAAGATAAATTCTTCTAAATTTATTCTTTAATCTTCCTTTGGATATCATTTCAAACCATGTTATGGTTTTCCAAACTAGTCGGGATTAGCAAACCACACCGAAGTAATTATTTATTTTATTTCCCAATCCCAACCTATTCATCCCATGGAGCAAAACTGGAAATACTCCATATCTAACACCACGGTGTTATCGGTAAAGTTAATTACCATTTCACGTTCAAATCTAATTAAAGATTTAACTATCGCTTTGGAGTAAAACTGGTGATACTCCATTCTCGATCACTTTCCAATTTTGATAATTTAAATTATCAATTCACATTTCAATTTAATTACAGATTCAGTAAAACTCCACTTAGTTTTAATCTTCTCAAAAATCAATATCTTGTCTTTAACTGGGTTAAAGAAACAATGTCACATAAAACACGATTCACGACAAACCCAAATCACATTTGATATTAAATACAAGGCTCTGAATAGAAAATATACCGGCTTATATTCAATATAAAATTCTGAAACCAACAAATATCGTATTGGAAATAACGATATAAATATATCTTTCAAATTCCCATAACAATATATGTATAATCACGGAATCCAACATCGAAATATTCCAAGGATAATTTCGATTCAAATCCACTTCCACATATATATTGGAAATTCTGGTTATTTTCAAAACCAATTCAAATTCAATTTATTCATTTCAAAAATAAATTGATTTTAATTCTAGTTCAAAACTAGTTCATTTCGATAAAAATATATTTTTATCCTTTCAAATGTGGAATTTTTCATCCCAGTTCTTCCCAATTCACATATTATGATTTTACACAATTTATTAATATTTTTAATAATTTTATCAAGGCCCGTACAGTCGATTTCCATCAACGGTCATCGAACTGCACTTACACCGACCTTTTCCAAATTTGATTTGGACATAATTCCAAATCCAACCATTAGATTTCAAATTTCAAATATTCATTGGAAAGCTCTTTTCGATACGAACCCAACGGTTCTGGTTTTAGGAGAATCCGACGGTCAGATCTCCCGTAATGTCAATTCGAAGTCAATGGTCGAAATTCACGAACTGCCGCGGCGCGGCGCGTTCTATTCAGGCCATTATATATATATATATATATAATATATATATATTATATATATTTCATCGATTTCCTTTTTAAAACGTATTTTATAAATTGTTTTAAATTCGTCTTCAAAACCATTTCAACTCTATATTCAATTTCAAATCAAAATTGAATATTTCATATCATTACTATATGAATGATAATATTTTCAAAACGTTATATTTTGAAATCACTACCTTTTCTATATTCATTGTAAAAACGAATATAATCGATATAAATATCGTTCACGTCAAAATAGCGCAACTCTAATCAACACGGCTTTATATATTTCAATAAATTCGTTATTCTATTCAACAAATGAATATATATTCTATTCAACACATGAATCTATATTTTTTTCAACACATGAGTATTGTCTACACATGACTATTTTTGTTATGTAATATATTTTATAAAATTATGGTATCTATCGTTTGATTTTCAGACTCCAACCGTAAAGTAGGTTCTAATCTTAAATATGATAAAGATGTAAATTTTATTATTAAAATATTTTACTCAACATATGAATAGTTTCAACACATGAATATATATTTTATAATATTCTTTATTTTCCCGATTGGAATGAGGCCCAATCAATTACCATATAATGTTAATTATATGGATTCCATACAACACATGTATACAATAGCAATGATAAACAATCAACCATCATCCAAAGTGCACCACACAACTGCATAAGCATCAAATATAAATAATTAACGCTTACACAGCCTGTCGACCAATCGATCGACATACAATTAAATAATTGGGATTAGTGTATGCCAAATATCATCCCAACACCCGTGTGGGGTTTCAAATCAACAAACACTGAATATTATTTGTGCAGTTGGGCGATGTGTAAAATTTATTTACCCAATCAATATCAGTCAAATCAGTGTATATAAACAAATCGGCTGATTTGTTTATAAATATTTATTTATTCACTTTCACGTTAAAAATAATATTTTTAACGATAATTAATTTATTTCAACCATCTACATTTTATTATCGATTTCACATCAACATCACAAACAAATTTCACAAAACATCAAACAAGCATACAAGCCGTCCATGGTCTGTGGGTGACGGGTGTCGGGTGCTGCTAAGCACCGTCTGCATCCTAGTATATATATTTCTAACTATAAAAGTAAAATTAAAGTGAGAAGTTCTCACCCAACTTAATCCAAACGCCACGACTCTTCAAATGTAGGAAATCTTGTAGTTCCCGCCTTTTGTCACTTTCGTTGCCCGTATTCACTACATATATAAAATCACATTTTTATATTGTTGCTATGTATATAAAAATTCTATTTTGACACTACTACTATGTAGATAAAAATTCTATTTTACATCGATGTTCATATAATAAAGATTATATTTTTATCACACTATTCTCTATATAAAAATTATATTTTTATATCTACTTCTAATATAAAGATTGAATTTTTATTTCACTACATATATAAAGATCAAATTTTTACTTATCTAAATAATATAAAAATCACCCGATACTCCTAGCTCAGTTGGTTAGAGGTGGGCGAATTGGGATGAGACATAGGTCTCAGGTTCGAGGGCCACCTCTGCCAATTTCTAAGGGTGACTACCTAGGTGGTGTGAAGGCGTTGAAAAATCGGTGTATATCACTACCCGTGGGGTTTACTAAGACCGACAAGCAAGGCTTGAGTGAAGTCTTAGGTTCCACACGTAAATAAATAAAAAAAAATCGTATTTTTATATTCTCTATCTTATAAAAATCATACTTTTATAATCCTTATTATATAAAAATCATATCTTTCCTACTTCAAAGATATAATCTTTTCACTTTTAAAAATATCGTCTTTTTACTTAATAAAAATCCAACCTTTCTTTATACAAAAATCAAACTTCTCTCTAATAAAAATATGATTTTTCTTTATATAAAAATCAAACTTTTCATTATATAAAAATCTAACTTTCTCTACAAATATTATAAAGATCACATCTTTTTCATGTCAATTCACTAAATAAAAATTAAATTTTTATTTCTTTATTTACTTAATAAAAAACTCTTTTTTATATAAAATAAAAATCTAATCTTTATGTAAAATAAAGATCCAATCTTTTTAAACAATAACACATATATAAATTCTCTTAACAAATAACCCAATCAATATCAGTCAAATCAGTGTATATAAACAAATCGGCTGATTTGTTTATAAATATTTATTTATTCACTTTCACGTTAAAAATAATATTTTTAACGATAATTAATTTATTTCAACCATCTACATTTTATTATTGATTTCACATCAACATCACAAACAAATTTCACAACACATCAAACAAGCATACAAGCCGTCCATGGTCTGTGGGCGACGGGTGCTGCTAAGCACCGTTTGCATCCTAGTATATATATTTCTAACTAGAAAAGTAAATTTAAAGTGAGAAGTTCTCACCCAACTTAATCCAAACGCCACGACTCTTCAAATTTAGGAAATCTTGTAGTTCCCGCCTTTTGTCACTTTCGTTGCCCATATTCACTACATATATAAAATCACATTTTTATATTGTTGCTATGTATATAAAAAAAATCTATTTTGACACCGCTACTATATAGATAAAAATTCTATTTTTACATCGATGTTCATATAATAAAGATTATATTTTTATCACGCTATTCTCTATATAAAAATTATATTTTTATATCTACTTCTAATATAAAGATTGAATTTTTATTTCACTACATATATAAAGATCAAATTTTTACTTATTTAAATAATATAAAAATCGTATTTTTATATTCTCTATCTTATAAAAATCATACTTTTATAAACCCTATTATATAAAAATAATATTTTTATAGTCTCTACTATATAAAAATCATATCTTTCCTACTTCAAAGATATAATCTTTTCACTTTTAAAAATATCGTCTTTTTACTTAATAAAAATCCAACATTTCTTTATACAAAAATCAAACTTCTCTCTAATAAAAATATGATTTTTCTTTATATAAAAGTCAAACTTTTCATTATATAAAAATCTAACTTTCTCTACAAATATTATAAAGATCACATCTTTTTCATGTCAATTCACTAAATAAAAATCAAATTTTTATTTCTCTATTTACTTAATAAAAATCTCTTCTTTATGTAAAATAAAAATCTAATCTTTATGTAAAATAAAGATCCATTCTTTTTAAACAATAACACATATATAAATTCTCTTAACAAATAAAAATCGAATTTTTATTTTAGAGCTTCCTACATAAAAATCAAATTTTTATGATTTTAAATCCATACTATAAAAATCGTGTTTTTATATTCAACAAACATCCCATTTTCGTATCAGTATTTTGTAAACTGATTTTGCTTAATCTATAAAATGTATTTAAACTAAATAAATAATTAAAATACATAAAAAAGTTCACCTCTTTTTTTATTTCCTGCGAAAGGGGGAGGTGGAAGTGTCGGGTTTTGGAGCGAGGGAAGGGGGGTGCGTCGCTGAGGTGGTCGTCGTGGTTGGAGGCGAGAGGAAGAAAGGCGGAAGGAGAAGTGGAGGGACGGAGGGGGAAAGAAGGCGGAGGAAGGGGGAAACGGGGGGGGGGGGCTGCGCGTCGGTTTGTAAGGAGGAGAAGAGGGAAGGGTCGCGGTGGCTCAGGGGATGCGCGGGTGGTGGTGCATCGGCCCGAGACGGCGGCGATTGGCCCCTGGGAGGGCGCGACATCGACGAGGGCATCTGCCCTCTCTTCCCTTTTTTTTATTTTGATTGAAATGAACTGACGGGGGAAGAGAAAGAAGGGGGGTTTGTAAATGTTTATATTATTTTATTTATTTTTAATTTTTAGATCCATGAAGGTTGACTTTTAATTCGGACACCAAACGAGGCCCAACGCTTGTCGTCCCTAGATAATTACCCCCATTCCGAACACAATGGGATATGTGTTGTAAGCTAATTCAATCGTTTCGATCAGCTTTCGTCAAAATCAAAATATAACTCTATATATTGAATTTGAACGCACATTTCAATTTACCGGGGCCACATACTATCTCGAAAAATTCCCGAAAAATATTTTCTAACTTCGTATTGACGATACGGTCCTAATAAAACTAATTTCGTCAAATTCTGAAACCGTTAGAAAAATGGCCATTTTCCAGTCGATTAAAATCAACTAAAACTGGTCAAACGCGTTTTCCTTTGCCACGCTCACATATTGATTCAAAAAATTATGAAAATTGGAATCTATCAATAATTTGACATCCCGGATCCAACAAAAGTGGTTTCGTCGAAATCCGAGGTCGTTTGCAAAATTTCCATTTTTAAGGGCCTGAATTCCATAGCGACTATTCAGAATTTTCAACTGGACATATCTTTTGATTCCTGCTATGGAATTTTGATTTTTCGAATTCATTGGAAAGATTTTATCAAATAGATTCTAATATTTTTGGTTTCACTAAAATCCGGTTTATTTTGCACCTGGTACATTCATTTGAAGTTTGAAATCGAATTATCGAAGTACCGCGCCATTTTCAATTCCTTTTATAATTATATATAATTATTTAAATTCTAACGACGAACTATATAAATATATACATTCTATTCCTATCTAAAATAAATTTCTCGTCGATATTATTTAAAATAATTCATTTTAAATATTAAAAATTCACTAAAATTTCCATAATAAAATTTTTAAATTGACTAGCATTTCCGGGTTGTTACAAAAGAAAAATCCAATTTTTATTTGCTATTCATATATAGAAAAATTATATTTTTATAATGCTACTCAAATAATAAAATTCATATTTTTATACAATGAAAATCATAATTTTTCTATCTTAAAAATCCGATCTTTTCTATCAACAAAAAAAACCGTACCTTTTCATTTTTAAAAATCATACCTTTCTATTTATAAAAATCATACCTTTTTATTTTTAAAAATCATACCTTTCTATTTTTAAAAATCATACTTGTATAAATCAATTTTCATTTTAAAACAACGTTATGTATGTATAAAAAAACTGATTTTATAATAACATTATATATAAAAACTTACCGTTATCTATCAACGTCAATCAAAGAAGAAAGGGGGGATTTCTGCGCTGCTGTTGGCGTCTACTGGAGGGGCGTCGGAGGTTTGCAGGCGGCGGTGGTCCCCTGGGTAGCGGCGGCGGTGGATTGGTGCTGTGGGGCTAGGGTTTTTCGTGCTAGAGAGAGAAGGGGCAGAGGAGAAAAGGGCGTCTCGCTGCGAGGCTAGGGGGTGTGACGGATGGAGAGGAGATGGGGCGGCGGCGGGTGGCAGGCCGCGGTGGAGGTGGATCGACAATTTTGTTTGTTTTTTTTCTTTTCTTTGAAGAACTGATGGGGAAGAAAGAGAATAGAGGGGGTGTAACAACCTGAAACTTCGAGCAGTAAATATTCAAATATCGAGGTTATTTAAATATTTAAAACTTGGATTTAATGCGGTCATAACCTTTATTAAATCCCTTTATAAATAATAATTAACAAGGAGAGAACATATTGTTGAGTTTTTGTTTACGAAGATAAGTAGTTCGAAGAAAAATCGATAATGTGACCGAAAACAGTTTTATCGATAAACGAGGTTCTGCTTATTAAAAGTTGTTGGAATATCATGTGCATGTAGTAACATTAGAAGATCACATACATGTGTATGTACATATCATATAAGTAACATACAAATGGTATATGTGTACATGTTCTAGAATATGAAAAATGGCTTAAAATGATAGGGACTCGTGTCACCAAATGAAAGGAAAACATGTCTTGTAAATAAATAAGGTTAAGACACATACACCCATTAGGTGTCCATGTGTTGGAACATCTAAAGACACCTAAGTAGACATGTGTCTTCATCCCAAAGCATGCATGAAGATAAGGAGTACAAGTGTTCAAAACCAAATTACAAAACTAACCTTGAAAACTACTATATAAAGGGTGGAAAGGCTCATTCTTTTTCATGCATTCTCAAATGGAAAACAAAAGTAAAATATAGAGTAGAAGTTTGGGAGAAGCCTAGAGAATAAATACAAGATCAAGGCACAAGTACAAGGTGAGAAAAATTATTTAAGTTTTTTAATTCATTTAATACTTTGAAGAAAAGTTGAGAAGTTTATGAATGAATGACTGGACTTGAAACCCTGAAAATGACGTTTGGTATTTTCAACATAACTTTAGCAATTCTTAATGAAATTTCGATTTCTCTATCAATTTGGAAAGCTAATTCAAAGGACTACAACTTTGACCTCGACCAATTTTTTTTCTAATTTGGTCGTTTTCATACCTAAAAACTGGATGCAGTTCAGGTAAAAATCTGCCTGAAATGGACATGTTAAAAGTGCCTCACGATGTTGAATTTTATATATTTAAATAATAAATGTTTTGAGGTTTTCTTTTGATAATAATTAAGTAAACAAAGAGGGCTTCTTACTGTAGAAAATTTGGAGTCAAAAACTGTAATGAAAAGGAATTTCGCTCGATCCGAATCGACCGCTAAACCGACCAAGACCGTTCGGAACCCCTGATTGTTTTGAGAACACAACAAATTGGAATGCAAACAGAAGAACATTTCATTGTATATTACAACAATTCCATCAGATTACAAGAATATACAGAGTATTAACAAATAATATACATTATAAATATCAGAGATTACAATACATTACATAGCAGCGGAAAATAATACAATACACAAAACTAGAAGTAATACACGGATACAGAGCTTTCCGAGTATCGTTCCAGCTGTAAACCAGGTTCCTATGAATATAAATCTGTAAAAAAAAACTACTAGCATCCCGTGTCAAAATAAGGGCACCTAGAGTTTAGGTTAAAACAATAAACTCCAGGTCAGTCATGGGACTGGTGTGAGAACTAAAACAGTTATTAATCTTTATTTTAAAGTTAGGTAAATCAGGGGACCACGCCGTATAACACGGAACGGGTTTCCTCCCAAGAATACCAGTGCATAAAACAACATCGCAATGCTAAATAAAGAACAATGAAGCTATTATAAGACCCAGGTCCCATCACACAACGCAACGCAAGCCGGAGGATAGAGTTTTTACCTCATAATAGCCAAGAATGCTTGGTACGCGAAATTTCATGTTTTATTATTACTATAAGTGTATAGTGTCAAAACAATTTCAAATCATAAGTATCAATCATAGACGGCATAAGTGCCCCATACCACTATGTCGCCATATATAGGTTTACAATCAAAACCGCAAAGTCACGTATTGGAAACTGGATTTCCTTCTATGAACCGAGGCAAAAGATAGTCCTCTACCGAATTCGAGACTGTCTATCCCGAGTCTCAGGCAAGTACTCAGTCAAGCCTTTGGATCGTCGGGGCCGGTCCACCGATGTGGATTAAAATGCCTGAACACTACGTTTCCCCGCCTTTTTGGGAGTGAATGGGCCCAATGGCTCCCTCGTAACAGCAACAACCACATAAGTCAAACTCGTCAGGGCGTGTAAAACCACTGACGCCACTTCTAGCTAGAAGGAAACGCATGCCCTCACTGAGGTCCTCTCCTGTTTCTGGTTCACAACCGGGGTGTAAGGCTCGTGAATCAACGTTACACAAAGCTATGCCACACAGGTAGTGCTTTGATCATCAACCACAAGACTCTTCTTTTCAACAAAACCTTGATCATTTGCCACTTAGGCATGCCATACAGGCAATTCACTCCATGCGATTGATATCCATCAATATATAACCCCTGAGCTCGTACGTCTCAGAGAAGGGCGTTAAGCAAGAGAATAAATTCTCTACCACCAAACAAATATATATATTTAATAGAAATCAATCACACAGAATAAAATCCAATGTCAGACACACAGTCCATTTACACATTCGTTCTGGGTCTGAACGAAACCGGAGGCACCTTGTACCTCACATATCCGTCGATCTCCAAGTACGTCTGGACGATCACTAACTGATTCCCTCCTCTTGGGTGTACGGCCCAATCAAGATCATCAGTAATTATCCTAACGATGTGAAGACCTCCGGTCTTCGACCACCGTCTTCATCCTCGACACCACGTCGAAATCAGTTATTCAGAATGGGATAAACCCGGTCTTTCTGAACAGCTCGCATATATAACAAACGAGTGTTACACAAACACAACATACGCCTCATTCCAATTCAAAATATTCTTTTATTCAAATATTCTTATACTTTGGGAAAGGTTCCCATTAATTTTATCAAAGATAAATTCTTTAAATTTATTCTTTAATCTTCTTTTGAATATCAATTCAAACTAGTCGGGATTAGCGAACCACACCGAAGTAATCATTTATTTTATTTCCCAATCCCAACCTATTCATCCCATGAAGTAAAACTAGTAATACTTCATATCTAACACCACGGTATTATTGGTAAATTCAATTACCATTTCACGTTCAAATCTAATCAAAGATTTAACCATCGCTTGGAGCAAAACTGGTGATAATCCATTCTCGATTAATTCAATCTAATTAAAGATTCATTAAAACTCCACTGGGTTTTAATCTTCCCAAAAATCAATATCAATGATTATTTAACTTGGGAAATCATATCCTGTCTTTAACTGGGTTAAAGAACCAATGTCATTTAAAACACGGTTCACTATAAACCCAAAATCACATTCCATTAATTATCGGGTTAAAGAACAAATGTTATTTAAAACACCGTTCATGATAAACCCAAAAATCAATTTAAATTCAATTCCAATTAAATACCATTTAATTGGTACACTTCATTAAATCTAAATAAAAAGACTTAATCTTTCTCTCAACTGGATTTAAGAACAGTGTTAATGAAGACACCATTCACGACAAACCCAAATCCCATTTGATATTAAATACAAGGCTCTGAATAGAAAATATATCGGCTTATATTCAATACCAAATTCTACGACCAACAAATATCATATTGGAAATAACGATATAAATATATCTTTCAAAATTCAAATTTCCATAACAATACCTGTATAATCACGAAATCCAACATCGAAATATTCCAAAGACAATTTCCATTCAAACCCATTCCAATTCAATTATTGGAAATTTCTGGTTACCTTCAAAACCCTTTCAAATCCAATTTATTTATTTCAAAAATAAATGGTTTATAATTCTAGTTCAAAACTAGTTCATTTCGGTAAAATTCTATTTTTATCTTTTCAAATTTGGAATTTTTCATCCCAATTCTTGACAAATCATTTCTTATGATTTTACTAAAATTATTACTATTTTTAATAATTTTATCAAGGCCCGTACGGTCGATTTCCATCAACGGCCATCGAACTGCACTTACAGCGACCTTTTCCAAATTTGATTTGGACATAATTCCAAATCCAACTGTTAGATTTCTAATTTCTAATATTCGTTAGAAATCTCTTTTCGATACGAACCCAACGGTTCCGGTTTTAGGAGAATCCGACGGTCGGATCTCCCGTCATATCCATTCGAAGTCAATGGTTGAAATTCGCAAACTGCCGCGGCGCGATGCATTCTATTCAGGCCATTCTATATATATAATATATATAATATATATATTTCATCGATTTCCTTTCAAAACGTATTTTGTAAATCGTTTTAAATTCGTTTTCAAAACGATTTCAACTTCATGTTCAATTTCGAATCAAAATTGAATATTCCACATCATCGATATACAAATGATAATATTTTCAAAACGTTATATTTTGAAATCACTTCTTTTCTTATAATCATTATTAAAACGAATATAATCGATATAAATATCGTTCACGTCAAAATGGCGTCAATCTAATCAACACGGCTTTTATTCCACGCATGAATGTTTATTCTATTCAACACATGAATTTTTTCTATTCAACACATGAATTTATTTTCTATTCAACACATGAATTTATTTTCTAAATTGGAATGAGGCCCAATCAATTACCATATAATGTTAATTATATGGATTTTCTACAACACATGTATATAATAGCAACGATAAATAATCAACCATCATCCAGAGTGCACCACACAACTGCATAAGCATTAAATATAAATAATTAACGCCTACACAGTCTGTCAACCCATCGATTGATATACTACTAAACAATCGGGATTAGTGCACGTCAAATATCATCCCAATACCCGTGTGGGGTTTCAAATCAACAAACACAGATTTTTATTTGTGCGGTCGGGCAATGTGTAAAATTTATCGTCCCAATCAATATCAGTCAAATCAGTGTATATAAACAAATCGTTCGATTTGTTTATTACTATTTATTTTATATACACGTTAAAATTCATATTTTTAACTATAAAATATTTTCCACTATAAAAAATTTTATTTCATTCCACATCACACAATCAAATTTCACAACACAACAACTAAACAAACAAGTCATCCATGGTCTGTGGACGACGGGTGTCGGGTGCTACTAAGCGCCGTCTACATCCTAGTACATATTTCAACTAGAAATCAAAGTAAAAGTGAGGAGTTCTCACCTTGGGGTTCCACTCCGTCATTCTTTAATTCTGAACGGTTCGAATTGGCCCAAAATTTCAATGCGATCTTTTCCTGCTGTTCATAGTAAAAATCATATTTTTATTATCATTACATGTACATAAAAATCGAATTTTTATCGCTACTTCATAAATATAAAAAAATCGAATTTTTATCGCCACTTCATATATATAAAAATTGAATTTTTATCGCTACTTCATATATATAAAAATCGAATCTTTCATAACCAAAGATCGTATTTTTACTTTATTAAAAATCTAATCTTTTCTTCTATAAAGATCTAATCTTTTCTCTACTAGAAATATGATCTTTTCACTTTTAAAAAATCAAATGTTTTTGGTTTAAAAGTCATACCTTTATGGTTTAAAAATCATACCTTTATGGTTTAAAAATCGTACCTTTATGGTTTAAAAATCATACTTTTATTATGCTAATCATATAAAATAATATTTTTGAAAACCAATGTTATTTATATCTTTAAAAACCAATGTTATTTATATCTTTGAAAACCAATGTTATTTATATTTTTGAAGCAAAGGTATATTTTTATGCTAGTTCATTTTAAAGCAATGCTAATTATAATTTAAAAAACAAATAAAAACAAAGCTAATTATAATTTAAAAACAATGTTGTATACTTTATAAAATCAATTTCTATTTATTTACTAATTACCACGTTAAACAGGAAATTACCCACTTTGATCACGTTTGAAAATGCGATGCTCTTTTGTCTTCCTCTTTCAGTTCATAGCCGATCAAAGCTCGAACCCTAGGGTTCCAATTTCTGGTCGCCACATCACGCCGGACCCCGATCGAAGGTCATCACCTCCTTCGCCATCGTGTGCTCTGCCAATGCCAGTAGTGGTGAGCCATTCGAGACCTCCAGGAGCGCGTCGTTCGTGGGCGAATTGTCGGCTTTTGAGCGATGATTTTAAATGAACCACGCCTCCCTGAATCATCTCACCGTATGGATGTATCGAGCTCACCAAGACGAACAAATTGCAATTGGTAATTTCAAAAATTACTGAATGGATCGAAATATTTTGAGGGGGGAATGTTTGAAGAAAACCGCCCGTCGTTCTGAAAAGGGAGCGAAATTTGGCGTTGTTCGCAAGAAAAAATTATAAGGGTTTTGACTAGTTTGACCCACTATATACAATTATATTTTAATTTATTTAATTTCGAAAATACCCCTGTGTTGATACGAACTCGAAATCGAACCCACTGACTGTCGTCTTTAGCGTATTACCCCCATTTCGAACATAATGGGACATATTTCGTTAACCAATTCGACCGTTTTGATCAGTTTTTGTCAAAACCAAAATATAAATATATATATATTGAATTTGAATGCACATTTCAATTTATCGAGGCCACGTACGGACTCTAAAAATTCCCGAAAAATATTTTCTACCTACATATTGACGATACAGTCCTAACAAAACTAATTTCGTCAAATTCTGAGACCGTCCGAAAAATGGCTATTTTCCAGTCGATTAAAATCAACTGAAACTGGTCAAACGCGTTTTCCTTTGCCACGCTCACATATTGATTCAGAAAATTACGAATTTTGAAACCTAGCAATAATTAGACATCACGGATCCAACAAAAGTGGTTTCGTTGAAAATAGAGGTCGTTTGCCAAATTTCCATTTTTAAGGGCCAGAATTCCATAGCGACTATTCTGAATTTTCAACTGGACATAACTTTTTATCCCCGCTATGAAATTTCGATTTTTCGGATTTGTTGGAAAGATATTCTCAACTAGATTCAAATATTTTTGGTTTCACTAAAATCCGGTTTATTTTGAATCCTGTACATTCATTTGAACTTTGAAATCGAATTTTCAAACTACCGCGCCATTTTCAATTCCTTTTAGAATTATAAATAAATATTTATATTCTAACGTCAAGCTATATAAATATATACGATCAAATTCTATTCAAAATAAATTTCTCATTCGTCATTTTTTAAAATAATTCATTTTAAATACTCAAAATTAGCTAAAATTGCCAAAATTAAAAATTTAAATTGGCTCGGATTTCCGGGTTATTACAAAAACTATTTTTATCATAGAGAAATAGCGTCATACATTTTGCTCATAAAATGGCCGAAAATCTGAGTTTAGGAACTTTTAGTAGCATTTTAAAATACTATCTTTTCTCTAAGTTATTTGCAAAGCATATTAAAGCTACTCAATACTTTTCATAGCATGGCAGAAACGCTAGAGTAAGCTGTTTTTAGTCTAAAATTATTATAAATCACCAAAAACTTGTCATAGCGTTTCTGGAAGCGCTGTCTTTTGATGATTTGACTGTGAAGTACTTTAAAACAAACATAACTTTTCATAGCGTGACAGAAACGCTGTAATAGCTATTTTAAGTTTAAACTACTACAAACTACCCAGAACTTTTCATAGCGTAACCGAAACGCTATAATAGATGTTTTGAGTATAAAACCATGATAAACTGCTCCAAATCCTCTCAAATTTGATGTGACACTTGACACGACATTTGATGTGACATCTGATATAACATTTGATTTGACGTTTGATGTGGCATATAATAATAAATGTTTGATGTGACATTTGATGTGGTATTTGATATGACATCTGATGTGACATTTGATGTGACATTTGATTTATAACAATAAATGTTTGATGTGATTTAATTTGACATATAATAGTAATAAATGTTTGATGTGACATTTGATTTGACATTTGATATGACATATAATAATAAATATTTGATGTAACATTTGATGTGACATTTGAGGATATTTATGAATGAGTAAGAACTTATTAGAGAGAAATAAAGGCGGTTTGAGAATTGTGAATGAAGGAGTTTTTGCATAATGAAGATGACCAGCATTTAAAATAAAAGATGTTTATCTTTTGAAAGCAAGTTCTATAAGAGATATATAGATGTTTTTCAAAATAAAAGACTGGAACGTTCTAGGGTGACAGAGAGGATAGTGTTTAGGCTTGGGTTTGGAAAATATTGTTTCCTGCTCTCACAGGCTATCCCTAACTGATCCGACGAATGAGATGGTTAATTCCATATTTAATTAGATATTATTTGAGTTTAGTTTAGAATTTTATTTAATAAAAGTAATTTAAGATTACTTTTGAGAATCTCTACATGATGTAATGAGTATTTTGAAAGTAAATAATGATTTTAAATGTTTTGTATATAAGAACTACGTTGGCTTGATCTTGTATCTAATTTCTTACCCAATTAGATAAAGGTACGTAGGCAGTCACAAGGGATAGTGATGCAGCTGCTTTATTAATAAAAATATTTTTTGTTATTACATTTGTGTTGGCGCATCTTTCATGTTTTATCATTTAAGCTATATTGTTGTTTTATCAAGAAAAGAAATAAAGTTGAATTTTAAGCCCAAAATAATTTAGATGGTTTATATAAGTATATAATGGTTATCAAAGGTATTTTGAACGCCGCAACGGATAATTTTTATTTCGGTCAAAATAGAGCTATCATAAAATGCCAATTCGTGCATTTGAGTTATAAACTTTAAATGCTTATAACTTTTGGAATCTGAATCGGATTTTCACCAAACGAAGAGTGTGTGATTAATATTGACAAGAGCTTTCAAATGAGCGAAAGCAAATTTTAATTTCGGCGTATAATTTTCAAGTTATGTTTCAAACTGTATCGGTGAAGGACGTCGTAAGTGCAGTTATCGACCGTAACCATAAATAGCCATTTTTAATGTTTTAAAATATGGAAATAATTTGTAAAATTATTATAAATTATGTAAGAGTGTTTTGAATTGGAAAGTTTTAAGTTTTGACTGGTCGGAAATTCCAGGGCGTTACAAGTGGTATCAGAGCTAAGGTTAGGTGCCTAAAAAAATTTCACATAAGATTAGAAACTCATCCTAATTTTTTTGAAATGAAGTTACCTTAATTTGATCAACATAACTGGATAGGGTAAGGCACCATTCCTCTGACCAGGGTTAGGAGTAATATTTATTTTTTGTGTTTAACTTTTGTTTAGTGTTTATACTAATAATATGTTGATTCATTTTTAAGCACCACATAAAGAGGTATAACGAGTTTGTAAGTGCATATGATTAGTTATAAAGTAGTGAAGGAATGAAGTGGGTTATAAAGGAAGGTATGTGGTAGCATGAAATCGATGCAATGGAGTAGCTTAAAAGGAATGTGGGATAACAGCATGCCAAGAAAGGAATTAAATGAGCTTGGGCAAGAAAAGTTAAGGAAGATAAAAAGGAGTAAATTGAATACTGCATTCATGCAAAATCAAGGTAAGAAAATTTGTTTAAATAATTATATCATTACGTAATATGATATCAGAGTTGTTTAGCACTGATGATATTAGCTTAAAGCTGCTAAAACATCTCCCAGCAATTTAGTCATAACTATTGATTCCTTGATTTTAGTTTAGTCGAATCTAATATTGTTGGGAAGCTAGACTAATTATCTAGAATACTTACGTCGTACACATTTTAAATTTTAGAAGTTTTCTATCTCAAAACATTGTTGCAAACTAACTATGTGTTTGACAAAAAACGGGGGTTTATACTTAAGATGATTTTCGAAGTTGGGAGAGTGGATTTTCCAAAATGAAATGGTTATCTATGTGGAAGTAATGATTACAAAGTATAAAAGTGTTTTGAGAGCATACTTTATTTAAACTTACGAAAGATTTTTATGAATTATTTCATCAATGATGGATACCTTCGAGTGACGATGACGATGTGCGGTATAAGACAATAGATCTTGGGTAGTGCACTATTACTCTATGTCAGCATCGAGCCGAGTAGGGTACATCCTATTTGATGACGGGATGCCGGCATAAGATAATAGATCTTGGATAGTGCAACTATTACTCTATGTTTGTATCGAGCCGAGTAGAGTACATCCTATTTGATGAAGGGATGTCGACCGCAATAGGATAAAATATCCTAAATTGAGTGTGGATCCACTTTGATGAATATGATCCTAGTTTTAACAAAAGAAGAAAAAAAGAACTTCTTTGACTTAATTAAAAAAATATTGATTGGAGATTATTTTGAAAATACTACTCTTTGGAACATTTTGATGGGTACTATAACAAGGAGAGTATAACATAATTGATGAGTTGACTTTGATGAATATAATCATGTTTTGAAGATATTACATTAGATGTCTAGATTACTCTCTGGTACATTTGGATGAGTACAGCAATATGGAGAATACATCCTTACTTGATGATGATGAGTCGGATGAGCTGAAGCATGATGAATTTTTGGTACATTTCGATGGGTACCACACAAAAAGAGAAGGAGACTGGGTATCGATGTGGATTGCAAAGAACATAATCCTGAATTTGGGCATAAAAAGAAACTACGGCGTGCCTGATCAAATAATAGCTTGCAGATTTGATGGAATGTTGGTCACAAATTGAAAGGTTCAGGTATGTTTTAGAATTTCGATTTATGAAATTGTTTTAAAAGTATCCTTTCAAGAAAAAATACTTTGAGTTTTATGTGTGGAACTATTGTCATTATTTTGATTAAGTATAGCACATAATTTTGGCGACGAAATTCCTTTTAAGGGGGAAAGAATGTAACAATCTGAAACTTCGAGCAGTAAATATTCAAATATCGAGGTTATTTAAATATTTAAAACTTAGATTTAATAGTGTCATAACCTTTATTAAATCCCTTTATAAATAATAATTAATAAGGAAAAAACATATTGTTGAGTTTTTGTTTACTAAGATAAGTAATTCGAAGAAAAATCGATAATGTGACCGAAAACAGTTTTATCGATAAATGAGGTTCTGCTTATTAAAAGTTATTGGAATATCATGTGCATGTAGTAACATTAGAAGACCACATACATGTGTATGTACATATCATAGAAGTAAAATACAAATGGTATATGTGTACATGTTCTAGAATATGAAAAATGACATAAAAAGATAGGGACACGTGTCACCAAATGAAAGGAACACATGTCTTGTAAATAAATAAGGTTAAGACACATACACCCATTAGGTGTCCATGTGTAGGAACATCTAAAGACACCTATGTAGACATGTGTCTTCATCCTAAAGCATGAATTAAGATAAGGAGTACAAGTGTTCAGAACCAAATTACCAAACTAACTTGAAAACTATTATATAAAGGGTGGAAAGATTCATTCTTTTTCATGCATTCTCAAATGAAAAACAAAAGCAAGATAAAGAATAGAAGTTTGGGAGAAGCCTAGAGAATAAATACAAGATCAAGGCACAAGTGGATGGTAAGAAAAATTATTTAAGTTTTTTTATTCATTTAATACTTTGAAGAAAAGTTGAGAAGTTTATGAATGAATGACTGGACTTGAAACCCTGAAAATGACGTTTGATATTTTCGGCATAACTTTAGCAATTCTTAATGAAATTTCGATTTCTCTATCAATTTGGAAAGCTAATTCAAAGGGCTACAACTTTGACCTTGGCCCTTTTTTCTAATTCGGTCGTTTTCCTACCTAAAAACTGGATGCAAGTTCAGGTAAAAATCATCCCGAAATGGACATGTTAAAAATGCCTCACGATGTTTCAAACTGTATCGGTGGTAAGTGCAGTTATCGAGCATAACCATAAATAGCCATTTTTAATGTTTTAAAATATGGAAATAATTTGTAAAATTATTATAAATTATGTAAGAGTGTTTTGAATTGGAAAGTTTTAATTTTTGACTGGTCGGAAATTCCGGGGCGTTACAGGGGGGTTGACCAAGCCTTTCTAATAATTTATATTATTTCAAATTCCATAAAGTTCAATTTTCATTTCATCTTCAATTTGAACTCTACGACCGTAGCTCCTAGCTAATTACCCCCATTCCAGACACAATGGGATATGTCTCGTAAGCCAATTCGACTGTTACGATCAGTTTTCATATAAATTAAAATATAATTCAATATATATTGAATTTGAACGCACATTTTAATTTACTGGGACCACATACTAACTCCGAAAATTCTAGAAAAATAAATCTAGCGATGTTTTGATGATAGTCCTAACAAAACTAATTTTGTCGAATTTGGAGACTGTTTTAAAAATGAACATTTTCTGTAACAACTCGGAAAATCAGAACCAATTTAAAAAAATTATTTTAAGGAAATTTTGTTAGAAAATGCTTCAAAATTTAAAAGTCCCATTATTAAATCAAATTATTGAATAAAAAAAGGGGGAAAAATATATTTTTTTCAAATTCAAATTTGCTGCTTAGGATTAGTCGTTGTCCGTGTTTATTGCTTATCTTCGCCATATCTATAAAAGGCGAGTATCTCACTCATGATTAACATTTGATTTCAAGTTTATCAATATCACAT
The DNA here is from genome assembly GCA_030737875.1 of Allium sativum. NCBI lineage: Eukaryota > Viridiplantae > Streptophyta > Magnoliopsida > Asparagales > Amaryllidaceae > Allium > Allium sativum. The sequence goes on along the minus strand of CM060919.1, from coordinate 709,415,992 downwards.
AAAATATTGATAATATTTTAGTTAGTATTGTGATTGCTCAGTTCATAATTGCATGAAATCTTAATTGAAAATTATTTGGTTGTTGTGGATAATTGTTGGGATAATCGATTGAATTGTTTATGAATAATTGCATGAACGAATACTCAAATAGTTAATTTTGATTTAACTGTGTAAATCAATTTATGATATTCAATTTGAAATTGTAAGTTTAGACTAGGATTTGAATGTCGAGATTTATACTTGAATTTTTAGTTTGTTTAATTTGTTCTTGAAAAATTGAACTAAATATTAAGATTAAATGATTAAATTTATATTTTAATTTAATATTTACGTTTGATTGTAAGATTACAATTATTGATGGAAAACTTAAATCCAAAGATTTAAATGTTGTTTGACATAACTCATGTGGCGCTTGTTTAATGCACATTCTAAATATACAAAAAGAAAAAAATAACTTTAAAATATTTCCCCAATTAGATGTTAATAACAAGGATGTTAACCTTAAATTCCAACAATCTTTTAGCTACATGCCAAGGAAAAATGCCTTAGCAACTTTAATAAAATTTATTTATATTGAAAATAATGTGTAGGTTCTAAATGAAATAAATTCTGACAATATATATATATATATGTATGTGTTTGTGTGTGTGTGTGTGTGTGTCTGTGTATATATATACGGCTATCATCTTAAATATTTCCTCTATCAATTCAAAATGTAACCTTTAGGAATTCAAAATGTGGGTTACATGTTCAAATCTTCATCAATTAGTTAATTCTGAAATGTGAAAAGTTACATCTATTTTTAATGCCTTCCTCTATTTGTTATTTCCTAATAACTGCACCATTACTCTCCATCAAGATGACGCATTCCTTTTATTTGTCCTCTTCTTAATATTTACCATATTTCCTCCTTCTCCTCTTACTTTATTTTCCATTTCTACCTTACGCAACTTCTCCTTTATTATAAAGTACCGCTTTCCCATTCAGTTATTTTTAGAGACAATAAATCATGTATTAATTACATTCCCATTTTTTTTCTTTCCTTATATTTTATTTTGAATCTTAGAATAGGAAATAAACGTTAAATAGATGAACACCTCATCCCTATCAGTTAACTTAATTTCTTTGTAACATACAACATAAAGATAAACGGTCCTTTTCTTTTTTTGAAATAAAAGAATTAAATAATATTATATTATAAATAACCTAACATTTACAAAACCATAATTCATATCATGAGCTGCCCGCCACTTACCTGCTTCTTCAATAGCCATTATCTTCCAAAACAAATACAAAAATTCCTTCTCCCTCACGCAAAATTTTCAAACACAAACAACTGCATAAATCTTTGTCTAAATGAGATGCTTCTAATGGATAGTGGCGATGGATGACCGTCCGGTCTAAGGAAGGAGGTGCGGTGATGAAGGGTTCCTGGCGTACGATGGGTTCTGCTTGACTACAGGAGGATCGGAGTGGAGAAGATAAAGCAAAGGGTTAATCCCTTAACTAGTGATGTAATTAAAATTAAATTAGTTAATTTCTTACTTAATCACTCGACGATTAAAATACCATAACTTTTCCATACCATACCAGAATCGAACGAAATCTATTGTGTTGGAATCCTCCAGATAAGCACTATAACATGGGGCAGACTAGAATGAAAACAAGAGCAGTTGGAAATTTTGATTGAATTAAAAACATGCGGTGTAATTCAATTAAAAACAGTCGTTATATAAACAATTCCTGAAACTGATCAAGGTTTTAAATAATTAAAATTAATTAATTATGATTGTGCTTAGAAATCTTTACAAATCCGCTGTTAAATTTAGTTTGATGTTATACGCGATTTGATCTAGATTGATTGATGCTGTTTGGTGTGATCTGTTTGATTAAATTGTATATAATGGAATTATGGAGATTTGTCAACAAAAATACAAAAATGTTATTTTTGTTGAAAAAGAATTGTAAAAACAAAGTTATCATTTTTGTTAAAATAGATTTGTATGAAACAAAAATGTCATTTTTTGTTGAAATAGAATTGTGAAAACAAAGTTATCATTTTTGTTAAAATAGATTTGTTTGAAACGAAAATGTCATTTTTTGTTGAAATAGAATTGTGAAAACAAAGTTATCATTTTTGTTAAAATAGATTTGTTTGAAACAAAAATGTCATTTTTTGTTGAAATAGAATTGAGAAAACAAAGTTATCATTTTTGTAAAACGGATTTGTATGAAACAAAAATGTCATTTTTGTTGAAATAGAATTGTGAAAACAAAGTTATCATTTTTGTTAAAATAGATTTGTATGAGAACAAAAGTATCATTTTGTTGAAATAGATTTGTATGAAAACAAAAATATCATTTTTGTATGAAAACAAAAATATCATTTTGTTGAAATAGATTTGTATGAAAACAAAAATATCATTTTTGTATGAAAACAAAAATGTCATTTTTTGTTGAAATAAAATGGTGAAAACAAAAGTGTCATTTTTGTTGAAATAGAATTGTCAACAAAATAAAAGAATCATTTTTATGTGTTTTGTTGAAATAGAATTGTCAACAAAATAAAAGAAAAATAGAATTGTCAACAAAAATAAAAATATCATTTTTATTTGTTATGTTAAAAATAGATTTGTATACAAATTAAAAGAGACATTTTTATTGTCATGTTACACATTAGAATTGTATACAAATTAAAAGAGACATTTTTATTGTCTTGTTATACAATAGAATTGTATACAAATTAAAAGAGACATTTTTATCGTCATGTTATACAATAGAATTGTATACAAATTAAAAGAGATATTTTTATCGTCATGTTATACATCAGAATTGTATACAAATTAAAAGAAACATTTTTGAAACATTTTTGTCATCATGTTATACATTAGAATTGTATAGAAATTAAAAGAGACATTTTTATTTGTCATGTTATACATAATATTTGTATACGAACACAAGTAGTCATTTTCATTTGTTATGTTATACATAGAATTTATATACAAACACAATTAGTCCTTTTTATTTGTCATATTATACATTGAAATTGTATATAAATAAAAATAGTCTTTTTTATGTATCATGTTATACATTGAAATTGTATACAAATAATGAAAATAAAAATTTTCTTTTTATTTGTCATTAGTAACATAGAAAATGGCATGTAAATTAAATTCATGTTTTATTTGACATTAGAATTGTAAAATATGTCATGTAAAATAAATTCATCTTTTATTTGACATTAGAATTGTAAAATATGTCATGTAAATTAAATTTATCTTTTATTTGACATTAAAATTTTAAACATGTCATGTAAATTAAAATCAACTTTCATTTGACATTAGAATTGTAAAACATGTACGTATGACAATTTTTTTTTTGTCACTAGAATTAGAAAACATGTATATAGACAAAATTGTCTTTTTATTTTGTCATTAGAAGAATAGAACATGTCATGTAAATAAAATATATTTTTATTTGACATTAGTAACATGTAGTGAAGTTATGTAAATAAAATACATTTTTATGTGAAGTTATGTAAATAAAATACATTTTTATTTGACACTAGAAACATGTAGTGAAGTTATGCAAATAAAATACATTTTTATTTGACATTAGAAACATGTAGAGAAGTTATGCAAATAAAATACATTTTTATTTGACATTAGAAAACATGTAGAAAAGTTATGCAAATAAAATTTCTCCTTTTTATTTGACATTAGAAAACATTAGAAATGTATGCAAACAAAAATCTCTTTTTATTTGTTATTAGAAAATATAGGAATTTGTTTGCAAATACAATATCTCTTTTTATTTGTCATTAGAAACATTTAAATTGTTATGCAAATAAAATATTCTTTTTATTTGTAAGTAGAGACATAGAAAGTGTTATGTAAATAAAATATTCTTTTTATTTATAAATATGAAATGTAGAAAGTGTATAAACAATAAAATATTCATTTTATTGTAACATGTTAATGATAGAAATTATTTTACAATTAAAATACTCTTTTTATTGTGACATAAAATGTAGAAAATGTGTAGACAATAAAAGACTCTTTTATTGTAACATGAAATGTGATTGAGCCAAATACACTTGGTTACTGATATTGATTGTGACGGATTGACTGTTTGGATTGTGCTCGACCAGTTTATGAGCAAAATATGCTTTTACATTTAGCACTGGGTCGGGTAAACATATCTATGTGCTAACACCTTGTGAAACACTTCACGATTTGACTATAAGGTGTTTAGCGATGTTGTTTATTTCAAAATTTAATAAATGATTTTAAAATGAGATTTCTTAAGTAAAAAAGAATAGTATTCCCGATTTTGGATGGGGAACGTTTTATAAAATGTTTTATAAACCAGAAAGGATTTCGAGGGCTATACCCGATAATTTCGAAATGATTTGGAAGTAGAAATCTATATAGATTTGAAAATACTTGTGATTATTATGTTGTGAAATGATTTTCCCTACTTTGGGATATAAAATAATTTAGCAAGTATGCGGCTAGAGATTGGGTGACCCGAGAGTGACTAAAAGTGTGAGAGCGTGCATGTCTTCTCCCATAGGTGGGATGGTGCATTGTCAGTGTAGCCGTTAGGTGCATATATATATATATATATATATATATATATATGTATATGGTTCGGTTAAGGCGCGTACAGCCTTGTCTGAGGGAACATGACCGATATTTGGTTTCATACTTGTTTGTATACATTGTTACGTTTTGGAATTCATATTTCCAAATGTTTTGTTTTTGAGATCCCGAAGTGAAATCTACTTTAATATAAAAGCTAGATATGCATTTCAAATGATTTCAAATGATTTGAAATAAAAGAAATCAGGAAATAAAGTCCAAAGAAATAATTTCTGTAAAGTGAATTGGATTTTGAAATCTAAGTTTAGGGATTAAGCCTAAATAGGTAGATTGAGAAAAATTGCATGTTGTATGATGCATTGTAGATCCATAAGTTTATTTGTGGTTGTTGTTTATGCACTGACAATCCAACGGAGTAAACTCATTCCGCGTTACCGGTGTGGTCCTGTGATTAGCCTTATTATTAGATAAGTTAAGTAAGATTTCTCATACCATTCCAATGACTAACTCCTAGTTTGTTTCACTTGCAAACTCGGGTGCCCTTATATTCACATGGGCAGTCGAGTGGCATGTTTTGCAGATATTTATTTATTGAGCAGGATTCTGGATCGAAGCTTAAAACGGTGTCCAAAGCATTGATAGTCTTCCGCTGTGTTAGTTTATTTGTTTCCGCTGCATTGTATTAAATTTGTTATAAATTAATCTTCTGCTATTGTATTATTATATTCGATGTACTCTGATATTCTGTACTCTGATGTAACATTATTATGATGTAATAAAAGTCTTCTATTATTTGTTCTGATGTGTTGTATTCCCAGAGTTAGCGTATGCGGATTCGAACGGTCTTGTTCGATTTAGCGATCGATTAGGTTCGGGCGAAATCTGTGTCGTTACATTTTCCAGTGGATTAAATTCAAACTGAATTGGCCAAACACGTTTAAATTCACCATGCTCACATATTAATTTCAAAAATTATGAGAATTGGAATCTAGCAATAATTTGACATTCCGGATCCAATAAAAGTGGTCTCGTCGAAAATGGAGGTCGTTTGCAAAATGACTATTTTTAAGGGCTATATATTATATAAATTTCATAACGACTATTCTGAATTTTCAACTGGACATAAGTTTTTATTCGCGTTATGAAATCAAGATTTTTCACATTCGTTGGAAAGATATTTTCAAACAGATTCAAATATTTCTTATTTCATTGAAATCCGGTTTATTTTAAATCCTGTACGTTCATTTGAGATATGAAATCAAATTTTCAAACTACCGCGCCATTTCAGGCTCGTTATATAATTAAAATAAATTTATTCCTTCTAACTTCGATTTAAATAAACTTTTAGTCGTTATTACTTAAAATAAATCATTTTAAATATTAAAAATCCATTGAAATAGCTAAAATAAAAATTATAATTGGTTCTGAAAATCCGGGTTGTTACAATCTCCTCCACTTAAAATTTTTTCGTCCTCGAAAAGGAACGGAGCTAAAAGTTGTTTAACCAACCAACTCAACTTTCCTTTTGGTGTTCATTCTTCAACTTTTCAGTTTCCAAGAATTTCTAATTTTTCAAAAATTAAGCCAACACCCTAAATTTTCAAAAAAAATCGCCATAACCTCCTTTGCATGAGGAGACATTTAAAACCGTAACTAGCCACGCAGGGCCCTTATCATCCAAAAAGAAAAAGAAAAGGCCAATCGGATCATAAAATCATCCAAACCCAAGAAATGTAGTAACCATGTACCTATTTGTCGGGTATATAATTTTATTCCTCTTCTTAAACTCCTTGCTATGACCTGTTCATTATATACATATGTACATATATGCAATTGCAAACAATTTTCAAGTCAATTCAATATTTAATTCAATTTGGCTAGATTTACCTTTCATTCACATGTTGGTTAAATGAATAATCATGCAACACAATCAGCAATCAATTAGTTGATTATTGTTTCAAATACATAACTTTATATATAGTCAAAAGTCCAATTTTGCGTGTCAAATCACAAACAATAAATTCTAGCTAGTTTTGGTTCTCACACTGGTCAATTGGAAATATATAGACATCCCGATTTCGAAACTCGAACATACATGCTGATGATGACATGCCATCATCAGAATCATCTCCGAGCGACTAGAGTGTGATTCTATATCTATCTAGTATATTTAAGGCTTCGTAATACGTGCATGACGTGTATATGCAAAATCTTTATATACTCGATTGTCCAAATTTGATTTAAAATAATACACTCAAATATAGTTTAAATTTTCAAAAACTAAATTTGTTTTTAATTTTTATTTTGGAAATAACTCTCTTCACACTCGTTCTAGGATACTACTGATCCATTTCTAACGAGTCTTTCTCATTGGACATTACTAATCCAATCTCTGATAAATTCTTTCGTTCAGTTCTAATATGTCATGTTCTCGAGCTCTGTAAATCTCGCTCTGATACCACGTTAAAACGCCCCAAACTCGCTCTTATGGGAAAGTCCGGATTGAGTTGAGAACATGACAAATCAGAACACAAACATTAGAACATTTCGTTTCTATTACAACACTTACATCAGAGTACAAGAATATAACAGAGTATGAATAAATAATATACATCAGAAAAGTATCAGAGATTAAAATACATTACATAGCAACGGAAGAATAACACATAACACGGCTTAAAGAAATATACAGATACAGAGCGTTCCGAATATGGCCCCAAGTGTAAAACCAGGATACTGTGAATATAATATCTGCAAAACATAAACTACTAGCTGCCCATGTGGAAATAAGGGCACCCAGAGTTATGTTAAAACAATAAACTCCAGGTCAGTCATGTGACTGGTGTGAGAACTAAAACAGTTATTTAAAACTTTAATTCAAAAATAAAGTAAATCAAGGGACCATGTAGTATAACATGGAATGGTTTTCCTCCCAAGAATAGCAGTGCATAAAACAAATAGCGCAATGCTTTTTGGAACAATGAAGCTATTATAAGACCAGGTACCATCACACAATGCAACGCAAGCCGGAGGATAGGGTTTTCCCTTATAATAGCCAAACATGCTTGGTACGTTTAAAACAAATCATTTGATACAATAATAAGTGTATAGTGTCAAAAACAGCTTCAAATATAAATGTATCAATCATAGACGGCATAGTATCCCATGCTACTATGTCGCCATATAGATTCACAACTAAAAGCGAAATGTCTCGTATTGGAAATTGGATTCCATCTATGAGCCGAGGCCAGGGATGGCTCTTCACCGCTTTGAGACACTCTAGGAAATGTCTCAGGACTACACACTCTGGGCAACCCTTGGATCGGTTGGGACGGTCCTCTCTTACATTTGAGGTTTGGCAATTCCTGAACACACATTTCACGGTCCTATCGGACCTATCCATCGACTTTGTAGTAACTGACATATCTGAGGTGCCTCGCTATCTATCATCCACATAGGTAAAAAATATAAATGTCTGGGCTCCATACCATGACACCACCCATAGCTAGAAAGAATGTCTTGTTCTCCCAATGGTCCGATCCCGTTTTTGACTCATACCGAAGTGTAAGGCTAACGAATTAACGTTATACACAAAGTTATGCCTTTTAAGGCCGTGCTTTGATCATCAACCAAAAGACTCTGCTTTTCAACAGAAGCCTTAATCATTTGCATCTCAGCATGCCACATAGGCAATTCACGCCATGCGAATGATGTCTATCGATATATAACCTCTGAGCTCGTACGTCTCAGAGAAGGGTGTTAAGAAAGAGAATAAATTCTCCACCACCAAACAGATATATATTTATCAGAGATCAATCAACACAGAATAAAATCCAATGTCAGAGACACATCCATTTACAAGTTCGTTCTGGGTCTGAACGAAACTGGAGGCACCTTATTCCTCGTCCCATATATCCAATACAGGAGAGAGGTCCTTGCATATCCGGTCGATCTCCAAGTACGTCTGGAATGATCACCACTTATTACCTTGTCTTAGGTGTACAGCCCAATCAAGACATCAGTAATCATCCAAATGATGTGAAGACCTCCGGTCTTCAACCACCATCTTCATCGTCGACTTATCGTCGACTCAGTTATTCGGAATGGGTATAAACCCGATCTTTCCGAATAACTCGCGTATATAATAAACAAGTACTACAAAAACATAACATACGCCTCATTCCAATCTAGAATATTCTTTTATCCAAATATTCACATCCATTGGGAAAGGTTCCCGTTAATTTTATCAAAGATAAATTCTTTAAATTTATTTTTTAATCTTCCTTTGGATATCATTTCTAAACCAAATTAAGGTTTGTCTACTAGTCGGGATTAGCACACCTTACCGAAGTAATCATTTCTTTTATTTCCCAATCCCACCTATTTATCCCATGGAGAAAAACTGGTAATACTCCATATCTAACACCACGGTGTTATCGGTAAATTTAATTACCGTTTCACGTTATAATCTAATTGCAGATTTGACTATTGCTTGGAGTAAAACAGGTGATACTCCACTCTCAATCATTTCCCAAATTTGATAATTTAAATTATGACATTCTCTTTTCAATCTAACTAAAGATTCATTAAAACTCCACTTAGTTTTAATCTTCCCAAAAATCCATATTAATGATTATTTAACTTTGGAAACACAAACATGCTGCATCGACAATCTACACCGTACTATTGATTTATGCCGATATATAACCTCTAAGCTCGTACGTCTTAGAGAAAGATGTTAAGCAAGAGAATAAATTCTCTGCCACCAAATAGATATATATTTAGCATGGATCAACCATACTGTTCGAAATACGATGTTAGACATGTGATCCTGTCTTTAATTGTGTTAAAGAACTAATGTCATTTAAAACACAGTTCACGATAAACCCAAAATCACATTCCATTAATGATGGAATCTTCACGGAAAACAGATCGATAAATATATAATCAATATCAATTTTCGTATCCGACTAATAATATAAATGGAATAACGACCAAGCCACTTAAATTCCATATATATTACCAGTCTTCCTCCGCAGAAGTTCACTTCGATTATTATCAAATCGAATTCCATTCCATTCCAATTTGTTGTATTAAATTGGAAAACTTTACTTCGAAAATTTCCTTTAAATCTAAATAAAAAGATTTATAAATTCCAAATCAAATTTCATTGTAAATCGGGTTAAAGAACGAATGTCATTAAAAATAGTTCACAATAAACCCAATTCAGATTCCATTTTATTCCGATTATTAAATATAATTGGAAACTCTAATAATCTTAAATAAAATATTTATTCTTTTCACACGGGGTTCAAGAACAGTGTTACCGAAAACACCATTCACGACTAACCCAAAATCCAATTCTTTTATCCAATTCCAATTAAATATTAATTAATTGGAAAACTTCACTAAACCTTAATTAAAAGATTTATTCTTTTTTTCAACCGGGTTTAAGAACAGTATTATTTAAGATACCATTCACGGCAAACCCAAAATCCAATTTGATATCAAATACAAAGCTCTGAATAGAAATTATATGGGCTTATATTCAATATCAAATTCTGAAACCAACAAATATCATATTGGAAATGATGATATAACTATATCTTCCAAATTTCCATAACAATATATGTATAATCACGAAATCCGACATCGAAATATTCCGAAGATGATTTCCATTTAAATCCACTCCAATTGAAATATTGGAATTTCCGGTTATATTAAAACCCATTCTCAATCCAATTCATTTATTTATAAATTATTAGATTATAATTCTAGTTAATAACTAGTTCATTTCGATAAAAATATTTTTTTATCTTTTAAAATGTGGAATTTTCCATCCTAATTCTTTCCTATCGTTTATTATGATTTTACACAAATTATTAATATTTTTAGTAATTTTATTAAAGCCCTTTCAGCCGATTTCTATAAGCAGTCATCCAACAGCACTTACAGCGATCTTTTCCAAATTTGATTTGGACATAATTCCAAATCCAATCATTAGATTTTAAATCTCTTATATTCGTTGGAAAGCTCTTTTTGATACGAACTCAACGGTTCTGGTTTTTGGAAAATCTAACGATCGGATCTCCCGTAATATCAATTCGAATTCAATGGTCGAAATTTGCGAACGGCCGCGGCGCGACGCGTTTTATTCAGGCCATTAAACATATATATTTTATATATTTCATCGATTTCCATAAACGTATTTTATAAATCATTTTAAATTCGTTTTAAAAACGATTCCAACTTCATTTTCAATTTTAAATCAAAATTGAATTTTCCTTATCATTATAATATATAAATGATAATATTTTCAAAAAATTAGATTTTGAAATCATTTTATTTTCGATATTCATTATAAAAATGAATAAAATCGGTATAAATATCATTCGCGTCAAAATGGCGCAAATCTAATCAAGACGGCTTCATATATTTCCATATTTTTGTGTCCATCCAAAATCGGACATCAAAATCATATTTTGATCCATTACTGAATATTATTTTAAAATATTAATTATTTTAAAATATTCATTATTCTACATTTTAAAATATTCCTTAATTTAGAATATTTGTTCTTTTCGAATTTGAATCAGACACAGTCAATTACCATATAATTTTATTTATATGGATTTCATACACACATGTATACAACAATAATCAAACACAGTCAACCATCATCCAGAGTGCATTACACAACTGCATAAGCGTTAAATATAAATAATTAACGCTTACAGCAGTCTGTTAACCCAACGATTGACATATAACTAAACAACGGGGATTAGTGTACATCAAATATCATCCGAATAACCGTGTGGGGTTTTAATCAACACACATAGATTTTATTTGTGTCGTTGGGCGATGTGTAAAATATATCGTCCTAATCAATATCGGTCAAATGCATGTATATAAACAAATCGTCCGATTTGTAAATGAATATTTATTTTCATTCATATACACGTTAAAAATTATATTTTTAGTGATAAAATATTTATTTCAACATATGAGTATTTTATACAGTTCATTTATACAATAAAAATGATATTTTTATTGTTCTAATCTTTTAGAAAATTTTGATAGCATAATGTCACAATACTTGAACTGGAATAAGGTCTAGCCTTATCCCTCGCCTAATAATGTCTCGCGCCATACACAAACCAAATTCAATCCATTCCATTCACATCCCAAACCAAATTCACACAAATAAATCAATCCAAACAAACAACCAAACATCTATGGTTTCAATCAAAGGTATCAGGTGCTACTAAGCACCGTCTACATCCTACTATATATTTAGCTATAAACAAAATTAGAGTGAGAAATTCTCAACTTTGGTTTCCACTCCGTTAGCCTTTATTGCCGCTCAGATTTGCTGCTCTGATTCCAACGTATTCTGTTTCAATGCCATTTATATTAAAAATCACATTTTTAACATCGATGCATATAAATAAAATCACATTTTTATTCTTGTACTACTCATATAAAAATCACATTTTTTTACAGCTACTTCATATATAAAAATCGCATTCCTATTATGATGTTTACATTTTAAAGATCACATTTTTAATACCATACATGTATAAAAACCAAGTTTTTAATCACCGCTATATATATATATATAATAAAATTTTCACAACGCTATACATATATATATAAATCATATTTTTATAATGCAACTTATATAATTAAAGTCATATTTTTATTCGTTATTCATATAAAGAAAAATCCAATTTTTATTTGCTATTCATATATGGAAAAATCCAATTTTTATTCGCTATACATATATGGAAAAATCCAATTTTTATTCGCTATTCATATATGGAAAAATTATATTTTTATAATGCCACTCAAACAATAAAAATCATATTTTTATGCAATCAAAATCATAATTTTTCTATGTAAAAAATCCGATCTTTTCTATCTACAAAAAAAAACCTTACCTTTTCATTTTTAAAAATCATACCTTTTTATTTTTAAAAATCATACCTTTCTATTTTTAAAAATCATACTTTTATAAATCAGTTTTCTCTTTAAAATGATGCTATGTATGTATAAAAAACTGATTTTATAACAAAATTATATATAAAAACTTACTGTTATCCATCAAAGTCGATCGAAGAAGAAATGGGGGGGGTTTTGCGCTGCTGTTAGCATCGACTGGAGAAGTGTCAAAGGTTTGCATGTGGCGGTGGTCCCTTGGGTAGCGACGGCGGTGGTTGGTGCTGTGGGGCTAGGGTTTTTTGGGCTTGAGTGAGAAGGGGGCGGAGAGAAGAGGGGGGCGACGCTGCAAGGACAAGATGTGTGACGGATGGAGAGGAGGTGGGGCGGCGGCGGGTGGCAGGCCACGGTGGAGGAGGATCGATGATTTTGTTTGTTTGTTTTCTTTTCTTTGAAGAACTGACGGGGAAGAAAGAGAATAGAGGGGGGGTTGACCAAGCCATTATAATAATTTATATTATTTTAAATTCCAAGAACTTCAATTTTCATTTCATCTTCAATTTGAGCCCAGCGACTATCACCTCTTGCTAATTACCCCTATTCCGGAAACAATGGGATATGCCATGTATGCCAATTCGACTATTACGATCGGTTTTCATTTAAATTAAAATATAACTCAATATATATTGAATTTGAACGCACATTTTAATTTATCGGGGCCACATACTGACTCCAAAAATTTTAAAAAAATAAATCTAGCTATGTTTTGACGATACGATCCTAACAAAACGAATTTCGTCGAATTTGGAGACCGTTTGAAAAAGGGACGTTTTATAGTCGATTAAATTCAAACTGAATTGACCAAACATGTTTAAATTCACCACGCTCACATATTAATTCCAAAAATTATGAGAATTGGAATCTAGAAATAATTTGACATTCCGAATCCAACAAAAGTGGTGTCATCGAAAATGGAGTTCGTTTGCAATGTGGCTATTTTAAGGGCTATATACTATATAAATTGCATAGCAACTATTCTGAATTTTCAACTGGACATAACTTTTTATTCCTGTTATGAAATCTGGATTTTTCACATTCGTTGGAAAGATATTTTCAAACAGATTCAAATATTTCTTGTTTCACTGAAATCCGGTTTATTTTGAACCTTGTACATTCATTTGAAATATGAAATCGAATTTTCAAACTACCGCGCCATTTCAGGCTCGTTATATAATTAAAATAATTTTATTCCTTCAAAATTCAATTTAAATAAACTTTTATTCGTTATTTTTTAAAATAAACCATTTTAAATATTCAAAATCCATTAAAATAGCTAAAATAAAAAAATTAAATTGGTACTGAAAATCCAGGTTGTTACAATCTCCCCCACTTAAAAATTTTTCATCCTCGAAAAGGAACGGAGCTGAAAGTTGTTTAACCAACCAACTCAACTTTCATTTTGGCGTTCATTCTTCAACTTTTCAGTTTCCAAGAATTTCTAATTTTTCAAAAATTTGGCTAACACCCTAAATTTTCGAAAAATTTCGCCATAACCTCGTTTGCACAGGGAGACATTTAAAACCGCAACTAGCCACGTAGGGCCCTCATCATCCAAAAAGAAAAAGCGGCTAGCCAATCGGCTCATAAAATCATCCAAACCCAAGAAATATAGCAAACATGTTCCTATTTGTCGGGCATACAATTTTATTCCTCTTCTTAGCCTCCTTGCTATGACCTGTTCATTATATACACATGTACATATATGCAATTGCAATCAATTTTCAAGTTAGTTCAATATTTGATTCAATTTGGGTAGATTTACCTTTCATTCACATATTGGTTAAATGAATAATCATGCAACACAATCAGCAATCAATTAGTTGATTATCGTTTCAAATACATAACTTTATATATAGTCAAAAATCCAATTTTGTGTGTCAAATCACAAACAATATATTCTAGCTAGTTTTGGTTCTCACACCAGTCAATTGGAGATATATAGATATCCCACTTTCGTAATTCGAACATAAATGCTGATGATGACATGTTGTCATCAGAATCATCTCCAAGCTACTAGAATGTGATTCTATATCTATCCAGTATATTTAAGGCTTCGTACATACGTTCATGACACGTATATACAAAATCTTTATATACTCGATTGTCCAAATTCGATTTAAAATAATATACTAAAATACGTATTATTAGTTTAAATTTTCAAAACTAAATTTGTTTTTAAATTTTTATTTTGAAAATAACTGTCTTCACACTCATTCTAGGATACTACCGATCCCATCTCTAACGAGTCTTTCTCATTGGACATTACCAACCCAATCTCTAATAAATTCTTCCATTCGGTTCTAATATGCCTTGTTCTCGAGCTTTGTAAATCTCGCTCTGATACCACGACGTAACTACCCAAACTCGCCCTTACGGGAAAGCCCGGATTGAGTTGAGAACATGACAAATCAGAACACAAACAATAGAACATTTCATTGCTATTACAACAATTACATCAGAGTACAAGAATATAACAAAGTATGAATAAACACAATACATCAGAAAAATATCAGAGATTAAAATACATTACATAGCAGCGGAAAAATAATACATAACACAGCTTAAAGAAATACACGGATACAGAGCGTTCCGAATATAGCCCCAGCTGTAAAACCAGGATCCTGTGAATATAATATCTTCAAAACCGAAAATTCTAGATGCCTGTACGGAAATTGGGGCACCCAGAGTTTACGTTAAAACAATAAATTCCAGGTCAGTCATGTGACTGATGTGAGAACTAAAGCAATTATTTAAAACATTAATTTAGAAATAAAATAAATCAAGGGACCATGCCGTATAACATGGAATGGAATTCCTCCCAAGAATACCAGTACATAAAACAAACAACGCAATGCTTTTTGAAAAAATGAAGCTATTATAAGACCCAGGTCCCATCATACAATGCAACGCAAGCCCGAGGATGGGTTTTCACTTATAATAGCCAAACATGCTTGGTACGTTTAAAACGAATCATTTGATACTATAATAAGTGTATAGTGTCAAAAACAGCTTCAAATATAAATGTATCAATCATAGACGGCATAGTATCCCATGCTACTATGTCGCTATATAGGTTTACAACTAAAACCGAAATGTCTCGTATTAAAAATTGGATTCCATCTATGAGTCGAGGCCAGGGATGGCTCCTCCCGCTTCGAGACACTCTAGCAAATGTCTCAGGACTACACACTCTGGGAGAACCTTGGATCGATTGGGCCGGTCCTCACTTACGTTTGAGGATTGGCAATTCCTGAACACATGTTTCCCGGTCCTATCGCACCTATCCATCGGCTCCTTAGTAACTGATATATCTGAGGCACCTCGCTATCCATCATCCACATAGGTAAAAAATATAAATGTCTGGGCTCCATACCATGACACACCCATAGCTAGAAAGAAAAGTCTTGTTCTCCCAACGGTCCGATCCCATTTTTGACTCGTACCGAGGTGTGAGGCTCGCGAATTAATGCTATACACAAAGCTATACAATTTAAGGCCATGCTTTGATCATCAACCACAAGACTCTGCTTTTCAACAAAAGCCTTAATCATTTGTGTCTTAGCATGCCATGAAGGCAATTCACGCCATGCGACTGATGTCTATCGATATATAACCTCTGAGCTCATACATCTCAGAGAATGGTGTTAAGCAAGAGAATAAATTCTCCGCCACCAAATAGATATATATTTAATAGAGATCAATCAACACAAAATAAAATCCAATGTCAGACGCACATCCATTACAAGTTCATTTTGGGTCTGAACGAAACCGAAGGCACCTTATTCCTTGTCTCATATGTCCAATAGCGGAGAGAGGTCCTCGCATATCCGGTCAATCTCCAAGTAAGTCTGGACGATCACCACTTATTACATTGTCTTGGGTGTACCGCCCAATCAAGACATCAGTAATCATCCAAATGATGTGAAGACCTCCGGTCTTCAACCACCGTCTTCATCATCAACTTATCATCGAATCAGTTATTCACAATGGGAATAAACCCGGCCTTTCAGAATCACTCGCGTATATAATAAGCAAGTGCTATAAAAACACAACATATGTCTTATTCAAATCCAGAATATTCTTTTGTTCAAATATTCACATCCTTTGGGAAAGGTTCCCATTAATTTTATCAAAGATAAATTCTTTAATCTTCCTTTGGATATCATTTTGAAACCAAATTAAGGTTTGTCCACTAGTCGGGCTTAGCGCACCCTACCGAAGTAATCATTTCTTTTATTTCCCATTCCCAACCTATTCATCCCATGGAGCAAAACTAGTAATACGCCATATCTAACACCATGGTGTTATCAGTAAATTTAATTATCATTTCATGTTCAAATCTAATTACAGATTTAATTATCGCTTGGAGTAAAACTATTGATACTCCACTCTCGATCATTTCCCAAATTTGATAATTTAAATTATCACATTCTCTTTTCAATCTAATTAAAGATTCATTAAAACTCCACTTAGTTTTAATCTTCCCAAAAATCAATATTAATGATTACTTAACTTTGGAAACAAAAACATGTCGCATCGACAATGTAACACCCCGAATTTTAGTTAATGCTAAAATTCACTAATTGCAGAATAAATAATCTCAGATGTGAGAATTGGGGGAAACGGGCTGCGTTATTGCGTTCGTCTCGGAAAAATACGCAGAATAGAGTCCGAAATTTTGTAAATCGGAGTCCGTATGGCCCAGTTATGGCCCAATGAAGTTGGCAGAAAAATCAAGTTAAAAACAGATTTAGAAATGCAAAATCAGATTTCGAAATTGGAGCCAGCAGGGGGCCAGGCGGGAAACTTCCCGCCCTACCCATGTCGACAGGGCTGTCGACAGGGCTGTCGACAGGCCTGTCGACTGGGGAGTCGACTTGCCTGTCGACCTGGGCGCGGCGTCCAGAGAACCTGGGTGCACCAGGTTGGGTTTTAGGCTGGCTTGGAGGGCTGGGTTCTAGAGATTTCCTAAATCTAACGGACCAAATCTAACCTAGGGTTAATCCTATGGTCTAAAACACACCCTAATCCTATAAATACACCCTAATGCAAGCCTAATCCATACTAAAAATAGAAATGATGGCCTCATGCCGCCAAAATCAAACTTAGAAGGAGCCTCCACTAATTTATGAAGGAAGTTGCAAGCTAATCAACCTCTAATCATCATCTTCTTCTTATTTAGCAACTAGTTCTACTTCATAAGTTTGCTAATCTTGGTTTTGGTGAGTTGCTATCACTTTAACATCAATTGCTAAAGTAAGTAGATTGGGTGTAATGAGACTTATGGTCTTGAATGCGGATTAGTGAGTTTGAATCATTTGTAATGATATGCTACTCTATGTTTTACTATGTTTATGCATATTCAATAAGTGCGTTTATGCATGTTTAATAAGTTGGTTTATGCATGTTTAACAAGTGGGTTTATGCATGTTTAATAAGTGGGTTTATGCATGTTTAATAAGTTGGTTTATGCATGTTTAACAAGTTTAACATGATATGCAAGTTATGCATGCTTATGCAAGTATGAGAATGCTTATGCAAGTTATGTGTATGCTTAAATGCATGTTTAACATGTTATGCAAGTTATGAGAATGCTTATACGCAAGTTCAACATGTTATGCAAGTCATGTGTATGATAATATGCAAGTTTGGGTTAAATGTAGTTGGGTTAATATATGCTCATATATGCAAGTTGACATCCTCTTAACCCATGACAAAGTTATATGCTAAGATTTGGTTAAACCCATGATATTTGTGATGGATCTTCCCTTATTATGTCATGAAAGGAGAATGATTTACGTGGGGAACGATGGGGTTAATAAATATGTTAATAAAAGTATGATTGGGTATGATTAAGCATACCATAAAAAAATAAATTAACATAAGTGGGAATTTACCTATTGAGTTAGGTCTACCCCATGGGAATTTACCTATTGAGTTAGGTCTACCCGTGTTATGAAAAATGTGTAATTAATTAGGGATAATTAATTATGGGGGTGATTAATTAGGTGTAATTAATCAACTAAGACACGAGGTTGGACCCTTTTGTAGCGGAAGTCTGCCCGGAACCGACCGGCCATCCAGCGGCTACAAATGATTGGCCCAATGTGAGAGGTCTTAGTCATAAATTAAATACGTGATTAAAGTAAAGACACGAGGTTAGACCCTTTTGATGACAGAAGTCTGCCCGGAACCAACCGGCATATCCAGCAGTCATAAAAGACGGTCTAAAGTGGGAGGTCTTTATGAGGTCATGATCTTAATTAATTAATTAAGAAACACTTAACCATATTGGCATGTAGAGGGGCATGAGGGGTTAAGTGGGTGCCTTGGGTGGCATGTGGAAATCTAGTGGGTTGCCTTGGGTGGCAATAGAAAATACGATTAGAATACTTAACCAAGTGGAAACATGTAATTAAACATGATTAAAGGGTTAAGTGGGATGCACTAGAAAAAGGGACAAGCTTAGGTGGGTAGCTTGTGAGGGCCCATTTCAACCAGTAACCCATATGTATCTTATTGGGCTCGACCCATGTCGAGGACGGGACACGCGTACTGGGCTTGACTATAAGAGGCCAAAACGGGTTAGCGGTGGCAACGCAAGTCCAACGGGTTTCATATGCGTGTGTGGACCCGGGCTGGTAGGTAAGACGTTGTTGCATCGTGTAGATATAAGCCGTGCACCGTTAATTATATCGGGTTGCCATTTTGGGGAGTGATACACCCCACTGTGGGCCCGGCACGGGTATCTACGGTAGAGAGCCGATCGCTTGGGAGTAGTGGGTACACCTAGTGGAGATAGGGGCAGACGGCACCTATGTAGTCAGCTAGGGGTACACGAAACTACTGGGTAAATTTTCTAAGTCCTTGTGAGGGATCAACCTTTAAGTAGGAATGACTGGTGTGGTGCAGTGTAGTAATTATCCTTGGGTGGGTAAATGCGTCTTTACAGTTATCTTAGTTTATCCTAAGTCTACCAAGCTACTTAGTGTAGCCATTCATCCCCAGACATTACCGTATGTCAAATTTATATCTTCTCTGGTTACTTTAATGATTGTATTGTTAAAGTTATAGGACTCGCTCAGACTTATGTCTGACCCCGTTGTTTTTATCTTTTTCCAACCCTCAGGTTCTCAGAGTGGGCCCAGTACGAGTGGGCTTTGATCAGGCTGCTTTTATTACTCTCTTGGAGCTTGGACCCTAGATGTAGAGCTCAGCTTACCCTTTCCTTTTATGGCTATCAGTTCATGTATTGGGATTATGTATTTTTATTTATCATGATGGATATTTGTACTTGACTCCTATTATGGTTTTGTGATGTAACCAGACATGTTTTATTTTCCGCTGCAAATGAAATGATGTTTTAAATTTTCAAGTACTACTTATATCTGTCTTGCTGTAATTACTCTGTTCTATATTCACTTAAAATACTCCACCAATGTTATGGCATTCCCTTAGAGAGTGATCATAGCGGGAGTGGGGTGTTACAGACAATTTACACCGTACTATTGATTTTTGTCGATATATAACCTCTAAGCTCGTACGTCTTAGAGAAGGGTGTTAAGCAAGAGAATAAATTCTCCGGCACCAAAAAGTATATATTTTGCAGGGATCAACCATACTGTTCGAAATACAATGTTCGACATGTAATCCTGTCTTTAACTGGGTTAAAGAACTAATGTCAGTTAAAACACAGCTCACAATAAACCCAAAATCACATTCCATTAGTGATGGATTCTTCATAGAAAACAAATCGATATATATATATATATATATAATTGATATCAATTTCCGTATCCGACTAATAATATAAATGGAATAACGGCCATGTCTTTTAGATTCCGTATATATTACCAGACTTCCTCCACAGAAGTTCACTTCGATTATTATCAAATCGAATTCCATTCCGTTCCAATTTGTTGTATTAAATTGGAAAACTTTACTTTGGAAATTTTCCTTTAAATCTAAATAAAAAGATTTATAAATTCCAAATCACATTTCATGGTAAATCGGGTTGAAGAACGAATGTCGTTCAAAATATAGTTCACAATAAACCCAATTCACATTCCATTTTATTGCAATTATTAAACATAATTGGAAACTCTAGTAATCTTAATTAAAAGATTTATTCTTTTCACACGGGGTTCTAGAACAGTGTTATTGAGAACACCATTCACGACAAATCGAAAATCCAATTCTTATATTTAATTCCAATTAAATATTAATTAATTGGAAAACTTCTTTAAATCTTAATTAAAAGATTTATTCTTTTTCTCAATTGGGTTTAAGAAAGTGTTATTTAAGATACCGTTCACGACAAACCAAAAATCCAATTTGATATCAAGTACAAGGCTCTGAATAGAAATTATATCGGCTTGTATTCAATATCAAATTCTGAAATCAACAAATATCATATTGGAAATAACGATATAACTATATCTTCCAAATTTCCATAGTAATATTCGTATAATCACGAAATCCAACATCGAAATATTCCGAAGATGATTTCCATTCAAATCCACTCCAATTCATATATATGAATTTCTGGTTATATTAAAACCCATTCTCAATCCAATTCATTTATTTATAAATTATTGGATTATAATTCTAGTTAGTGACTAGTTCATTTCGATAAAAATATATTTTTATCTTTTCAAATGTGGAACTTTTCATCCTAATTCTATCCAAACATTTATTATGATTTTACACAAATTATTAATATTTTTAATAAATTTATTAAGGCCCTTTCACTCGATTTCCATAAACGGTCATCGAACTGGACCTACAGCGACCTTTTCCAAATTTGATTTGGACATAATTCCAAATCCAAGCATCAGATTTTAAATCTCTTATATTTGTTGGAAAAGATCTTTTCGATACGAACCCAACGGTTCCGGTTTTTGGAGAATCTGACGGTCGGATCTCCCGTACTATCCATTCGAAGTCAATGGTCGAAATTTGCGAAAGGCCGCGGCGCGGCGCATTCTATTCAGGCCATTAAATATATATAATATATATATTATGTATATTTCATCAATTTCCATTAACGTATTTTATAAATTATTTTAAATTCATTTCAAAAATGATTCCAACTCCATTTTCAATTTTAAATCAAAATTGAATTTTCCTTATCATTATAATATATAAATGATAATATTTTCAAAATATCAGATTTTTAATTTATTTCCTTTTCGATATTTATTATAAAAATGAATAAAATCAATATAAATATCATTCGCGTCAAAATGGCGCAAATCTAATCAACACAGCTTCGTGTATTTTGATATTTTCGTGTCCATCCAAAATCGGACATCAAAATCATATTTTGATCCATTACTGAATATTATTTTAAATTATTAATTATTTTAAATTATTCGTTATTTTAAAATATTCCTTAATTTAAAATATTCGTTCTTTGCGAGTTGGAATCAGACACAATCAATTACCATATAATTTTATTAATATGGATTTCATACACACATATACAAAGCAATAATCAAACAAAATCAACCATCAACCAGAGTGCATTACATAATTGCATAAACGTTAAATATAAATAATTAACGCTTACAACAGTCTGTCAACCCATCGATTGACATACAACTAAACAATTGGGACTAGTGTACGTCAAATATCATCCCAATACCCTTGTGGGGTTTTAATCAACACACACAGATTTTATTTGTGCCATTGGGCGATGTATGAAATATATCGTCCCAATCAATATCAGTCAAATGTGTGCATATAAACAAATCGTCCGATTTGTGGATGAATATTTATTTTCATTCACATACTCGTTAAAAATTATATTTTTAATGATAAAATATTTATTTCAACATATGAATATTTTATACAGTTTATTTATGCAATAAAAATGAAATTTTTATTGTTCTAACCTTTTAGAAAATTTTGGCACTATAACATCATGGTACTAGAACCGGAATAAGGTCTAGCCTTATCCCCCGCCTAATAATGACTCACGCCATACACAAACCAAATTCAATCCATTCCATTCACATCCCAAACCAAATTCACACAAATAAATCAATCCAAATAAACAACCAAGCATCCATGGTTAAAATCAAAGGTGTCGAGTGCTACTAAGCACCGTCTGCATCCTAGTATATATTTAACCGTAAACAAAAATAGAGTGAGAAGTTCTCACCTTTGGTTTCCTCTCCGTCAGCCTTTATTGTCACTCAAATTCGCTGCTCTAATTCCAATACAATCTGTTTCAATGCCATTTATATTTAAAATCACATTTTTAACTTCGCTGCATATAATTGAAATCACATTTTTATTCTTGTACTGTTCATATAAAAATCATATTTTTATACCATTACTTCATATATAAAAAGCGCATTCCTATTACGATGTTTACATTTTAAAGATCACATTTTTAATACCATACATATATAAAAACCAAATTTTTTATCACCGCTATATATATATAAAAAAATCACAATGCTATACATATATATAAAAGTCATATTTTTATAATGCAACTTATATAAAAAAAATCGTAGTTTTATTCGCTATTCATATAAAGAAAAATCCAATTTTTATTCGCTATTCATATGTGGAAAAATAATATTTTTATAATGCTACTCACACAATAAAAATCATATTTTTATACAATGAAAATCATAATTTTTCTATCTAAAAAATCCGATCTTTTCTATCTACAAAAAAAACCTTACCTTTTCATTTTTAAAAATCATACCTTTCTATTTTTAAAAATCATACTTTTATAAATCATTTTTTTTTTCTAAAACGATGCTATATATATGCATAATAAAACTGATTTTATAATAAAATTATATACAAAAAATTACCGTTATCCATCAACGTCGATCGAAGAAAAAGGGGGGTTTCTGCGCTGCCGTTGGCGTCGACTGGAGGGGCGTCGTAGGTTTGTAGGCAGCGGTGGTCCCTTGGGTAGCGGCGGCGGTGGATTGGTGCTGTGGGGCTAGTGTTTTTCGGGCTAGAGAAAAGGGGGCAGGGGAGAAGGGAGGGGCGACGCGGCTAGGCCAGGGGGTGCGACGGATGGAGAGAAAGTGGGGCGGCCGCGGGTGGCAGGCCGCGGTAGAGGAGGATCGACGATTTTTTTCTTTCCTTTGAAGAACTGACAGGGAAGAAAGAGAATAGAGAGGGGTTTGACCAAGCCTTTATAATAACTTATATTATTTTAAATTCCAAAAAGTTCAATTTTCATTTCATCTTCAATTTAAACCCAACGACTGTCGCCCCTAGCTCATTACCCTCATTTCGAACATAATGGGATATATCCCGTAAGCCAATTTGATTGTTACGACCAGTCTTCATTTAAATTTAAATATAATTCAATATATACTGAATTTGAATGCACATTTTAATTTACCGGGGCCACATACTAACTTCGAAAATTCCAGAAAAATAAATCTAGCTATGTTTTGACGATATGGTCCTAACAAAACTAACTTCGCCAAATTTGGAGACCGTTTGAAAAACGGACATTTTCCAGTCAATTAATTTAAACTTAATTGACCAAACACGTTTAAATCACCACGCTCACATATTAATTCCAAAAATTATGAGAATTGGAATCTAGCAATAATTTGACATTCCGGATCCAACAAAAGTGGTCTCCTCGAAAACGGAGGTGGTTTGCAAAATGACTATTTTTAAGGGCGATATATTATATAAATTTCATAGCGACAATTTTGAATTTTCAACTAGACATATCTTTTTATTCCCGTTATGAAATCTGGATTTTTCACATTCGTTGGAAAAATATTTTCAAACAGATTCAAATATTTCTTGTTTCATTGAAATCTGGTTTATTTTGAATCCTGTACATTCATTTGAAATATGAAATCGAATTTTCAAACTGCCGTGTCATTTCGGCTCGTTATATAATTAAAATAAATATATTCCTTCTAACTTCGATTTAAATAATTTTTTAATCGTTATTATTTAAAATAAATTAATTTAAATATTCAAAATCCATTAAAATAGCTAAAATAAAAATTTCAAATTTGTTCTGAAAATCTGGGTTGTTACACGTTGTTTTATTTTAAACTGAGATTCATGTGGAGTAAAACTGCTCCGTGTTATACGGCGTGGTCCCGTGATTTTTCCCAACTTTTGAAGTAAAAATCTAATAACTATTTTAGTTCACACACCGGCCCTATGACAGACTCGGAGTTTACTGTTTTCACCTAAACTCTGGGTGCCCATATTTTCCACACGGGCAGCTAGTAGTTTTGATTTTTGCAGATTTCAATTTCACAGGATCCTGGATTTAAAGCTGGAACTATATTCGGAAAGCTTTGTATCCGTGTATTTCTTTTAGTTGTGCTACTTGATGTATTTTCCGCTGTACATTATATTTATACATTTCATATTTATGTATTTTTAATCTTTGATATTTTTCCCCTGTGTAACATTTATTGGAACTCTGTTATATTCTCACACTCTAATGTAAATTGTTGTAATAGCAACGAAATGTTTTATTGTTTGTGTCGTGATGAGTCATGTTCTCAAAGGAATCCGTTGTTTCCCTTCACCTCGGAGATCGGGTGATTTCAGGTCGTTTCATCGTGGTATCAGAGTTTTGGTTTACAAAGCTAGAGAACAAGGCACTTTAGAACTAAACGAAGGAATTTATCAGAGAAGGGATTAGTAATATTCTATAGGAGTAACTTGTTAGAGATAGGGTTAGTAATAACCTAGAATGAGTCTGAAGAGTATTATTTATATAAAAAAACGAAAATGAATTTAGTTTTGAAAATTATACCCTATTATATGTATTTGAGTATTTTATTTTAAATTGATTTTGGACTAACAGGTATAAGAAGATTTTTCATATACGTCTGATCCACGTGTATTTGAAGTCTCAAATATATTGGGTAGATATAGAATCACACTCTTGTCGCCCGGAGATGATTCTGATGATCGGTATACCATCATCAGAGTTTATGTTCGAGTTTCGAAAGTGGGTTATCTATAAATTTCCAATTGACCGGTGTGAGAACCAAACCTTAGTTAGAGTTTGTTGTTGTGATTTAACACTGAAAAATATGATTTTTGAATATATAGAAGCTATATATTTGAAAAGTTAATCAATTAATTGATTGCTGGTTGTGATGTGTGATTATTAGTTTGATTAATAAAAATATTGGAACAATAAAACCAATAAATGAATGAATGATAAGTAAAGCCAAATCGAGTCAAAATTTAAAACTGAATTGAAAATTGATTGGAAATTGCATACATATACATGTGTAAATATTTGTTGAACAGGTTATGGATTTACTGTTGAGTAGAGCATTAAATTGTGTGCCCGACAAATAGGCACATGTAATGACCCAAAAAACCCCTCCCAGGAAATCAACGGATACACTAACTCTGGGCATACAACACATCAGAACAAGTAACAGAAGACTTTTATAAACATTATAATAATGTCACGTCAGAGTACAGAATATCAGAGTACATCGAATAAATAATAATACAGCAGAAGATTAATTTACAATAAACTTAACACAATGTGGCGGAAGACTATCATTGCTCTAGCCACAGCTTTAAGCTTCAATCCAGAAATCCTGCCTAATAAATAGATACCTACAAAACAAGCCACTTGACTGTCCGTGTGGAAAAGTGGGCACCGAGTTTGCAAAGTGAAACATACTACGAGTTAGTCATGGGACTGGTATGAGAAATCTTGCTTAACTTATCTAATAATAATAAGGCTAATCACAGGACCACGCCACTAACGCGGAATAGGTTTACTCCATTGGATTGCCAGTGCAAGAAATAAAGTAAATCGTTAAACAACGCAATGCTTTTTAGAAAAATGAAACCATTATAAGACGCAAGTCCCATCACACAATACAACACAAACCGGAGGATAGAGTTTTACCTTATAATGGTCAAAAATGCTTGATACGATAAAATGAATTTGATATTATTATTGGAGTATATATGTTTAAAAAACATTTCAATCATAATGTATCAATCATAGGCGGCATAGCTACCATATACTATGTCGCCATACTAGTTATACAATCGAAACCGTTTGGTGTCGTATTGGAAGTTGGATTTCCATCATGAACCAAGGCTAGGGATCGTCCTTAACGAATTCGAGACACTCTAGCCCGTGCCTCAGGACTTAGACTCAGGTGAGCCCTTGGATCTTTAGGGCCGGTCCACAAATACTTTAGTGGATTAGTTATGCCTGAACAATACGTTTCCCCGCCCTATGGGGTGTAAATATAGAGCCACTAGGGACTCAAAACCGAGGCGCCTCATTCCATCATCCACATAAGTAAAAATGTCTGGGCTTGTAAAACCCTGACACCACTCCTAGCTAGAAAGAAACATATATCCTCCCTACAGTCCTCTCTCGTTTCTGGTTCATACCAGGGTGTGAGGCTCGCAAAGTATCACTACACAAAGCTATGCTAAATAAAACTGTACTTTGATCATCAACCACAAGGCTCTGCTTTTCAACAAAAGCCTTGATCATTTGCATCTTAGCATGCCACATTGTCAATCCATACCATACCATTGATTTCTACCAATATATAACCTCCAAGCTCGTACGTCTCAGAGAAGGGTGTTAAGCAAGAGAATAAATTCTCCGCCACCAAACAGATATATATTTAGCAGAGATCAACGAATACAGCATAAATGAATACTACGTCAGACATACTATCCATTTACAAGTCCGTTCTGGGTCTGAAC
The DNA here is from genome assembly GCA_030737875.1 of Allium sativum. Classification (NCBI taxonomy): domain Eukaryota; kingdom Viridiplantae; phylum Streptophyta; class Magnoliopsida; order Asparagales; family Amaryllidaceae; genus Allium; species Allium sativum. Next base: position 709,388,663 of record CM060919.1, on the reverse strand, counting down.
AAAACCGGAGACACCTTATTGCTCGTCCCATATGTCCAATATAGGAGAGAGGTTCTCGCATATCCGTCGATCTCCAAGTATGTCTAGATGATCACCACTTTTTACCTTGTCTTGGGATGCCTCCCAATCAAGACATCAGTAAACATCCAAACGATGTGAAGATCTCCAGTCTTCAACCACCGTCTTCATCCACCGTCTTCATCTTCAACTTCTAATCGTCATAGTAATTATTTGGAATGGGTTAAACCCGGCTTTTCCGAATAACTCGCGTATTTTATAATCAATAATTAAGTGCTATAGAAACACATCATTTGCCTCATTCCAATTCAGAATATTCTTTTAAATAAAATATTCACATTATTAGGGAAAGGTTCCCATTAATTTTATCAAAGATAAATTCTTTTAAATTTATTTTTTTATCTTCTTCTCAAAGATTCACTAAAACTCCAATTTAGTTTTAATATCAAAAATCATTACTTTATGATTATTCAACTTTAAGAAATTAATCTTGTCTTTAACTGGGTTAAGGAACCGATGTTATTTAAAAAATAGTTCACGATAAACCCAAATTCATCTTCCATTAAATATAGAATTTTCACAGAAATCAAATCAATATATAATCGATATAAATTTTCGTATCAGACTACTAATATAAATGGAATAACGGCAAAGCCTTTTAAATTCTATATATAATAATGCTCTTCATTTACAGAAGCTCATCTCACCAAATCGAATTCCATTCAATTCCAATTTAATATATAAAATTGGAAAACTTTACTTTGGGAAATTTCCATTTAAATCTTAATAAAAAGATTTATAAATTCCAAATTATATTTTCACTGTTAATTGGGTTAAAGAACGAATGTCGTTAAAAACACAATTCACAATAAACCCAATTCACATTTCATTTTATTCCAATTATTAAATATAATTGGAAACTCTAATAATCTTAATTAAAAGATTTATTCTTTTCATACGGGATTTAAGAACAGTGTTATTAAACACACCATTCACGACAAACCCAAAATCCAATTTATTTTATTTAATTCCAATTTAATATTAATTGATTGGAAAGCTTTATTAAATCCAAATTTAAAGATTTATTCTAATTAATAACTAGTTCATTTCGATAAAAATATATTTTCATCTTTTCAAATTTGGAATTTTTCATCCAAAATCTTTCCAAATCACTTATTATGGTTTTACATAATTTTTCCATATTTTTAATAATTTTATTAAGGCTCGTATAGTTGGTTTCCAATAACGACCACCGAACTGCATCCATAGCGACCTTTTTCAAGTTTGATTTGGACATAATTCCAAATCCAACCGTTAGATTTCAAAACTCTAATTTTCATTGGAAAGCTCTTTTCGATATAAACCCAACGGTACCGGTTTTAGGAGAATCCGACGGTCGGGTCTCCCATTACATCAATTTGAAGTTAATGGTCGAAATTCGCGAACGGTCGCTGTGCGGCGCATTCTATTCAGGCCATTATATATATATATATATATATATATATATATATATATATATATATATATATATATATCGTCGATTTCCAATTAAAACATATTTATAAAATATTTATAAATTCATTTTAAATCTATTCCAACTTCATTTTCAATTTTAAATCAAAATTGAATATTCTATATCTTTATCATATTATAATATTAATATTTTCAAAATATTTTATTTTGAAATCACTATTTTTCGATATTCATTATAAATTAAAGATCGATAAGACCGTTCGGACTAAAATGGCATTTGCTGCTTAACTCGGCTTCATATTTTTATATTTTTGTGTCCATCCAATGATGGACATTAAAATCATAATTTTATTCTTCATTGAATAATATTTTAAAATATTCTTTATTTTAAAAGATTCTTTATTTTTAAATATTCTTTATATAAAAGATATTCTGAATTGGAATGCGACTCAATCAATTGCCATATAATTTCTGTTATATGGATTTCATACATCGCATGTATACAACAATAATGATAAATAATCATTAAACAATCCATTCACATCCAGAGTGAAATTTACAACTGTGTGAGCATTAAAATAAATAAATAACGCTCATCACAGACTGTCAATCCATCGATTGACATATAACTAAATACTGGGATTAGTGTATGTCAAATATCATCCAAATACCCGTGTGGGGTTTCCAGACAACAATAGTTTATTTAAATACATCATTGGTTAATAAATAAACCAATTATAATTCAGTTTGAATTATTTTCTATTTAAAAAAAATTCACTGTTTAAATTATAAATGGATATTTATAATTTAATTTCAACTGCCATATTAACATTAACATTATTAAGATAATGTTTTAATTTAGCACAAATCATATTTTTAACATACGACCAATTTTCTAATATTGCTAACATAACCATGATAATGTTAATATTGAACAAATGTACATATTTTTAATTCTCTAACATGTAAATTTTTAATGATCCCTCCATGTAATAAAAATGTAATTTTTATTGTTGAAAATGTTTTGTTTCAACAACACATAACCCTTAACAAATAAATGATATTTTTATCCTAACATAAGACTCTCTAAAAATAACTTTTTCTAACAAAAATGATATTTTTATTCTAACATAACATTTTTATATTAACATGACATTTCTAAATAAATGACATTTTTTTTATAATAACATGACATTCCTAAATAAATGACATTTTTGTTTTAACATAACATTTCTAAATAAATGACATTTTTATGTAACATGAACATATCTAAATAAACGACATTGTTATACAATATGAACTTATCTAAATAAATGACATTTTATATTAACATAACACTTATAACTAAAAATGACATTTTATATTAAATAATATGTCTAACTAAAAATGATAATTTTATATTAACATAACACTTCTAACTAAAAATGACATTTTTATATTAACATAACATATCTAACTAAAAAAGATAATTTTATATTAACATAACATTTCTAACTAAAAATTATATTTTCTATCAAAAATGATATTTTTATATTAACCTCACATATTCTAAATAAATAACATATTTATATGCCAAAAATATATTCTAACTAATCAACATATTTATTTACAAAATATGTTTTCTAACCACATGACATTTTCTAAGTTGTTTAATGACAAATAAAAGGAAAGACTTTTACTGTCATAACATGTTCAATGTTTCTAATAACAATTAAAAAGAGTATTTTATACGCCTAACATGTCCTATGTTCTTAATGACAAGATAAAAAGAGAAATTATTTACATGACATGCTTATTTATAAAATATGTTTTCTACGTAAATGACATATTTATTTATAAAATATGTTTTCTACATATTTGACATATTTATTTATAAATATGTTTTACCTAAATGACAATTCTTATTATTGTCTAATCTTTTTATTTAAAACAAGTTTCATTATAACTTATTATTGTCTAATCTTTTTATTTAAAACAAGTTTCATTTTAATGATTCAACATACAATAAAATGTATATCTTCTTATCTAAAACATATTGTTTAAAACATGAATATTTTTATTTTCATAAATACAATAAAAATATGATTTTTATTGTAAGTAAATCCTATATCTACACAATTTAATCCAATCAGTTCATCTCCACCACAAACAACCAAATCAAATCTCACACATCACACACATGAAAATTACATGTAAATTTCACATCGAAATAAACAATTAAATTAAATTTAGATCAGAGATCTCACATTGGGTTTTGAATTCGTTAAAATTTTAGATCGCTCCATTTCAGTTCTGGTCTGTCCCAATCTCGTTTCTGCGATTCCAACGAATTCCATTTCGCGTAATTCGTTCTCTGCGTGAAAAAGTTCTGGACTTCCAAACATTAATTACACAATTTAAATTCTTAACATAATTAAATAATATAATTATTTTAGTTTCATAAAATATGGTTGGATCCCACTCCTTCATCGTTTAACACCTGGACATCAAACCCATCGTCGCCAACCATAATTCCTCCGTCGCGCCTCCTCTTGACCGCCTACCGCCGATCCACTAACACCACTCGAAACCCTAAAGCCTCTCTCTCTGCGCTGATCATCAGCGAACTCGGTGGGCCCTAGGGGATGGGAAACACCTCCAAACGTTGGCACTTTCCACGAGAAATCCAACAAGTAGGCACCTCCATCGTCGAACTTGACCGTTGAGATTATTAATATCAGTATTCTCTTTGATTTTGTCTTTGGGTTGAGGTTCTAATTTATGATGGATTGGAAAATATTAGGGGAATTCATCTGAATGCTCTCAGCCACTAAAAACATAAACGGTGGCTGGTTCGTTAGAATTAGGTTTAGGATTTCATAATCTTAGGGGGTATTTATAATTATAATATTATTAAATTCATTTATTTACAAAAAAAACCCGTTAACTTTTAACAGCTCCAAATCCAGCCCAGCGAGTGTTGCCCCTAGCCAAATACCCCTATTTCGGACACAATGGACTAGGTCCCGTCAGCCCGTTTGATCGTCGCAGCCATTTTTCTTTAAATTAAAATATAAAACATTTAATTATTTAATTTGATCGTACATTCAAATTTTCTGGGGCCACATACTGATTCTAAAAATTACAGAAAAATTATATCTAGTTATATTTTAACGATACAGTCTTAACAAATTAATTTCGTCGAATTTGGAGACTGTTTGAAAAATGGCCATTTTCAAGTCGATTAAATTTGACTAAAATTGACAAAACACGTTTTCTTTTACCACGCTCACATATTAATTCCAAAAATTATGAAAATTGGTATCTTACAATAATTTGACATTTCGAATCCAATCAAAGTGGTTTCGTCGAAAACGGAGGTCATTTGCAAAATGGCTATTTTTTATATTAATATATATATATATATATATATTCCACAGCAACTATTCTGAATATTTAACTAGCCATAACTTTTTATTGCCGCTATGAAATTTCAATTTTTTCAGATTCGTTGGGAAGATATTTTCAAACAGATTCTAATATTTTTTGTTTCACTAAAATTCGATTTATTTTGAATCTGTACATTCAGTCAAAGTTCAAATTCAAATTTTCAAACTACTGTGCTATTTCTAACTCCTTTTATAATTAAATTAAAAAAATTATTCTAACTTCGATTTAAATAAATTTTTAATCCTTATTATTTAAAATAAATCATTTTAAATATTTATAATCTATTAAAATTTCTAAAATAAAAATTTTAAATTGGTTCCAAAATTCCGGTTTGTTACAATCTTCCCCACTTAAAAATCTTTTCGTCCTCGAAAAGGAACGGAGCTGAAAGTTTGTAACGACCCGCATTCTGCGCATCATAGGATCGTAGAATATTTATTTCTTTCACATACGAAGTCGTATGGTCATGTAACTTTGGGAGACGACTATTGGGGTCATTTCCCATGTTCATGATTTTTCCCGATTTTTAAATGACCATTTTACCCCTAGTTGGCACTGTTTTGGCCATAACTTTTGACTGGAAATGAATTTTGACCTGAAACCACTTCCATTGGCTTCGAATGATGGTTTCTCTTTCCGTAGAGTGGTCACATTAGCCAAACGGACTCACCGTTTGGGAGATATGGCTGAAACAAGTTTCAGATGGTGAAAGACAGCTTAATTGGGCTTAATCGGGTGATTAACCGCTAGGCCCAAGGGGAATTTCGGGTTTAGAGGTATAGGAGGACTGATTAGGTTTAGGTTATCACTTTCATTTCAGTTTTGAGCCGCCACAAACCTCCTTGAGACCTTAGTAATGGCTTCCTACATCTAAAACATCTCAAATCACTCTCTAATTGAAGATTAGGCTTAGCAACACCAAATTAAGGAGAAAAAGCACCAAGACAAGGTTAGAGCTGCTGTTAGGCATCAGTATTCGCCCCAAATCAGAGGAGTTTCAGTTCTGAGAATTTCAATTGTGGCCAAGGTGAGTGATAGCATCATTTTTGACACTAATTACGGTTAATTAAGGGTAATTAGTGAAGATTAGCGAATTTATACGTGAATAAATTCTGGAAAAATTCTTAAAATTCTAAAATAATGTTTTAAGGCTTTGTTAGAAATTCGGGTTAATTTCGTTGTGTTTTGCTAATCGTATGCTTAAACATGATTAAGAGGGATTAGGGGAAAATATGAAGTTTTAGTCACTTTTTGATCCATTTTGATTCATTTGAATTGTTGTTTGCTGTTTGTGGTTGCTATTACATGTTGCTATGACTCTATGGTATGTTTTATGATTGATTAGAATAGTTAAATTGCTCGAAAACGTCGTCGAATGGCGTAGAAAGCTTGCTGGAAAGTTGCAGAAGTGTGCAGGCTCCGAACCGGTTCGGATCGGAGAAACGGGGTCGGATCGGACTAGGGAACTGACCAAGGGAATCCGAACTGGATGAGGACTTGCCACTGGAAGAAGTTTGGCAGGAAGGAAGGCCATTACTTAGAGTTGGAGTTGGACAGAAGATCGGATCGGAGCGATGGAGCAGGACGGATCGGAGGAAGAGAACAGATCGGATCGGATCGATGGAGCAGACCGGATCGGAGGAAGAGAACAGGACGGATCGGAGCAGGCAAACAAGTCAAACATGAAGAATCAGATCGGATGAACTACCTCCGAACCGAACTCAAGCAGAGGCACCCGAACCGAACCGATATCTGAAGGGGGAGAATCACTGAACCGACCCGACCCGAAGTGGACTACCGACCCGACCCGATGATGGTGATGACTACCGAACCGAACAGAATTCTAGGACTGTTAATGCGCGACAACTCTTCTGAAGACCCACTCCAATTCGACCAAACCCGAGATGCAAAGGAAGTCCAAATGAGAAGTTGGAGCTTAAGATTCAGATGGGAATCAACGAGTTCGCTTCATGGTTGGGCTTTGCTGCGGGACGCGTGCTAAGGAGTTATCGACACCTATAGCTTTGGACCACTATGGTAGGAGGTACGAAGGCGGATTCAGGGCCATTATGGCATTGGTAGAACCAAGGGCTATGACCAATGAAGTGGGTCATTGAAATGTTTGGTCATGACTCCAAGTGTTGGGCTTGGTCACAGCAGGGTCTCTACAAGTCGGGATTCGTCGTTGCCTCAGTTGTCTAGTGTTCCAAAGTGGTAGATGTCGTACGCTTTACGCACTGAGTGAGAGATGCGAGGATGGTTGCTATGGATGATTTGTTTGCTATCATTGTGACATACACACCCCACCCCCGTATCCTTACACTATTTGTTTATGGCACCTTGGAGTATCGTACGGTATGTAGTACTAACTCTTTGGTTGCAGGTCCAGGTTCAGGTATGGCTTAGTACACCTATTATTATTCTGTTTAGATGCTTATCGCTCATACCAGGCTTTATGTCTGACCCAGAGTTTTATGTCTCTTCTTATTACTCTGGGTGCTCACACGAGCAGACTAGAGACAGGTTAGCTGGTGATGTACGGGTAGATGATCCGGAGACGAGCAGGAGGCTTCCACGTAATATATATAGTATTCTCCCTGTGTTGTTGAAGATCACTGCTTGGGCATTGTTGGTGTATCTTCTATTTCAGCTTTCTTTTGTTTAGAGACAGTAAATTTGGAAAGTTGTAATAAGCTGTATTTGGATTTCCGCTGCTTTGATGTTGACATTGATTATTAGTTATCAGCTTATGCACTGTCTCGCCTGTTTTATGTCAAGTATGTTATTATTATATTTTATCCCATGCGCTGTGAGACATTCTACAGGTTCTTTGATTAGTTCATTCCCTTCTTTCCTTTCTTCTGACGACCGTCTTGTGCTAGTCGGGCACGTGTACAGCGCACTCTTGGAGGAAATGCAGGCTGGTGCGAGACGGGCCGTCACACTTGGTATCAGAGCTCTAGGTTGCGTAGTTAACCTAGGGAAGTTATCAGGGAGAGATAATATACGTATACGAGAGAGCGTATTTGTGATTACTTTGGTTTTTAAAAGTTATATATATATACTGTTAGTAGTATAAGGATGAAGTCGTACTGCACTAGCACCACTATGGAGTCGTTAATCATTTCCTTTTTCAGATTGACGATGAGCCGAGATACTAGAGGTGCTGGTAGGGGAACCAATAATGGGAATGCTGCTGACATGAGGACGATGTTTACTGACCTCATGAGAGATGCTTAGAGATGTTCAGAGGGCAGCTCCCAATGGTGGAAATGGTGGTGGTCCTATAGTGCAGGCGCCAAGAGTCGACTTCGCCAAGCTGAATAAGGATTATACTAGCCTTGGTGGGAAGCCATTCCATGGAACGGAGTCGGCTACGGATGTTCAGGATTGGGTGGATAGTTGTGAACGTATCTTCGAGGATTTGGGTATCGAGGATGCGATGAAGAGAAAGCTAGCGTCCCGTCAGCTGCAAGGGCGGGCAATGAATTGGTGGAATGCTATAAAGGCAGCTACTCCCGAAGACCAGATTACTTGGGAGCAGTTTAAGGCTCGCTTTAGTGAGAAGTTCATTCCAGCTGCTCAGAAGTCAATGTTGTTTAAGAAATTCTTGGAGCTCAAGCAGAATGGCAGGGCTGTCTCGGAGTATATTGCTGAATTTGACACTTTGTCAAAATATGGGTTATCTCTTATAGATACTGCCGAGAAAAAGAATGAGAAATTCATAACTGGATTGGATCAGTACTTGGGGGAAAAACTTATTAACCACATCGATGAGACATTTGAATCGATTGTGGGGAAAGCGTTAAGGTCAGAAAGTCTCTACCCTAAGCCGAAGACTGAAGTTGCATCTGCAGAAGAGCCAAAGCCACAAGCTAGTGGTGGAGGCAAAGGTGGTTCGCAGAATAAAAGAAAGCAGAATCAGGCTAAGGATGGCCAGAAGAAAAAGAATAAGCAAGATGTGGAGTGCTTCAGCTGTGGTAAGAAGGGCCATTATGCTAGTAATTGTCGGGCCAAGCCAGCGGATAGGAAGTGCTTCAATTGTGGCCAATTGGGACATCACAAGGACAAGTGTCCACAGCCCCCTAAAGAAAAGCAAATGGTGAAAGCATATGCTCTTAATGCTATTCCTTCTTCGTCGAATGCCCCAACTGCGGCGGAGAAGGGAAAGAATGTCGTCATTCAAGGTATGCTTTCTGTTTATGATGTTCCTGTTAGAGTTTTGTTTGATACCGGAGCTTCCAGTTCTTTCATATCTAGTGACCTGGTAGATAGGTTGGGATTGGAGCCCGAGATCGTCGATAGACCTTTAGTAGTGACGAACCCGATTGGTGGTTCGACTAGTCTTAGCATGATTTGTCGTAATGTGGTTCTATCGAGTCATGGATGCATGTTTGTTTGTGATTGCTTTGTTTTGGGCTTTACTGGGTTTGGCATTATTTTGGGAGTAGATTGGCTCCAAAGATACGGGGTGGTGGTAGACTGTGAGGGCTTGTTGGTGACAGCTAGGGCGGATGATGGGCGGAGGATAGTGTTTGGTGGTCTACCCAGTAAGGGGGTATTGGCTAGTTTTCTAAACTCCCTCGACATTCCGCATAGTGAGTTGTCAGGTTTGCCCGTGGTTGGCCAGTATCCGGATGTTTTCGAAGAAGTGACCGGACTTCCACCACACCGAGAGATTGAGTTTCGTATTGATTTGGTAAAAGATGCCAGACCTATAGTGATGCCACTTCGTCGTATGGCACCAAGAGAGCAGCGAGAGCTCGAGGTGCAAGTCAGCGATCTTTTGAAGAAGGGATTTATCAGAAGGAGTGTTTCTGAATGGGGAGCACCAGTTGTGTTTGCTACCAAGGCGGATGGTTCCCTTCGTTTGTGTGTAGACTACCGCGAGTTGAATAATGTAACGAGGAAGAACAAGTATCCTCTACCGCGGATAGATGATTTGTTTGATCAGTTGAGTGGCGCGAGAGTATTTTCTCAGTTGGATCTCGCGACAGGTTTTCATCAGCTTAGAGTGGAAGCTGAGAGTATAGCAAAAACGGCATTTCGAACGCCGTCTGGATTTTATGAATGGTTGGTTATGCCATTTGGGCTGACTAATGCCCCGGCATATTTTGTGGACCTTATGAATAGGGTATTCAGAGATCAGCTGAATAAGTCTGTCCTTGTGTTCGTTGATGATATTTTGGTCTATTCGAGGACAGAGGGGGAACACAAGGAACATTTAAGAGTAGCGATGGAGGTGTTGAGAAAACACCAATTGAAAGCAAAGTTTTCTAAGTGTCACTTCTGGAAGAGGGAAGTGAGGTTCTTGGGCCATGTTGTATCAGAGAGTGGTATTGCCGTGGACCCAGCGAAGGTGGCTACGGTACAAGATTGGCCTACGCCCAAGAATGCAACAGATGTAAGAAGTTTCTTGGGATTAGCGGGATATTATCGTAAGTTTATCCAAGGTTTCTCCAAGATAGCAGCACCATTGACCCAGTTGACCAAGAAGAATCAAGCTTTTGTCTGGGATGAAAGGTGCGAGAATGCATTTAAAAATCTAAAGGATAGGTTGACAAGCGCACCAGTGTTAGTCATTCCTAAGGGGGATGAAGAGATGACGGTATACACAGATGCCTGTGGTACCGGACTGGGTGCTGTATTGATGCAAGGTGGTAGGGTTGTAGCTTATGCAAGTCGGCAATTGAAACCGCACGAGAGAAGATACCCGACCCATGATTTAGAATTGGCAGCGATCGTGTTCGCGTTAAAGATGTGGAGACACTATCTCTTGGGGGAAAGGTTTGAGCTGTTTACAGATCATAAGTCGTTGAAGTATCTATTCTCCCAGAAGGATTTAAATCTCCGTCAGCAGAGATGGTTAGAGTTCTTAGCTTCCTATGATTTTGACATCGCATACACACCAGGAAAGGGCAATGCGGTGGCTGATGCATTGAGTAGAAGACATGCCAGCTTAGGGGCTATGTTCCTTGAATGGAAGCAACTGGAGTTTATCGCGGGGTTTGATTTCAGACCAAAGTGCGAATTGGATCCAGAATTGTTAGCAAGTTTGACGATCAGACCCACTTTGATTGAGCGGATCGGCTCTAGTCAGAGGGACGATCCTAACCTATTGGAAATCATCTCCAAGTTAGAGATGGGAGTCGATGAGGAGATGAACAAGTATGGGCTTGATCGGGATAGATGGCTTAGAAAGAATGGAAAGCTTGTTGTACCCAATGTCAATGGATTGAGAGATGAAGTGCTTAGAGAATGTCATCACTCAAAGCTGACCATACACCCCGGTGGTAATAAGATGTATCGAGATATGAAGCAGACCTACTACTGGGAAGGGATGAAAAGAGATGTTGGGAAGTTTATATCCAAGTGCATGAATTGCCAGCTAGTAAAAGCCGAGCAAAAGAAGCCTAGTGGGCTGTTGCAGCCTTTAGAAATTCCCGAATGGAAATGGGAGCAAGTCTCGATGGATTTCATCGATGGATTACCAAGGACTAGATCGGGATATGACAGCATTTGGGTAATTGTAGATCGACTGACTAAAAGTGCAAGGTTCATACCAGTCAAATCGACTAGAATGGCAGCTAAGTTGGCGGAATTGTATGTGAAGTGGGTAGTGAGATTTCATGGAGTACCTAAAAGCATTGTGAGCGACCGAGACCCGTTGTTCACTAGTGGGTTTTGGAGGAGCTTACAAGAGGCGCTAGGGTCAGAGTTACATCTCAGTACCGCATATCATCCTCAGACCGACGGTCAGACGGAGAGGGTGAACCGTATTTTGGAAGATCTCTTGAGAGCATGTATATTGGATTTTGGAGGATCATGGGATGACCATTTGCATCTAGTAGAGTTTGCATATAATAATAGCTACCAATCCAGTATCGGTATGGCTCCGTTTGAAGCTTTGTACGGAAGGCCGTGTAACTCACCATCATGTTGGATAGAGACTGGCGAGAAGTTTATGCTTGGACCAGATGTGGTGAGGGAAACTTCAGATAAGATCAAGATCATTCAGCAACGAATGAGGGCAGCCCAAGATAGGCAGAAAAGTTATGCAGATAAGAGAAGAAGAGACTTAAAATTCTCCGTTGGCGACTTGGTGTTTGTTAAGATTTCTCCGTTGAAGAGCGTAATACGATTTGGCAGGAGAGGCAAGTTGGCACCAAGGTTTGTTGGTCCATTCCCTGTTCTTGAACTAGTCGGGAATTTGGCATATAGAATAGACTTACCAGAGAAGATGGCAGGAGTTCACAACGTATTTCATGTTTCCCAACTAAGGAAGTTCGTTCACGACTCAAATATGACTATTTCACCTGATCAGTTAGAGGACTTCGAGGTAGAACCCGAGGCGGTTGGGAACCGCAAGCCGGCCCGTATTGTCGAGTACGACATGAAGCAACTTCGGAGGAAGGCGGTGAAGCTAGTCAAGGTACAGTGGAGCGAGGACGAGAATGATTGTACTTGGGAAACAGAGGAGGACATAAGGAAGAAGTATCCAGAACTCTTTGTCTGGTAAGATTTTGACTTCGATTTAGTTTTCCGCATGCTAGGATAGGCTTGTTTGCTTGTTTTGCATACTTGATTGTTGTATATGGTTGTTAAGCATGCGGGATCCTTTGTATGTTTGGGCTAAGGAATTTCGGGGGCGAAATTTCTTAAGGGGGGGAGAGTGTAACGACCCGCATTCTGCGCATCATAGGATCGTAGAATATTTATTTCTTTCACATACGAAGTCGTATGGTCATGTAACTTTGGGAGACGACTATTGGGGTCATTTCCCATGTTCATGATTTTTCCCGATTTTTAAATGACCATTTTACCCCTAGTTGGCACTGTTTTGGCCATAACTTTTGACTGGAAATGAATTTTGACCTGAAACCACTTCCATTGGCTTCGAATGATGGTTTCTCTTTCCGTAGAGTGGTCACATTAGCCAAACGGACTCACCGTTTGGGAGATATGGCTGAAACAAGTTTCAGATGGTGAAAGACAGCTTAATTGGGCTTAATCGGGTGATTAACCGCTAGGCCCAAGGGGAATTTCGGGTTTAGAGGTATAGGAGGACTGATTAGGTTTAGGTTATCACTTTCATTTCAGTTTTGAGCCGCCACAAACCTCCTTGAGACCTTAGTAATGGCTTCCTACATCTAAAACATCTCAAATCACTCTCTAATTGAAGATTAGGCTTAGCAACACCAAATTAAGGAGAAAAAGCACCAAGACAAGGTTAGAGCTGCTGTTAGGCATCAGTATTCGCCCCAAATCAGAGGAGTTTCAGTTCTGAGAATTTCAATTGTGGCCAAGGTGAGTGATAGCATCATTTTTGACACTAATTACGGTTAATTAAGGGTAATTAGTGAAGATTAGCGAATTTATACGTGAATAAATTCTGGAAAAATTCTTAAAATTCTAAAATAATGTTTTAAGGCTTTGTTAGAAATTCGGGTTAATTTCGTTGTGTTTTGCTAATCGTATGCTTAAACATGATTAAGAGGGATTAGGGGAAAATATGAAGTTTTAGTCACTTTTTGATCCATTTTGATTCATTTGAATTGTTGTTTGCTGTTTGTGGTTGCTATTACATGTTGCTATGACTCTATGGTATGTTTTATGATTGATTAGAATAGTTAAATTGCTCGAAAACGTCGTCGAATGGCGTAGAAAGCTTGCTGGAAAGTTGCAGAAGTGTGCAGGCTCCGAACCGGTTCGGATCGGAGAAACGGGGTCGGATCGGACTAGGGAACTGACCAAGGGAATCCGAACTGGATGAGGACTTGCCACTGGAAGAAGTTTGGCAGGAAGGAAGGCCATTACTTAGAGTTGGAGTTGGACAGAAGATCGGATCGGAGCGATGGAGCAGGACGGATCGGAGGAAGAGAACAGATCGGATCGGATCGATGGAGCAGACCGGATCGGAGGAAGAGAACAGGACGGATCGGAGCAGGCAAACAAGTCAAACATGAAGAATCAGATCGGATGAACTACCTCCGAACCGAACTCAAGCAGAGGCACCCGAACCGAACCGATATCTGAAGGGGGAGAATCACTGAACCGACCCGACCCGAAGTGGACTACCGACCCGACCCGATGATGGTGATGACTACCGAACCGAACAGAATTCTAGGACTGTTAATGCGCGACAACTCTTCTGAAGACCCACTCCAATTCGACCAAACCCGAGATGCAAAGGAAGTCCAAATGAGAAGTTGGAGCTTAAGATTCAGATGGGAATCAACGAGTTCGCTTCATGGTTGGGCTTTGCTGCGGGACGCGTGCTAAGGAGTTATCGACACCTATAGCTTTGGACCACTATGGTAGGAGGTACGAAGGCGGATTCAGGGCCATTATGGCATTGGTAGAACCAAGGGCTATGACCAATGAAGTGGGTCATTGAAATGTTTGGTCATGACTCCAAGTGTTGGGCTTGGTCACAGCAGGGTCTCTACAAGTCGGGATTCGTCGTTGCCTCAGTTGTCTAGTGTTCCAAAGTGGTAGATGTCGTACGCTTTACGCACTGAGTGAGAGATGCGAGGATGGTTGCTATGGATGATTTGTTTGCTATCATTGTGACATACACACCCCACCCCCGTATCCTTACACTATTTGTTTATGGCACCTTGGAGTATCGTACGGTATGTAGTACTAACTCTTTGGTTGCAGGTCCAGGTTCAGGTATGGCTTAGTACACCTGTTATTATTCTGTTTAGATGCTTATCGCTCATACCAGGCTTTATGTCTGACCCAGAGTTTTATGTCTCTTCTTATTACTCTGGGTGCTCACACGAGCAGACTAGAGACAGGTTAGCTGGTGATGTACGGGTAGATGATCCGGAGACGAGCAGGAGGCTTCCACGTAATATATATAGTATTCTCCCTGTGTTGTTGAAGATCACTGCTTGGGCATTGTTGGTGTATCTTCTATTTCAGCTTTCTTTTGTTTAGAGACAGTAAATTTGGAAAGTTGTAATAAGCTGTATTTGGATTTCCGCTGCTTTGATGTTGACATTGATTATTAGTTATCAGCTTATGCACTGTCTCGCCTGTTTTATGTCAAGTATGTTATTATTATATTTTATCCCATGCGCTGTGAGACATTCTACAGGTTCTTTGATTAGTTCATTCCCTTCTTTCCTTTCTTCTGACGACCGTCTTGTGCTAGTCGGGCACGTGTACAGCGCACTCTTGGAGGAAATGCAGGCTGGTGCGAGACGGGCCGTCACAAAGTTGTTTAATTAACCAGCTCGACTTTCATTCTTTTATTGGTTTTAATAATTTTTATTAGTTGAACTAGTAATCGCACAACACAATCATCAGTCAATTAGTTGATTAGCTTTTCGAATATATATAACTTTTATATATTCAAAAATCATATTTTCTAAGATTGAATTATATATATATATATAATCACAAATAAGTTAATTATAAACTTGTCACTCTCAACTCATTCTAGGGCATTCCTAACCCCATCTTTAACAAGTTTTCTCATTCTAGGATGCTACTGATCCTATCTCTAATGAGTGTTCTTATTGGACAATACTAATCCAATCTTTGATGATTCTTTTGTTCAGTTCTAACTAGTTGTACCCCAAAGATTTGAGCTAACCAAAGCTCTGATACCACTTGTAATGACCCGAAAAAAACCCTTCCGGGAAATCGCCGGATACACTAACTTAGGGCATACAACACATCAGAACAAATAACATAAGACTTTTATAAACATTATAGTAATGCTACATCAGAGTACAGAATATCAGAGTACATCGAATAAATAATAATAAAGCGGAAGATTAATTTACAATAAACTTAACACAATGCAGCGGAAGACTATCATTGCTCTAGCCACAACTTTAAGCTTCGATCCAAAATCCTGCATAATAAATAGATATCTGCAAAACAAGCCACTCGACTGCCCATGTGGAAAAGAGGGCACCCGAGTTTGCAAAGTGGAACAAAATACGAGTCAGTCATAGGACTGATATGAGAAATCTTACTTAATTTATCTAATAATAATAAGGCTAATCATAGTGTGACGATCCCAAAACCCCATGCTACGGTGTTAAGGATAATCATAGGAATATAACACATTAATCATCATTAGCAAAGTACAGATAATAGCATAAACAAGAAATAGAATAATTTACACAAATATGACAGCAAAATCATATATATCACCACATCAGAGAGCATAGTGCAAGATACTATTTAGTGCATAATAATACATAATCAGTCAACATCGCCTGTGGCGGAATCATACATAGAGAGTACATAAACTAAACATCAGTCTACATCGCTTGTGGCGGGATCATAATACATATACAATAATGGCGGAAAAAGTCATAGTCGTCACGGTGTAGTCAAGCCTCGCCATGAGCCAAAAGTGCACCTCTACTGCGGTGCCAAGCCCCAAAATATGTCAACTACCTGTGATTAGGCTGCCCGTGTGAAAATAAGGGCACCTGAGTTTGCAAGGTGAAACAAACTACGAGTCAGTCATGGGACTGGTATGAGAAATCTACCTAACTTATTAAACAACAATAATAAGGCAAATCAAAGGACCACGCCACTTTCGCGGAACGGGTTTACTCCAATGAGTGCTAGTGCATGAAATAAAGTAAATGATTAAATCATCGCAATGCTTTTTATAAAAATGAAGCCATTATAAGACTCAGGTCCCATCACACAACGCAACGCAAGCCGGAGGATAGAGTTTTACCTTATAATGGCCAAAAATGCTTCATACGAATAAAACAAAAGTGTTTGATACTATCACTAGTGCATATATGTTTCAAAAATGATTTCAATCATAAATATCAATTATAGACGGCATAAATGACCCATACCACTATGTCGCCATACTAGTAATACAATCACATCCGCAATTTCATATTGGAAATTGGATTCCATCATGAGTCGAGGCAAGGGGCAAGCTCCTCTCCGTTCGAGACACTCAAGCAAATGCCTCAGGACCGCACACAGCAATCCCTGGATCCTCCAAGGTCGGTCCTCTCTTACTTTTGAGGATTAGCAATTCCTGAACACACGTTTCCCGGTCCTTACAGACCTATAATCGAGGCGCCTCGCATTCCAACAACCACACTGGTGAAAAGTATATATAATGTCAGCGCTGGTAGGTCACTAACACCAACGTAGCTAGAAAGAAATGTCGTGCACTCCTTGGGTCCTTCTCCCGTTTTTGACTCATACCGGGGTGTGAGGCTCGCGAATCCACGCTATACACAAAGCTACGCCACACAGGACATGCTTTGATCATCACCCACAAGACTTTGCATTGCAACAGAAGCCTTGATCATATGCCACTTAGGCGTGCCACACAGGTAATCCACTCCATGCGACTGATTTTTATCTATATATAACCTCTAAGCTCGTACGTCTCAGAGAAGGGCGTTAAGCAAGAGAATAAATTCTCCACCGCCAAACAGATATATATTTAATAGAGATCAATCAGCACAGAACAAAATCCAATGTCAGACACACAGTCCATTTACAAGTTCGTTCTGGGTTTGAACGAAGCCGGAGGCACCAAATTCCTCGCTTATCCGCACAATCAACAATACGTCCGGACGGCTACTACTTCAGCTCCTTCAAGGTAGCTACTCCAATCACGAGCATTAGTAGCGCCCATCCAACCAATGTGAAGATCGTCAGTCTTCAACCGTCTTCAACTCTTCGACTTCTCACCGTCGATCGATTATTTGAAATGAGAATGAACTCGGCCTTTTCAAATAATCCACGTATATTTAGATTTTCAAATCAATTCTTCACATAGTTAAATCACTCAACATTCACATTTCAGTTCCTTAGTATAGTTTTCATGTTAAATACATTCAACCATCACATATCAAGCAAACCAAGCAAAATCGGTTTATTTCCATTCTATATCGTCAATAATATTTTATAACGATATATCGCCATTTTTATTTATTTAAAAACGGCCATATTTAATTAAACAACGTTTCAGCTCGTGTCGAGGCACTGGCGCTGTTTTTCACTAAATTTGTTTTACACATGTCTGAAAATCTAACCGTTGGATCTTCACAAATTTTATATCATTAGAAAGATCATTCCAAGACGAATCCAATGGTTTCAGTTTTGGGAATCCGATGGTCGGATCTCCCGTACTAATCGTTTGAAATCACGGTTTCAAAACACGAACTGCACAGCCACGATTCGTTTTAATTATATATATATATATATATATATATATAGTTCATTCGACGATTTCAATATCGTTTTCACTTTAAATATTTCACTAACGCCTTTAAATTTTGGAAAATTTCGCCATAACCTCCTTTGTACGGGAAGGGCTGGGAAAATTCCCAAATAGCCACACGGGTGTCTCATCTCAAAAAGAAAAAGAAAAAGCCAAACAGCTAGCCAATAGGCTCAGAAAATCATCACCCAAGCAAAAACAGTAAACATGTACCTATTTGTCGGGCACACAATTATATTCCTCTTCTCTAGCCTCTTTGCTATAACCTGTTCAATAAATATGCATGTACATATGTGCAATTCTTATCACTTATCATTTTCCATTCAACTTCTTATTTGATTCAATTTGGTTTGAAGTCACCATTCATTCTAATGTTGCATACATAAGCAAAAATATATCATTAGCTAATTAATGAATATTTCAACTCATGCATATTTATTTGAACAAGTGGTTATTTTGAACACTTCACATTTCAAAAATGATATTTTTGGCGAACTAAAATATATTTCAGCACATGACAATCTCATTTAGTTCCTATACAGGTTAAAAATAATATTCATAGCAAACAAATATTTATTTCAACACTCGTATATTTTTAGCGAATCACATACATGATAAAAATGATTATCATCTAAAATATTTATTCAACACAGGAATATTTTTAACACTTCATATTTTCAATAAAATGTAATTTTTATTGTTCGGTCTTTTATTCAACACATGAACCTTTTCAACACACGCACTTCTCAACACATGAGCATTTTCCATACATGGATATTTTATATAATTTGTTCATATAAGAAAGATGAAATTTTTATTGTTGAAACAATTTATTTATAATGCGAATATTTTACATACTTCTTATATATATATATAATAAAAATGTGATTTTTATTGTTTAAACACTTTATTCATTCAACACATGAATTTAATTTTCAACACATGAACTTCTCAACACATGAGCATTTTCCACACATGGATATAGTTTCAACACATGACTTTGGTTTCAACACATGAAAATAATTTCAACATATGAAAATAATTCTAACACATGAATATTATTCAAAATTTCGGCAGCATAACGGTAGGGTAGTTAAAACCGGCACCATCCCGAGTACGGCTCCTCGCTCTACCTTAAAACCTCGCGGTTTTTGACAATGGGGATTTCATACATCTAATTCGCACGTAGGCGAGTATAATTTTCTTTTCCACAATTATTTCAATTTTTTTTTCAGTCACCAATGGGTATTTTTCAACCACAACCAAACAATATCAACCACAAACAATTCTATCAACCATTCACATTATTCACCAAAATTTTCACACCAATTCACAAACAATAAATATCGTCCATGGTTTGTGGACGAGGGGAGTGTATATATATATATATATATATTCGTATATAAATATACTTTATTACCATTCCAACACACATATCATTTATACAATGCATGTATAATTCATACTTCGCTCATATAGATTACACAACGCATGCACATGAGGTATACTACACGTGTATAATTTATATTTTGCTTATATAATTTATACATGTCATTTCCATTCACATTTCAGTTTAGAAATCTCACTTTGGTTTTCGATGTGCTAAAAATCGTAGATAGCTCAGAAAAATCCACGGTCTCTTCTAGATGGCAGAGAGCCTCCTTGCGGTCACGATGTTTCCTGTTTCATCGAATTTCGTTAACACACCATCAAGATATGATTTTTCAAAGTTTGCAACACTTAAAAGTCGTTAAAATCATTTCAGATAAAACAAACCATACCTTTCACGATTGTTCAAAACTAGGTTTGCAGTTTTCACGAAAACCGAGGCTCGATACAACGATCGGAGGGCACAGCGTGGAAGAGGGTCGAGAGGGCTTCAGGCGCGTGGCGGTTGGAGGCAACTCGGTGGGGCCCAGTGCTCGCGGCATCGGCTGGAAGGTCGGGTCTTTGGAGGAAGAAATCTCGAGATAGGGGCAACGATAGGGGGAGTTCTTATATATGGATTTGAAGAGGGGAAGGAGAACTACAAAAAATTGAACTGGGGGTGGGGCTGATTCGGGCTGTGGCGATCAGAAATCGCCAGGGAAGGGGAGAAAGCGTTTCCGTCGATGCCGGGGGGAGGGGAGGGGGGTGTGGGGGTTTTCTGATTTTTTTATTTATTTAATTATGAATGGAGAAATTTGATTGGTCGATGGTTTTATTAAATTTTATAATAGTGTTTCTCCACACGGACACCAATTCTAACCCAACGACTGCCGCCCCTAGCTAAATACCATTATTCTGAACACAATGGGATATGTTTCATATGCCAATTCGACTGTTACAGTCAGTTATTTTTCAAATTAAAATATAAAACCTTTAATATTCAATCTGAACGTACATTTCAATTTTCCAGGGCCACAAATTGATTCGAAAAATTCCAAGAAAATAAATTTGGCTATGTTTTGACGATATGGTCCCAACAAAACTAGTTTTGTCAAATTCTGAGACTGTTTGAAAAATGGCCTTTTCTGGTCGATCCAATTTAACAAAAATTAACCAAACACGTTTTCTTTTTCCACGCTCACATACTAGCTTCAAAAATTATGAAATTTAAAACCTAGCAATAATTTGACATCCTGGATCCAACAAAAGTGGTTTCGTCGAATTCTGAGGTCGTTTGCAAAATGTCTATTTTCAAGGGCTATATATTCTTACAACGGCCTATCTGAAAATTCATTTGGCCATAACTTTTGATTTCCGCCATGAAACTTCGATTTTTCAGATTCGTTAGAATGGTATTCATAAACGGATTTAAATATTTTTGGTTTCACTAAAATCCGTTATATTTTGCACCCAGTACAGTCAGTCAAAGTTTGAATTCAGATTTTCAAACTGCCACACTATTTCTAATTCACTATTTTATTGAAATATTCTATTTAAATTGTTTAAATTTCTTTGAAATATCCAATTTAAAAAAATTTAATTGGTTCGTATTTTCCGGGTTGTTACAATCTCCCCCACTTAAAACTTTTCGTCCCCGAAAAGGAAACAACAGTACAGTAGGAAACAAAATGTAAATGCAAAGTATTATAAAGGTACCTTGCACCGGAGTTAGTCAGAGATGTCCACTCTGCATTTGGGGTAAGCTTGCTTAATGCTTTCCTCAGTCTCCCAAGTACAGTCTGTAGGATCACTACTCCATTGCACTTTAACTAAATGAACCTTCTTGCTCCTTAGCTCTTAGTTTCTTTGCCAACAATCTTAAATGGCTCTCTTCTAACTGCTAATTCTGGAGTAATTTCCGAGTCCTATTGCGCTGCTTCTTCCACAACAAGATCCGGATCATGCACATGTTTTCTAAGTTGAGATACGTGAAACATATTATGCACTCCAGGCAACCAATCAGGTAATTGAACCCTATAAGCAAGAGTTCCAATTCGTTCAAGTATAGGAAATGGACCAATAAACCTAGGTGCTAACTTCCCTGTTTTACCGAATCGGAGCACTCCTCTCATCGGAGAAACTTTCAAATAAACATGATCACCAACAGCAAATGTCAAATCTCTTCTTGCTAGAAGACACACTTAGAGAATTTGGCTTTGAAGACGTTCTTTCTTAGAATCTCCAATACTTGTTCTAAATGTCTTTCATGCTCAGGTTTTGATTTGGAGTAGATTAAAATATCATCGATGAATACGAGGAAAAATTTATTCAGAACTCCCCCAAACACTCTATTCATTAGATCGACAAAGTATGCTGGAGCGTTGCATAGGCCGAACGACATTACTAACCATTTATAAAATATGTCTGGACCTCTGAAAGCTTTCAAAGGAACACACTCTTCTGCAATTCTCAATTGATGGAAACCTGTAGCTAGGTCCATTCTGGAAAATACTCTCGCCCCATTTAATTGGTCTAACAAATCATCAATGCGGGGTAATGGGTATTTTTTTTTTGAGCGTCTGTTTGTTGAGGTCTCGGTAATAACACACAATCGAAGAGTTCCGTCTGACTTTGGAACAAACACTACAGCTGTACCCCAACTAGAAAAGCTAGGTCTGATCAGACCCTTCCATAGCAGTTGACGAGTTTGATCGCCTAATTCTTCCTTTTACTTTGGAGTCATTCTTCTAATTGGATATACCACTAGCCTGGCATTGGGAATTAGGTCGATTCTAAATTCTATTTCTCTTTGCGGAGGTAAGTTTTCGACTTCTTCAAACACATCCGCATAGTTTCTAACAACAGGAATCTTTTCTAAGGAAGTGGGGATAACTTCTAACGCAGACCAAAATTCCTCTCTATCTGGATTTGAACCATGGCATGGTACAGTAATATACCCAAGCTTCGTTCGAATTTTTAATATTCTTTCCGCACACTTTACTTCATCTTCGTATTTCGTTAACCAATCTAGCCCGAGAATGATATCAAACTCTGGAAAATCCATAACGACTAGATTAAAAGGAAACCTGTAGAAAGAATAAGAGACTGGCACTCTATAGTATGAACTGAGAATAAGAGATCCTCCTATCGGATTATGAACTTTAACTGACTCTGCAAGCTTTTTCTGTTTTAACTTCAATTTGTGAACTGTGTTACTAGCAATAAAACTGCGTGATGCACCCGTGTCAAATAATACAGAAACAGAAATATTTTTAATTGTAAGGGTACCTCCCAAAACATCGGGTTTACCTGCTCCATCGGAAGAAGCCGGCGGGTTCGTCCCATCATATACGTGAGCAACCTCGGCCTTCTTAAGCAAGGGACAGTCTCTAACAAGATGTCCTGTCTTGCGATAGTTAAAGAATGAGCGAGGGTTCTAGGAGCTTTGGCTTGAACCTTGAGAATTGGTCTTCAGCCGTTTCGGGGCTGTGAAAACATTTGAGTAATGCCCCACCTTGCCACAATTGTAGCAGCTTCCTTTTAGCGGCCTGCTAGTCTGTCGATTTGTGGATGCCGCTTGGCTTGACTCAGCTTGATTCGCAGCGGGCTTGCGTTAATTCCCGGCTTGGCTCTTAGCACGATCCAGATCGAGGTTCCTTTGATCTAGGTCCTCATAATTGCACGCCATCTCCACTAATTCATTAAACGTCAGCTTGATGTAGGCCACTGCCCTGTCTTGGTACTTGCGCTTCAGCCCGAGAATGAACCTCTTATTCTTGGACTTAGCGGTGGCGATGAGTTCAGGAGCATAGCGGGATAATTGTGTAAATTTGTTCAGATAGTCTTGCACCGAGAGATCCCCCTACTGAAGGTTTGCGAATTAGTCATGCATGCGCTCTAGGGCTTGCTCTGGGACGTACTTTTGTTTGAATAATTCTTTGAACTCGTCCCAAGTCCTGCCAACATTTCTGTTCCCTGCGGTGAGAGCTTCCCACCATAACTCGGCTTCCTCTTGTAGAAGCCAAGCACCCATGAAAGCTTTGTCTTGATCACCCAGCCTCAGGCCTTCTAATATCTTCTTGCATGTTTTCAGCCATGCCAAGGCCTCAATTACAGTGCCCGTTCCAGAGAAGGTTTTGCCTCCTAGGTTCTTGTACCTTTTTGCCACGCGGTCAAGCTCGAATGGTTGAGCGGTCGGGGGTTGTATTAAGGGTCCATCTTCAGCTGGGACTTCACCTCGTCCTCTGCCACAGCCAGTTCGGCCTCCTCTACCAGCGGCTGCTCGGGTAGGCATTGTTCAAGTTCTGTATAAGCAAGAAAAGTGTCAACCTACAGAAACGATAATTTTATTGTATAGTAAAGCAGAAGAACTTAAGGAAAGATAACGATGTACTGATCAAGTTGTTTTTGCTATTCTGCTTAGCTCATTCTAGGACATTACCAATCCTATCTCTAATGAGCTACTCACCTTAGAATACTACTGATTCTATTCTGACGAAGTGTTTAATGTGTTAAATTCCAGAACTAAGGTTAACCAAAGCTCTGATACCACCTGTGATGATCCCAAAACCCCGTGCTACGGTGTTAAGGATAATCATTGGAATATAACACATTAATCATCATTAGCAGAGTACAGATAATAGCATAAACGAGAAATAGAATAATTTACACAAATATGACAGCGGAATCATATATATCACCACATCAGAGAGCACAGTGCATGATACTACTTAGTGCATAATAATACATAATCAGTCAACATCGCCTATGGCGGAATCATACATAGAGAGCACAAAAACTAAACATCAGTCTACATCGCCTGTGGCAGGATCATAATACATATACAATAATGGAGGAAAAAGTCAAAGTCATCACGGTGTAGTCAAGCCTCGCCATGAGCCAAAAGTGCACCTCTACTGCGGTGCCAAGCCCAAAAATATGTCAGCTACCTGTAACTAGGCTGCCCGTGTGAAAATAAGGGCACTCGAGTTTGCAAGGTGAAACAAACTACGAGTCAGTCATGGGACTGGTATGAGAAATCTACCTAACTTATTAAACAACAATAATAAGGCAAATCAAAGGACCACGCCACTTTCGCGGAACGGGTTTACTCCAATGAGTGCTAGTGCATGAAATAAAGTAAATGATTAAATCATCGTAATGCTTTTTTATAAAAATGAAGCCATTATAAGACTCAGTCCCATCACACAATGCAACGCAAGCCGGAGGATAGAGTTTTACCTTATAATGGCCAAAAATGCTTCATACGAATAAAGCAAAAGTGTTTGATATTATCACTAGTGCATATATGTTTCAAAAACGATTTCAATCATAAATATCAATCATAGACGGCATAAATGAACCATACCACTATGTCGCCATACTAGTAATACAATCACATCCGCAATTTCGTATTGGAAATTGGATTCCATCATGAGTCGAGGCAAGGGGCAAGCTCCTCTCCGTTCGAGACACTCTAGCAAATGCCTCAGGACCGCACACAGCAATCCCTGGATCCTCCAAGGCCAGTCCTCTCTTACTTTTGAGGATTAGCAATTCCTGAACACACGTTTCCCGGTCCTTACAGACCTATAATCGAGGCGCCTCGCATTACAACAACCACACAGGTGAAAAGTATATATAATGTCAGGGCTGGTAGGTCACTGACACCACCGTAGCTAGAAAGAAACGTCGTGCACTCCTTGGGTCCTTCTCCCGTTTTTGACTCATACTGGGGTGTGAGGCTCGCGAATCCACGCTATACACAAAGCTACGCCACACAGGCCATGCTTTGATCATCAACCACAAGACTTTGCATTGCAACAGAAGCCTTGATCATATGCCACTTAGGCGTGCCACACAGGAAATCCACTCCATGCGACTGATTTCTATCTATATATAACCTCTAAGCTCGTACGTCTCAGATAAGGGCGTTAAGCAAGAGAATAAATTCTCCGTCGCCAAACAGATATATATTTAATAGAGATCAATCAGCACAGAACAAAATCCAATGTCAGACACACAGTCCATTTACAAGTTCGTTCTGGGTTTGAATGAAGCCGGAGGCACCAAATTCCTCGCTTATCTGCACAATCAACAATACGTCCGGACGGCTACTACTTCAGCTCTTTCAAGGTAGCTACTCCAATCACGAGCATCAGTAGCGCCCATCCAACCAATGTGAAGATCGTCGGTCTTCAACCGTCTTCAACTCTTTGACTTCTCACCGTCGATCGATTATTTGAAATGAGAATGAACTCGGCCTTTTCAAATAATCCACGTATATTTAGATTTTCAAATCAATTCTTCACATGGTTAAATCACTCAACATTCACATTTCAGTTCCTTAGTATAGTTTTCATGTTAAATACATTCAACCATCACATATCAAGCAAACCAAGCAAAATCGGTTTATTTCCATTCTATATCGTCAATAATATTTTATAACGATATATCGCCTTTTTTATAAAAACGGCCATATTTAATTAAACGACGTTTCAGGTCGTGCCGAGGCACTGGCGCAGTTTTTCACTAAATTTGTTTTACATATATCTGAAAATCAAACCGTTGGATCTTCACAAATTTTATATCATTAGAAAGATCATTCCATGACGAATCCAACGGTTTCGGTTCTGGGAAAATCCGATGGTCGGATCTCCCGCACTAATCGTTTGAAATCACGGTTTCAAAACACGAATTGCACGGCCACGATTCGTTTTAATTTTATTTATTTATATATATATATATAGTTCATTCGACGATTTCAATATTGTTTTCACTTCAAATATTTCACTAACACCTTTAAATTTTGGAAAATTTCGCCATAACTTCCTTTGTACGGGAAGGACTGGGAAAAATTCCCAAATAGCCACACAGGCGTCTCATCTCAAAAAGAAAAAGAAAAAACCAAGCAGCTAGCCAATAGGCTCATAAAATCATCACCCAAGCAAAACAGTAAACATGTACCTATTTGTCGGGCACACAATTTTATTCCTCTTCTCTAGCCTCTTTGCTATAACCTGTTCAATAAATATGCATGTACATATGTGCAATTCTTATCACTTATCATTTTCCATTCAACTTCTTATTTGATTCAATTTGGTTTGAAGTCACCATTCATTCTAATGTTGCATACATAAGCAAAAAGCATATCATTAGCTAATTAATGAATATTTCAACTCATGCATATTTATTTGAACAAGTGGTTATTTTGAAATCTTCACATTTCAAAAATGATATTTTTGGCGAACTAAAAAATATTTCAACACATGACTATCTCATTTAGTTCCTATACAGGTTAAAAATAATATTCATAGCAAACAAATATTTATTTCAACACTCGTATATTTTTAGCGAATCACATACATGATAAAAATGATATTTTTATCATCTAAAATATTTATTCAACACAGGAATATTTTTAACAATTCATATTTTCAATAAAATGTAATTTTTATTGTTTGGTCTTTTATTCAACACATGAACCTTTTCAACACACGCACTTCTCAACACATGAGCATTTTCCATACATGGATATTTTATATAGTTTGTTCATATAAAAAAGATGTAATTTTTATTGTTGAAACAATTTATTTATAATGCGAATATTTAACATGCTTCTTATATATATAATAAAAATGTGATTTGTATTGTTTAAACACTTTATTCATTCAACACATGAATTTAATTTTCAACACATGAACTTCTCAACACATGAGCATTTTCCACACATGGATATAGTTTCAACACATGACTTTGGTTTCAACACATGAAAATAATTTCAACATACGAAAATAATTCTAGCACATGAATATTATTCAAAATTTCGGCAGCATAACGGCAGGGTAGTTAAAACCGACACCGTCCCGAGTACGGCTCCTCGCTCTACCTTAAAACCTCGCGGTTTTTGACAATGGGGATTTCATACATCTAATTCGCACGCAGGCGAGTATGATTTTCTTTTTCACAATTATTTCAAATTTGTTTCAATCACCAATGGGTATTTTTCAACCACAACCAAACAATATGAACCACAAACAATTCTATCAACCATTCGCATTATTCACCAATTTTTTCACACCAATTAACAAACAATAAATATCGTCCATGGTTTGTGGACGAGGGGAGTATATATATATATATATATATATATATATATATATATTCGTATATAAATATACTTTATTACCATTCCAACACACATATCATTTATACAATGCATGTATAATTCATACTTCGCTCATGTAGCTTACACAACGCATGTACATGAGGTATACTACACGTGTATAATTTATATTTCGCTTATATAATTTATACATGACATTTCCATTCACATTTCAGTTTAGAAATCTCACTTTGGTTTTCGAGGTGCTAAAAATCGTAGATAGCTCAGAAAAATCCGCGGTCTCTTCTAGATGGTAGAGAACCTCCTTGCGGTCACGATGTTTCCTGTTTCATCGAATTTTGTTAACACACCATAAAGATACGATTTTTCAAAGTTTGCAACACTTAAAAGCCGTTAAAATCATTTCAGATAAAACAAACCGTACCTTTCACGATTGTTCAAAACTAGGTTTACAATTTTCGCGAAAACCGAGGCTCGATACGACGATCAGAGGGCACAGCGTGGATGAGGGTCGAGAGGGCTTCAAGCGCATGGCGGTTGGAGGCAACTCGGTGGGGCCCAGTGCTCGTGGCGGCGGCTGGAAGGTCGGGTCTTTGGAGGAAGAAATTTCGAGATAGGGGCAACGATAGGGGGAGTTCTTTATATGGATTTGAAGAGGGGAAGGAGAACTACAAAAAGTTGAACTGGGGGTGGGGCTGATTCGGGTGTGGCGATCGGAAATCGCCAGGGAAGGGGAGAAAGCGTTTCCATCGATGTCGAGGGGGGGGGGTTTCTGATATATTTTTTTATTTAATTATGAATGGAGAAATTTGATTGGTCGATGATTTTATTAAATTTTATAATAGTGTTTCTCCACACGGACACTAATTCTAACCCAACGACTGCCGCCCCTAGCTAAATACCCCTATCCCGAACACAATGGAATGTGTTTCGTAGGCCAATTCGACTGTTATAGTCAGTTATTTTTCAAATTAACATATAAAACATTCAATATTCAATCTGAACGTACATTTCAATTTGCCAGGGCCACAAACTGATTCAAAAAATTCCAGAGAAATAAATATGGATATCTTTTGACGATATGGTCCCAACAAAACTAGTTTCGTCGAATTCTAAGACCGTTTGAAAAATGGCCCTTTTCTGGTCGATCCAATTTAACAGAAATTAACCAAACACGTTTTCTTTTGCCACGCTCACATACTAGCTTCAAAAATTATGAAATTTAAAACCTAGCAATAATTTAACATCCTGGATCCAACAAAAGTGGTTTTGTCGAATTCTGAGGTCGTTTGCAAAATGTCTATTTTCAAGGGCTATATATTCTCTATAACGACCTTTCTGAAAATTCATTTGGCCATAACTTTTGATTCCCGCTATGAAACTTCGATTTTTCAGAGCTATGAAACTTCGATTTTTCAGATTCGTTAGAAAGGTATTCATAAATAGATTTAAATATTTTTGGTTTCACTAAAATCCGTTATATTTGCACCTGGTACAGTCAGTCAAAGTTTGAATTCAAATTTTCAAACTGCCACACTATTTCTAATTCACTATTTTATTGAAATATTCTATTTCAATTGTTTAAATTTCTTTGAAATATCCAATTTAAATTTTTTTAATTGGCTCGTATTTTCCGGGTTGTTACAACAGGACCACGCCGCTAACGCGGAACGGGTTTGCTCCATTGGATTGCCAATGCAAGAAATAAATTAAATCGTTAAACAATGCAATGCTTTTTAGAAAAATGAAACGATTATAAGACTCAAGTCCCATCACACAATGCAACGCAAACCGGAGGATAGAGTTTTACCTTATAATGGTCAAAAATGCTTGATACGATAAAACAGATTTGATATTATTATTAGTGTATATATGTTTCAAAAACATTTCAATCATAACGTGTCAATCATAAACGGCATAACTACCATATACTATGTCGCCATACTAGTTATACAATCAAAACTATATGGTGTCGTGTTGGAAGTTGGATTTCCATCATGAACCAAGGCAAGGGATCGTCCTTACCGAATTCGAGACACTCTAGCCCATGCCTCAAGACTTAGACTCAGGTGAGCCCTTGGATCTTCAGGGCCGGTCCACAAGTACTTTAATGGATTAGTTATGCTTGAACAATATGTTTCCCTTCCCTATAGGGCGTAAATATAGTGCCACTAGGGACCCAAAACCGAGGCGCCTCATTCCATCATCCACATAAGTAAAAATGTCCGGGCTTTTAAAACCTTGACACCACTCCTAGCTAGAATGAAACATATGTCCTCCCTGCAGTCCTCTCCCATTTCTGGTTCATACCGGGGTGTGAGACTCGCGAAGTATCGCTACACAAAGCTATGCTAAATAAATCTGTTCTTTGATCATCAACCACAAGGCTCTGCTTTTCAACAAAAGCCTTGATCATTTGCATTTTAGCATGCCACATTGTCAATCCATACCATACCATTGATTTCTGCCAATATATAACCTCTAAGCTCGTACGTCTCAGAGAAGGGTGTTAAGCAGGATAATAAATTCTCTGCCACCAAATATATATATATATATATTTAGCAGAGATCAACGAATACATCATAAAGAAATACAACGTCAGACATACTATCCATTCACAAGTCCGTTCTAGGTCTAAAGGAAACCGGTGACACCTTATTCCTCGTCCTATATGTCCAATACAGGAGAGAGGTTCTTGCATATCCGTCGATCTCCAAGTACGTCTGGCCGATCACCACTTATTACCTTGTCTTGGGATGCCTCCCAATCAAGACATCAGTAAACATCCAAATTGTGTGAAGATCTCCGTTCTTCAACAACCGTCTTCATCTTCGACTTTTAATCGTCGTAGTTAATATTCGGAATGGGTTAAACCCGACCTTTCCGAATAACTCGTGTATTTTATAATCAATAATTAAGTGCTATAGAAACACATCATACGCCTCATTCCAATTCAGAATATTCTTTTAAATAAAATATTCACATTATTATGTAAAGGTTCCCATTAATTTTATCAAAGATAAATTCTTTTAAATTTATTCTTTGATCTTCTTTTCAAATATTCGTTAAAACTCCAATTTAGTTTTAATATAAAAAATTATTACTTTATGATTATTCAACTTTAAGAAATTAATCTTGTCTTTAATTGGGTTATAGAACCAATGTTATTTAAAAATAGTTCACGATAAACCCAAATTCATCTTTCATTAAATATGGAATTTCACATAAATACAATCAATATATAATCGATATAAATTTCCGTATCAGACTAATTATATAAATGGAATAACATCAAAGCCTTTTAAATTCCATATATAATAACAGTCTTCTTTTATAGAAGCTCATCTCGATTATTACCAAATCGAATTCCATTCAATTCCAATTTAATATATAAAATTGGAAAAGTTTACTTTGGAAAATTTCCTTTTAAATCTTAATAAAAAGATTTATGAATTCCAAATTATATTTTCACTGTTAATTAGGTTAAAGAACGAATCTCATTAAAAACACAGTTCACAGTAAACCCAATTCACATTTCATTTTATTCCAATTACTAGATATAATTGGAAACTCTAATAATCTTAATTAAAAGATTTATTCTTTTCATACGGGATTTAAGAATAGTGTTATTGAAGATACTATTCACAACAAACCCAAAATCCAATTTATTTAATTTGATTCCAATTTAATATTAATTGATTGGAAAGCTTCATTAAATCCAAATTTAAAGATTTATTCTAGTTTATAACTAGCTCATTTTGATAAAAATATATTTTTATCTTTTCAAATATGAAATTTTTCATCCAAAATCTTTCCAAATCACCTATTACGATTTTACATAATTTTTCCATATTTTTAATAATTTTAGTAAGGCTCGTATAGTTGGTTTCCAATAACAACCACCGAACTACATCCATAACGACCTTTTTTAAATTTGATTTGGACATAATTTCAAATCCAACCGTTCGATTTCAAAACTCTTATATTCATTGGAAAGCGCTTTTCGATACGAACCCAATGGTTCGAGTTTCAGGAGAATCCGACAGTCGGATCTCCTGTTACATCAATTTGAAGTTAATGGTCGAAATTCGTGAACGGTCGCTGTGCGATGCGTTATATTCAGGCCATCATATATATATATATATATATATATATATATATATATATATATATATATATCGTCGATTTCCAATCAAAACGTATTTATAAAATATTTATAAATTCATTTTAAATCGATTCCAACTTCATTTTCAATTTTAAATCAAAATAGAATATTATATATCTTTATCATATTGTAATATTAATATTTCCAAAATATTATATTTTAAAATCACTATTTTTCGATATTCATTATAAAATGAAATAAATTGATCGATAAGATCGTTCGGGATAAAAATGGCGTTTGCTACTTAACTCGGCTTCATATTTTTATATTTTTGTGTCCATCCAAAGATGGACATAAAAATCATAATTTTATTCTTCATTGAATATTATTTTAAAATATTCGTTATTTTAAAATATTCTTTATTTTATAAGATTCATTATTTTAAAAATATTCTTTATATAAAAGATATTCTGAATCGGAATGCGACTCAATCAATTACAATATAATTTCTGTTATATGGATTTCATACATCGCATGTATATAACAATAATGATAAATAATCATTAAATAATTCATTCACATCCAGAGTGAAATTTGCAACTGTGTGAGTATTAAAATAAATAAATAACACTCATCACAGACTGTCAATCCATCGGTTGACATATAACTAAAAATTGGGATTAGTGTATGTCAAATATCATCCCAATACCCGTGTGGGGTTTCCAGACAACAACAGTTTATTTAAATACATCATTGGTTAATAAATAAACCAATTATAACTCGGTTTGAATTATTTTCTATTTAACAAATTTTCACTGTTTAAATTATAAATGGATATTTATAATTTAATTTCGACTGCCATATTAATATTATTATGATAATGTTTTAATTTAGCACAAATCGTATTTTTAACATATGGCCAATTTTCTAATATTGCTAACATAACCATGATAATGTTAATATTGAACAAATG
Organism: Allium sativum; assembly: GCA_030737875.1. NCBI lineage: Eukaryota > Viridiplantae > Streptophyta > Magnoliopsida > Asparagales > Amaryllidaceae > Allium > Allium sativum. The sequence goes on along the minus strand of CM060919.1, from coordinate 709,355,938 downwards.
TACATATTTCTAATTCTCTAACATGTAAATTTTTAATGACCCTCCATGTAATAAAAATGTAATTTTTATTGTTGAAAATATTTTGTTTCAACAACATATAACCCTTAACAAATAAATGATAATTTTATCCTAACATAACACTCTCTAACAATAACATTTTCTAACAAAAATTATATTTTTATTCTAACATAACATTTTTATATTAACATGACCATTCTAAATAAATGACAATTTTTTTTATAATGACACGACATTCCTAAATAAATGACATTTTTGTTTTAACATAACATTTCTAAATAAATGACATTTTTATGTAACATATCATTTTCTAAATAAATGACATTTTATATAACATATCATTTTTTAAATAAATGACATTTTTATGTAGCATATTATTTTCTAAATAAATGACATTTTTATGTAATATGAACATATCTAAATAAATGACATTGTTATGTAACATGAACATATCTAAATAAATGACATTTTATATTAAAATAACTTTTCTAACTAAAAATGACATTTTATATTAACATAACATGTCTAACTAAAAATGATAATTTTATACTAACATAACATTTCTAACTAAAAATGACATTTTTATATTAACATAACATGTCTAACTAGAAATGATAATTTTATATTAATATAACATTTCTAACTAAAAACGTTATTTTCTATCAAAAATGATATTTTTACATTAACCACACATATTCTAAATAAATAACATATTTATTTGCTAAAAATATATTCTGACTAATCAACATATTTATTTACAAAATATGTTTAGTAACCACATGACATATTTATTCCAACATGACATTTTCTAAGTTGTTTAATGACAAATAAAAGGAAAGATTTTTACTTTCATAACATGTTCAATGTGTCTAATAACAATTAAAAAGAATATTTTATACGCCTAACATGTCCTATGTTCTTAATGACAAGATAAAAGAGAAATTATTTACATGACATGTATATTTATAAAATATGTTTTCTACGTAAATGACATATTTATTTGTAAAATATGTTTTCTACATATTTGACATATTTATTTATAAAATATGTTTTACCTAAATGACAATTCTTATTATCGTCTAATCTTTTTATTTAAAAGAAGTTTCAGTTTAATGATTCAACATATAATAAAATGTATATCTTATTGTCTAAAATATATTGTTTAAAACATGAATATTTTTATTTTCATAAATACAATAAAAATATGATTTTTATTATAAGTAAATCCTAGATCTACACAATTTAATCTAATCAGTTCATCTCCACCACAAACAACCAAATCAAATCTCATACATCACACACACGAAACTTACATGTAAATTTCACATCGAAATCAACAATTAAATTTAATTTAGATCAGAGATCTCACATTAGCTTTTGAATTCTTCAAAATTTTAGATCGCTCCGTTTCAGTTCTGGTCTGTCCCATTCTGTAGATCTCCTTTCTGCAATTCCAACGAACTTCGTTTCACGTAATTCGGTCTCTGTTTGAAAAAGTTATGGACTTCTAAACATTAATTACACAATTTAAGTTCTTAACATAATTAAATAATATAATTATTTTAGTTACATAAAATATGGCCGGATCCCACTCCTTCTTTATCGTTTAATTCCTGGACATCAAACCCATCGTCTCCAACCATAATTCCTCTGTCGCGCCTCCTCTTGACCACCTGCCGCCGATCCACTAACACATCCCGAAAGCCCCAAAGCCTCTCTCCCCCTGCGCTGATCATCAGTGAACTCGGTGGGTCCTAGGGGATGGGAAACGCCTCCAAACATTGGCACTTTCCACGAGAAATCTGACCATTAGGCCCCTCCATCGTCGATCTTTACCATTGAGATTATAGATCTCAGTATTCTCTTTGATTTTGTCTTGGGTTGAGGTTCTAATTTGTGATGGATTGGAAAATATTAGGGGATGAAATCCAGATGTTCTCAGCCATTAAAAACATAAACGTCGGCTGGTTCATTAGAATTAGGTTTAGGGTTTCATAATCTTAGGGGGTATTTATAATATAATATTATTAAATTCATTTATTTACAAAAAAACCCGTTAACTTTTAACAGCTCCAAATCCAGCCCAACGAGTGTTGCCCTTAGCCAAATACCCCAATTTCGGACATAATTAGTAGGTCATGTCAGCCCGTTTGATCATCGCAGCCCATTTTTCTTTAATTTAAAATATAAAACATTTAATTATTTAATTTGATCGTACATTTAAATTTACCGGGGCCACATGCTGATTCTAAAAATTACAAAAAAAATATATCTAGTTATGTTTTGACGATACGGTCCTAACAAAATTAATTTCATTGAATTTGCAGACCATTTGAAAAATGGCCATTTTCAAGTCGATTAAATTTGACTGAAATTGACAAAACACGTTTTCTTTTTTCCACACTCACATATTAATTACAAAAATTACTAAAATTGAAATCTTACAATAATTGACATTCTTGATCCAACCAAAGTGGTTTCTTTGAAAACGGAGGTCATTTGAAAAATGGTTATTTTTTATATTAAAATATATATATAAATTCCATAGCGACTATTTTGAATATTTAAATGGCCATTACTTTTTATTCCCGCTATGAAATTTCAATTTTTCAGATTCGTTGGAAAGATACTTTTAAATAGATTCTAATATTTTTGGTTTCGCTAAAATCTGATTTATTTTGAATCCTGTACATTCAGTCAAAATTCAAATTCAAATTTTTAAACAGCGATGCTATTTCTAACTCCTTTTATAATTAAATTAAAAATTTTCATTCTAACTTCGATTTAAAAAAAATCATTATTATTTAAAATAAATCATTTTAAATATTTAAAATCCATTAAAATTTCTAAATAAAAATTTTAAATTGGTTCCAAAATTCTGTGTTGTTACAGTACACCTTAATGAGTTGGTTGCGCAATTTTTTTATTACATCAACTCCTGTGAATGAAATTGGATGCGCTATGATAGTTGTTCTATGTGAGATTATAAACAACGCCATAAGATAGCAACAAATAAATTTTGAACTACACCACATGGCATACTTCATGAAGACAACATATCATTCCATATTCCATATAAGCATTTGGCACTTATATGACGAGGTTTTGATTTACCATACAAGCGAGATGGTCGTATTGCAATGACTGAATTACAGGTTGAACATAAGACTGATTATGGACATAATTAAGGAATACATGTAACGGTGCTCGTGGTAGGATTTAATAAAAACCATACATAGGTCCGGAGATGGCAACAAAATTCACATCTTGTTAATTAAGGCACATGGATTATTTATTTTCCAACACTGGGCAAGGTAGTGAGATTATGATCTTTACACGTCTCCCTCGGGCATAGATAGGTCACAAAAATTGTGTATGCTTTTTATTGATTTATTGGGTGCCTAATATAGCCCAATAAAATTTTCAAACCCTCTCCATACAAAGGAGGTTATGGCGAAACTTTTCAAAAATTTAGGGCACTAGACAAATTTTTGAGAAATTAGAAATTCTTAGAAACTGAAAAGTTGAAGAATGAAAGCCAAAATGAAAGTTGAGTTGGCGAGTTAAACAACTTTCAGCTTCGTTCCTTTTCGAGGACTAAAATATTTTAAGTGGGGAAAGGGTAACAACCCGGAATTTCTGAACCAATTTAAAATTTTTATTTTTAATTGATTTAATGGATTTTAAAGATTTAAAATGATTTATTTTAAATATTAACGATTTCAAATTTATTTAGATCGAAGTTACAACATATAAATTTTATTTTAATTATAAAAGGAGTTTGAAATAGCGCGGTAGTTTTTCGATTTTTAATTTCAAATGAATTTACAAAACTCAAAATATATCGGATTTCAGTAAAACCGGAAAGTTAAAATCTGTTTAATTATATCTTTCTAATGAATGTGAAAAATTCAGGTTTCATAATATAAATTGAAAGATATGTCCAATTTAAAATTTAAAATTGTCGCCATGGAATTTGCATATATTTTAATATAATATATAGCCCTTAAAAATAGCCATTTTGCAAACGACCTCCGTTTTCGACGAAACCACTTTTGTTGGATCCGAAATATCAAATTATTGCTAGGTCAAATTTCATAATTTTTGGAATTAATATGTGATTGTAGTGAATTTAAACATGTTTTGTCAATTCAGTTTGAATTTAATCAACTAGAAAAAGCCATTTTTTAAACGACCTCCAAATTCGATGAAATTAGTTTTGTTAGGACTGTATCGTCAAAACATAACTTGATATAATTTTTCTGTAATTTTTTTGATTCAGTATGTGGCCGCGGTAAATTAAAATGTGCGTTCAAATTCAATATATATTGATTTATATTTTAAATTTGATAAAAACTGATCGAAACAGTCGAATCGGCTTACAAAACAATCCATTATGCCCGAAATAGGCGTAATTAGCTAGGAATGACAGTTGTTGGGTTTGATTTGGAGTTTGAATGCAAAATCTCCTTTTTTTATGAATTAAATAATATAAAAATTTATATATAAATAAAAAACAAATCCCTAATTACTATCCCAAGAGGCCGCCGCTGCTCCAAAAAGAATGGGCAATTTTGTCCCAATTTCAAACCCAAATCTCTTCCAATCCATGCAATAATTTCTGAAACTCCTAAAAGGAAAATTCAAGATCTTTCAATCCATACCTAGTTAGTCATTTTTGGTGCACTGTCGTGGCAGAAATCGAGCCTCGAACAGGCTGCATTCGAGCTCAAATCGCGAGGCATGGGGTCCACCGAGCGGGCTGACATGGGCACTGTGGGGAGAGGGTGAGGCGGCGCACGAGGTGGTGGGATCTGATCGACGAACGACAGCGTCAAGGAGGCGCGGTGGTGGCTTCTTTTCAGCGACGATGGTTTGTTTTTTGGCTAGGAAACGATAAGGAAGAAGAGAGGGTTAGGAACTTTTTTTTAAATTAATTATTTAATTATCATAATAATGTCATTAACCTTTAAAATACTGTATGTCCTTCGTACGAGGTCCAAATCTGACGATTTAAAATGCGGTTGACTCGTCTTGACGAGCTCTGCATTATAGAACTGACTTGAAGTGATTTGGAGCAAATTAGAATTTGAGGCGATTTTAAATCAAAACAGAACAATTTAGAAATAAAGAATGGCGGAGTGGAACCCAACGTGAGAATCCTCTCACTAAAATTTTGTGCAGTTATTTAATTTATTTTATAACTGTAAATATATAGAAATTGCCAGTATAGATTTTTATCTGTTGTATGGAGTTCAACACACGTATTCGCACAAATCACATAAATTGGAAGTGATATATGGAGATTAGCGACACACGCTTTCATACTCAGCAGATGGACATTTGTGGCGCCGTAAATGGCATTTGGTTGTTGAGTATTTACTTTTATGGGTGATTTGGTAATTCATGTGGTGATTGTGATGATTAACATATTAAAAATAATGTTAATATTAATATGGTAGTTGAAATTAAATTATAAATATTTATTTATAATTTAAACAGTGAAAATTAGCTAAGTAGAAAATAATTCAAAACGAATTAGAATTGGTTAAATTTATTAACCAATGATTTATCTAAATAGACCGTTGTTGTTTGAAAACTCCATACGGGTATTGGGATGATATTTGACATACACTAATCCCAATATTTAGTTGTATGTCAATTGATCGGTTGACATGCTGTGATGAGCATTACTTACTTATTTTAATGCTTATACAGTTGTAAATTGCACTCTGGATGTGAATTGACTGTATAATGATTAGTTGTTGTTATTGTTGAATACATGTGATGTATAAAATCCATATAACTGAAATTATATGGTAATTGATTGATTCACATTCCGATTCAGAATTAACGAATATTTTAAAATAAAGAATATTTCAAAATAATATTCAGAAAATAATCAAAATATGATTTTGATGTCTGATTTGGGATGGACTTGAAAATATTGAAATAGGACAAATTTTCAAAATAGGCTAACTTTTAAAACTAATAGCAAGTATAGGCCTATTTGAAAACTATTAGCAAATATAGGCCAGTTTTTGCCACCTCAGCGATGAGGTGGCAATTTTTTTTAAAAAGTATACGGGGGCGCACTTGGCAAGTGCGCCCCTTGTAAATCATACGGGCGCACTTGTCAAGTGCGCCCGTATATTTATTTTTTCTCCCCCCTTTAATCTCTATCTCCTACCTGCTACCTTCTGTCATTCTTCTTTTTTACTATTTCGGGTTAAAAAGTACCCAATCGTACCAATCTTCCACTGGCTCCAAAAAACCCTAAAATCTTCATAAAAAATCAAATTAAGCAAGGTTTATTGATTGTGTTACTTATACCAGCTATTCGGCAACAATTTGAAGGTATTGATTTAGTTTAAACTCAAACCCTAGCTCAATTTTTTTTGTTTCTCAATTACATTCAATCTCTATGTTAAGTTTCTTTCTTTTTTCTATGCTTTTTTATGTTCCTAATGTTTGTGTAACAATTAATTATCCTTATGCCTTGGAAATTTTCCATTGTAGACTATGTCGGAGTTCATCCCTATTATTTGCTATTTTGATGGGAAGTTGAATTTGAAAGAAAATAATACGCCGGTGTATGTTGGTGGCAAACAAAAGGGTTCAAAGGTCAAAAATTTTTGCTCCTATCATGAATTAAAAGAAACGGTATATAGGGTTACAAAAATTGATTCGCAAAAATACGACGTAAGAATAGTAAGCAAGTGGGTGACGGAGTCTGGATCGTCTGCTATTGATGTAAATGACGATGAAGATGTCGATGCAATGTTTTCAGTTAATATGAAAGTTATAGAGTTATTTGTAGTAAAAGAGGAGTTGAGACATTATGAAGAGGCGGCTAATACTAATGTAAACCAACACTCTACTCAAATTATCGGAACCATTCCGAGTTGTGCTCATCAAAGCACTCCAAGTCCAATATTTCCTACATCCGTGAATACAAAGTAAGTTTGTAAATTTTACATTTGAATATTTAAATGTCGTAGTGTTCTAATCTCATACTTTTGTTAATAGTCATACGGTTCATGCGGGTGGTTCAAGTTCTAGACCCGCAAACAATGATGTAGGTTGTGCTCATCAAAGTAATCCAAGTCCAATATTTTCTACATTTGTGAATACAAAGTAAGTTTGCAAATTTTATATTTAAATAGTTAAAATTTGTAGTGTTCTAATCATATAGTTTTTGTTAACAGTTATACGGCGCATGCTGGTGGTTCAAGTTCTAGACACGCAAATGATGATGCAGGGTTTATCTCACCACATATTGATAGCATGCAAATTGTTTCGATGGACAATGATGTGGCATGGATGGAAAATATGGAAGCTAACAATGATCCGCTTGAGTTTGGAATTGGTAATGAAAATGAAAACGAAAATAATGAAGCATCATTGGTGCAAGAAGATGAAGACGAGATCAACGAACAAATGGAATTTGAGATGCCTTTGACAGATGATTTATGTAGTGCACAAATCATGGCAACATCGTTGATTCAAAATGTAGCTCCTATTAGAGACACATTTACCGCAGATTGTGTTGATTCGGGCTTTCACGTTGGGATGCAGTTTCAAACCAAGGAAATGCTTATTCAACAACTTAGTGAGTGGTCTATTAAAAATTCTGTCTCTTTTAAGCCTATAAAATCCCGCACAAAACAGTACACTGCAATTTGTAATGTTGATAACAATTGCAAGTGGAGAATACATGCTATTATCCCAAAAAAATCATTGACGGGAAGGTGGGAAGTTAGGAAATATGAGGGCAATCATACTTGTGTTAATCCGGTCATCAATTCTAATCACAAGCAAGCGACGAGTAGATTTGTTGCTAATAAAATACTTCCTTTTGTGAAATCGGATTTGAATACTACTCCTTCTGCGATTCAAGTTTTAATGTCGGAAACTTTTTTCATCAAAATTAGCTACTTCAAGGCGTATAGAGCATTGCGGAAAGCACTTGAGACGGTTTTTGGAGATTGGGAAACATCATATGTTGAGTTGCCACAATATTTGGCTGCTATAAAAAAACATAATCCAGGAACCGTTTTTAAGATTGAATATGAAAGACTTACGAATGACAAAGTTCTTTTCAAAAGTGCATTTTGGGCATTTGGTGCTTCTATAGATGGTTTTGCGCATTGTCGACCGTTAATTTGCATTGATGGTACACATTTATACGGGAAATATCAAGGCACATTGTTAGTTGCAACCGGAGTTGATGCAAATGATGGTATATTTCCATTAGCATATGCAATTGTAGATTCCGAATCAAAAGATAATTGGGATTGGTTTCTTAGATGCATGTACTATCTCATACATAGTGTTCGCAATAGATGTTTGACTTTCATATCCGATCGAATGAAAGGTATTCCGGGAGCATTAGAAAATTGGCCTCAAAATCACCATCACCGCTTTTGCGCTAGGCATCTCAAAGCTAACTTTCAAGTTGCCGGATTTACTCAAAAAAACTTGGTAGACTTATTCTATTCATGTGCTAGTGCTACGGATGAGTTGCAATACAAAGAGTTAAGAGGCCACTTGAAAACCATTTCGCCGGATGCACATGCGTGGATTGAAAAGAGTTTGCGAGGTGCGGAAGAAAATTGGGCTCTATGCAAGGATAATGGTGGACGATTTATGATGATGACAACAAACGTATCCGAAAGTTTTAACGGAGTTTTACGAGGTGCTCGTGCTTTGCCGGTCAAGTCTTTAGTAGCACGAACGTTTTACCGTTTGAACGACTATTTTATGAAACGTCGTTCCGACGCCGAAGGATTTGTAAAGCAAATGACTCCAAAAGTTGAAGCTCTTTTAGACAAAAGAGCAAAACAAGCACGACATTGTGGAATTGTTAGATTCAATCAAAGCGAATGGCAAGTGAACGATCAATTTGGAAGAGCATTTACCGTGACTTTACATGATAATGTATGTACTTGCACTTGCAACATTCCGCTATTGCAAAAATTGCCATGCTTGCATGTGATGGCCGCTTGTGCTCAAGCCGTTGGAGGAGCAAATATATCGTACTATGATTTTTGTTCATCGTGCTTTTCCGTTGAAAAATATAAAGCAAGTTACGCTCCAAGCTTTCATCCGATTCCCGATAGTAGATATTGGGATGCTTATCACGGTCCGACCATATTGCCTCCGCGTACAAAAAGAAAGACGGGACGTCCGCGTTCGACAAGAATTAAAGGTATGATGGATAAAATGGGAGGAAGTAAACAAAACACTTGCAGCAAATGCGGTCAAAAAGGTCACAAAAGATCGACATGTCCGTCAAAATAAGTTCTATTTGATTGAAGTGAGCACTTTGTAAGAGAATGTTTGGAAATGTATTTTGAGATTTTGTTTGAATGATTTGTAATGTAATGAACAATTTGTAATTTCAGTTTGATGAATGAATGATTTCCATGTCAATAGCGAATGTTCGCATTTTATAAGCGTATGAAATGTAGCTGAGTGGTTGTATGATCAGTTTTGCAAACTGATAGACAAAAGTTAAGGTACCAGTTTTCTGGTTTTTGTTCTCGGCCAGGGCGCACCTGCAAGATGCGCCCGTGTAAAAATAGACGGGCGCACTTGCCAAGTGCGCCCGTGTATATTTACACGGGCGCACTTGACAAGTGCGCCCGTCTATATTTACACGGGCGCATCTTGCAGGTGCGCCCAAGCCGAGCTGTTATATGCCACTCAGCAGCCTCATTTGCCTCATTCCATCCATACACTCCTTCCTCTCCAAAATCCCTAAAACGAAAAAACCCAAAATTCTACTCTTCCAAACTTTCAAATACTCCAATCCTTCATTACTTATACACTAAATTAGTTCTATAATGGAAGGTTCATCCTCCTCTTACGCGGTTAGAGGTAAATACTTCAATTGTTCAACCCTAGTTCATTATTTGGCCATTTACTTGTTTATGGTGAGTTGGTTGTTCATTACAATAGGAAGTTCATTACGATATGGTGATTAGCTTGTTCATTACAATAGAAAGTTCATTACAATATGGTGATTTGCTTGTTTTACAACCTAGCTTCAGTCAAAACTTTCATGTATTTTTAGTGAAAATACATTTTTTTTCTTATAGAGTTGGAACCGGGTCCTATCGACGCAAGTGTTTTGTATCTACCGTATAGTGCAAGGTATTTTGTTTTGAGAAATTAGATTACTCATTTCATTTACACCTAAACAGGACGAGTATAAAGCTTGTACATGCCTTAGTTGTCATGAGTATTTTGTATGAACAATTGGATTACTCGTATCAGTTACGGCTAAACATTAGTCTTTTCAATTACAAATATTATGCTTACATACTTTATTTACATTTACTTCGTATCGTAGGTGGTTTGGAAATAGGAGTTGGATTGAGTCTCCAAAGCAAGTTACCACTTACTATCGTGATCAGCTCGACATGCTTACAAACGATGTTGTTGTGTGGAATCCCTACACACAGGATGTGCTAGCCGATCTTCCTCAAATATGTATAAATGGCATGCCTAGTTGGCTTTGCAAGACACCGATCATATGCATGCGAACTGTAGAGATGTATAATCCGGATCGAGTGATGCGACAATTTGGTCTCCAACCACACATCCCTGAGCCTTGCGAACAGAAACCAAATTTGGATTTTGCTATCATTCGATGGAACGATAGGCATAACCGTATTGTTCGTCAACGTATTCCTCCCGATGGGCTTTCAAATTACATGAGTTGGTATTGGACGATCACTCGAAGATTCATTATCGCGGATCGGACCACTCACGAACGAACATACACCGCTCGTGCACCGCTTGAGCGAGATGTTGTAAGTATTTAACTTTGCTTTGTTGTTTTACTATATGCACTTAAAATTTTCAATTCCTAAATTTAACAAATTATATGTGATTAAATAACCCAATTTGTAGGTTGACGTGCTAGAGACAGTGGGAAGGGGCTTGGAGGATGTTGGACGTGGTCGAGTGCCGGAGCGCGACGTCCGACCACGATGTATGAGCTTGAAGAAACTAATTGATACATTACTTGGTAGACATAGACTAGAACGCCCCGGGGAGCGAAGAACGAAAAGAAGACACGATACTTCTCAACCTTCACATGACCCAACTCAATCGCAAATATCAGGACCTTCTCAACCTCCACCAACTCAAGATTAAACGTCACCACGAGCGTTCTTTTTTAAGTGTTTGTATTAGTGTGTTTGTAAGTGAATCATGTCCGCTTTGAATTTGTGATCGAATTTTATTTGTGTTTATGTTTGTAATCGAATGTTAATTTGATTTTATGTATTTGTGTTTGAAGTTGATTTATATTCATGTACGACATGCTGATTTTATGTTTGATATCATTTGCGGTTGAAAAAGGAGGTGGAGTAGCAGCTAGCTGAAGCTGTTGCTTAGCAGGAAAATATGGGCGCACTTGGCAGGTGCGCCTTTGTTATTTTTCATGGGCGCACTTACCAAGTGCGCCCATATATTTTAACAAAGGCGCACTTGACAAGTGCGCCCGTATGATTTACAAGGGGCGCACTTGCCAAGTGCGCCCCCGTATACTTTTTAAAAAAAATTGCCACCTCATCGCTGAGGTGGCAAAAACTGGCCTATATTTGCTAATAGTTTTCAAATAGGCCTATACTTGCTATTAGTTTTAAAAGTTAGCCTATTTTGAAAATTTGTCCATTGAAATATGGAAGCCGAGTTAAGTATTTACGCAAGTTTTAACCCGAAAGGGTTTATTGATCAATTTATTTATTTTATAGTAAATATCGAAAGGAAATGGATTTCATAATCTAATATTTTGAAAATATTATCATTTTTATATTATAACGATGTGGAATATTCAATTTTGATTTAAAAATTGAAAATGAAGTTGAAATCATTATAAAATGAATTTATAAAGGATTTATAAAATATGCTTTGAGTAGAAATCGATGATATATATATATATATAATGGCTTGAATAGGACGCGTCGCACAGCGACCGTTCGTGAATTTCAACCATTAACTTCAAATCGATGTAACGGAAGATCAGACCGTCGGATTCTCCTAAATCCAGAACCGTTGGGTTCGTGTTGAAAAGATCTTTCCAATGAATATAAGAGATTTAAATTTAAATGGTTGGATTACAACAAATCAATTTCAAAAAAGGTTGCTATGGATGCAGTTCGGTGGCCTTGATTGGAAACCGACTGAAATGACGATAATAAAATTATTAAAAATATAGAAAAATTGTGTAAAATCATAATAAATGATTTGGAAAGATTTTTGGACAAAAAATTCCATATTTGAAAAGATAAAAGATATTTTTATCTGAATAAACTAGTTATTAAATAGAATAATAATACAATGTTTTTAGAAATAATAAATTGGATTTGCGAATGTGTTTTTATATAACCAGAATTTTCCAATGAATAAATTGGAATGGATTTGAATGGAGATAATCTTCGGAGTATTTCGATATTGGATTCCATGATTATATGGATATCGTTGAGTAATTTGGGAGATATAGATATCCTTATTCCCAATACGATATCCGTTGGTTTCAGAATCCGATGTTGAATATAAGCTGATATAATTTCTATTCAGAGCCTTATATTTAATATCGAATTGGATTTTGGGTTTGTCGTGAACTGTGTTTTAAATAACATTCATTCTTTAACCCAATTAATAGTGAAGTTATGGTTTGGAATTTATAAATCTTTTAGCTAAGATTAATGGGACTTTCCAAAGTAAAATTTTCCAATTTAATGTACTAAATGGGAAATGAATGGAATTCGATTTTGTAATAATCGAGATAAGCTTCTGTAAAGGAAGACCATTACTATATATGGAATTTAAAAGGCTTTGCCATTATTCCATTTATAGTGTTGATTGGATACAGAAATTTATATCGATTATATATTGATCTGTTTTCCGCGAAGATTCCATAGGTAATGGAAGAGGATGGGTTTATCGTGAACTGTGTTTTAAATGACATTGGTTCTTTAACCCAGTTAAAGACAAAACTAATTTTCCTGAAGTTGAATAATCATTAAGTGCTGATTTTTGGAGATTAAAACTGAAATGGAGTTTTAATGAATCTTTAAGTAGATTGGAAAGGGAATGAGATAAAAAAAAATATCAAATAAGAGAAATTATCGAGAATGGAGTACCACCAGTTTTACTCTAGGCGATAGTTAAATCTTTAATTAGATTTGAAATGTGAAATGGAAATTAAATTTATCGATAAAACCATGGGTGTTAGATATGAAGTACTACAGTTTTGCTCCATGGGATGAATAGGTCGGGATAAGGATTAATAAATAAATGATTACTTCAGTAAGGCTCGATAATCCCAACTAGTTTTATAAACCTTAGTTTGGTTTAGAATTGTTAAAGAATAAAATAAAATCTTTTGAAATGGGTATCCAAAGGAAGATTAAAGAATAAATTTAAAAGGATTTATCTTTGATAAAATTAACGGGAACTTTCCATAAAAATGTGAATATTTGAATAAACGAATATTCTGAATTGGAATGCGGCATATGATGTGTTTTTATAGCACTTGATTATTGATTATAAAATACGCGAGTTATTCGGAAGGACAAGGTTCATCCCGTTCTAAATAACTGATATCGCGACTAAAAGTCGACGATGAAGATGGTGGTTGAAGACCGGACATCCTCACATCGTATGGATGATTACTGATGTCTTGATTGGGCTGATCCCCCGAGACAAGATAATAAGTGGTGATCATCCAAACGTACCTGGAGATCGATCGGATTTGCGAGGACCTCTCTCCTATATTGTACATATGAGATGAGGAATGAGGTGCCTTTGGTTTTGTTCAGACCGAGAACGGACTTGTAAATGGATGTGAGTCTGACATTGGATTTCATTCTGTGTTGATAGACTTCTATTATATATATATATATATATATCTATTTGGTAGCGGAAAATTTATTCTCTTGCTTAACACCCTTCTCTGAGACGCACGATCTTGGAGGTTATATATTGATAGACATCAGTTGCATGGCGTGAATTGTCAGTATGGCATGCTGAGATGCAAATGATCAAGTCTTTTGTTGAAAAGCATAATCTTGTGGATGATGATCAAAACACGGCTTTAAGTAACACAGCTTTATGTATAGCGTTAATTCGCGAACCTCACACCCCGGTGTGAACCAGAAATGGGAGAGGACCGCAGGGACGACAAGCATTTCTTTCTAGCTACGAGTGGTGTCATGGTATGGAGCCCAAACATTTTACTTATGTGGATGTTGGAAAGTGAGGTACCTCAGATTTGAGTCCCTAGTGGCTTTTGATGGTCGACATACTGACCAGATTTTATGCTCATAGGGCAGGGAAACGTATTGTTCAGGAATTAATAATCCACTAAAGTAAGTGTGGACCGGCCCTGTCGCATCCAGGTGCAGTTGCGGCTGAATCCCGAGGCACAGGCTAGAGTGTCTTGAATCGGACGCAAGATCCCTTGCCATGGTTCATGATGGAAATCCAATTTCCAATATGACATTGTGCGGTTTTGATTGTAAAACTAGTACGGCGACATAATGTATGGTACCTATGCAGTGTATGATTGATACATTTATATTTGAAGTTGATTTTGGACATTATCTACTCATAGTAATATAAAAATGATTTGTTTTAAATGTACCAAGCATGTTTGCCTATTATAAGAGAAAACTCTATCCTTCGGCTTGCGTTGTATTGTGCGATGGAACCTGAGACTTATAATAGCTTCATTTTCAAAAAAAAAACATTGCATTATTTTATTTTAAACTGAGATTCATATGGAGTAAACCCATTCTGTGTTATACAGTGTGGTCTCATGATTTTTCCCAACTTTTGAAGTAATGATTTAATAATTGTTTTAATTCTCACACCAGTCCCATGGCTGACTCTGTAGTGACCCTCCTTCTCGGTCGATCCAAATCGATCGTTAAACCGACTTAAATCGAAAAAAACAGGCGGATACGCTAACTTTGGGTGCATAACACATCAGAATAAACTACAGAAGACTTTTATTAACATCATAATAATGTTACATCAGAGTACAGAATATCAGAGTCTTGAAAATAATATAGCAGAAAATAAATTTACAACAAATGTAATACAATGCTACAGAAACAAATATACTAACTCAACAGAAGGCTATCAATGTTGTGGACACAACTTTAAGCTTCGATCCAGAATTCTACTAAACGAAATAATATGCAAAACCAAAACTACTAGCTACCCATGTGGAAAATATGGGCATCCAGAGTTTAGGTTAAAACAATAAACTCCGAGTCAGTCATGGGACAGGTTTGAGAACTAAAACAGTTATTAAAACTTTACTTTGAAATAAGATAAATCATGGGACCACGCCGTATAACACGAAATGGGTTTACCCCCATGAATATCGGTGCATAAACAACAAATATAATAGTCATATAGATCTACAGTGCATCACACAACTTGCAATTTTCCAATCTACCCATTTAGACTTAAACCCCAAATTTAGATTTTTTGAAACCCAATTCACTTTACAGAAATTATTCCTTTGGATTTTATTCCTGAATTCTTATTTCAAATCAATTGAAATACATGTCTAGCTTTTATATCAAAGTAGATTTCACTTTGGGATCTCAAACCAAAATCTTTGGAAATATGAATTCCAAAATATCACAATGCATACAAACAAGTATGCAACCAAATATCAGGCACAACCCTCAGACAAGGCTATATGCACCTCTCCAACTCGATATATATATATATATATATATATATATATATATGCACACAGGCTACACTAACGATGCACCTCCCACAGCCTCAGAGAAAATCCACCGCCCTCACACTTTTAGTCATCCAGGGTTACCCGAATCTTTGGCCACATACCAAATCATTTCATATCCCAAAGTAGGGAAAATCATTTCACAAAATAATAATCATAAGTACTTTCCAGAATATAGTACTTTACATTAGCAATTCACACATATGATCAGTCACTATTAATCACATAACCTTTGAGCTCATACGTCTCAAAGAAGGGTGTTAAGTAAGAGAATAAATTCTCCGCCACCAAACAGATGTATCATCAATAGCAACTAATCAGTTATGTGTTGAACTACAATGTCAAACACATAATACATTTCGAAATCATTTCGAAATCATCGGGTTTAGGCCTCGAAATCCTTTCTATTTTATAAAACATTTTTATAAAACATTCCCTGTTCAAAATCGAGAAGACATTTCTTTTCACTTAAAAATTATCATTTCAAAATCATTCATTAAATTTGAAATGACCTCAACAACATCGCTAAAAATCTCATAGTCAAATTGTGAAGTAGTGTTTCACAAGATGTTAGCATACAAATATTTCTACCCAACCCAGTGCTAAATATAAAAGCATATTTTGCTCATAAACTGGTCGAGCACAATCCAAGCAATCAGTCAATCCCAATCAATATCAATAACCAAGTGTATTTGGTATATATCACATTTCATGTATTGTCACATTTAATTACCATCTATTCATTCAAATCTAATTAAAGATAAATCCAAATTCATCTTCCATAAAAATGGAATCTTTACGGAAATTCGATCAGTATATAATCGATATAAATTTCTGTATCAAATCAAAACTATAAATGAAATAACGGCAAAGCGTTTTAAATTCCATATATAGTAATGGTCTTCCTTCACAGAAGCTCATCACGATTGTTACCAAATCGAATTTCATTCAATTCCAATTTAATATGTTAAATTGGAAAACTTTACTTTGGAAAATTCCATTAATCTTAATTAAAAGATTATAAATCCTAAATCTTATCTTCACTGTTAATCGGGTTAAAGAACTCATGTTATTTAAAACATTGTTTACGATAAACCCCAAAATCCAATTTGATATTAAATATAAGGCTCTAAATAGAAATAATAATGACTTATATTCAACATCAAATTCTGAAACTAACGGATATCGTATTGGGAATAACAATGTCTATATCTGCCAAATTCCTCAACAATATCCGTATAATCATGGAATCGAATATCGAAATACCCCGAAGATTATTTCCATTCCAATTTATTCGTTGGAAAATTCTAGTAATTTCAATACCCTTTTACAAATCCAATTTATTTATTTAAAAATCATTTGGATTATTATTCTAGTTAATAACTAGTTCATATCAATAAAAATTAATTTTTATCTTTTCAAAACTGGAATTTTTCATCCAAAAACTTTCCAAATCATTAATTATGATTTTACATATTTTTTCCATATATTTAATAATTTTATTAAGGCCCTTACAGTTGGTTTCCAATAACGGCCACCGAACTGCATCCATAGCGACCTTTTCTGAAATTGATGTGGACATATTTCCAAATCTAACCGTTAAATTTCAAATCCCTTATATTCGTTGGAAAGCTCTTCTCGATATGAACCTAACGGTTCCGGTTTAGTAGAATCTGATGGTAAGATCTCCCGTTACGTCAGTTTGAAGTTAATGGTCCAAATTCGCGAACAGTCGCTGTGCGGCGCATTCTATTCAGGCCATTTTAATATATATAATATGTATATCATTGATTATCATTTTAAACGTATTTTATAAATCGTTTATAAATTCGTTTTTAAAATGATTCCAACTTCCATTTCAATTTTGAAACAAAATTGAATATTCCATTATATGACAATTTTATATATTCCATATATACGTTAAAAAATATATTTTTAACCAACCAATAATTATTTCATTACTAGATATTTTATATAACGTATATATATATATGTTAAAAATAATATTTTAACAAACAAACATTATTCCATATTATGACCATTTTATATATCGCACATACATGTTAAAAATTATATTTTAACAAACAAACTTTTATTTCATATCATGACCATTTTATCTATCGCACATACATGTTAAAAATTATATTTTTAACAATCTAATAATTATTCTATAGCATGATGATTTTATATATCGCATATATACGTTAAAAATCATATTTTTAACGAACTAATAGCTATTCCATAGCATGACGATTTTATATATTGCATATATAATTTTATACAACGCATATTTATATTTTACTTCACAACGCATATATATAATTTCACAACACTTCTATATTTTAATACAACACATATGTATATTTTATTTCACAACGCATATATATAATTTCAAAACGCTTATATATTTTAATATCATGCATATATATATAACTTTCACAACGCATATATATATATAATTTTCACAATGCATATATATATTTTATTATGCAATGCATATATATATATATATATTTCACACCACAATCACAGTACAATCAATTAAATCGTCCATGGTCTGTGACGAGGGAGGCGAGCTAACAGGCACCGTACAACATTATGATAATTAAAAACTAATAAAAATCAATACTAGCAGTTCATATATGCAGTTATAAAATAAATAACTATGAACAAATATTTGAGTGAGAAGTTCTCACATTGGATTCCACTCCGCCATTCTTTATTTGGCGATGAATTTAATAAAATTAAACTAAACTTTTAATTTTATCAAAAATTGTAACTAGCTCCTTTTTCATTCTGGTTAGTTCCATTGCATAGAGTTTCTGATCACGATTCCAACGAACTTCGTTTCACGGTATTCCGTTTTGATATGAATAAGTTATGGACATTAAAAATTATACGGTTTAATATAGTAATTAATTTCTTAATCAAATAATTAATTAACTTAACGAATAAAATTGGTGTAACACCCCGAATTTTTAATGACACTAAAAGAGGATAAATTAAATATTAATTAATTTAATATTCAGAACTAAGGAAAGCGGACTGCGCCATCGCATCCGTCTCAAAATTCTGGTCAAGATGGACATTTGGTTTGCGTAAACTGGACACTGTATGAAGAAGTTATGAGGGTTTTAAGTTTGTATACACGCAGAAAGAACATATATACACATATGAGTCACGTATGAGTCATATATGAGTCATACCATATCCAAAACAGTTTGAAAATCAAAAATTCGTCAAGGCGGTAAATTTCTCGCTCTAGGAGGTCGACCCCCCTAGAGGGGTGTCGACACCGGGGTCGACCCCCACCCCTAGGGCTGAGGTGGCAGTCAGTTTCAGAGGGTTCTGCAGCTATATATGTGTGTCCAATTCTCCTATTTCTTTGTTGGAAATTATGGGAGCCAAATGCTGCCGGTGTGCGAACTGAAAGGATTCGTTTTCTTCAACAACATACAACATTCAACTTTGCAAATAAAATCCAAAAATTCAAGATCCATTCTCTCTATTCTCTAAACCTGAAGCTGTGAGTTTCTAGTTGCTTTTAGGATTAAATAAATAAAAGTAAATTGTGAAAGACAGTGAATTGGTTATGTTGTAAACTATGAATTTATGTTGTTAAATCTTATACTATGTCATGATGGATTTACACCTTTAGATCCAATGCAATTTTTGTTATTCTATTATGTTACCTACGTGGATCTTGATTTGTAACTATGTTGTGGTGAATGTAAATATATTAATTTGGACAGTTGCAATATTGGTTAGATCTAACTCTTTATGTAAATCACCTTTCACCTGTCATATTGCGATCAACCTAGATATGTTGTAAGTTGGACATATGAGCCCATATTTAGATCTAAACATGCTATTATGTCATTCTAATTGTGTTAGATATATTTTAACCTCTAAATCTGAATTATGTGATCAAATTTATCAACTTGTGTTATAATGTTAGATCTAAACCAATTGGACATCTAAACTATTAATTTAGATCTTACTATGCTTATTGTGACATTGTAGTTATGTTAGAATCAATTGACTGCCACCAGTTCATCTGTTTTATGTCCACCTTGTTATGATGTTAATTACATGTCCATGCCAGTATGTTCGTTCACCTAATCATCATGCTAGTTTATGCCAAGATGATCACTTTGGTTATATTCCCATTATTTTCCCTATTATCGTTTATGACTAGGCTATTGACTAGCCTACGCATGCCACCAGTTTATGAGTGCGCTAGTTAGGAAACGGGGGAAAAAGGGTTAAAATTGGCAAAATTTGAATATGAACATTTTTGGACATATAATTCAAATAGTTGGGTAAAATGGGCATTAACACCTATAAAAGGAAAGGATTAATTAATTAATTAATAATGGAATGTTTAGTAATTACAATTAGGAATTGTAATTGTACTTATGACACGAGGTTAGGTTGCATTAGTGGTGGAAATCTACCCGGACCCGACCGACATATCCAGTAGACACTAATGTTGAACCTAATGTGGGAGGTCTAAGTATGCATATACGAGTCGGGCTAAGACATGAGGTTAGGCCCAACTGTGGAATAAGAATGCCCGGACCCGACCAGCATTTCCAGCATCCACACGTTGTAGGCCTAGTGTGGGAGGTGTAGCCCATTATAAACCATAAATGGACATGGTAATGAGTTGGACTAGTTAACCAAATTTAATCCATAGGGATTGTATGATTATGAAATAAGGTTAGGGTTAAGTAAATTGATTGGAATAGTGGATGGGTTAAGCAAATTTGGAGGGGGTGGGTAATATTAACATATAGGCCCACAAACTTAACCCGATAAGGTTATGTAATTAAAGACACCTAATGTTATACATAACCAGAGGAAAGTATAAAAGTTATGTAATTATAGACATCTTTTAGGGTAAGCATAACAGGTATTGGGCTATGTAATTAAAGACACCTAGTGTTATACATAGTCAGTGACAAACCTAGTGGGAGATACAAGACAAAGGGGAGAGCTTGTATCATATTGTGTGGGACCCATTTCAGTCAGTAATCTGGAGTAAGTATCAAATAAAATACTCCGTACTAGGTGAAGAAGGGACACGCTTACTGACTGATTGTAAAAGATCCGAACGTGGAGGACGGTGTGGGCAGCGCAAATCGACCGGGCCATGTGCGTGCATGAGCCGGGCAGAGGGGATAAGACGACCGTGACACAAGTAGATATGGGGCTATGCGTATCAGTGAGAGGTTGTCACTATAGGACGTGATACGTCCTACCATGGGGCCAGCACAGAGTTTCTACGGAGTAGGGAGCCGATCTATTAGGGTAGTGGTTAGGGTATATTTGGACATATGCCCTAAGTCTACCACCTTATAAATGAGGGGATCATCTCATTCTGGTTATACTAGTAATAGTGCAGAGTAATCATTAGAGAAGTGCATACACCTTACCCTGCCTACCTTGTCACACCTGTCATTTATGTAGTGATCACTCTTATCCAATTTATATGCCTATCATGTTAATTTTATTTATTTACTAGCTAAAAGTAACTAGACTCGCCAGACTTTATGTCTGACCCTTTTGTTTCTCCTTCGTTCTTCCGTTCCTCCCTCCTCCAGGTTCTCAAGGAGGAAACACTCAGGCGTAGTCAGGACTCAGATATCATCTTGCTAGTAGCTACTTCTGAAGTATGGCTCAAGTTCTTGTCTCCACTATGGCTTAACTCTTTCAATTGGGGAATTAGGTTTCATATTCTTATGTACTCTGATGGTGCAAGACAGAAGTTATTTTATTTTAATGGTTTTTATGACTTATGGTATTGTGGACCACGGTATTATGATTTATGTTTGAAATAAAAATTTAAATTTCCGCTACTATCTTATTTATATCTGTCTTGTAATTATTCTGTGTTTGTTTACCTATAACGCTTCACGAAACTTAATGCATACCTTAGTGAGTGACATTAACGGACATGGGGTGTCACACTTGGCATCAGAGCTAAAGGTTACTATATTGGATAAAAGTTTTTAAAATTATTTTCAAAAAGGTTTTAAAAGAAACCATTTTCAAAAAAGAAAAGTCTGTTTTGAAAAACATTCCCCAAAAAGCCATATGTAGTGTCCTTCGGTCCTTTATCTAAATTTCTTCCTTTTCCCTTTTTCAGCATGTCTGGGGAACAAAACATTCCAAATATCCCAGAGGCGTCACAATATCCGGATGGTTCCGTAGGTATTTGGAGGACACGGCACATGCCGAAGGCCAAGGAAATGTTCTTCCCCTAGCTGCACCAATCATTCCTCCTCCTCCTCCCTCTCCAAGAGCAGATAACTTCGCCAAGATCTGCAAGGACTTCCGTGCTTTGGGAGGGAAGCCATTCCAATGGAACGATACATTCATAGAAGCTCGGAATTGGCTCAAGTAGATCGAGGACTTATTCGTAGTCTTTGAAGTAGAGGATAGGAAGGAAGGTTCGATTAGTCGCCTGGCTACTGAAGGGCGAAGCCTCATTTTTGTGGGAAGTCACCCAAGCTAAACGTCAGTGGAAACTTGGGAAGATTTTAGATAGAGGTTTGAAATGTAATTTCTTTCCCAAGACGAAAGCAACATGCAGATGGAGAGATTCTTAGCACTCAAACAAGGAAACTTGATGGTAAAAGAGTATGTAAATAAACTCAACCAGCTAGTAAGGTTCAGTTCAGAGTTAGTGGATACGCCGCACAAAAAGGCTTTACAGTTTGCTAAAGGGCTGAATGAGTCTCTGCATGGTTTAGCCATGTCCCATATTCCAATGGATGCCACTTTTGAAAAGCTTGTCGATATGGCCCTAATGCATGAGGAAGACAAGGGAGAAAAGTAGGTTGAGGAGACATCGCAAAATAGGAAGGTGTGGCCCAAGAAGGGGCAGCAACAACAGTAGAAGAAAGGAGGGAAAAATATTTAAGGCAAGGATAAGAAAAAATGTCACCATTGTGGGAAGGAAGGTCATCTGGTTAAAGACTATAAGCGAAGGAAGAACCCTTGGTACCACTGTGGAGAGGCCGGACACATTGCTAAAGAGTGCCCGAAGAAACAGGGATCACGGGGACAGGGTCAAAGGTCCGGGACTTCTATGGGGCAGGTGCATGCTCTCGCAATCAGTGCTCCTTATAGAGGTAGAAAAAATTTGTGGAAGGTTTAATTTCTTTCTGGTGCCTCACATTCGTTTATATCAAGTTCAGTAGTTGAATCTCTGCACTTAATTACTAGTATGGTAGTGGATCCCGTAGTTGTTTCAATCCCCATTGGTGGTTCGGCTCATTTATTTATGATTTGTCGAGGTTTAAAAATATCTGTGTTAGGCGTCGAGATTGAAAGCAATGCATATGTGCTTGGGTTTATGGGGTATGGGTTGATTTTAGGAATGGATTGGCTTACCACATATGGTGCCATTCTGGATTGTGAGAAGAGGGTTATTAGGCTTGTGACTTGTCATGAGAGAACCCTCGAGATTTCGTGTGACCCATAAGGGTCGGTTATGCTTAGTTTCCTAGATTCTCTTGATGCATATATCAACGATCTGCAATCTGTTCCAGTAGTCCGAGACTTTTCCGATGTTTTTGATGAGGTTCGGGGTTTACCTCCGAGGCGCGAGATCGACTGTCATATATATTTGGTGGACAATGCAAAGCCAGTTGCATTGCCAGTGTGCCACATGGCTCCGAGGGAAAGGAGGGAGCTGAGTAAGCAAGTAGGGGAGCTACTTGTGAAAGAATTTATCAGACGAAGCATATCTAAATGGGGTGCTCCAGTAGTATTCGCAACTAAAGCGGATGGTTCGCTTCATTTGTGTGTTGATTATAGAGAGCTGAATAAACTCATTAAGAAGAATAGGCACCCGCTTCCGAGGATTGATGATTTATTTGATCAACTTGTTGGTGCCTCAATATTTTCCCAGTTATACTTGGCCATGGGGTTCCATTAATTGAGGGTGGCTGAGGACAGCATAGATAAGACTGCCTTGAGGACTCCGGACGGTTTCTCTGAATGGCTAGTTATGCCTTTTGAGCTGACGAATGCACCCGCCTATTTTGTCGATCTGATGAGTAGGGTGTTTCGGGAGTTCCTAAATAAATTTATTATAGCCTTTGTCGATGATATTTTGATTTTCTCCAAAAGCGAAGAAGAGCATGCCTAACATTTGAGAGAATTTTTGAAAACTCTTCGTGACCATCAACTTAAAGCAAAATTCTCCAAATGCCATTTTTGGAGAAAAGAGGTGAGATTCTTTGGGCGTGTGGTCTCCAAAGAAGGGATAGCTGCAGATCCCGCAAAGGTGGTTGCAGTGCAAGATTAGCAGATTCCTAAAAATGCAATTGAGGTGAGAAGCTTTCTTGGTTTAGCAGGTTACTATAGGAAGTTCATTAAGGACTTCGCAAAGATATCAGCCCTACTCACCAGGCTGACGAAGAAGAACTTGGCATTTTCATGGGATATAGACTGTGACGTTTCTTTCCAACGACTGAAGAGGGCTCTGATAACAACCCCAGTCTTGACCTTGCTTGACAGGAGTAAGGTGTTTACTGTTTACACTGATGCATGTGGTACAGGGCTTGGTGCGGTTCTAATGCAAGAAGTGAAAGTAGTGTGTTATGGGGGTAGACAGTTGAGAGTTCATAAAAAAACTACCCCACCCATGATCTAGAGCTAGCTGCCATAATGTTTGCGTTAAAGACGTGGCGTCATTATTTACTTGGAGAGAAGTTCGAGTTATACACCAATCATAAATCTCTCAAGTATCTGTTCTCGCAGAAGGATCTCAATTTAAGGTAACAACAGTGGATGGAGTTTCTAGCTTCTTATGATTTTGAGATTTCTTATACCCCTGGCAAGGGTAATGTGGTGGAAGACGCACTAAGTAGGCAGGGGTGGCCCTAAGTCCTTTGTTTGTGGAAAGAAAGAACTTGGGGTTCGTATCAGCTTTTGATTTTAGACCCTCCATCGAGATTTTGCCTAGTTTTTTTGCATCCTTGGAGATACGACTGACTCTTATGGACCAGATAGGATCTACGCAACAAGGTGACCCACAGATTCTAGACATCATGGATAAGCCTAAAGGTGGGGAGACTTCTAGTCACCTCAGTAGATATGCCATAGATGAAAAGGGGTGGTTGCGACGAGATGGAAGGCTTTGTGTTCCTCAAACTGGAAGCTCAATAAAGGCAATCCTAAAAGAAGCCCACCATTCTAAGATGACCATTCATCCAGGTGGTGATAAGATGTACAGGGACATGAAGAGGGTTTTCTTTTGGGCTGGGATGAAGAAAGATGTGGTCAAATTTGTTTCTCAATGTTTAGTTTTCCAGCAAGTCAAAGCTTAGCAAAAGAAACCCAGTGGATTACTTCATCCGTTGGAGGTTCCGCAGTGGAAATGGGAGAGCGTCTCTATGGATTTCATAGATGGTTTGCCTAGATCGAAGAAAGGCAACACCAGTATCTGGGTTGTGGTAGATAGACTCACTAAGAGCACTCACTTTATTCCTGTTAAGAGTAAGAGGACGACATTATAGGTGGCAACAATTTATATTCGTGAGATAGTTCGTCTTCATGGAGTACCTTCCAGCATCATGAGCGATCATGGCCCCATCTTTACCAGCGAATTTTGGAGGAGCTTGCAAGAAGCCTTAGGTACACAGTTGTGTTTGAGCACCGCTTATCATCCTCAGACCGATGGACAGATAGAGAGGGTGAACAAGATTCTTGAAAATATTTTGAGGCTAAGTATCCTAGACTTCGGAGGGACTTGGGAAGAGAATCTTCCTTTAGTAGAGTTTGCCTATAATAACAGTTATCAAGCTAGCATCGGCATGGCACCCTACGAAGCATTGTATGGACGACTCTGTAGATCACCAACTTGTTGGTGGGAATCTACAGAAAGATTATTACTTGGACCAGATATGGTTAGGGAAACGTCCGAAAAGATTGACCTTATTCGACGGCGGATGAAGACAGCTCAAGATAGGCAGAAATCCTATGCAAACAAGAGAAGGACTGACCTCGAATTTGATGTAGGAGACTTGGTTTTTATCAAAGTGTCACCTCTGAGGAATGTGGTTCGCTTCGGACCAGTAGGGAAGTTGGCACCTAGGTTTGTGGGACCATTTCCCATAACCGAGAGGATTGGCCAAATGGCCTATAGAATAAAACTCCCAGACAATCAATCCGGTGTTCATGATGTTTTCCATGTTTCTCATCTGCGAAAGTTTCTACATGACACCACTGTAATCGTTGAGCCGAGTTTGTTGGAAGAAGTAGAAGTGGAACGGGAGGCGACAGTCAGGCAAGTCCTTACCCGTATTCTGGGATCAGAAGTTAAGAAGATACACAATAAAGAGATCAAGTTGATAAAGGTTCAATGGGGAGATAACCCAGAGGATGCGACTTGGGAAACCGAAGACAAGATTCGTGCTTCGTACCCTTTTCTTTTCAAGGGTATGCTCTTAACTCCTTTTTCCAAGTTTTATCAGTGGTTGTTTCTATCATTTGAGTATATCTTATCCATAGTTTTTTTGACTATTAGATAGGAATCCTATGGATGTAAACATGTGTTTGAGACATTTTATGTTTGATGGATGCAAGTGGATGCAAGTATTTGCTAGTGGTTGCCTGTGGACGCACATACACACACATTAGGCGCTAAGATCGGCTCAATCACTTCATACTGCATATGGATGTGTGTGCTTCTTCTTTTCTTTTTTGGATGGAAATGGATGAACTAGCATATGGATGTTGCATTTGGACGAATGAGTATGCACACATATAGAACTTATATGATATAATAGGTTTATTTGCATACATATGGGATTCATGGCACTAATATACATTGCATTAAGGAGGTCAACTGAATCAATAGACCGCCTGATCTTTTGCATTAGTGTTGGGACATATACACGCACCGTTGCAGATATTCATATAATAATTAGAAGGCTCCAAGGACAATGGATGCCATTGGTTGTTGGATGAGTAGATGGATGGTGGATGGTAGGATATGCATTCTTCTCCCCTTAGAGATTTCGGGGACAAAATCCTTTGAGTAGGGGAGAATGTAACACCCCGAATTATTAACGACACTAAAAGAGGATAAATTAAATAATAATTAACTTAATATTCAGAATTAAGGAAAACAGACTACGCCAACGCGTCCATCTCGAAATTCTGGTCAAGATAGACATTTGGATTGCGTAAATCGGACACCATATGAAGAAGTTATAAGGGTTTTAAGTTTGTATACGCACAGAAAGAACATATATACACATATGAGTCATGTATGAGCCAGATATGAGTCAGACCCTATCCAGAACAGTTCGAAAATCAAAAATTCATCAAGGCGGTAAATTTTCCGCTCTAGGGGGTCGACCCCCTAGAGGGGTGTCGACACCGGGGTCGAACCCCCTTAAGAGGTGTCGACCTATTGGTCGACCCACCGACAGGGGTGTCGACACCCCTAGGGTTGAGGTGGCAGTCGGTTTCAAAGGGTTCTGTAGCTATATATATGTGTCCAATTCTCCTATTTCTTCATTGGAAATTATGGGAGCCAAATGCTGCCGGTGTGCGAACTGAGACAGATTCATTTTCTTCAACAACATACAACATTCAACTTTGCAAATCAAATCCAAAAATTCAAGATCCATTCTCTCTATTCTCTAAATCGAACTAAGTGAGTTTCTAGTTGCTTTTAGTTTTAAATAAATAAAAGTAAATTGTGAAAGACTGTTAATTGGATATGTTGTAAATTGTGAATCTATGTTATTGTTAAATCTTATACTATGTCATGATCGATCTACACCTTTAGATCCAATGCAATTGTGGTTATTTTATTATGTTACCAATGTGCATCTTGACTTGTAACTATGTTGTGGTGAATGTTAATCTGTTAGTTTGGACAGTTGCAATATTGGTTAGATCTAACTCTTTATGTAAATTACCTTTCACCTGTCATATTGCGATCAACTTAGATATGTTGTAAGTTGGACATGTGAACCCAATTTAGATCTAAACATGCTATTATGTCATTCTAATGGTGTTAGATCTATTTTAACCTCTAGATTTGAATTATGTGATCTAATTTACCACCTTGTGTTATCATTTTAGATCTAAACCAATTGGACATCTAAACTGCTAATTTAGATCTTACTATGCTTATTGTGACATCGTAATTATGTTAAAATCAATTGACTGCCACCAGTTCATCAGTTTTATGTCCACCTTGTTATGATGTTAATTACATGTCCATGCCAGTACGTACGTTCACCTTGTCATCATGCTAGTTTATGCTAAGATGATCACTTTGGTTATATTCCCATTATTTTCCCAATTACGTTTATGACTAGGCTATTAACTAGCTGAGGCATGCCACTAGTTTATGAGTGCGTTAGTTAGGAAACGGGGGGAAAAAGGTTAAAATTGGAATAATTTAAATATGAACATTTTTGGACATATAATTCAAATTATTGGGTGAAATGGGCATTAACACCTATAAATGGAAAGGATTAATTAACTGATTAATTAATAATGGAATGTCTAATAATTACAATTAGGAATTGTAATTGTACTTATGACACAAGGTTAGGTTGCATTAGTGGTGGAAGTCTTCCCGGACCCAACCGACATATCCAGCAGCCACTAATGTTGAACCTAATGTGGGAGGTCTAAGTACGCAAGTACGAATCAGGCTAAGACACGAGGTTAGGCCCAACTGTGGAATAAGACTGGCTGGACACGACCGGCATATCCAGCATCCACACGTTGTAAGCCTAATGCGGGAGGTCTAGCCCATTATAAACCATAAATGGACATGGTAATGAGTTGGACTACTTAACCAAATCTAATCCATTTGGATTGTATGATTATGAAATAAGGTTAGGGTTAAGTAAATTGATTGGAATAGTGGATGGGTTAAGCAAATTTGGAGGGGTGGGTAATATTTATATATAGGCCCATAAACTTAACCCGATAAGGTCATGTCATTAAAGACACATAGTGGTATACATAACCGGCGGAAAGTATAAAAGTTATGTAATTAAAGACACCTTTTAGGGTAAGCATAACTGGTGTAAGGCTATGTAATTAAAGACACCTAGTGTTATACATAGTCAGTGACAAACCTAGTGGGAGATACAAGACAAAGGGGAGAGCTTGTATCATATTGTGTGGGACCCATTTCAGTCAGTAATCTGGAGTAAGTATCAAATAAAATACTCCGTACTAGGTGAAGAAGGGACACGCTTACTGACTGATTGTAAAAGATCCGAACGTGGAGGACGGTGTGGGCAGCGCAAATCGACCGGGCCATGTGCGTGCATGAGCCGGGCAGAGGGGATAAGACGACCGTGACACAAGTAGATATGGGGCTGTGCATATCAGTGAGAGGTTGTCACTGTAGGACGTGATACGTCCTACCATGGGGCCAGCACAGAGTTTCTACGGAGTAGGGAGCCGATCTATTAGGGTAGTGGTTAGGGTATATTTGGACATATGCCCTAAGTCTACCACCTTATAAATGAGGGGATCATCTCATTCTGGTTATACTAGTAATAGTGCAGAGTAATCATTAGAGAAGTGCATACACCTTACCCTGCCTACCTTGTCACACCTGTCATTTATGTAGTGATCACTCTTATCCAATTTATATGCCTATCATGTTAATTTTATTTATTTACTAGCTAAAAGTAACTAGACTCGCCAGACTTTATGTCTGACCCTTTTGTTTCTCCTTCGTTCTTCCGTTCCTCCCTCCTCCAGGTTCTCAAGGAGGAAACACTCAGGCGTAGTCAGGACTCAGATATCATCTTGCTAGGAGCTACTTTTGAAGTATGGCTCAAGTTCTAGTCTCTACTAAGGCTTAACTCTTTCAATTGGGGAATTAGGTTTTTTATATTCTTATGTACTCTGATGGTGCAAGGCAAAAGTTATTTTATTGTGATGGTTTTTTTGACTTATGGTATTGTGGACCAAGGTACTATGATTTATGTTTGAAATTAAAATTAAAATTTCCGCTGCTATCTTATTTATATCTATCTTGTAATTATTCTGTGTCTGCTTACCGATAACGCTTCAAGAAACTTAATGCATTCCTTTAGTGATTGACATTAACGGACGTGGGGTGTCACAATCGACCCCCTTGTTTCTTTCTTCATCGATTTTTCCTGGAACCTAACCTCGTTGAAATCCATTATCCTCGTTCTACAAATCTCCAAATCGCACGCCCTCAAGGGAGCTTGACAACAATCCAAACCCATCACGCTGTAGCCCCCTCTACTCTCCTCCGCTGCCCCAAAAATGGTGGAGCTCGAATGCTCCGGTTGACCAGAAACCGCACTGAAACGATGGCGTTTTAGGGCCATAATTCGAAAATTATTCTTCTCTAAAACTGATCAAACCCATAGCAATGGAAAGAGCTTACAATCCTCTTCAATATTTGTTTAGAAATCACAAATTAATTTGGAGTAGATTAAGAGATATTAGGGTTTTTTATTTGGAACAAAACCAGCTGTTGAATCCATTAGGTGGTGGCGACGTGCATTGAAGGAGAAATAGGGTGATAACTTTATATTTATACCTTTTTATTAATTAATTTATTTCCAATTCTCAAAGTTTAACATTCCGATCACCAAATCAAACCCAATGACTAACGCCTGTAGCCAAATACCCTCATTCCAGACACGGGATATGTTTCGTTAGCCCATTCGATTGTTTTAATCAGTTTTTATAAAAATTAAAATATAAATCAATATATATTGAATTTCAACATACATTTTAATTTACCGGGACCACATACTGACTCCAAAAATTACAGAAAACCAAATCAAGCTATGTTTTGACGATACGGTCCTAATAAAACTAATTTCGTTGAATTTGGAGACCATTTGAAAACGGCCCTTTTTCCAGTCGATTAAATTCAAACTGAATTTGCCAAACACATTTAAATTCACTGCGCTCACATATTAATTCCAAAAATAATGAAATTTGAAACCTAATAATAATTTGACATTTCAGATCCAACAAAAGTGATTTCGTCGAAAATGGAGGTCGTTTGCAAAATGGCTATTTTTAAGGGCTATATATTATATTAAAATATATATAAATTCCATAGCGACTATTTTAAATTTGAAACTAGACATAACTTTCAATCTATATTATGAAATCCCTGTTTTTCATATTCATAAGAAAGATACTTATAAACAGATTCAAATTTTTCTTGTTTTACTGAAATCCTATTTATTTTGAATTCTATACATTCAATTAAAATTTAAAATCGAATTTTCAAGTTACCGCACCATTTCAGGCTCATTTTATAATTAAAATAAATTTATACGTTCTAACTTCAATTTAAATAAATTTTAAATCTTTATTATTTAAAATAAATCATTTTAAATATTAAAAATCCATTATAATTGTTAAAATAAAAATTTTAATTTGGTTCAGAAATCCCGGGTTGTTACAATCTCTCCTACTTAAAATCTTTTCGTCCTCGAAAAGGAACGGAGCGAAAAGTTGTTTAACTAACCAACTCAACTTTCATTTTGGCCTTCATTCTTAAACTTTTAAGTTTCTAAGAACTTTCCAATTTCTCAAAAATTTGGCTAACACCCTAAATTTTTGAAAAATTTCGCCATAACCTCCTTTGTATGGACTGATCGGTAAAACAACAACTTGCCTCACAAAGCCCTCGTCAATCCAAAAGAAAAAGAAAAAGCCAAGCGACTTGCCAATCGGCTTATAAAATCATCAAAACCAAATAAATATAGTAAACATGTACCTATTTGTCGGGCATACAATTTTATTCCTCTTCTTAGCTTCCATGCTATGACCTATTCATTATATATACATGTATACATATGCGATTCCAATTAATTTTCAATTCATTTCAACATTTGATTCAAGTTGGCTAAATTTACCTTACATACTCTTATCGGTTTTACTATTCCAATATTTTTATTAGTTGAACTAATAATCACACAACACAACGGGCAATCAATTTGTTGATTAAATTTTCAAATATATATAACTTTTAAATATTTAAAAATCATATTTTCTAAGATCGGATTATATATATAATCATAAATACGTTATTTATAAACTTTTCGCTCTCAACTCATTCTAGGGCATTTCTAACCCCATCTCTAACGAGTTTCTCATTCTAGGATACCACTGATCCTATCTCTAATGAGTTTTTTATTATGTTCTAATGAGTTGCACCCTAAAGATTTGATTTAACCAAAGCTCTGGTACTATATGTATTGACCCTCCTTCTCGGTCGATCCAAATCGATCGTGCAACAACCCGGAAAATCAGAACCAAATTAAAATTTTTATTTTGGCAATTTTAATGAATTTTGGATATTTAAAATGATTTATTTTAAATAATAACAACTAGAAATTTATTTTGAACAGAATTAGAACATACATATTTATTTAAATCGAAACTAGAATATAAATATTTATTTTAATTATAAAAGGAATTGGAAATGGCGCGGTAGTTTGAAAATTCAATTTCAAATTTCAGATGAATGTACAAGATTCAAAATAAACCGAATTTAAGTGAAACCAGAAATATTTGAATCTGTTTGAAAATATCTTTCCAACAAATCTGAAAAATCCAAATTTCATAGCGGGACTAAAAAGTTGTGCCCAGTTGAAAATTCAAAATAGTCGCTATGGAAATATAGCCCTTAAAAATAGCGATTTTGCAAACGACCTCCATTTTCGACGAGACCACTTTTGTTGGATCTGGAATGTCAAATTATTGCTTGATTCCAAATTTTTAGAATTAATATGCGAGCGTGGCGAATTTAAATGCGTTTGGTAATTTCAATTTGAATTTAATCGACTGGAAAATGCCCGTTTTTCAAATGGTCTCCAAATTTGATGAAATTAGTTTTGTTGGGACCGTATCATCTAAACATAGCCAGATTTATTTTTCTTGAATTTTTTGAGTCCGTATGTGGCCCCAGTAAATTAAAATGTGCATTTGAATTTAAATTATTATTTTTTACATTTTAAACTTAGCAGAAACTGATAGTAACAGCTGAATTGGGTTACGAAACTTATCCCATTGTGTTCGGAATGGGGTTAATGTGCTATGGCTGATAGTCGGTAGGTTCGATTTGGGGTTCAAATGAAAGGGGTAGTTTTTATGGAAAATAAATAAATTAATTAATTAAATAAGAAAAGTCAAACTTCCTTTTATACTTCCCTCTCCCATTTTTCTCTGTCAGATCGTTCAAACAAGAAAATAAAAAAAGGACTCGTCGCTGCCACGCCATTGCGTCCCCCCCAGGCGGCGGCGCCCACCGCTGTGGCCCCCCAAATCGCCGGAGCTTCCCCTCAGGTCGCCGCTACCCACCAGCGAGCCCCCTTGCGTCATACTAACCCCGCAGCCCCCCCTCCCCCACAAACCCTAGCTCCACCAAATCGAACCATCGCTGCCTTAGCTTCCGCCAACTACCACCAGCGGCCACCAGGGACCGCGAGCACCTCCTCTCCCTTCACCAACACCCTCCTCCTCACTACCCCTTCTAACTTGTACCACAGCCTCCCTTCTCCATTTCAAACCGTAGAAAACCCCTCCGACCCTCCACCTAACTCCGGCGCGACACTTCCTCCCCCTCCCTCTTACAAAAATGCTGTAAGTTCTTTATTTATTTATTTATTTTATTTTCATTTATTTAATAAAAATCAGATTTTTATGTATATTATAGCTTAGGAAAAATCAGATTTTTGTGTATATTCTAGCCTATAAAAATTAGTTTTTTATGTATATTATAGCTTAGGAAAAATTGGATTTTTAATTAACAAAGGATTAGATTTTTAAATATAAAAGGATTAGATTTTAATTAGGTAAAGATAGGATTTTTATTCATATGAAAGACATGGTTTTTATTTTGATATAAAAATATGCTTTTTATTGTTTGAATGGAATTATTAAGATTTGATTTTTATAATGAAGTAGCGAAGATAAAAATATGATTTTTATATAATAAAGAATATAAAAATATTATTTTTATATATGTAGCGAAATAAAAATACGATTTTTATATAAATAGATTTGAAATAAAAATATAATTTTTATCGTATGCATATCGAATATAAAGGTTTGATCTTTATAATGAGGTAGCAATGTTAAAAACATGATTTTTAACATATACCGCGTGAAACTGATCTCGCTGGAAACACGGCGAAGATTTTCTACATACGAAGAGTCACGGCGTTTGGTTTAGCTCCTAGGTGAGAACTTCTCACTTTAATTTATTTTCTAGTTAGAAATATATACTAGGATGCAGACGGTGCTTAGCAGCACCCGACACCCATCATCCACAAACCATGGACGACTTGTTTGATTTGATTGTGTTGTGAAAATTGATTGTGATGTGGAATGCAATAAATAAGATATTCACATGTGGAAATAAAATATTTTATCGTTAAAAATATAATTTTTAATGTGTATATGAATAAAATAAATATTCATTTACAAATCAAACGATTTGTTTATGTACACCAATTTGACTGATATCGATTGGGACGATAAATTTTATACATCGCCCAACTACACAAATAATAATCAGTATTTGTTGTTTGAAAACCCCACACGGGTATTGGGATGAAATTGGACATACAATAATCCCAATATTTGTTTGTATGTCAATCGATTGGTAGATAGGCTGTTGTAAGCTTTAATTATTTGTATTTAACGCTTATGCTGTTGTGTAATGCACTCTGGATGATGGTTGGTTGTGTTTGATTATTGTTGTGTACATGTGTGTATGAAATCCATGTAAAAAAAATTATATGGTAATTAACTGTGTCTGGTACCAATTCACAAGGAACGAATATTTTTAAATTAACAATATTTTAAAATAATATTCAGTAAAAGATCAAAATCTGATTTTGATGTCCGATTTGGGATGAACACGAATATATTTAAATATATAAAGCCGTGTTGATTAGATTAGCGCCATTTTGACGTGAATGATATTTGTATCGATTTTATTCATTTTTATAATGAATATCGAAATGGAAATGATTTCAACATCTAATGTTTTGAAAATATTATCATTTATATGTTAATGATATGGAATATTCAATTTTGATTTAAAATTGAAAATTAAGTTAGAATCGTTTTAAAACGATTTATAAAATACGTTATAAAAGGAAATCGACGAAATATATATATCATATATATTTAATGGCCTGAATAGAATGTGCCACGCTGCGGTAGTTCGCGAATTTTGACCATTGACTTCGTATGGACGTTATGGGAGATCCGACCGTCGGATTCTCCTAAAACTGGAACCATTGGGTTTGTATTGAAAAGAGCTTTTCGATGAATATAAGGGATTTGAAATCTAACGGCTGGATTTGGAATTATGTCCAAATCAAATTTGGAAAAGGTCGTTGTTGGAAAGAATTGGGATGAAAAATTCCACATTTGAAAAGATAAAAATATATTTTTATCGAAATTAACTAGTTATGAACTAGATTTGAAATCCTATAATTTTTAAATAAATAAATTGGATTTGTGAATGGTTTTAATATAACTAGAAATTTCCAACTTAGAATTGGAATGGATTTGAATCGATAAGTATCTTCGGAATATTTCGATATTGGATTCCATGATTATACAGATATTGTGGAGGAATTTGGAAGATATATATATATATATATCATTATTAATATTTGTTGGTTTCAAAATTAGATATTGAATATAAGCCGATATATTTTCTATTCAGAGCCTTGTACTTAATATCAAATGGGATTTTGGGTTTGTCGTGAACGGTGTCTTCACTAACATTGTTCTTAAACCCAGTTGAGAAAAGACTAAATCTTTTTATTAAGATTTAATGAAGTTTA
Source organism: Allium sativum (assembly GCA_030737875.1). Classification (NCBI taxonomy): domain Eukaryota; kingdom Viridiplantae; phylum Streptophyta; class Magnoliopsida; order Asparagales; family Amaryllidaceae; genus Allium; species Allium sativum. The sequence goes on along the minus strand of CM060919.1, from coordinate 709,320,265 downwards.
CCAATTAATTAATATTTAATTGGAATTAAATTGAACTGAATTTTGGGTTTGTCGTGAATGGTGTCTTAAAAATGCTGTTCTTAAACCCAGTGGAGTTAAGAAAATTAGAAACTAACTGGAGATTAGCTAAGTTGAATGGTTTTCTGGGTATTGGTCTGATGTTGGTTTCGGCCTTCGGGATTAATACTTAGGGAATTGTTCTCTTACTAATTTAAGGTTAGAGACGGATGGAATGGTGTCTTCAGTAACACTGTTCTTAAACCTCGTGTGAAAAGAATAAATCCTTTAATCAAGATTATTAGTATTTCCAGTTAATTAACATTTAATTGGAATAAAATGGAATGTGAATTGGGTTTATCATGAACTTTGTTTTAAATGACATTAGTTCTTTAACCCAGTTGAAGATAGGATTACATGTCTAACATTGTATTTCGAACTGTATGGTTGATCTCTGCTAAATATATATCCGTTTGGTTGCGGAGAATTTATTCTCTTGCTTAACACCCTTCTATGTGACGTACGAGCTTGGAGGTTATATATAGGCAGAAATCAATAGTACGGTGTCATTTTTCGATGCGGCATGTTTGTGTAATTCCAAAGTTAAATAATCATTAATATTGATTTTTGGGAAGATTAAAACTAAGTGGATTTTTAATGAATCTTTAATTAGATTGAAATGTGAATTAATAATTTACATTATAAAATTTGGGAAATGATCGAGAATGGAGTATCACCAGTTTTGCTCCTAGCGATAGCTAAATCTTTAATTAGATTTGAACGTGAAATGGTAATTAATATTTACCGATAACACCGTGGTGTTAGATATGAAGTATTACCAGTTTTACTCCATGGGATGATTAGGTTGGGATTGGGAAATAAGACAAATGATTACTTCGGTAACGTGCGCTAATCCCGACTAGTTTTGTAACGAACTGGGATTTTCGACTCTGAAAATCAACACAAAACTACCATGTTGACTATTTAGACATCGGAAATACCTGATCATTAATAGAAAGAAGTGAGAGGGTGAAAATAGATAAGATAGAAAATTAAAATAGAAGAAGAAGAAGATCACCACAAAACAAAATCAGAGTAATACGAATCCCACAGCGGAGCGAATGAAATATAATGTATAACATAACTTTGAAATAAAACAGGATATATATACAATGACATTATCAAAGTACAACACTTACACACAGCGGAAATAACAATAGCTATATAATCCTAAAGCCTCCTGCTTCAAGCTGCTCCAAGTATATCTGTAACGTCCTGAACTACTTGACTGCCCGTACAAATTTGGGCACCCAAGAGTTTAGGGAAAACAAAACAAAATAAACTCTGGGTCAGTCATGGGACTGGTGTGAGTAAACTCAAATCATTTGGTTTAACTTTTCAAAATCCTTTTCAAAAGAAAAGATAATCGTAAGACCAATCCACACATAAACACGGACGGTTTTTATCTTACGATAACCCAAAACATTTTTGGAAATCAATACTTCTCTGATATTATAATAATGTCTAATCACAAGTAATTAACAATCTAGCAGAACGCTTGCATCTCACGTTCTACATATATAGTATACAAACAAAAACCGTGGGCGCTTATTGGAGATTGGATTCCGACTATGACAAGGTATGGGACCACCTGCCAATAGTGTATCTCTAGAGGCGAATACACTGGGTTCAACAAGAATGTCTTGCAACCCGGCCCACACATGACCGACCACTCATTTCGGTTGAGTGTATCGAATGTATATCACCAACGGTTGGGAGCTACCCACCGTTTCCCGAAAAGGGACAACATCGATAATAGATAAAAGAATGAAATGGATTTTCTCTAGATAGATGATATACACCCTAATGGGAGCGACCCACTTAGCCATGCTACCTGCCCGATTTCTGTCATTTCCCGGTTGATGAGGCTTGAGGTCATAACGTATCTTTTGCAACACCTGACCACCATTCACTTTGAGTGCCACATTGTCATACCCGCTAAATTACAGATTGATCTCCCCAAAAATACCACGGGTATAAAGCTAAGAGAAACGAATTTCTCCGCCACCAAACGTAAGTATGTTTGAAGAGATCAACTTACGTGATCCATCAGATATACTTTGTCAGACATTCGTCCATTCACGTTTGTCCTGGGACTGGACAAACCGAAGGCACTATTCTGTAAATAGGATAGCCCTTGCATAACTCCGTCTTCGATATTTGATCGCAATGCTAATGTCCATACAGAGTGGTTTTCAAATAATGAACCTGATCCCGATCTCTCCGTATTGACGACGGAAAAATGGTCAAAAACTTCGATAGTCGGTGATTTAACTTCAAAGAAAAACAAGTGTGCAAACAATGATATTATTTCCAGATGGAAATTCTATCGATCAATCAACATTCAACATTCATCTTTTTTTATTTAAATTATCATTAATTTATCCATTTTCCCTTTTTATATATTCGTAAATTCTTATTTTCTAAATTTTGAAAATATACTTTATTAACATTGGAAACATTTATAGATTTACTCCCTTTTCTTGTTTTCTAAATTAGAAAACATTTCTGATTCTTTAATTAGAAAAAAAAACACTTCCAAAACTCCTTTGTTGGATTTAACAGATGTTAAATAAACATCACTAAGCCATTTCGAACCATTACACTTATTAACTAAATTAACTTAACCAACTTTCCCTATCGAACCTTACCCATCCCTTAGTTAAAACGAAGTCAATCAAGTTGGGGTATAATTACCTCTCAGACCTTAACTGAACAACATTCCAAACCTCGATATAGACAAAGTTCAACTTGTAAATCTTTAATAAATTCCTTACGTAACTCAAATTCTATTTATGAATCTACTTCCTTATTTTAAAATGTTGATTATAACTATTGCGTTATAATCCCTTCTTCTTAAATATCCAACTACAAAATATAACTTTTATTCCTTAATTTAACTAAATAACTAAACCATTAATCTATTAATAAATAAATAAATCTTGATTAAAAACGGAAAGTAAATATTACTTTCCCGAATTCGATAAAATCGAATTCAATGTACAATTCTCATATTCGAATAATCTCTATTCGATAACTCCTTTTCGAATAAACTATATTCGATAACCCTTTCTTCGAAACTATATTCGATAACTCTCTTTGAATGATTTACATTCGATTAACTTTCTACGAATGATTTACATTCGATTAATCTCCTTTCGAATAAACTATATTCGATTAACTCCTTTAATCTTATTCGAATAAACTATTTCGAATAACTCCTTTGGATTAACTCATTTGGATTAACTCAGTTTGATTAACTCATCTTGACTAACTCAACTCTATTAACTCAACTTAATTAACTTACTTGATTAACTCAACTTATCTAACTCAACTTATTTAACTCCTATCTAATAACTAATATTCGATTAATTTATATTCGAATAACTATGTCTGTTTTAACTTTATTTCGAATGGCTAATATTCAATTTAACTCCACTTGCTTGACTCTAGATCGCAGCGATCACAATGGTTATGCCTGATTCCCTCAGGAAACATCCGACCGCCGTAGGCTATCTGCAGCCCTGCGAATTATGCTTGCAGTCGTACGAAGTGGAAACTCATCCTGAATAACTATGTTTGACTAACGCTATCTCAAATAACTATATTCGATCAACTCTAATTGAATAACTAATATTCAATTAAATCCTAATTCGATTAACTATGTTCAATTAACTATATCTGGTTAACTCTATCTAATTAACTGTAACTGATTCACTCTAACTAGTTACCTCTAACTGATTAACTCTAATCAATTACTCTAATTCGATTAACTCTAATTGACTAATTCGACTACTCTTCATCCATATTTAGTTTCAAATATCGATGTTGAAATCGATTCTTACTTCTCTATATAAGTCCTGACTTATACATTCTATTTATCCAATGTTAACTATTTTACTTGATTTATAAAATATTATTTATAAATTTATCTTCTCAATCTATTGGTTAGAATAGATTCTATTTAAAATCTTTGCTTCAAATCCATATCATGTTGTGCCCGTGTGCGAAGCACGGGTCTAAACCTTTCAAATGTAAAATTCTCCTTTTATACAATTCTAGTCACTTTTCAAGTATTTCCTTTTATAATCTATTTATTTACAAAATAAATCCCTTTTTGATAATTCTATTTATTCTATAAAATATTTTCTATTTATAAAATCTATTGATTTTATAAGTAATTCCTTTGATAATCTAATTATTCCCTTTCTATTTATTTTACACGTATTTCCTCTTTCTATTCTATTTACTTTCCAAATAAATATCCCTTTTCAATTCTATTTGTAAATAGTTTACAAATATTTCTCTTTCAATTCTATTTGTAAATGTTTTACAAATATTTCCCTTCAATTCTATCTATTTGATTAACAAATAAGTATTCCTTTTTAGTCTATTTATTTTCTAAATAAATAGTTTTCTTTTTATAAAATATTTTGATTTTATAAATATTTCTTTTTCAATATAACATTGAAAATTTCCTTTTTAACATTCCAATATTCCTTATGGTATTTAACGTACCATATAACAATTATCGGTATCATTCAACCATACAAAATCAACAACAGATTTCATATCACATCATATAACATAATATATGAACAAAAAACAGTAAAATAGTTGTTGAGGAACCCAGTTGGGTCCCTCCAACCTGTTTCCCTGCATCCACAGATGTTAAACAATAAAATTAACATCAATTTCATTTCACTATGAAATATTCTGCTAAACAGAATCAATATTTGTTTTACGATTTATATTTATATCGTTATCTATATTTTCAATCAACTGACTAGCAGTTCAACCAAACAGCCAACACACAGCAAACAACCATCTTTTATCATTTCTAAAAATATGTTATAAAAATATAACTGAGAAGAGTTAGTGAGTTTTACTCACATTGGACTGTTATCGTTAAAAACGATTAACTGTCTTTGATTCAGACGGATGATTTATTTTTCTATAAATTGTAACGAGCACCAATCCACTCCTGGTCAGTTCCATGGCGTAGCCGGGGTCCATACAATCCCAACGGATCTTGTTTCACCGAATTATGATCAAGTATGGGTAAGATATTAATTTTCCAAATTTGTACACTAATCAATACTAACGAAACTTAACATAATTTAACACTGGGCTTCTCATACGCATATCGGCCCATCACTTACCAAACTCGTGACCGTTTAGCTCTTTTTTCCATCTTCAGTAACAACCGAACACGCTCCATCCCATTTTCACCATTTCAAAGTTTCATTCCACAAATTCTTCTTCTCCCACTACTTAAAACCCGAACTGATTATGCCATTGAGATCCTCTTCAATCCCTCCTCCTCTCCATACCAATGGCATCGAATTCGAACTCTCCCTCGGTCGCGCGACTTCCTGAATGTAGGATCTAAATTAACCCTAGAGGGGGGGTGAATAGGGTTTATCGCATATTTTCACAGAGTAATTAAATAATCACAGCACAGATAATAATCAGAATAAATGCGGAAAATAAATAACACACAGATATACCCAGCTTCGGCAAAACCCTGCCTACTGCTGCATTCCCCAAGGTTTCTACTAGGAGTTAAAACAATCTCTACGCTTACAATCCCCTGTAAACTCGCGACACTCGCTCCCAACTGTTCTTAACCCTACGCTCAAAACCCTGCATTGGTTTTTATCCCCAAAACCAGATTTCCCCGAATTACAAACCCTGTAATTCGTCTCCCTAGTTTTAGAGACAAACTAGAAAACTACAGATTTGATTACAAATTTAAATTGAAAAACAAACAAGAAAAAACAAATCCAAAATCCTTTAGAAGTTTAAAAAGATGGGTTATCCTCTTTTAAAATCTCTTAGCCCTTTGGTATAAACTTGGCCGGCCACTTTTTAATTGCTTCACCACTTTATTTTATTTGGCCAAATCTCTTTGTCTCTGTGTAACAAAAAATGGCGGCTGCTAGGGTTTCCTTCTGAAAAGTGGCGATTGACTTTTAGGGTTTCGATCTGAAGGCCACCGCTCTGTCGTGTGATGATCTCGAGTTATTCAGCGGCTATCCTCTTCGATTTGATGTTGAATTCTCGATCCAAGCTTCCTCCTTTCCTGGTATGATTTTTTTAATTTGAGATTCACTTTTGAATTTGTGGTAGAACTTGGGGTACTTTGCTTGTGATGAATCGGTGGTTATTTATAGGATTAAATTCCTAAATATGTGCTCTGATTTCGTATTAGACTTTGGTCATGATATATACGGAAATATTGGAACTTTAAATCATCGTATGTTCTGGAATTTTTGATTAAGTCTTGATCTTTGAAACCCTTGATTTGATATATTCGAAAATTTTGGGGCTTTTGAAATCGGCTTTTAATTGTTCTTGAACTTCTGGAAATTTCTTCGATTTGAATATTGCTATGAATACTTCCACTATTCTGGAGTTACTTGCATGTGAAAACCCTGAACTTTGAAATGGTCTCTTCGAATCAAAAACCCGTATAACTTTAATAAATTTTCTGGAACTTTGATGATTTCAAACTGAATATTCTGCTACCTTAACAACTGGTATAAACAAATGCTTTTGCTTATCATTGAATCGAATTTAATACTTGATTGATCTTGCCATAAACTTGAACAGATTTAGTATTCTGATTTTTGAACTGGTACTTCATTTATTCTTTGACTTCCTACTTGAGTACACTCCACTTAGAACTGATGCTAAGTTCTGATTTGAACTGATTTTCCTTGTTTTGACTTTACACTCCACGTGGATAAGAGTCGATGCTTCCTTGATTTACATTATTTTTGAACTGTTAAGAATTGATGCTTCATTTGATCACATCACTCCCTTGTTTACATATATACAAACCAGTGTATACACCATTGATACTCCACTATATGCACTGAGCTTCTTGCTGCATGAACTTGAATTTGTGCTTGACCATTATACTGTTGATCCCATACATGAATCAGCGCCATTATTTGTGTACTGCTTTTGATCTTCCTTTGAACATAATCAACACTTGAACTTGCCAAACTTTTTAATTGATGTTGTACTCTGATTTTGAACACCTTAACTGATACTATACTTTTGTGATTTTTGCCGTGCCTCACCTGCTTTATTGTAACTTGTATCCTCTGTGACATTCCATTATTGTGTTTATAACTTTATATTGCCATTGCAAATGTTTTTCTAACTTGGTCGAGTCTGAGAATTTTAATGTCCAAAACCTGGCAGTTCTGACACTTCGACATTGTTGCATATTGGTTGTAGTTGTTGCCTTATTTTTACCTGCTTGTCCTATGTTAGGGCCATACACTTGCGCTGTTTTGTTAAAACTGAGTACTCCTTAGCTGCGGCATCATTGTTGTTTCACCTTTTGCATGAGACTGTGCTTGCTGACCTACTGCTTGTGCACTCTATCCTTGTTCCTTGAGACATGCTTTCACTTGTTCACTGTTATGCGGTTTCCACCTGACTTTGAGTAATGCTTTTCACTTCATATTGCTCTGCCCATGTTTGTACCTTGATGAACATTTTGCTTTTGCACTTGAACCTGACATTGCCTTGTTTATATGTGTTGTTCCAATTCTGATCCATGTATTCATGTATGACTGGACTGTTGCTTTCATGTATCACTTTGCCCATGTTTCTATGAACACTTGAACTTGTGAAAACACTGTGTTGATCATACTTTTTGTGCTCGGCCCCTATGCATGTACTTCTTTTGTCTTGCCTATGACTCTCTTGTGTGTTGACTTGTCGACCATTTTACTTTGACTATGTCCTCGGCCATTTGCTTTTGACTTTTGTTCATGTTCATGAGTATATTGCGCTGAGTCGAGATGGTCCAAGTGGCTACTCCTCAGTCGCGACACTGGATTGGCGTGGCAGTGCACACGTGTATACACGTGTGTATATGCAGCCATCCAGACGAGTTTTTCTGTTCCTGCATATCAGACCAAGTCTAGAAAAGTGATGAGAAACACACCGTAATTCTGAGGCAAATAAAATTTAAAACTAAATTTTTATTTGGTTGTATTTGAATTTATTTTTGTTGTAGTCTACTGTGTGTGTGCGTTTCTTGTGACAGGTATGAAGACAGGACTTGACTGGAGCTTGTGAAGACATAAGATGGAAGACAGTAAAAATAACAGTGTCAATGTATAATTGTCTGTATATGTGAATATAAAAGTAGTTGTATGAATGAAATGTAGTGTGTCAAATAGTGGAGTTGTAAAAGATGTACTTTTTGATATTGAAATAAAATATTTTTATAAAAATACCGTGTGATTGTTTAAATTTCTGCACAGTTATATTTTATAGAAATATTATATTCCTGTCTGTTGTGTAGTATATCAGTGCATTTACAAACACATTCAATAATAAAATATATTTGGTTGTTATCATCAAACAAAAATCATATAATTGTGTATACAACACTGTTATATACAACACTGAAGACCGTATATGTAAGAACCCGTAACTTCCCCGTGAAGGAAAGAGCGGATACTTTGAGAACAACACACAAATGAACGCAGACGGAAGAACATTTCATTGCTATTACAACAATTCCATCAGATACAAGAATATACAGAGTATAAATGAATAAATTACATTCGATAAATATCAGAGATTACAATAAATTACATAGCAGCGGAAAATAATACAAAGCACAACTGAAGGTGATATACGGATACAGAGCTTTCCGGATATCATTCCAGCTGTAAACCAGGATCCTGTGAATATAAATCTGCAAAACCAAAACTACTAGCTGCCCGTGTCAAAATAAGGGCACCCAGAGTTTAGGTTAAAACAATAAACTCCAGGTCAGTCATGTGACTGGTGTGAGAACTAAAACAGTTATTTAGAACTTTACTTTAAAAGAGAGTAATTCAAGGGACCACGCCGTATAACACGGAACGGGTTTTCCCCCAAGAATACTAGTGCATAGAATACACAGCGCAATGCTTTTTCGAAAAATGAAGCTATTATAAGACCCAGATCACATCACACAATGCAACGCAAGCCGGAGGACAGGGTTTTCCCTTATAATAGCCAAACATGCTTGGTACGTTTAAAACAAATCATTTGATACTATAATAAGTGTGTAGTGTCAAAACAATTTCAATCATAAATATAAATCATAGGCGGCATAAGTGCCCCATACCACTATGTCGCCATACTAGGCTCTACAAATAAAGCCGAAATATCTCGTATTGGAAATTGGATTTCCGTCATGAGTCGAGGCAAGGGGCAAGATCCTCTCCGCTTCGAGACACTCTAGCAAATGCCTCGGGACTACACACTCTGGGCAACCCCGGATGCGGCTGGGCCCATCCTCTCTTACGTTTGAGGATTAATTATTCCTGAACACACGTTTCCCGGTCCTTACAGACCTATAATCGAGGCGCTTCATTCCAGCAACCACAAAGGTGAAAAGTATATAAATGTCTGGGCTGGTAAGTCACTGACACCACCAAAGCTAGAAAGAAACGTCGTGTTCTCCCAACGGTCCGTATCCCGTTTTTGACTCATACCGAGGTGTGAGGCTCGCGAATCCACGCTTTACACAAAGTTATGCCACAAAGGCCGTGCTTTGATCATCAACCACAAGACTTTGCTTTTCAACAGAAGTCTTAATCCATGCAACTCAGCATGCCACACAGGCAATTCATGCAATGCGATTGATATCTATCGATATATAACCTCTAAGCTCGTACGCCTCAGAGAAGGGCGTTAAGCAAGAGAATAAATTCTCCGCCGCCAAACAGATATATATTTAACAGAAATCAATCAACACAAAATAAAATCCAATGTCAGACACACAATCCATTTACAAGTTCGTTCTGGGTCTGAACGAAACCGGAGGCACTTTCCTCGCATATCCATCGATCTCCAAGTACGTCTGGACGACCACCGACTATTTCCATCCTCTTGGGTGTACAGCCCAATCAGGATCATCAGTAATTATCCAAACGATGTGAAGACTTCCGATCTTCAACCACCGTCTTCATCTTCGACTTATCGTCGAATCGGTTATTCAGAATGGGTGTAAACCCGGCCTTTCCGAACAACCCGCGTATATTAAAAACAAATGTTACGCAAACACAACATACGCCTCATTCCAATTCATTAGTCACTAACCGTAAATCAGTAAGAGAGCAATCCCCCAAATATTAACCCCGAAGGCCGAAACCAACATCAGATCAATACCCAGGAAACCATTCTTCTTAACTAACCTACAGCTAGTTTCTAATTTTCAATTCTTAGGGAAAGGTTCCCATTAGTTTTATCCAAGATAAATTCTTTAAAATTTATTCTTTAATCTTCCGTTGGATGTCATTTTAAACCAAACTATGGTTTTTCAAACTAGTCGAGATTAGCGAACCACACCGAAGTAATTATTTATTTTATTTCCCAATCCCAACCTATTCATCCCATGAAGCAAAACTGGTAATACTCCATATCTAATACCACGGTGTTGTCGGTAAAATTAATTACCATTCCACGTTCAAATCTAATTAAAGATTTAACTATCGCTTTGGAGCAAAACTGGTAATACTCCACTCTCGCTCACTTTCCAAATTTGATATTTCAAATTATCAATTCTCATTTCAATCTAATTGCAGATTCATTAAAACTCCCTTTACTGGGTTAAAGAACTAATGTCATTTAAAACACAGTTCACGACAAACCCTAATCACATTCTATTTATTATCGGGTTAAAGAACAAGTGTTATTTAAAACACCCTTCACGATAAACCCACAAATCAATTCTATTTACAACCCATTTCAAATCCAATTTATTTATTTAAAAATAAATGGGTTTTAATTTTAGTTCAAAACTAGTTCATTTCGATAAAAAAACTATTTTTATCTTTTCAAATATGGAGTTTTTCATCCCAATTTTTCCCAAATCATTTCTTATGATATTACATAAATTATTACTATTTTAATAATTTTATCAAGGCCCGTACAGTCGATTTCCATCAACGGCCATCGAACTGCACTTACAACGACCTTTTCCAAATTTGATTTGGACGTATCTCCAAATCCAACCGTTAGATTTCAAATTTCTAATATTCGTTAGAAATCTCTTTTCGATACGAACCCAATGGTTCCGGTTTTAGGGGAATCCGACGGTCGGATCTCACGTAATGTCCGTTCGAAATTAATGGTCGAAATTCACGAACTGCCGCGGCGCGGCGCGTTCTATTCGGGCCATTATATTATATATATAATATATATTTCGTCAATTTCTGTTTTAAAATGAATTTCATAAATAGTTTTGAATTCGTTTCAAAAACAATTTCAACCTTTATTTCCAATTCAAATCAAAATTGAATTTTCGATTATAAATCCATTTTAAAATTCATTTTTATTCAATTCAAATTTCAATTCAATTTGAATACATTTCAATTCGTTTTCAATTCAATTCGAATTCGTTTTCTATTCAATTCAAATTCGTTTTCTATTCAATTCAATTCAAATTGGTTTTATATTCAATTCGATTCAAATTGGTTTTATATTCAATTCGATTCAAATTGGTTTTCTATTCGATTCAATTCAAATTGGTTTTCTATTCGATTCAATTCAAATTGGTTTTATATTCAATTCGATTCAAATTGGTTTTATATTCAATTCGATTCAAATTGGTTTTCTATTCGATTCAATTCAAATTGGTTTTATATTCGATTCAATTCAAATTGGTTTTCTATTCGATTCAATTCAAATTTAAAAACGAATATAATCGATATAAATATCGTTCGCGTCAAAATAGCGCATCTCTAGTCAATACGGCTTTATATATTTCAATAATTCCATTATTCTATTCGACAAATGAATCTATATTTTGTTCAACACACGACTAATCTCAACGAATGAGTACTTTCCACGTGTGACTCTTTTTGTTATTTAATATATTTTATAAAAATTATGGTATCTATCGTTTGATTTCAAATCAGACTCCAACCGTAAACTAGTAAGAGAACGATTCCCTGAATATTAACCCCGAAGGCCGAAACCAACATCAGATCAACATCCAGGAGACCACTCATCTTATCTATTTTCCAATTAGTTTCTAATTTTATATATGATAAAGATGTAAATTTTATTGTTAAAATATTTCGTTCAACACATGACTAATCTCAACGGATGAGTACTGTCAACATATGAACCTTTATTTTATAATATTCTTTATTTTCTCGATTGGAATGAGGCCCAATCAATTACCATATAAAGTTAATTACATGGATTCCATACAACACATGTATATAATAGCAACGATAAATAATCAACCATCATCAAAAGTACACTACACTGTATAAGCATCGAATATAAATATCTAACGCTTATAACAGCCTGTCAATCAATCGATCGACAAACAACTAATTATTGGGTGTATGTCGTATTTTATCCCAATACCCGTGTGGGGTTTCAAACAATCAAACACAGATTTTATTCGTGCAGTTGGGCGATGTGTAAAATTTATCGACCCAATCAATATTAGTCAAATCGGTGTATATAAACAAATCGGCCGATTTGTTTATAAATATTTATTTATTCGCATTCACGTTAAAAATTATATTTTTAACGATAAAATATTTATTTCAACACATTAATTTATATTATCGATTTCACATCAATAACACAAACAAATTTCACAACACATCAATCTAACAAACAAGCCATCCATGGTCTGTGGATGACGGGTGTCGGGTGCTACTAAACACCGTCTGCATCCTAGTATATATATAACTAGAAAAAGAGGTTGAAGAGTGAGAAATTCTCACCAAAGCTATCCCAACTCCACGACACTTCTTTTATAGAAATCTTCATCGTTCTCGCCTTTTTGTAATCTTCGTTGCCCGTATTCTCTACATATGTAAAAATCGAATTTTTACTTTACTATTCAATACATAAAAATCATATTTTTACTTCGCTATTCAATATAGAAAAATCGAATTTTTTACTTCGCTATTCAATATAGAAAAATCGAATTTTTACTTCGCTATTCAATATATAAAAATCGAATTTTTACTTCGCTATTCAATATATAAAAATCGAATTTTTACTTCGCTATTCAATATATAAAAATCGAATTTTTACTTCGCTATTCAATATATAAAAATCGAATTTTTACTTCGCTATTCAATATATAAAAATCCCATTTTTATAATCACGCTATATGGATAAAAATTCTATTTTCACACCGCTACTATATAGATAAAAATTATATTTTTACATCGATACTATATAGATAAAAATTCTATTTTTACATCGATACTATATAGATAAAAATTCTATTTTTACATCGATACTCTCAATATAAAAATTTCGCCTTTTCAAAAATAAATATTTCGCCTTTTCTAAAATAAATATTTCGCTTTTTCTATTGTAAAGATTTCGCCTTTTCTATTTCAAAGATTTCGCCTTTTCTATTGTAAAGATTTCGCCTTTTCAAATTTCAAAAATCTAATCTTTATATTTTCAAAATTAAAAATCCAGTCTTTTTCAAATTAAAAATCAAATCTTTTTCTATGCTTTCATGTATATAAAAATCAAACTTTTACTCTTACAAAAATAAAAATCACATCTTTATTCGTTATTTCTATAAATAGAATTCCTAAATTTTATATAATGAAAATCCCGAATCCTATATAAATAAAACCAGATTTTTAAATTGATTTAAACTAAACAAACAGATTAAAAAAACTCACTGTGCATTTATTTAGACTGAAGGGGGAGAAAAGAACGTTGCGTTGGAGGAGGACTAGTGCTCCCGGTCGACTAGTGATGGGGGGGTTGATGGCGCCTCCGCGATGGGGTGCTCCAGCAGTGAAGCGGTGGCGTTGACAGACCACTGCGGCGCGGTTCCAGGGGATTGGGTTTTTCTGGGCACGGTTTGAAGAGAGCGAAGGGGAGGAGATCGAAGGGGGGGGTTCGAGCAGCTACTGGCGGCGCGAGGGGAGGGACTCCGGTTGGGTGCGACGCGGATGATCCTCGTGGCGCATATGGTTCCTCGAGTTGGGGGCTCGCCCGTGGGTCTCACGCGATAGGAGGTGGAGAGAAGAAGAAGGCGGAGGATCAGAGGGGGAGCTGCGATGGCTGGTGGCGACATATAGGGGGAGGCGACGGAGAATTAGGTTTTTTTTCTATTTTCTTTTTCCTCTGATTTAAAGAAAACGGGGGGGGGGGGCAGAGGAATATAGAGAGGAGAGAGGAAGAGTTTAATTTATTTTTCACCAAAAAGCAACTTTTATTTTCGACCTCACAACGAGGCCCACCGCCTGTCGTCCATAGCGTTTCACCCCCATTCCGAACACAATGGGATATGTACTATAAGCTGATTCGATCGTTTCGATCAGTTTTCGTCAAAACCAACATATAATTCTATATATTGAATTTTGAACGCGCATTTCAATTTACCAGGGTCACATACGAGCTCGAAAAATTCCAGAAAAATATTTTCTAGCTTCATATTGATGATACAGTCCTAACAAAACTAGTTTCGTTGAATTCTGAGACCGTTAAAAAAATGGCCAATTTCCAGTCGATTAAAATCAACTGAAAATGGTCAAACGCGTTTTCCTTCGCCACGCTCACATATTGATTCGAAAAATTATGAAATTTGGAATCTAGCAATAACTTTACATCACGGACCCAACAAAAGTGGTTACGTCGAAATCCGAGGTCGTTTGCAAAATTCCCATTTTTAAGGGCCTGAATTCCATAGCGACTATTCAGAATTTTCAACTGGAAATATCTTTTGATTCCCACTATGAAATTTCAATTTTTTGGATTCGTTGGAAAGATATTATCAATTAGATCCTATTGTTTTTGGTTTCACTAAAATCCGGATTGTTTTGCACTCGGTACATTCAATTGAAATTTGAAATCGAATTATCGAACTACCGCGCCATTTTCAATTCTATTTATAATTATATATTATTATTTATATTCTAACAACGATGTATATAATATATACGTTCGAATTATATTCAAAATAAATATTCTCGTCGATTTTATTTAAAATAATTCATTTTAAATATTCAAAATTCGTCAAAATTGCCAAAATAAAATTTTTAAACTGGCTCGGATTTCCGGGTTATTACAATCTCCCCCACTTAAAACTTTTCGTCCCCGAAACGGAACATAGTCGAAAGTGGTTTGATTAATCAACTCTACGTTCGATCTGGCTTTCATTCTCCAACTTTTCAGTTTCTGAGAATTTTCAAATTTTCAAAAATTTGGGTAACACCCTAAATTTTCGAAAAATTTCGCCATAACCTCCCCTGCACCGGGAGCCACGGGAAAATCCCGAAATTGCCATATAGGCCTTCTGATCTCAAAAAGAAAAAGAAAAAGCCAAGCGGCTAGCCAATAGGCTCATAAAATCATCATCACCCAAACAAAACAGTAAATTATGTAGTAAACATGTACCTATTTGTCGGGCAAACAAATTTTATTCTCTGCTCTAGCCTCCTTGCTATGACCTGTTCAATGTAAGTACATGTATATGCAAGCAAATGTGACCAATTTCAATACAATTCTATATTTGGTACAATTAGGCATAATGGTTCAAAATTATCAAGCAAATAAACAAACAACACAAACATCAATCAATTAGTGGATTAACGTTTCAAATTCATAATTTGCTATATAGTCAAAAATCATGTTTTTGATGCCAAATCACAACAATGTATTCTAGCTATATTTTGGTTCTCACACCAGTCTAATGGAAATATATAGAAATCACACCTTCGAAACACGAACATAAATATTGATGATGCCATGGTCATTATCAACATCATCTCCGGGCGACTAGAGCGTGATTCTATATCTATCCAGTATATTAAAACTTCGACTATACGTTCATAACGCGTATACGCGAAATCTTTATATATTGGATTGTCCAAATTCAAAATAAATAAATATCCAAATACGTATAAAATGGTTTAAATTTTCAAAACAAAACTGTTTTCATTTGAAAAATATACTCTTCACACTCGTTCTAGGATACTACTGATCCTATCTCTAACGAGTCATTCCAATTGGATATTACTAATCCAATATCTGATGAATTCTTTCATATGGTTCTAATGTGTCCTGTTCTCGAGCTCTGTAAACCAAAGCTCTGATACCACTGTAAGAACCCGTAACTTCCCCGTGAAGGAAAGAGCGGATACTTTGAGAACAACACACAAATGAACGCCGACGGAAGAACATTTCATTGCTATTACAACAATTCCATCAGATACAAGAATATACAGAGTATAAATGAATAAATAACATTCGATAAATACCAGAGATTACAATAAATTACATAGCAGCGGAAAATAATACAAAGCACAACTGAAGGTGATATACGGATACAGAGCTTTCCAGATATCATTCCAGCTGTAAACCAGGATCCTGTGAATATAAATCTGCAAAACCAAAACTACTAGCTGCCCGTGTCAAAATAAGGGCACCCAGAGTTTAGGTTAAAACAATAAACTCCAGGTCAGTCATGTGACTGGTGTGAGAACTAAAACAGTTATTTAGAACTTTACTTTAAAAGAGAGTAATTCAAGGGACCACGCCGTATAACACGGAACGGGTTTTCTCCCAAGAATACTAGTGCATAGAATAAACAGCGCAATGCTTTTTCGAAAAATGAAGCTATTATAAGACCCAGGTCCCATCACACAATGCAATGCAAGCCGGAGGATAGGGTTTTCCCTTATAATAGCCAAACATGCTTGGTACGTTTAAAACAAATCATTTGATACTATAATAAGTGTGTAGTGTCAAAACAATTTCAATCATAAATATAAATCATAGGCGGCATAAGTGCCCCATACCACTATGTCGCCATACTAGGCTCTACAAATAAAGCCGAAATATCTCGTATTGGAAATTGGATTTCCGTCATGAGTCGAGGCAAGGGGCAAGATCCTCTCCGCTTCGAGACACTCTAGCAAATGCCTCGGGACTACACACTCTGGGCAACCCCGGATGCGGCTGGGCCCGTCCTCTCTTACGTTTGAGGATTAATTATTCCTAAACACACGTTTCCCGGTCCTTATAGACCTATAATCGAGGCGCCTCATTCCAGCAACCACAAAGGTGAAAAGTATATAAATGTCAGGGCTGGTAAGTCATTGACACCACCAAAGCTAGAAAGAAACGCCGTGTTCTCCCAACGGTCCGTATCCCGTTTTTGACTCATACCGAGGTGTGAGGCTCGCGAATCCACGCTTTACACAAAGCTACGCCACAAAGGCCGTGCTTTGATCATCAACCACAAGACTTTGCTTTTCAATAGAAGTCTTGATCCATGCAACTCAGCATGCCACACAGGCAATTCATGCCATGCGATTGATATCTATCGAAATATAACCTCTAAGCTCGTACGTCTCAGAGAAGGGCGTTAAGTAAGAGAATAAATTCTCCGCCGCCAAACAGATATATATTTAACAGAAATCAATCAACACAGAATAAAATCCAATGTCAGACACACAATCCATTTACAAGTTCGTTCTGGGTCTGAACGAAACCGGAGGCACTTTACTCGCATATCCATCGATCTCCAAGTACGTCTGGACGACCACCGACTATTTCCATCCTCTTGGGTGTACAGCCCAATCAGGATCATCAGTAATTATCTAAACGATGTGAAGACTTCCGGTCTTCAACCACCGTCTTCATCTTCGACTTATCGTCGAATCGGTTATTCAGAATGGGTGTAAACCCGGCCTTTCCGAACAACCCGCGTATATTAAAAACAAATGTTACGCAAACACAACATACGCCTCATTTCAATTCATTAGTCACTAACCGTAAATCAGTAAGAGAGCAACCCCCCAAATATTAACCCCGAAGGCCGAAACCAACATCAGATCAATACCCAGGAAACCATTCTTCTTAACTAACCTACAGCTAGTTTCTAATTTTCAATTCTTAGGGAAAGGTTCCCATTAGTTTTATCCAAGATAAATTCTTTAAAATTTATTCTTTAATCTTCCTTTGGATGTCATTTTAAACCAAACTATGGTTTTTCAAACTAGTCGAGATTAGCGAACCACACCGAAGTAATTATTTATTTTATTTCCCAATCCCAACCTATTCATCCCATGAAGCAAAACTGGTAATACTCCATATCTAATACCACGGTGTTATCGGTAAAATTAATTACCATTCCACGTTCAAATCTAATTAAAGATTTAACTATCGCTTTGGAGCAAAACTGGTAATACTCCACTCTCGCTCACTTTCCAAATTTGATATTTCAAATTATCAATTCTCATTTCAATCTAATTGCAGATTCATTAAAACTCCCTTTACTGGGTTAAAGAACTAATGTCATTTAAAACACAGTTCACGACAAACCCAAATCACATTCTATTTATTATCGGGTTAAAGAACAAGTGTTATTTAAAACACCCTTCACGATAAACCCACAAATCAATTCTATTTACAACCCATTTCAAATCCAATTTATTTATTTAAAAATAAATGGGTTTTAATATTAGTTCAAAACTAGTTCATTTCGATAAAAAAACTATATTTATCTTTTCAAATATGGATTTTTTCATCCCAATTTTTCCCAAATTATTTCTTATGATTGTACACAAATTATTACTATTTTAATAATTTTATCAAGGCCCGTACAGTCGATTTCCATCAACGGCCATCGAACAGCACTTACAGCGACCTTTTCCAAATTTGATTTGGACGTATCTCCAAATCCAACCGTTAGATTTCAAATTTCTAATATTCGTTAGAAAGCTCTTTTCGATACGAATCCAACGGTTCCGGTTTTAGGAGAATCCGACGGTCGGATCTCTCGTAATGTCCGTTCAAAATTAATGGTCGAAATTCGCGAACTGCCGCGGCGCGGCGCGTTCTATTCAGGCCATTATATTATATATATAATATATATTTCGTCGATTTCTGTTTTAAAACGAATTTCATAAATAGTTTTGAATTCATTTCAAAAACAATTTCAACCTTTGTTTCCAATTCAAATCAAAATTGAATTTTCTATTATAAATCCATTTTAAAATTCATTTTTATTCAATTCAAATTTCATTTCAATTTGAATACATTTCAATTCGTTTTCAATTCAATTCGAATTCGTTTTCTATTCAATTCAAATTCATTTTCTATTCAATTCAATTCAAATTGGTTTTATATTCAATTCGATTCAAATTGGTTTTATATTCAATTCGATTCAAATTGGTTTTCTATTCGATTCAATTCAAATTGGTTTTCTATTCGATTCAATTCAAATTGGTTTTATATTCAATTCGATTCAAATTGGTTTTATATTCAATTCGATTCAAATTGGTTTTCTATTCGATTCAATTCAAATTGGTTTTCTATTCGATTCAATTCAAATTGGTTTTATATTCGATTCAATTCAAATTGGTTTTCTATTCGATTCAATTCAAATTTAAAAACGAATATAATCGATATAAATATCGTTCGCGTCAAAATAGCGCATCTCTAGTCAATACGGCTTTATATATTTCAATAATTCCATTATTCTATTCGACAAATGAATCTATATTTTGGTCAACACACGACTAATCTCAATGAATGAGTACTGTCCACGTGTGACTCTTTTTGTTATTTAATATATTTTATAAAAATTATGGTATCTATCGTTTGATTTCAAATCAGACTCCAATCGTAAACTAGTAAGAGAACGATTCCCTGAATATTAACCCTGAAGGCCGAAACCAACATCAGATCAACATCCAGGAGACCACTCATCTTATCTATTTTCCAATTAGTTTCTAATTTTATATATGATAAAGATGTAAATTTTATTGTTAAAATATTTCGTTCAACACATGACTAATCTCAACGGATGAGTACTGTCAACATATGAACCTTTATTTTATAATATTCTTTATTTTCTCGATTGGAATGAGGCCCAATCAATTACCATATAAAGTTAATTATACGGATTCCATACAACACATGTATATAATAGCAACGATAAATAA
This sequence comes from Allium sativum, assembly GCA_030737875.1. Taxonomy (NCBI): domain Eukaryota; kingdom Viridiplantae; phylum Streptophyta; class Magnoliopsida; order Asparagales; family Amaryllidaceae; genus Allium; species Allium sativum. The sequence continues at coordinate 709,300,229 of CM060919.1, read as the reverse complement.
TCAACCATCATCCAAAGTGCACTACACTGTATAAGCATCAAATATAGATATCTAACGCTTATAACAGCCTGTCAATCAATCGATCGACAAACAACTAATTATTGGGATTAGTGTATGTCGTATTTTATCCCAATACCCGTGTGGGGTTTCAAACAATCAAACACAGATTTTATTCGTGCAGTTGGGCGATGTGTAAAATTTATCGACCCAATCAATATCAGTCAAATCGGTGTATATAAACAAATCAGCCGATTTGTTTATAAATATTTATTTATTCACATTCACGTTAAAAATTATATTTTTAACGATAAAATATTTATTTCAACACATTAATTTATATTATCGATTTCACATCAATAACACAAACAAATTTCATAACACATCAATCTAACAAACAAGCCATCCATGGTCTATGGATGACGGGTGTCGGGTGCTACTAAACACCGTCTGCATCCAAGTATATATATAACTAGAAAAAGAGGTTGAAGAGTGAGAAATTCTCACCAAAGCTATCCCAACTCCACGACACTTCTTTTATAGAAATCTTCATCGTTCTCGCCTTTTTGTAATCTTCGTTGCCCGTATTCTCTACATATGTAAAAATCGAATTTTTACTTTACTATTCAATACATAAAAATCATATTTTTACTTCGCTATTCAATATAGAAAAATCGAATTTTTACTTCGCTATTCAATATAGAAAAATCGAATTTTTACTTCGCTATTCAATATATAAAAATCGAATTTTTACTTCGCTATTCAATATATAAAAATCGAATTTTTACTTCGCTATTCAATATATAAAAATCAAATTTTTACTTCGCTATTCAATATATAAAAATCGAATTTTTACTTCGCTATTCAATATATAAAAATCGAATTTTTACTTCGCTATTCAATATATAAAAATCCCATTTTTATAATCACGCTATATGGATAAAAATTCTATTTTCACACCGCTACTATATAGATAAAAATTCTATTTTTACATCGATACTATATAGATAAAAATTCTATTTTTACATCGATACTATATAGATATAAATTCTATTTTTACATCGATACTCTCTATATAAAAATTTCGCCTTTTCAAAAATAAATATTTTGCCTTTTCTAAAATAAATATTTTGCTTTTTCTATTGTAAAGATTTCGCCTTTTCTATTTTAAAGATTTCGCATTTTCTATTGTAAAGATTTCGCCTTTTCTAATTTCAAAAATCTAATCTTTATATTTTCAAAATTAAAAATCCATTCTTTTTCAAATTAAAAATCAAATCTTTTTCTATGCTTTCATGTATATAAAAATCAAACTTTTACTCTTACAAAAATAAAAATCACATCTTTATTCGTTATTTCTATAAATAGAAATCCTAAATTTTATATAATGAAAATCCCGAATCCTATATAAATAAAACCAGATTTTTAAATTGATTTAAACTAAACAAACAGATTAAAAAAACTCACTGTGCATTTATTTAGACTAAAGGGGGAGAAAAGAACGTTGCGTTGGAGGAGGACTAGTGCTCCCGGTCGACTGGTGATGGGGGGGTTAATGGCGCCTCCGCGGTGGGGTACTCCAGCAGTGAAGCGGTGGCGTTGACAGACCACTGCGGCGCGGTTCCAGGGGATTGGGGTTTTCTGGGCACGGTTTGAAGAGAGCGAAGGGGAGGAGATCGAAGGGGGGGTTCGAGCAGCTACTGGCGGCGCGAGGCGAGGGACTCCGGTTGGGTGCGACGCCGATGATCCTCATGGCGCCTAGGGTTCCTCGAATTGGGGGCTCGCCCGTGGGTCTCACGCGATAGGAAGAGGAGAGAAGAAGGCGGAGGATCGGAGGGGGAGTTGCGATGTCTGGTGGCGACATATAGGGGGAGGCGACGGAGAATTAGGTTTTTTTTTCTATTTTCTTTTTCCTTTGATTTAAAGAAAACGTGGGGGGGGGGGGGGGGAGGGTGGGCAGAGGAATATAGAGAGGAGAGAGGAAGAGTTTAATTTATTTAATTATTTTATTTTTCACCAAAAAGCAACTTTTATTTTCGACCTCACAACGAGGCCCACCGCCTGTCGTCCATAGCGTTTCACCCCCATTCCGAACACAATGGGATATGTACCATAAGCTGATTCGATCGTTTCGATCAGTTTTCGTCAAAACCAACATATAATTCTATATATTGAATTTTGAACGCGCATTTCAATTTACCAGGGTCACATACGAGCTCGAAAAATTCCAGAAAAATATTTTCTAGCTTCGTATTGATGATACGGTCCTAACAAAACTAGTTTCGTCGAATTCTGAGACCGTTAGAAAAATGGCCAATTTCCAGTCGATTAAAATCAACTGAAAATGGTCAAACGCGTTTTACTTCGCCACGCTCACATATTGATTCGAAAAATTATGAAATTTGGAATCTAGCAATAACTTTACATCACGGACCCAACAAAAGTGGTTTCGTCAAAATCCGAGGTCGTTTGCAAAATTCTCATTTTAAGGGCCTGAATTCCATAGCGACTATTCAGAATTTTCAACTGGACATATCTTTTGATTCCCGCTATGAAATTTCAATTTTTTGGATTCGTTGGAAAGATATTATCAATTAGATCCTATTGTTTTTGGTTTCACTAAAATCCGGATTGTTTTGCACTCGGTACATTCAATTGAAGTTTGAAATCGAATTATCGAACTACCGTGCCATTTTCAATTCTATTTATAATTATATATTATTATTTATATTCTAACGACGACGTATATAATATATACGTTCGAATTATATTCAAAATAAATTTTCTCGTCGATTTTATTTAAAATAATTCATTTTAAATATTCAAAATTCGTCAAAATTGCCAAAATAAAAATTTTAAACTGGCTCGGATTTCCGGGTTATTACAGTATACTCTTGCGACAGTAACCTACTTCGAAAACCACCAAACCTCCCTATTTGATACTACAGAACACCACAATCACAAATGCAAGCTTCAGAACTTGATTCGATGCCTCAACTCGTGAAAAACCGAAGCCCTAGCTTCATTGTCGAAAAACCCAAGCCCTAGCTTCACTGTCGAAAAACCCAAACCCAAAAATTGACGTCGAACTTGGCAATACTAGTACTGGATTAAAGCACTTCGCACCACGAATCCAAAGACCATCGTTTAATCATTTATAGATTTTTGTTTGGATTACTATGATTTTATGAAGTTTGCTTCTTCTTCTTTTTTTTACTGTGGAATGTTTTCCTGAGGTAGCGGCGCTCTGTTTGACCGGAGAAAAATTAAAGATTAGGGTTAGGGTGTTGAGATTATTTATAGGATGGTTTTAATATTTTTTTATTTGATTATTTTATTTCATTTTAAGCAATTGTTGTTTGTATTCATCCTCTAAAATTCCTATGATCACATACGATTCCCAAAAATCATGAAACTGGACATGTAGCTACAGTTCGACATTAGGGACCCAACGAAACTGGTTTCATCGAATTCCGACTTCGTTTGCTCACACAGCGTATTTTTAACCATCAAAATACTGAACATTAAAATTACACATGGCCACATACTGACTTCAAAAATCACGAAAATTGAAATCTAACAATAATTTAATATTGCGGATCCAACAAAATTAGTTTCGTCGAAAACAGAGGTCGTTTGCAAAACTGGCTATTTTTAAAGCTCTAAATAACCCATTTAAATATATAAATATATTTAAAAATAATTAAATCAAATGTTTAAAAATAAATATTATTGTATATATATTCACAATAGAATATCATATAGCTCCAATTGGATTTATAACTCGATATTTCAAAATTCCCAGTTATATCGATATTCGATTTATATTGAAATTCCTTTTATAGTATAAATATATATTTATAAATTTCAAAGGAATTCCATAGCGACTTTTCTAAAAGTGAAAATTAGTCTCACATCCTTAAAACTAAAGTTAATTAGGCTCACATCCTCCTCTTTTGAAACATATAAATCTCATCCCTATTTTTAAAACATAGCTTTTTTTTTTCCGGAAATGCCTTCATTCGATTTTAGCGGTGCGTTTTTGTTTATAGGTTACGTATTAGGGTTTCATTTTTTTATAGAAACACACTTTTCTAATCCATGGCGACGGCTTCTCCAGCACCAAAACACGAGAGGGCTCCAGCACCAAAACACGAGAGGGCTCCAGCACCAAAACACGAGAGGGCTCCAGCACCAAAACACGAGAGGGTGGCTCCAGCACCAAAACACGAGAGGGATTCAGCACCAAAACACGAGACGCACGACCGAATTGCAGAAATGGAGGATCAGATTGCGGTGCTAAGAAGAAGAATACGCGAGATCTCAACTCTGAAACTGGTAACCCTACTTTCTAAATTGCCCCTTTTTAGTTTAATTTTCATTATATTTGGAGCGGCTCCAAACTTTGCCAATTCCGAATTGATTCAAGGAAATTTCTTTAAAACCTGAAGCTCCATGACTACTACTGGTGATTGTTCCTTTTAATTCTGCCTTGAATTGGTTTGTTGGTGTTTAACGTTTTGGATTGACGATATTTGGGCTAGAACTGGTTTAGATTTGATTAAATTGGGTTAATTTTGTTTATGGTACCTCTGTTATGAATTTGAGAATCTTGAGTTTGCACTTGTAATTGCCGAGTGTATATGACTTTGATGAGGTATACTTTTGCCCATCAATGGGTTGAACGATCAATATGTAAACTGGTCAATTGCATTGGAATGAGCATGAGTTTTATTTCTGAACTCAGTTGTGCTTCTTGGAATGTTGACTTAACTGTTCTCCTAACCTTCGTGGATTTTTGCTGAACTTTTGATAAAAAGTTGCGGACAAATATGCATCTATTCTTAATATATGCATATATGTATGCAATTTTTTATCAAACAAACAGAAAAAACATATTATTTTACAAATATATTCATATTTCTATGCATATATCTGGAATACTTGCATATAAATATTCAGAAATTATTGTTTTTTGCTGAATTCTACGCATGTATTTATATTATTCTGAAGCAGTTTTTGTAATTTAGGTTACTGCACATTAAGCTTATTAATGTTGATTTTCTTTTTTTTGATAACAGTGTTCCGGCGGATATTGATGTAGTGGTGTTGTTGAAGCTTGGTCCTCCATCCTTTTCCAAATGATTGAAATCTGCAGTTGTTTCTACAGAGACTACTAAATGTTCTGAAATTTTTGATGTAGTACATGTAAATGCGGTCTATACTTATTTTTTGATGTAGTACATGTAAATGTTATGAAATTATTCATGTAAGTATGCACATATTTCTGTTATTTGCATATATATATATGCATCTTGTTATAATTATATGTATTTACTTTTTTTCATTTCTTTTGTTTCAGCAATTATGCAGTACAGTTCTGTATATGTATGCAATTATTTCACTTTTTGGCATAAATGTATGCAATTTTAATTAATATTTGTATCTAATTGTCTAGTTTTTCGTAAAAATCAAAAAATCTTAATAAAAAGATTGTAGTCCCTACATTCAAGTAATTATTTATTTCTGAATAATATTAATGTATGCACGTCTACTTCATTGTTGCGCAAAACTAATAATTTATTTTCTGCATAATATTAATAAATGTATGCAATTATTCCACTTAGTTGCATAAATGTATGCAATTTTACGTAATATATGTATCTAATTGTCTATTTTTTCTTAAAAATAAAAAAAAGTAATAAAAAATCGTTGTTGGAGTGATCGACGGTTTTCCAGAATTGTAGGATTAGGTTTATGAGCGAGATAATAGGAGCGATAGACTGAGTAAATGAGGACAAACAGTTGTTGGATAGTTTTTTAGGTGTGTAAGGGTAGATCTGGAATTTTTTTAGCGGAAATTCAAAAATAGGGATGTATTCTATATTATTTTTATCACCAGTTTTTTTTTTATATTTTGAAACTTAATAGGGACCTGTAAAAAACGCACCCTTTCTAAAATTTGATTTGGGCATAAATCAAAATCTATACAATGAAATCCCGAATTTTCTCTTCCATTAAAAAGATATACTTCACCAACTCTGAACGTTTCTTGTTTCACAGAAATCCGATTTAAAACGGACCCTGTATATTCAGTTGAAGTTCAAATCGCCAGATTACGAACTGCAGCGCCATTTCGAGCTCGATTTTAATTATAATATAATTATACGTTCAAACTTCGTTTAAATAATATATTTGTCATTCTAATTCAATTTTAAACTGAATTAAATATCACAGATAATCCAAATCACACCATTTTGTGAATTCCACTATTTCTACTATTTCAGAAATTAAATATATTATTATATTATTTATTTTAATTAAATGTTCAATATTATTTAATTCTGGTCATTTTAAATAACCAAACCATTATTTAAATAATTAAATAAATTATTTATATACCGTAAAAAAAATGGGTCGTTGCAAGTTTGGATAAACCTTAATATGGAATTAATTGATATCCAAAGGAAGATTAAAGAATAAATTTAAAGAATTTATCTTTGATAAAATTAATGGGAAACTTTTCCAAAGGATATAAATATTTAAATAAAAGAATATTCAGAATTGGAATGAGGCGTATGTTGTGTTTTTATAACACTTGTTTATTATATACGCGAGTTATTCAGAAAGGCCAGGTTTATACCCATTCTGAATAACTGATTCGACGATAAGTCGATGAGGAAGATGGTGGTTGAAGACCGGAGGTCTTCACAATGTTTGGATGATTACTGATGTCTTGATTGGCCTGTACACCCAAGATGAGGTAATAAGTGGTGATCGTCCAGACGTACTTAGAGATCGACCGGATATGCGAGGACCTCTCTCCTGTATTGGACATATGGGACGAGGAATAAGGTGCCTCCGGTTTCGTTTAGACCCAAAACGAACTTGTAAATGGATGTCTGACATTGGATTTTATTCTGTGTTGATTGATTTCTATTAAATATATATATGTTTAGCGACGGAGAATTTATTTTCTTGCTTAACGCCCTTCTCTGAGACGTGCGAGCTCAGAGGTTATATATCGATAGATATCAGTCGCATGGAATGAATTGCCTGAGTGGAAAATGATCAAGGCTTTTGTTGAAAGCAGAGTCTTGTGGTTGATGATCAAAGCATAGCTTTAGTATAGCGTTGCTTTGTGTATAGCATTAATTCGCGGGCCTCACACCTCGGTATGAGTCAAAAACGGGATAGGGGACCCAAGGAAAACATGACTTTTCTTTCTAGCTATGGGCGGTGAAACACCCCACCTCCGTTAAGGTCACTCACAAAGGGAATGCCTTAACTTTGGTGGAGTATTTTAGGTAAAAGTTGAAGATAAATTACAAGACAGACAAATAAACAACGGAAAAACTAAATGTATTTCATAAGTATGTGATTCAGTTAAAACATTACAACAATTGTCTCAAACCAACTTTCAAATTATTACAACAAAATCTCTATCTTGATTTAAAACATAAAGAAGCATTAAAACAACAGTAAGGTAGCATAAATCCCCAATAAGAGAGTATCCAAAGCCATAACCCAAGGAAAAAGATTCCAAGCAATACATCTACTCTCTTTAAGCTGGAAATGATCCGATCTAAGCCGAAGTATTCCCTACCTGCGGACTCGGGGAGGGGGGGGGGGAAAAGAAGATGAAAGAAAATGGGTCAGACATGAGTCTGGTAAGTCCAATGACTATTTAGCATGTAAACAAGAAAAGGGTTATGACAGGAATAAACTGAATCTAGGTCAACACCCTAGAAAAAAGATAATAAGGCTGAATATGCTATCGCACTCATTTCACTTCTCTGCACCAACTAACTAGTGTCCCAACTAGTAATCTATATAAAATGATCGTATTGTAATGTGATCCCAATCCCCGCAATTGTGGTAGCCTTCAGGTGTACATCTATCGTGAGGATTCCACCTCGATCTGCCTAATTGCCATGAACATGTTAGATGTACCCTTACTACTCTATCGATCGGCTCCCTACTTGTATTAATTTCTCTTGTGTCTATGTCAATCGGCCCTCTCTTGCGTGTAGATACCCTGTGCTGGTCCCACCATAAGGTGTATCAATCCTTACAATAGCAGCCCGACACGATTCAAGATGCACAGTGTATAACTACTGGTATCCAGTGCCTGCTTTTTCCCACTCCGGAGTACGTGCAAGCCCGTAAACCGTCGGAACCTACACTGACGTACCCCCTGCCATTATTTTGACCGCTTATAATCAGCCCAGTAATTGTGCCCCATCCTGCCTAGTTCAGGGTATCAAGATACATCTATGTGGGTTACTGCTGAAATGGATCCCTGTTACTAGGGTTTCCTACTGGTTAAGTTTGTGGGCCTATATTTACTAATATTACCCACCAACCCGATATGTACTTAACCCTCCCTCTGATTCAAGCATGTTTATTTAATGGTTAAGTTTGTGGGCATATATTTACTAATATTACCCACCCAGCTTGATATGTACTTAACCCTCCTGCACATTATGCCATATTGGTTAAGTGTTGTCCATTCATGTTAACTTAACTCACCCATTCATCATGTCATGTTGGTTAAGTGTTTCTTATTAACTTAACCCTCTTCACTTATCATGTTGGATTGGTTAAGTGTTTCCTATTAACTTAACCCCATTTGTCCATCGAGTTATATTGGTCAAGTATTTCTTGTTAACGTAACCCCACGTGTTCATCATGTTGTATTGGTTAAGTGTCATCAATCAATTCAAGTTACTTAACCCACCTACTTGTCATGTTATTTTGGTTAAGTGTTGCCTTCTTGTGTCAACTTAACCCTACCACAAATCAAGTTATATTGGTTAAGTGTTGCCCTCTTGTTTTAACTTAACCTTACCACAAATCAAGTCATATCGGTTAAGTGTTGCCCTCTCGTTTTAACTTAACCTTACCACAAATCAAGTTATAATGGTTAAGTGTTTCTTATTACTTAACCCTACCCATTCATCATGCTATACTGGTTAAATGTTTCCTATCAACTTAGCCCTAGTCATTCATCTTGTTATACTGGTTAAGTGTTGCCCTCTTGTTTTAACTTAACCTTACCACAAATCAAGTCATATTGGTTAAGTGTTGCCCTCTCGTTTTAACTTAACCTTACCACAAATCAAGTCATATTGGTTAAGTGTTGCCCTCTCGTTTTAACTTAACCGTACCATTCCGGTCTTAGCTTTAATTCATTCATTAATGCACCAACCACTCACATTAGACAGGTATTGTTGCGGTTACTGGATGTGCTGGTCGGGTCCAGGCAGTTTTACACCGTCATTAAGTCTAACCTCGGGTTCTTTTGGGCTTGATGCACTAACCTCTCACATTAGATATATATTGTTACAGTTGCTGGATGTGGCGGGCGGTTCCGGTCAATCTTACACCGTAACTCAATCTAACCTCGGGTTAGGCATATTCGTCTTTTTTCTAAATTTACATATTTACCTTTTATGTTTATATGAAAATTATTGTCATTCAAGTCATGCCCAATTCCTCTCTAAATCATATTCATATTTTTAGACATGTAGATTATGCCAAATTTATGCCACTAATCATTCATATATTTATGGGCCAAATTATGCCATTAATATGAATTCAAGGTTTTCCCAACGTTACCCCCGTCATATGTTCGCACAATTCACATAGAATGTTAAGCTCGTAGCTTAGCCTAACTTATATACAAAAGGGGAAAGAAGGGAGCATGTACCATTCACACGACATAAAATAATAAGGAACTAACTAATCATGTGTCAAAAGCGTGGTATAATATAATGAACTTGCATTTTTGGATCCAACTAACATGAGTCTTTAAGCATATGAGATTACCCAAATCCAACTAGGCATGTAAATGTAAACTTTTGTTTTGGGTCAAATGAACATAAACCTCAAGCATGTAGAATTGCACAAGTTCAACTAGACATGTGAATGTAAACTTTAATTTGGTTCCAATAATCATGAATCTTAAACATATGGAATTACACAGGTTTAACAAGGCATGTGAATATGATCTTTTATCTTGGATCCAACAAACATGAATCTTAAGCATATGGTTTTACACAAGTTTAACAAGGTATGTAAATATGAGCTTTAATTTTGGATCCACTTTTCATAGATCTAAATGTGAATCTAAACATAATACATGTCTTAGCCTAACAACTTGCATGATTCAATAAACATAGATCTAAATGTAGATCTAAACATAATACATGTCTTAGCCTAATAACTTGCATGATTTAATAAACATAGATCTAAACAACTTGCCTGATTCAATAAACATAGATCTAAACGACTTGCATGATTCAATAAACAAAGATCTAAATGTAGATCTAAACAACTTGCATGATTCAATAAACATAGATCTAAATGTAGATATAAACAACTTGCATGATTTAATAAACATAGATCTAAATGTAGATCTAAACAACTTGCATGTTACATAACATGAAAAAGTCACCAAATTTACATAATATACGATTGGTTTAACATCAACATAATAACCACAATAATCTCACAAGCATATACGATAGAATCATTACAAGAATAGGCATAAATCAGCACCGTCATTATCTTACAACTAGGAATTATTCTAGTTTTCATTTTATTACAAATCACAACTTTTAATCGTTCACATCTAAATAATAACAGGACTTACAAAGAAAAGAAAGTCTTGTTTTTCTAGGATCTGTTTTCTGAATTTGAAAAGCAATCCCTTGAAGAAGACTATCAATTTCTCTAAGTAAGTTTTGATTCGTAGCTTTAATTTTGCTTTCCAGTTGAAGAAGGAATGGTGGCTAAACTAGAACGATCATGGACGGTATGGTAGCTCCTTGGAATGAATTTGTGTGATTTAGGGTTTGAGGATTATGGTTGCTTTTATAGAAGTTAAATCTTATGTGAGCCGTTAGATCGTTTTAGGAGCAATCAGAGCCATCCAACTAAAGCAGTGTGTCACTCAGCCAATCATGGCATGACACATAAGCCCTAACACCTCAGAATTTGTCACAAAGCCAATCAGAGTTGGCCATGTAAAAAAAGACAATCCTTGACCAACAAAAAATGATCCACGTGCGCCATGCGTACACGTCATATATATATATATATATATATATATATATATATATATATATATATATATATATATGTGTGTGTGTGTGTGTGTGTGTGTGTGTATTTTCTATATTTTTTTTCTTTTTATCTATCTTCCCAATCAACCAATTTCACACTAAACCACTTTTTGAACTGCGTTCACACTAAGCCACTTTTTAGCCATTCCCCTAAAACAAAAATATGGTGCTAGCGGGGATCGAACTCTGTACCTCTTGTATGCAAGTCACATGTTCTAACCAAATGAGCTACTTAAGTCTTTTGCTTACAAACCTTAAAACAATGCTAAACATTATTCTTTTCTCATTCTTCTTTTTCATGTTTTGTTGCAATATTTAATTTAAAGATATCTTCTTCATACGGAGTCCGATTTATGCAAACTCGGACTCTATCTCAAGCAGAATTCCGAGATGAACGCAATGGCGCAACCCATTTCACCTATTTCTTCTTTTTCAAATTAATTATTCTTTAATTTGTTATTTTAATATTCTCAGAAAATACGTGGTGTTACATGCTCCCCTCCTTAAAGGATTTCATCCCCGAAATCTTCAAGTTAAGAAGAACGTATATCCTACCATCCGATCATCAATCTACTCAACCATCAAACATAGGCATCCATTGTCCTTAAAAAGATTTCTATTGCCTTCATGATAATATGGATAGTGTGTGTACATGTCCTTATGTAATGCAAAACCAGCGGTCTACTGAGTCATTGACCTCCTTAATGCGAATCATGAGAGTGTCATGCGTCCAATATGTATGCAAATATCCCTAATCATGTAAATACTATATGTGTGCATATTCACTCATCCATATGCAACATCCATATGATAACACATCAATTTTCAATCCATATACAAATACATTCATATGCATATGCAATCTGAAAGTGACTGAGCCGATCTAGTGCCTAATGTATGTGTATATGCACCCCAAGCATCCACTAGCAACCACTTGCATCCACCAAACATAACATGTCTCAAACACATGTTTACATCCATTGGCTTCTACCTAAGGATCGAGGATAGGTCCTAAAGGATATACTTAAAAGATAAAGACTAGCATGCAAATAAATATTACAGAAAAAGTGGAATCAAGGATATACCCTCAAAAAGGGTATGATGCGCATATCTAGTCTTCAGTCTTCTAAATCCCATCTTCTTGAGATTTAATCCACTGTACCTTATCTAATTTAACTTCACGATTGCGAAGCTTCTTGACCTCCATTCCAAAACCCACTAGTAAAGATAGGACCTCGATCACTTACTATGCTAAAGGGTATCCAATGTTGTCGAACTATCTTTCCAAGATAAACAGATGTTAACCGTGATACCAAGTGTATATACTAAGATGATTAGAGGTCTCTCTTCTGCTTAGCTTTTCCATCATGTCACAAATCTAACGGTCGATATCTCTCACGCAAACCATCCTAGTTGAATTTGACATCCCTCAAGTACAAGCCCCAAAGGCCTAAACCAATATCAGACAAGCATCCAAGGAATACCTCCTCCGAATTTGGACGATTCATGTGAGATGATACTAGCAAAACAACCAAACAATTGAGCACTTAACTGACTCTGGCTATCCTCGCCAGTCTTGCTCCAAAACTATTGTTGATCGCATAACTTGCTTTGCATTGTCAACTAGATATATGCGGAAGTCTGTCTCGAGTTTTAAGGGGAAAACCCCTAACCTAAATCAAAATCATCTACGTACTCATGGACTACTCCAACGGATCGAAAATCGTCGATAAATACATAAAGTAATTCTAGGTAGCTAAGACAAACTGATCAGTTGGGATCACACGAAATTTCGCGGGTATTCCCGAGGCAAGTCGAAAGTTTAGCTACCCTCCTTTCACAATTACTAACTAACCAATCCATGCCTAGAATCAACCCATAGGCCATGAAACCAAAAACATAAGTATTACACTTAGACTCAATACTTAATATAGCTACTCTCAAATTTTTACAAACCAAAGATAAATGAGCTGAACCACAAATTGGATTTGAGACAATAATGGGATCTTCTACTATACAAGTACTAAGGTGCAGAGAATCAACTATGGAAGCAGATATAAACGAATGTGAAGCGCTAAAATCAAAAAGAGTACTAACAGGATGATTAAAAAGGAAAACTAAACTCTTTCAATCGAAGCTTTAATACCTCTCTCTCTGGGGTATGCTGGCGGTGAGAGCATGCACACGCCCTCTAGAAAATCCTGTCCTTAGTTCTTGCCCTTGTCCTTAATAATGACACTTCCTCTTGTTTTAGGTTTTACTATTCTTTCCTTTTTACCTCCTTTGTGAACCAAGTCCATATCCATGAGTTCCTCATCCTTAGGTTGTGCACCTTAGCAAAACTCCCTTAGTCTCATATTTACTATCCTTGTGTAACACGTTGACAAATCTCTTGAAAGCTACATCCATTGCACACAAAAATCCTACAAAGCTTGAAAAAAATTAGCCGTAGGTGAAACTACTACGGCTATAGATGGAAGTTGGGCACTTATTTGCCCTTTAACAAGTATCGTAGTCTCATCGACCCTACAGAACCGTGCCGCGATGAGGTTACCTCCCAGAAAGCTAGGAGCCTCGGAGACTCAGAAAAGAAGGAAACAAGGATTCATACAGAGGATCAAAAGATAGTGCCTATGACTTTGGGGAATATGCCTTTAAAACAAAACTTTTCTTTTGAAAATGCTTCTTTTAAAATCATTTGAAAATAATTTTTCAAATCTTTTATCTGATCCGGTAACCTTCAGCTCTGATACCAAGTGAAACACCCCACCTCCGTTAAGGTCACTCACAAAGGGAATGCCTTAACTTCGGTGGAGTATTTTAGGTAAAAGTTGAAGATAAATTACAGGATAGACAAATAAATAGCGGAAAAACTAAATTTATTTCATAAGTACGTGATTCAGTTAAAACATTACAACAATTGTCTCAAACCAACTTTCAAATTATTACAAACAAATTCTCTGTCTTGAATTAAAACATAAAGAAGCATTAAAACAACAGTAAGGCAGCATAAATCCCCAATAAGAGAGTATCCAAAGCCACAACCCAAGGAAAAAGATTCCAAGCAATACATCTACTCTCTTCAAGCTGGAAATGATCCAATCTAAGTTGAAGTATTCCGTCCCTGCAGACCTGGAAGGGGGGACAGAAGAAAAGAAAACGAAAGAAAATGGGTCAAACATGAGTCTGGTAAGTCTAGTGACTATTTAGCATGTAAACAAGAAAAGGGTTATGACAGTAATAACTGAATCTAGGTCAACACCCTAGAAATAAGATAATAAGGCTGAATATGCTATCACACTCATTTCACTTCTCTGCACCAACTAACTAGTGTCCCAACTAGTAATCTATATAAAATGATCATATTGTAATGTGATCCCAATCCCCGCAATTGTGATAGCCTTCAAGTGTACATCTATCGTGAGGATTCCACCTCAATCTGCCTAATTGCAACGAACATGTTAGATGTACCCTTACTACTATATCGATCGGCTCCCTACCTGTATTAATTTCTCTTGTGTTTGTGTCAATCGGCCCTCTCTTGCGTGTAGATACCCTGTGCTGGTCCCACCATAAGGTGTATCAATCCTTATGATAGCAACCCGACACGATTCAAGATGCACAGTGTATAACTACTAGTACCCAGTGCCTGCTTTTTCCCACTCCGAAGTACGTGCACGCCCGTAAACCGTCGAAACATACACTTACGTACCCCCTTCCGCTGTTTTGGCCGCTTATAATCAGCCCAGTAATCGTGCCCCACCCTGCCTAGTTCAAGGTACCATTATACATCTATGTGGGTTACTGCTGAAATGGGTCCCTATTACTAGGGTTTCCTACTGGTTAAGTTTGTGGGCCTATATTTACTAATATTACCCACCAACCCAATATGTACTTAACCCTCCCTCTGATTCAAGCATGTTTATTTAATGGTTAAGTTTGTGGGCCTATATTTACTTATATTACCCACCCAGCTTGATATGTACTTAACCCTCCCGCACATTATGCCATATTGGTTAAGTGTCGTCCATTGATGTTAACTTAACCCACCCATTCATCATGTCATGTTGGTTAAGTGTTTCTTATTAACTTAACCCTCTTCACTTATCATGTTGGATTGGTTAAGTGTTTCCTATTAACTTAACCCCGTTTATCCATCGAGTTATATTGGTCAAGTATTTCTTGTTAACTTAACCCCACATGTTCATCATGTTGTATTGGTTAAGTGTCATCAATCAATTCAAGTTACTTAACCCACCTACTTGCCATGTTACTTTGGTTAAGTGTTGCCTTCTTGTGTCAACTTAACCCTACCATAAATCAAGTTATATTGGTTAATTGTTGCCCTCTTGTTTTAACTTAACCTTACCACAAATCAAGTCATATTGGTTAAGCGTTTCCCTCTCGTTTTAACTTAACCTTACCATAAATCAAGTTATAATGGTTAAGTGTTTCTTATTACTTAACCCTACCCATTCATCATGCTATACTGGTTAAGTGTTTCCTATTAACTTAACCCTAGTCATTCATCTTGTTATATTGGTTAAGTGTTGCCCTCTTGTTTTAACTTAACCTTACCACAAATCAAGTCATATTGGTTAAGTGTTGCCCTCTCGTTTTAACTTAACCTTACCACAAATCAAGTCATATTGGTAAAGTGTTGCCCTCTCGTTTTAACTTAACATTACCATTCCTGTCTTAGCTTTAATTCATTAATTAAAGCGTCAGCCACTCACATTAGACAGGTATTGTTGTGGTTACTGGATGTGCCGGTCGGGTCCGGACACTTTTACACCGCAACTCAGTCTAATCTCGGGGCTCTTTTGGGCTTGATGCACTAAACTCTCACATTAGATATATATTGTTACGGTTGCTGGATGTGCCGGGCGGTTCGGGGCAGTCTTACACCGTAACTCAATCTAACCTCGGGTTAGGCGTATTTGTCTTTTTTCTAAATTTACATATTTACCTTTTGTGTTTATATATAAATTATTGTCATTCAAGTCATGCCCAATTCCTCTCTAAATCATATTCATAATTTTAGGTATGTAGATTATGCCAATTTTATTCCACTAATCATTCATATATTTATGGGCCAAATTATGCCATTAATATGAATTTAAGGTTTTCCCAACGTTACTCCTGTCATACGTTTGCACAATTCACATAGAATGTTAAGCTCGTAGCTTAGCCTAACTTATATACAAAAGGGGAAAGAAGGGAGCATGTACCATTCACACAACATAAAATAATAAGGAACTAACTAAACATGTGTCATGTAAACATGGCATAATATAATGAACTTGCATTTTTGGATCCAACTAACATGAGTCTTTAAGCATATGAGATTACCCAAATCCAACTAGGCATGTAAATGTAAACTTTTATTTTGGGTCTAATGAACATAAACCTTAAGCATGTAGAATTACACAAGTTCAACTAGACATGTGAATGTAAACTTTAATTTGGATCCAATAATCATGAATCTTAAACATATGGAATTACACAGGTTAACAAGGCATGTGAATATGAACTTTATCTTGGATCCAACGAACATGAATCTTAAGCATATGGTTTTACACAAGTTTAACAAGGCATGTAAATATGAGCTTTAATTTTGGATCCACTTTTCATATATCTAAATGGGAATCTAAACATAATACATATCTTAGCCTAACAACTTGCATGATTCAATAAACATAGATCTAAATGTAGATCTAAACATAATACATGTCTTAGCCTAATAACTTGCATGATTTAATAAACATAAATCTAAATGTAGATCAAAACAACTTGCATGATTCATTAAATATAGATCTAAATGTAGATCTAAACAACTTGCATGATTCAATAAACATAGATCTAAATGTAGATCTAAACATCTTGCATGATTCAATAAACGTAGATCTAAATGTAGATCTAAACAACTTGCATGATTTAATAAACATAGATCTAAATGTAGATCTAAACAACTTGCATGTTACATAACATGAAAAAGTCACCAAATTTACGTAATATACGATTGGTTTAACATCAACATAATAACCACAATAATCTCACAAGCATATACGATAGAATCGTTACAAGAATAGGCATAAATCAGCATCGTCATTATCTTACAACTAGGAATTATTCTAGTTTTCATTTTATTACAAATCACAACTTTTAATCGTTCACATCTAAATAATAACAGGACTTACAAAGAAAAGAAAGTCTTGTTTTTCTGGGATCTGTTTTATGAATTTGAAAAGCAATCCCTTGAAGAAGACTATCAGTTTCTCTAAGTAAGTTTTGATTCGTAGCTTTAATCTTGCTTTCAAGTTGAAGAATGAATGGTGGATAAACTAGAACGATCATGGACGGCATGGTGGCTCTTTGGAATGAATTTGCATGATTTAGGGATTGAGGATTATGGTTGCTTTTACAGAAGTTAAATCTTATGTGAGCCGTTAGATCGTTTTAGGAGCAATCAGAGCCATCCAACTAAAGCAATGTGTCACTCAGACAATCATAGCATTACATATAAGCCCTAACACCTCAGAATTTGTCACAAAGCCAATCAGAGTAGGCCATGTAAAAAAAGACAATCCTTGACCAACAAAAAATGCGCCACGTGCGCCACATGATGCGTACACGTCATATATATATACATATATATTTTTTCTATATTTTTTTCTTTTTATCTATCTTCCCAATTAACCATTTTCACACTAAACCACTTTTTGAACTACGTTCACACTAAGCCAGTTTTTAGCCACTCCCCTAAAACAAAAATATGGCGCTAGCGAGGATCGAACTCTGCACCTCTTGTATGCAAGTCACATGTTCTAACCAAATGAGCTACTAAGTATTTTGCTTACAAACATTAGAACAATGCTAAACATTATTCTTTTCTCATTCTTCTTTTTCATGTTTTGCTGCATTATTTAATTTAAAGATATCTTCTTCATACGGAGTCCGATTTATGCAAACTTGGACTCTATCTCAAAGCAGAATTCCGAGATGAACGTAAAGGCGCAACCCGTTTCACCTATTTCTTCTTTTTCAAATTAATTATTCGTTAATTTGTTATTTTAATATTCTCAGAAAATACGGGGTGTTACAAGTGGTGTCGGGGTTTTGCAAGCCCTGACATTTTTATATTTTTACCTATGTGGTTGTTGGAATGCGAGGTGCCTCGGTTATATCGGTCTCTACAGAGCCGATGGATAGGTCCAATAGGACAGGGAAACGTGTGTTCAGAAATACTAATGCACTAGCGTAAGTGTGTACCGGCCTTGGAGGATACAGGGGTTGCCCAGAGTGTGTAGTCCCGAGACATTTGCTAGAGTGTCTCGAAGCGGAAAGGGGTGCATCCCTTGCCTCGACTCATGACGGAAATCCAATTTCCAATACGTGACATTTCGGTTTTGATTGTAGAGCCTAGTATTGGCGACATGATAGATGGTATCCATGCCGCCTATGATTGATACATTTATATTTGAAGTTTTTTTCATACACTTTACATTATAATAGTATCAAAATTATTTGTTTAAAACATACCAAGCATGTTTGGCTATTATAAGGTAAAACTCTATCCTTCGGCTTGAGTTGCATTGTGTAATTGGACCTAAGTCTTATAATAGCTTCATTTTTCCAAAAAGCATTGCACTGTTTATTTTAGGCGCTGGTATTCTCGGGAGGAAACCCATTCCATGTTATACGTCGTGGTCCCTTGATTTGCCAAATTTTAAAGTAAAGTTTTAAATAACCGTTTTAGTTCTCACACCAGTCACATGGCTGACCTAGAGTTTATTGTTTTAACCTAAACTTTGGGTGCCCCTATTTCTCTTTCAGTTGAATTTTTTTATTATTTTCCGTTGCGTTGTAATTTGTAAATCTCTGTCATTTATCAAATGTATATTATTAGTTCATGCTTTGTATATTCTTGTACTCTGATGTAAAATGTTGTAATAGCAATGAAATGTTCTTCTGTTTGTATTCTGATTTGTCGTGTTCTCAGACAATCCATCCTTTCTCTTCTCTTTGGAGACCGGGGAAGTTCTGGTCGTCGCAGTTTGGTATCAGAGTTTTGGTTTACAGAGCTCGAGAACAAGACAATTAGAAACAAACGAAATAATTTATTAGAGATTGGATTAGCAATATCCAATAAGATTGACTCGTTAGAGATGGGATTAGTAGTATCCTAGAATGAGTCGAAAGAGTGTTATTTTCAAAATAAAAGTGAAAACAAATATTGTTTTGAAAATTTAAATTTTATAATACGTATTTGATTATTTATTTTATATATTGAATTTGGACAATCGAGTATATAAAGATTTTGCATATAAGCCTTGCAAACGTATATTTGAAGTTTTAATATACTGGATGGTTATAGAATCACACTCTAGTCGCTTGGAGATGATTCTGATAATGACCATGGCATCATCAGAGTTTATATTCGAGCTTCGAAAATGGGATATCTATATATTTCCAATTGACTGGTGTGAGAACCAAAATTAGATAGGGTTTATTGTTGTGATTTGTCATCAAAAATGGATTTTTAGTATATATATTAAAGGTACGTGTTTGAAACGATAATTAGCTAATTGATTGTTGATTGTGTTGTTTGATTATTCGTTTGACTAATAGAATTGTTGAAACCAATTTGTGAATGAAAGTTAATTTAGCCAAATTGAACAAAAATATTGAACTGAATTGAATTGTTTGAAATTGCATGCATATACCTGTATATACATTGAACAGGTCATAACAAGGACGCTAGAGAAGAGGAATAAAATTGTATGCCTGACAAATCGATACATGTTTACTAATTTATTGGGTTTGGATGATTTTATGAGCCGATTGGCTAACCACTTGGCGTTTTCTTTTTCTTTTTGAGATGAGAGGGCATGTGTGGCAGTTTGGGGATTTTCTCGATGCTCCCCGTATAAAGGAGGTTATGGCAAAATTTTTCGAAAATTTAGGGTGTTATCCAAATTTTTGAAAAATTAGAAATTCTTAGAAACTGAAAAGTTAAAGAATGATAGCAAGAATGAAAGTTGAGTTGGTAAGTTAAACAACCTTCAGCTCCGTTCCTTTTCGAGGACGAAAAGATTTTAAGTGGGGGAGATTGTAACAACCCGAAAAATCAAAACCAATATAAAATTTTTATTTTGGCAATTTTAATGAATTTTGGATATTTAAAATGATTTATTTTAAATAATAACGACTAGAAATTTATTTTGAATAGAATTAGAACGTATATATTTATTTAAATCGAAATTAGAATATAAATATTTATTTTAATTATAAAAGGAATTGGAAATGGCGCGGTAGTTTGAAAATTCAATTTCAAATCTCAAATAAATGTACAGGATTCAAAATAAACCGGATTTTAGTGAAACCAGAAATACTTGAATCTGTTCGAAAATATCTTTCCAATGAATCTGAAAAATCCAAATTTCATAGCGGGAATAAAAATTTATGCCCAGTTGAAAATTCAGAATAGTCGCTATGGAAATATAGCCCTTAAAAATAGCGATTTTGCAAACGACCTCTATTTTCAACGAGACCACTTTTGTTGGATCCGGAATGTCAAATTATTGCTAGATTCCAGTTTTCATAGTTTTTGGAATTAATATGTGAGCATGGCGAATTTAAACGCGTTTGGTAATTTGAATTTGAATTTAATCGACTGGAAAATGACCGTTTTTAAGACGGTCTCCAAATTCGACGAAATTAGTTTTCTTGGGACCATATCGCCAAAACATTGCTAGATTTATTTTTTAGGATTTTTTGGAGTCCGTATGTGGACCGGTAAATTAAAATGTGCATTTGAATTTAAAATATAATGATATATATATTTTAAACTTAGCGGAAACTGATCGTAACAGCCAAACTGGGTTACGAAACATATCCCATTGTGTTCGGAATGGGGTAATGTGCTATGGACGACAATCGGTGGGTTCGATTTGGGGTTCAAAAGAAAGGGGTACTTTTTATGGAAAAATAAATAAATAAATAGATTAAATAAGAAAAGTCAAATCCCCTTTTTATACTTCCCTCCCCCATTTTTCTCCGTCAAATCGTTCAAAGAAGAAATTAAAAAAAAAAGGACCCGCCACCTCCACGCCATCGCGTCCCCCCCCCCTCAGGCGGCGCCGCCCACCGCTGTGGCCCCCCAAATCACCGGAGCTTCTCCTCAGGCCTCCATTACCCATCGGCGAGCCCCCTTTGCATCGTACGAAACCCCCAGCCCCCCTCCCCCCCATAAACCCTAGCTCCACCAAATCGAACCGCCGCCGCCCCTAGCTTCCGCCAACCACCAGCGGCCACCAAAGATCGTGAGCACCTCCTCCCCCTTCATCAGCACCCTCCTCCTCTCTACCCCCTTCTAAATTGTACCACAGCCCCCTACTCCATTTCAAACCATAGAAAACCCCTCCAACCCTCCACCTAAATCCGGCGCGAAACTTCCTCCCCCACCCTCTTAAAAAAAGCGCTGTAAGTTCTTTATTTATTTATTTTAGTTTCATTTATTTAATAAAAATCAGATTTTTATGTATATTATAGCTTAGGAAAAATCATATTTTTATGTATATTCTAGCTTAGTAAAAATCAGATTTCTATGTATATTATAGCTTAGGAAAAATTGGATTTTTAATTAACAAAGGATTAGATTTTTAAATGTAAAAAGATTAGATTTTTAGTTAGGTAAAGATAGGATTTTTATTCATATAAAGACATGGTTTTTATTTTAATATAAAAATATGATTTTTATATAATAGAGAATATAAAAATATTATTTTTATATATGTAGCGAAATAAAAATACGATTTTTATATAAATAGATTTGAAATAAAAATATAATTTTTATCGTATGCATAGCGAATATAAAGGTTTGATCTTCATAATGAGGTAGCGATGTTAAAAACACGATTTTTAACATATACCGTGTGAAACAGATCTCGTTGGAAACACGGCGAAGATTTTCCACATACGAAGAGTCACGGCATTTGGTTTAGCTCCTAGGTGAGAACTTCTCACTTTAATTTATTTTCTAGTTAGAAATATATATTAGGATGCAGACGGTGCTTAGCAGCACTCGACGCCCGTCATCCACAAACCATGGACGACTTGTTTGATTTGATTGTGTTGTGAAAATTGATTGTGATGTGGAATGGAATAAATAAGATATTCATGTGTGGAAATAAAATATTTTATCATTAAAAATATAAATTTTAACGTGTATATGAATAAAATAAATATTCATTTACAATTCGAACGATTTGTTTATGTACACCCATTTGACTGATATTGATTAGGACGATAAATTTTATACATCCGCCAACTACATAAATAATAATCAGTATTTGTTGTTTGAAAACCCCACACGGGTATTGGGATGATATTGGACATACACTAATCCCAATATTTGGTATTATGTCAATCGATTGGTTGACAGGCTGTTGTAAGCGTTAATTATTTATATTTAATGCTTTTGCAGTTGTGTAATGCACTCTGGATGATGGTTGACTATGTTTGATTATCGTTGTGTACATGTGTGTATGAAATCCATATAAAAAAATTATATGGTAACTGACTGTGTCTGATTCCAATTCACAAGGAATGAATATTTTTAAATTAACAAATATTTTAAAATGACGAGTAATGAATATTTTAAAATAACTAATATTTTAAAATAATATTCAGTAAAAGATCAAAATCTGAATTTGATGTCCGATTTGGGATGGACATGAATATATTTAAATATATAAAGCCGTGTTGATTAGATTAACGCCATTTTCATGTGAACGATATTTATATCAATTTTATTCATTTTTATAATGAATATCGAAAAGGAAATGATTTCAAAATCTAATGTTTTGAAAATATTATCATTTATATATTAATGATATGGAATATTCAATTTTGATTTAAAATTGAAAATGAAGTTAGAATCCTTTTAAAACGATTTATAAAATACGCTTTAAAAGGAAAGTGATGAAATATATATAATATATATAATATATATATTTAATGGCTTGAATAGAATGCGCCGCGTTGCGGTAGTTCGCGAATTTCGACCACTGACTTCGTATGGACATTACAGGAGATCTGACCGTCAGATTCTCCTAAAACCAGAACCATTGGGTTCGTATCGAAAAGAGCTTTCCGACGAATATAAGGGATTTGAAAATTTAACAGTTGGATTTGGAATTATTTCCAAATCAAATTTGGAAAAGGTCGCTGTAAATGCAGTTCGATGACCGTTTATGGAAATCGACTGTACGGGCCTTGATAAAATTATTGAAAATATTAATAATTTGTGTAAAATCATAATAAATGATTAGGAAAGAATTAGGATGAAAATTTCCATATTTGAAAAGTTAAAAATATATATTTATCGAAATGAACTAGTTATGAACTAGATTTGAAATCCAACAATTTTTAAATAAATAAATTGGCTTTGTGAATGGTTTTAATATAACCAGAAATTTCCAATATAAGAATTGGAATGGATTTAAATCAAAAGTACCTTCGTAATATTTCGATACTGGATTTCGTGATTATATGGATATTGTGGAGGAATTTGGAAGGTATATATATCGTTATTCCAATATGATATTTGTTTGTTTCAGAATTTGATATTGAATATAAGCCAATATATTTTCTATTCAGAGCCTTGTACTTAATATCAAATGGTATTTTGGGTTTGTCATGAGCGGTGTCTTCATTAACACTGTTCTTAAACCTAGTTGAGAAAAGATTAAATCATTTTATTAAGATTTAATGAAGTTTACCAATTAATTGATATTTAATTGGAATTGAATTGAATTGAATTTTGGGTTTTTCGTGAATGGTATATTTAAAAATGCTATTCTTAAACCCAATGGAGTTAAGAAAATTAGAAACTAACTGGAGATTAACTAAGTTGAACGGTTTCCTGGGTATTGATCTGATGTTGGTTTCGGCCTACGGGATTAATACTTAGGGAATTGTTCTCTTACTAATTTACGGTTAGAGACGGATGGAATGGTGTCTTCAGTAATACTGTTCTTAAACCCCGTATGAAGAGAATAAATCTCTTAATTAAGATTATTAGTGTTTCCAGTTAATTAACATTTAATTGGAATAAAACGGAATGTGAATTGGGTTTATCGTGAACTGTGTTTTAAATGACATTAGTTCTTTAACCCAGTTAAAGACAGGATTACATGTCTAACATTGTATTTTGAACTGTATGGTCGATCATTGCTAAATATATACTTGTTTGGTGGCGGAGAATTTATTCTCTTGCTTAACACCCTTCTTTGAGACGTACGAGCTTAGAGGTTATATATAGGCAGAAATCAATAGTACGGTGTAGATTGTCGATGTGGCGTGTTTGTGTTTCCAAAGTTAAATAATCATTAACATTGATTTTTGGAAAGATTAAAACTATGTGGAGTTTTAATGAATCTTTAGTTAGATTGAAATTTGAATTGATAATTTAAATTATCAAACTTGGGAAATGATCGAGAATGGAGTATCACCAGTTTTGCTCCTAGCGGTAGCTAAATCTTTAATTAGATTTGAACGTGAATTGGTAATTAATATTTACCGATAACACCGTGGTGTTAGATATGGAGTGTAATCAGTTTTATTCCATGGGATGATTAGGTTGTCATTGAGAAATAAAATAAATGATTACTTCGGTAAGGTGCGCTAACCCCAACTAGTTTGGATAAACCTTAATATGGTTTGAATTGATATCCAAAGGAAGATTAAAGAATAAATTTAAAGAATTTATCTTTTATAAAATTAATGGGGACCTTTCCCAAAGGATATGAATAAAAGAATATTCAGAATTGGAATGAGGCGTATGTTGTGTTTTTATAACACTTGTTTATTATATACGCGAGTTATTCAGAAAGGCCGGGTTTATACCCATTCTGAATAACTAATTCGACGATAAGTCGACGATGAAGATGGTGATTGAAGACCAGAGATCTTCACGTCGTTTGGATGATTACTGATGTTTTGATTGGGCTGTACACCCAAGACGAGGTAATAAGTGGTGATCGTCCAGACGTACTTGGAGATCGACCGGATATGCCAGGTCCTCTCTCCTGTATTGGACATATGTGACGAGGAATAAGGTGTCTACGGTTTCGTTCAGACCCAGAACGAACTTGTAAATGGATGTGTGTCTGACATTGGATTTTATTCTGTGTTGATTGATTTCTATTAAATATATATCTGTTTGGTGGCGGAAAATTTATTTTCTTGCTTAACGCCGTTCTTTGAGACGTATGAGCTCAGAGGTTATATATCGATAGATATCAGTCGCATGGCATGAATTGCCTGAGTGGCAATCGATCAATGCTTCTGTTGAAATGCAGAGTCTTGTGGTTGATGATCAAAGCATAGCTTTAATATAGCGCTGCTTTGTGTATAGCGTTAATTCGCGGGTCTCACACCTCGGTATGAGTCAAAAAGGGGATAAGGGATCCAAGGAGAACATGACTTTTCTTTTGTAGCTATGGGTGGTGTCGGGGTTTTGCAAGCCCTAACATTTTAATATTTTTACCTATGTGGTTGTTAGAATGCGAGGCGCCTCGGTTATATCGGTCTCTACGGAGCCGATGGATAGGTCCGATAGGACTGGTAAACTTGTGTTCAGGAATATTAATCCACTAACGTAAGTGTGGACCGGCCTTGGAGGATCCAGGGGTTGCCCAGAGTGTGCAGTCCCGAGACATTTGCTAGAGTGTCTTGAAGCGGAAAGGAGTACATTCCTTGCCTCGACTCATGAGGGAAATCCAATTTCCAATTCATGACATTTCGGTTTTTGATTGTAGAGCCTAGTATTGGCGACATGATAGATGGTACCCATGCCGCCTATGATTGATACATTTATATTTGAAGTTGTTTTTCATATACTTACACTATAATAGTATCAAAATGATTCGTTTTAAATGTACCAAGCATGTTTGGCTATTATAAGGTAAAACTCTATCCTCCGGCTTGCGTTGCATTGTGTGATGGGACGTGAGTCTTATAATAGCTTCATTTTCCAAAAAGCATTGTGTTGTTTGTTTGATGCACTGGTATTCTCGGGTGGAAACCCATTCCGTGTTATACGTCGTGTTCCCTTGATTTACCAAATTTTAAAGTAAAGTTTTAAATAACTATTTTAGTTCTCACACCAGTCACATGACTGACCTGGAGTTTATTGTTTTAATCTAAACTTTGGGTGCCCCTATTTTCCATAGGGGCAGCTAGTAGTTTTTGTTTTGCAGATTTATATTCACAGGATCCTGGTTTACAGCTGGAATGATATTCGGAAAGCTTTGTATCCGTTTTTCTCTTTCAGTTGAATATTTTTATTATTTTCCGCTGCATTGTAATTTGTAAATCTCTGTCATTTATCGAATGTATATTATTTGTTCATACTCTATATATTCTTGCACTCTGATGTAAAATGTTGTAATAGTAATGAAATGTTCTTCTGTTTGTGTTCTGATTTGTCGTGTTCTCAGACAATCCGTCCTTTCTCTTCTCTTTGGAGACCGGGGAAGTTCGGGTCGTCACAGATCGTTAAACCGACTTAAATCGAACAAAAAAGGCGGATACGCTAACTTCGGGCGCACAACACATCAGAACAAACAATAGAAGACTTTTATAAACATCATAATAATGTTACATCAGAGTACAAAATATCAGAGTCTCGAAAATAATACAACGGAAAATAAATTTACAATAAATGTAATACAATGCTGTAGAAACAAATAAACTAACACAGCAGGAGACTATCAATGCTCTGGACACAGCTTTAAGCATCGATCCAGAATCCTGCTAAATGGAATAATCTACAAAACCAAAACTACTAGCTGCCTGTGTGGAAAATATGGGCACCCAGAGTTTAGGTTAAAACAATAAACTCCGAGTCAGTCATAGGACTGGTGTGAGAACTAAAACAGTTATTAAAACTTTACTTTAAAATAAGATAAATCAAGGGACCACACCGTATAACACGGAATGGGTTTACCCCCATGAATACCAATGCATAAACAACAACTAATAATAGTCATATGGATCTACAGTGCATCACACAACATGCAATTTTCCAATTTACCCATTTAGGCTTAAACCCCAAATTTAGATTTTTTGAAATCCAATTCACTTTATAGAAAATTTTCCTTTGGACTTTATTCCCGAATTCTTATTTCAAATCATTTGAAATACATATCTAGATTTTATATCAAAGTAGATTTCACTTCGGGATCTCAAACCAAAATCTTTGGAAATATGAATTCCAAAATATCACAATGCATATAAACAAGTACGCAACCAAATATCCGGCACGACCCCCAGACAAGGCTATACGCGCCTCTCCAACTCGATATATATATATACACACACCTCCCACTATGGAGCAGGCTACACTAACGATGCACCTCCCATACCCTAGGCGAAAATACACTGCCCTCACAATTTTAGTCATCTAGGGTTACCCGAATCTTTGGCCACATACCAAATCATTTCACATCCCGAAGTAGGGAAAATCATTTCACAACATAATAATCACAAGTACTTTCAGTACTTTACATTAGCAATTCGCACATATGATCAATCACTGTTAATCATAAAACCTTTGAGCTTGTACGTCTCAAAGAAGGGTGTTAAGCAAGAGAATAAATTCTCTGCCACCAAACAGATATATCATCAATAGCAACTAGTCGTTTATGTGTTGAACTACAATGTTAAACTCATAATACATTTCAAAATAATTGGATTTAGGCCTTAAAATCCTTTATGTTTCATAAAACATTTTTATAAAACATTCCATGTCCAAAATCGAGAAGACATCTCTTTTCATTTAGGAAAATATCATTTCAAAATCATTCATTAAATTTTAAATGACCTCAACAACATCGCTAAACATCTCATAGTCAAAACATGATGTGTTTCACAAGATGTTAGCATACAAATATTTCTTTGCAACCCAATGCTGAATGTAAAAGCATATTTTTCTCATAAACTGGTCGAGCATAATCCAAACAATCAATCAATCCCAATCAATATCAATAACCAAGTGTATTTGGTTTATATCACATTTCATGTTTTGGTACATTTAATTACCATCTATTCATTCAAATCTAATTAAAGATAAATCCAAATTCATCTTCCATAAAAATGGAATCTTTATGGAAATCTGATCAGCTCGATATAAATTTTCGTATCAAATCAATACTATAAATGGAATAACAACAAAGCCTTTTAAATTCCATATATAGTAATGATCTTCCTTCACAGAATCTCATCTCAATTATTACCAAATCGAATTCCATTCAATTCCAATTTAACATGTTAAATTGGAAAACGTTACTTTGGAAAATTCCATTAATCTAAATTAAAAGATCATAAATCCCAAATCTTACCTTCACTGTTAATCGGGTTAAAGAACTCATGTTGTTTAAAACATTGTTCACGATAACCCCCGAAATCCAATTTGATATTAAATATAAGGCTCTGAATAGAAATAATACCGACTCATATTCAACAACAAATTCTGAAACTAATAGATATCGTACTGGGAATAACAATATCTATAAACTTCCAAATACCTCAACAATATCTGTATAATCACAGAATCTAATATCAAAATATTCCAAAGAATATTTCCATTTCAATTTATTCATTGGAAAATTCTGGTTATTTCAAAACACTTTTATAAATCCAATTTATTTATCCAAAAATCATTTGATTATTATTCTAGTTAATAACTAGTTAATTTCGATAAAAATATAATTTTACCTTTTTAAAACTGGAAATTTTCATCCAAAATCTTTCCAAATCATTAATTATGATTTTACATAAATTTTCCATATTTTCAATAATTTTATTAAGGCCCTTATAGTCGGTTTCCAATAACAGCCACTGAACTTCATCCATAGCGACTTTTTCTGAAATTGATTTGGATACATTTCCAAATCTAACCGTTAGATTTCGAATCCCTTATATTCATTGAAAAGCTATTTTCGATACAAACCCAATGATTCTGGTTTTAGGAGAATCCGACGGTCGGATCTCCCGTTACGTCAATTTGAAGTTAATGGTCGAAATTCGCGAACGGTCGCTGCGCGGCGCGGTCTATTCGAGCCATTTAATATATATAGTATATATATCATCGATTTCCATTTAAAATGTATTTTACAAATCGTTTATAAATTCGTTTTAAAAATGATTCCAACTTCCATTTCAATTTTAGATCAAAACTGAATATTCCATTGTATGACAATTTTATATATTCCATATATACGTTAAAAATTATATTTTTAACCAACCAATAATTATTCCATTACCTGACAATTTTATATAACGTATATATAAGTTAAAAATAATTTTTTTAACGAACAAACATTATTCCATATCATGACCATTTTATATATCGCACATACATGTTAAAAATTATATTTTTAACGAACAAACATTTATTCCATATCATGACCATTTTATATATCGCACATACATGTTAAAAATTATATTTTTAACAATCCAATAATTATGCTATAGCATGACGATTTTATATGTAAGGACCCAGAACTTCCCTGGTCTCCTAAGAGAAGAGGAAGAACGGATTGCCTTGAGGACAAGACGAATCAGAACACAAACAGAAGAACATTTCAATGCTTATTACAACAATTTCGTCAGAATACAAGAATATACAGAGTATGAATTACATATTACATATTTACTAAATATCAGAGATTTACAAATTACAATGTAGCGGAAAAATAATACAAAACACAACTGAAAAGAATATACGGATACAGAGCTTTCTGAATATCATTCCAGCTGTAAACCAGGATCCTGCGAATATAAATCTGCAAAACCAAAACTACTAGCTGCCCGTGTGAAAAATAGGGGCACCCATAGTTTAGGTTAAAACAATAAACTCCAGGTCAATCATGTGACTGGTGTGAGAACTAAAGTAGTTATTTAAAACTTTACTTTTAATCAGATATATCAAAGGACCATGCCGTATAACATGGAACGGGTTTCCTTCCAAGAATACCAGTGCATATAACAAAACAGCGCAATGCTTTTTGGAAAAATGAAGCTTTTGTAAGACCCAGGTCCCATCACATAATGCAACGCAAGCCGGAGGATAGGGTTTTCCCTTATAATAGCCAAACATGCTTGGTACGGTAAAACAAATCATTTGATACTATTATAAGTGCATAGTGTATAAAACAACTTCAAATATAAATGTATCATTCCTAGGTGGCATGGGTACCATTTATCATGTCGCCAATACTAGGCTCTACAATCAAAACCGCAATTATCACATGTTGGAAGTTGGATTTCCATTTGTGAACCAAGGCAAGGGATCGTCCTTACCACTTCGATATAATCTAGCCCATGTCTCAGGAACAGCCGCAACTGCACCTTGGATCGTCAAGGCCGGTCCACCCGATGTGGACTAAAATGCCTGAACACTACGTTTCCCCGCCCTATGGGCGTAAATAAGCCAAATGACTCCATCGGCCTCGGATCGACCGATATAACTGAGGCCCTCCTATCCATCATCCACATAAGTAAAATGCCAGGGCATTCAAAACGCTGACACCACTCCTAGCTAGAAGGAAACGTACTTCCTCCCTGAAGTCCTCTCCCGTTTCTGGTCCACACCGGGGTGTGAGGCTCGCGAATTAATGCTACACAAAGCTTCGTTGTATTAAAGCCGTGCTTTAATCATCAACCACAAGACTCTGGTTTTCAACAGAAGCCCCGATCATTTGCAACTCAGCATGCCACACAGGCAATTCACGCTATGCAACCGATGTATATCAATCACACAGAATGAAATTCGATGTCATACACACATCCATTTACAAGTTCGTTTCGGGCCAGAACGAAACCGGAGGCACCTTATTCCTCCCCAATATGTCCAATACAGGGGAGAGACCCTCGCATATCCATCAATCTCTAAGTACGTCTGGACGATCACCACTTATTACCTCGCCTTGGGTGTACAACCCTATCAAGACATCAGTAATCATCCAAATGATGTGAAGACCTCCGGTCTTCAACCACCGTCTTCATCGTCGACTTATCGTCGACTCGGTTATTCGAAATGGGTATAAACCCGATCTTTCCGAATAACTCGCGTATATAATAAACAAGTACTACAAAAACATAACATACGCCTCATTCCAATCCAGAATATTCCTTTATTCAAAATTTCTTATACTTTAGGAAAGGTTCCTATTGATTTTATCAAAGATAAATTCTTTAAATTTATTCTTTAATCTTCCTTTGGATATCATTTCAATCTAATTAAAGATGCATTAAAACTCCACTTGGTTTTAATCTTCCCAAAAATCAATATTAACAATTTTTTAACTTGGGAAACCATATCCTGTCTTTAACTGGGTTAAATAACCAATGTCATTTAAAACACGGTTCACGATAAACCCAAAATCACATTCTTTCCATCAGCCTTTAACCGTAAATTAGCAAGTGAACAATTCCTTATTTGTTAACCCCGAAGGACGAAACCAACATCAGATCAATACCCAGGAAACCATTCAACTTAACTAATCCCCAGTTAGTTTATGATTTTCTTAACTCTGTTGGGTCTAAGAACAGTATTATTAAAGATACCATTCACGACAACCCAAAATCACATTTCATTAACAATGGAATCTTCATGGAAAACAAATCGATATATAAAATCGATATAAACTTCCATATCCAACCGATAATATAAATGGAATAATGACAAGGCCTTTTAAATTCCATATATATTAACTGTCTTCCTCTACAGAAGCTTACTTCGATTAGTACCAAATAGAATTCCGTTCAATTCCAATTTAATATGTTAAATTGGAAAACTTTACTTTGGAAAATCTCCTTTAAATCTTAACAAAAGATTTATAAATTCCAAATCCCATTTCACTGTAAATCGGGTTAAAGAACAAATGTCGCTACAACACAGTTCATAACAAACCCAATTCACATTCCATCAGTCTCTAACCGTAAATTAGTAAGAGAACAATTCCCTTAGTGTTAACCCCGAAGGCCGAAACCAACATCAGATCAATACTCAGGAAACCATTCAACTTAACTAATCTCCAGTCAGTTTCTAATATTCTTAACTCCATTTGGTTTAAGAACAGTATTATTAAAGATACCATTCACGACAAACCCAAAATCCAATTTGATATTAAATACAAGGCTTTGAATAGAAAATATATCTGCTTATATTCAATATCAAATTCTGAAATCAACAAATATCGTATTGGAAATAACGATATATATACATCTTTCAAATTTCCATAACAATATCTGTATAATCACGAAATCCAACATCGAAATATTCCAAAGACAATTTCGATTCAAATCCATTTCCAATTTATATATTGCAAATTCAGGTTATTTTTAAAACCATTTCAAATCCAATTTATTTATTTTAAAAATATTTGGATTATAATTCTAGTTCATAAATAGTTCATTTCGATAGAAATCTACTTTTATCTTTTCAAATATGGAATTTTTCATCCCAATTCCTTCTAAATCATTTATTATGATTTTACACAAATTATTGATATTTTTAATAATTTTATCAAGGCCCATACAGTCGATTTCCATAAACGACCATCGAACTGCACTTACAGCGACCTTTTCTAAATTCGATTTGGACATGATTCCAAATCAAATTGTTAGATTTCAAATTTCTGATAGTAATTGGAAAGCTGTTTTCGATACGAACCCAACGGTTCCAATTTTAGTAGAATCCGACTGTCGGATCTCCCGTAATATCCATTTGAATTCCATGGTCGAAATTCGCGAACTACCGCAGCGCGGTGCGTTCTATTCAGGCCATTATATATATAATATATATATATATATATATATTATATATTTCATCGATTTCTATTTAAAACTTATTTTATAAATCGTTTTAAATTCGTTTCAAAACGATTTCAACTTCATATTTAATTTCTAATAAAAATTGAATATTCCATATCATCAATATATAAATGATAATATTTTCAAAACATTAGATATTGAAATCAATTCTTTTTCGATATTCATTATAAAAATGAATAAAATCGATATAAATATCATTCAACTCAAAATGGTGTTAATCTAATCGACACGGCTTTATATATTTAAATATATTTGTGTCCATCCCAAATCGGACATCAAAATCATATTTTGATCCTTTACTGAATATTACTTTAGAATATTCGTTATTTTAAAATAATCGTTATTTTAAAATATTCATTCTTTCTGAACTGGAATCAGACACAGTCAATTACCATATAATTTTATTATATGGATTTCATACAATACATGTGTATAACAACAATAATAAACAATCAACCATCATCCAAAGTGCATTTTACACAGTATAAGCATTAAATATAAATATTCAATGCTTACACAGCTTGTCAACCAATCGATTGACATACAACTAATTATTGGGACTAGTGTATGTCATATATCATCCCAATACCCGTGTGGGGTTTCAATAAACAAATAATGAATTTTATTTGTGCAGTTGGGTGATGTTTAAAATTTATCGTCCTAATCAATATCAGTCAAATGTGTGTACATAAACAAATCGTCCGATTTGTTTATGAATATTTGTTTTATTCATATACACGTTAAAAATTATATTTTTGACTATAAAATATTTATTCATTCCACTTCACACAATCAATTTTCACAACACATCAATCAAACAAACAAGTCATCCATGGTCTGTGGACGATGGGTGTCGGGTGCTGCTAAGCACCGTCTGCATCCTAGTATATATTTTAACTAGAAAATAAAATAAAAGTGAGGAGTTCTCACCTTTGGTATTCACTCCGCCGTGCTTTCATTGTCGATCTAGATTGCATCCCTACGTTAAAAATCATAGTTTTAACCCATTAATAATTATTTTCTTCCATATGATAAAATTCTATTTTTATCTAACTATAAATCATATTTTATATTGCTATATGTATAAATAAAAATCCTATTTCTATTATGCTACTTTATAAAATAAAAATCATATTTTATTACGCTATCTTCTATGTAAAGATTATATTTTTAAAATGTTATCTTCTATGTAAAGATTACATTTTTAAAACGCTATCTTCTATGGAAAGATTATATTTTTAAAACGCTATCTTCTATGTAAAGATTATATTTTTATAACGCTATCTTCTTTTTATAACGCTATCTTTTATGTAAAGATTATATTTTTAAAACGCTATCTTCTATTTAAAGATTATATTTTTAAAATACTATCTTTTATGTAAAGATTATATTTTTATAACGTTATCTTCTATGTAAAGATTATATTTTTAAATAAAAGAGATTTATATTAAAATTATATATTTTTAAAAACCATATATTTTTTTATTTATACTTTGGTATATGTATATGAAAAATCATTATTTTATATTTTAAAAATCCATTCCATTTTTATTTTTAAAACAAATTCTTTTTATATTTCTAAAACAAATTTTATTTTATATTTTTAAAAACATTTGAACTTTAAATCTAATTTTATATAATTAAGAATCAAGAAAAACTCACTGTTCTTTTCATCTGAACGTTGAACTAGAGCTCCAAACCCTATTTCGCCTATTACGCCACCAGGGCCACCGTGGGCTTGATCGGAGTGCCTCACCAGAACCGCTGTGTCGTCGCCTCCCTCCAGCCCTGACCGCTCCACGCTCGAACTCCCCAAGGCCCACAAAATCCGCTTCAAATGGGTCTACTTCGAGCCCCTAAATCAAACGAAATACCACACGATAATTTGCCAGTCGAGTATGGATTCGAAGAGGGGACCTAGCTCTTCGATTTTCGTTCTTGATGTTTTAATTTTTATTGCATGGATTTTGAAATATTTGAAGAGGAAGGATCGAAGAAGTTTCCGCCGTGGGTTCTCAGCTGGAGGCGGGTTTCTTGCTTTGACCGCATGAAGAAAAGTGAGGGTTTGACCCCAAGTTTGACTTTATAAGGATATTTATAATTTTTTTTTCAAAAATACATGAATATTGATATGAACTCCAAACCGAACCAAATGAATGTCGCTCCTAGCTAAATACCTCCATTCCGTACGCAATGGGATATGTTTCGTAACCCAATTC
Source organism: Allium sativum (assembly GCA_030737875.1). Classification (NCBI taxonomy): domain Eukaryota; kingdom Viridiplantae; phylum Streptophyta; class Magnoliopsida; order Asparagales; family Amaryllidaceae; genus Allium; species Allium sativum. Next base: position 709,264,978 of record CM060919.1, on the reverse strand, counting down.
GGCTGTTACGATCAGTTCCGCTAAAATTAAAATATAAGTCAGTATATATTCAATTTCAACGTACATTTTAAATTACTGCGGCCACATACTAACTCTAAAAGTTCCAGAAAAATTATTTATAGCTTCGTATTGACGATACGGTCCTAACAAAACTAATTTCATCAAATTTGGAGACCGTTTGAAAAATGGCCATTTTCTGGTTGATCCAAATTGATAGAAACTGTTCAAACACGTTTTCTTTTGCCACGCTCACATATTGATTCAGAAAATTATGAAAATTGTAATCTAGCAATAACTTGACATACCGGATCCAACAAAACTGGTTCCGTCGAAAACGGAGGTCGTTTGCAAAATTTCCATTTTTAAGGGCTATATTTTCCATTGCGACTATTCTGAATTTTCAACTGGCAGAACTTTTTATTCCCTCTATGAAATTTCAAATTTTCAAATTCATTGGAAAGATATTCTCTAATAAATTCTAATATTTTTGGTTTCGCTAAAATCTGGTTTATTTTGAATCATGTACATTCATTTGAAATTTGAAATCGAATTTTCAAACTACCGCTCCGTTTCCAATTCCTTTTATAATTAAAATAAATATTTATATTCTAACATCGATTCAAATAAATATATACATTCTAATTCTATTCAAAATAAATTTCTTGTCGTTATTATTTAAAATAATTCATTTTAAATATTCAAAATTCGCTAAAATTGCCAAATTAAATTTTTTAAATTGGTTCAGATTTTCAGGGTTATTACATTATATATCACATATATACGTTAAAAATCATTTATTTAATGAACTAATAGCTCTTCCATAGCATGGCGATTTTATATATTGCATATATAATTTTATACAATGCATATGTGTATTTTACTTCACAACGCATAGATATATAATTTCACAACGCATTTATATTTTAATACAACACATATGTATATTTTATTTCACAATATATATAATTCCACAACGCATATATATTTTAATACAATGCATATATATATAACTTTCACAATGCATATATATATATAATTTTCACAACACATATATATATATATATATATATATATATATATAATTATACAACGCATATGTATATATCACAACACAATAAAATCAATTAAATCATCCATGGTCTATGGACGAGGGAGGTGAGCTAACAAGCATTGTACAACATTTGTGATAATTAAAAACTGATAAAAATCAATATTGACAGTTTATATATGCAGTTATAAAATAAATAACTATATAAATATTTGAGTGAGAAGTTCTCATATTCGATTCCACTCCGCCATTCTTTATTTGGCAATGAATTTAGTAAAATTAAACTGAACATTTAATTTTATCAAAAATCGTAACTAGCTCCTTTTCCATTCTGGTCAGTTCCATTGTGTAGGGTTTCTAATCACGATTCCAATGAACTTCGTTTCACGGGATTCTGATTTGATATGAATAAGTTATGGACATTAAAAATTATTTGGTTTGACATAATAATTAATTTCTTAATCCAATAATTAATTACCTTAACCAATAAAAATTAGCCCCCTTGTTCCTTTCTTCATCGACTTCGCCTGGAACCTAACCCCCTTGAAACCCATTATCCTCGTTTTATAAATCTCCAAATCGCATGCCCTCAAGGAAGCTTGACAACGATCCAAACCCATCACGCTGTAGCCCCTTCTGCTCTCCTCCGCCGCCCCAAAAATGGTGGAGCTCAAATGCCCCGGTTGACCAGAAACCGCACTGAAACGACAGCTCTTTGGGGCCATAATTCGAATAATATCCTTCTCTAAAACTGATTAAACCCATAGCAACGGAAAGAGCTTAAAATCCTCTTCAATATTTGTTTAGAAATCACAAACTAATTTGGAGTAGATTAGGAGATATTAGGTTTTTTTATTTGGAACAAAATCGAATGTTGAATCCATCAGGTGGCGGCGCCTTGTATTGAAGGAGAAATGGGGTTGTAACCTTATATTTATACCCTTTTTATTAATTAATTAATTAATTTCCAATTCTCAAAGTTTAACATTCCGATCTCCAAATCAGACTGATGCCACTAGCCAAATACTCCCATTTCGGACACAATGGGATATGTTTCATTAGCCCATTCTATTGTTTTAATCAGTTTTTGTCAAAATTAAAATATAAATCAATATATATTGAATTTCAACAAACATTTTAATTTACCAAGGCCACATACTGACTCTAATAATTACAGAAAAATAAATCTAGCTATGTTTTGATGATACGGTCCTAACAAAACTAATTTTGTCGAATTTGGAGACCTTTTGAAAAACGACCCTTTTTCCAGTCAATTAAATTCAAACTGAATTGACCAAACACATTTAAATTTATTGCACTCACATATTAATTCAGAAATAATGAAATTTGAAACTAACAATAGTTTGATATTTCGGTTCCAACAAAAGTGGTTTCATTTAAAACGGAGGTCATTTGCAAAATGGCTATTTTAAGGGCTATATATTATATTAAAATACATATAAATTCCTAGCGACTATTTTAAATTTTAAACTGGACATAACTTTCAATTTATATTATGAAATCTCAAGTTTTTCACATTCAATATAAAGATATTTTTAAACACATTCAAATGTTTCTTTTTTTACTAAGACCTAATTTATTTCGAATTCTATACATTCAATTGCAATTTAAAATCGAATTTTCAAACTATCGCGCGACTTCAGGCTCGTTTTATAGTTAAAATAAATTTATACATTCTAACTTCGACTTAAATAAAATTTAAATCATTATTATTTAAAATAAATCATTTTAAATATTAAAAATCCATTAAAATTGCTAAAATAAATTTTTTAGTTTGGTTCAGAAATTCCGGGTTATTGTAGACTCGGAGTTTATTTTTTCACCTAAACTCTAGGTGCCCATATTTTCCACATGGGTAGCTAGTAGTTTTGGTTTTGCAGATTTCAATTTCACAGGATCCTGGATTTACACCTGGAGCTATATTTGGAAAGCTTTGTATCCGTATATTTCTTTCAGTTGTGCTAGTTGATATATTTTCCGCTATACATTATATTTATAAATTTTACATTTATGTATTTTTAATCTCTGATATTTTTTTGTTGTGTAACATTTATTGGAACTCTGTTATATTCTTGTACTTTGATGTAAATTGTGTAATGATTAGTCATGTTCTCAAAGCAATCTGCTATTTCCCTTCTCCTCAGAGATCGGGGGATTTTGGGTCATTTCAAAGAGGGTCCGCTGGGAGGGTTTTCTTAAATGAAGTTGTGTTCCTAACCTAAACCCGGTAGTAAGTGGTCGTTACTATTTCTCGAACAACAAGGAGAGTTTTATGATGTTAACGCCAGATATGATGTCTTAAGTGACTAGGGGTCCACCAGAGAGTAGTAAGTGACTTTAGGAATTGTCCACCCTTAATAAATTAGCAAATGGCCTTTGGTGACTAGTTATAGCCAGCCTCATGGAGTATTAAATGATTGTAAGAACGTCTTCCCTTAAACTTACTTATAGGACTTAAGTGACCATTAGGGTGTCCACCTTAATTGTTTAATGGTGCACGATTGTTAGCGTTGACATAACAAAAAGTATTTACACTGCCAAATATAGGAAATAACCATTCGTAAACTTATATGTTTTTCATTCATCGAAACTTTATGTTCTGACCTCTATCCTCTTAACATAACCAGGTTAGTAGGTGAGGAGTGATGATTTTTGGTGATTAGTGATCTCTTGGAGGAGGAGCCTTTCGATGGAGACTTTATTATTGTTGGCAGTACTATTATTGTTGTTGTTGTTGTCATTATGTACTCGGGATAATTATAGATGTACCTGTTATCATCTTAGACATGTTTTATCTGACATTATGGTTTTATTAGTGGTACATCTATTTTTATGATATCATGTTTTATCCATTACGTTGTGTAATATTCTAATTTTCACTTAGAATGCTCTATGATATTTATTTTAGTATTTCCTTATAAGTACCAATGATCCATTTAGAGTGGCTCTAAGTTTCTATAGGTCTTTTTGGGGACGTAATTTAGGCTCATTCCGGGCAGGTTGTTTCATTTTTGGACCTTGTTTGATTTGAATGGTGGGATTTATATTAACATAAATCCCATGAATGTGTTTTGTCTAGACATCTATAGTAACATCCCGGATTTTGGTTGATTTATTTTGAACATTTAAACTTATTTTAAATATTGAATTGGAATAATAAATGGATTTTTATATGGAATTTATCGATTTAATAATCGATATATGTCTTAATTTCGAATATACCGAATTATCGTAATACGAAAACGATAAATAATTGAATTTACAGTTAGAGCTGAATCAAAATGATTCAGTCGATTAATATAAATTCTATTTGAACTAAAACGGTAATAATTATTTATTATCGATGAATTCAATTGTTTGAAATCGATTTATATTTTAATCAATTGAATTCAATTTAAATTGATATACTTTCCACACGATCAAAGTAGACTTCGGAACTTATTCCAGTGTGTTTGGAATAGTTGTACAACCCTAGGAACGTTAGTTGTTACATCTCGATTGGAGTTCGGAACCACAAATTATATTATTACCAAATTAATGGATAAAATCATATAGTTTAATTTAAAATCAAAATAAAAAAATATAATAAAGAGCCGACCTAAATATTTAGGTCGCAACCTACCTATGACTACGCTGTCTTATCCCTTTAATGCAAATTACCTTAATGTTTCCCTCCTTAAAAATCAAGGAAACATGAAATTATTGGTCAGTACTTTCTGTTTCCCTTTTCTCCCTTATAAAACTAAGCCATTACGTTTGTTGTCCATTCTAACCAACCAAGCCTCTCCATTTGTTCTCCCTCATTTTTTCTGTAAATAGCGAAAACAGAATTCCACCGATTACTAAAAAATGGAATGAAAATCAAAATCGAAAATCATGATTTGAATTCTTGAAGCTCAAGACAAAAGTGGAGACACTCTCGGAAAGTGGTATCACGATTAAAACAACCGCCAAGGGTTCTGAAGTTCGACGTTGACTTAAGCGTTCGCAATACAAGGAGGCGCTCATGTGAAGTGGTTCTGTCGTGGGTTGTGCGAAGTCGTTGTGGAGGTTTAGATGTCGACCGTTGTGGTGAAGGCCGCGATAAGGGTGGATCGATTTTAGGGTTTGGGTCTTCGAAGGTGAAGCCGTCAGAGTGAAAATGATCAATGATGATCCAATAGCTCCAGTTGGTGGTGGAAATTCTGGTTTTGTCAACGTTAGTTCGAGTCTAGATTTTCGGATGGAAGACTGATCATTTCAGTGAGGAGTTGAGGCAGTTTTAGGCTATTGAAATTGATTTGGAAATGGCATGGGTGGGGGAATGTGGAAGTGATTTCTTAGTGGTAGGAAGGAACAATTGCCGTTAATTTTAAGGAGGAGTCGACTGTGTTGATAATGAGTTCGGTGGTGTGTTGATGGTTTGTAGCAGTTCGATAATAAGTGGTAGGTGATAGCAAGAGAATAGAGATTGTATGTGATGTGCTCTATGAAATGCCAATATGGAATGTGGCATTATTTTGGGTTGTTTGCACTATTTCGGACTGTTCGAGAATTGTTTCATGGATTAGTCGAGATATAAGAGAGGCGGTAAGGTATACCATTTTTACAAAATTTAATTTACATAGAACAATTTACTTATTCATTTGTTAAGTTAATTCAAATAAATAAAGGGTGTTGTTATTGACACTCCAAGTATTGTTAAGGGGAGGTCAAATTTTAAAAACACTCCAATCATAAAAAATTGTTAGGGGGTGTCACGTACTTAATTTTTTACGTTCCCTTTTTACCCTTACCATCTCAAATCCCAATTAATCTCAAACGCAAAAAAATCAAATCTTTAATTTATTTGAAAAAAAAACAATTGTTCGGGGAGAAATAGGTGAATTACTACATAACGACATGAACGACATAGGTCTGCTGTATTATATATTTTTGTTCGACATTTTTCATCATTTTTTAAATTTGTTTTCATTGTTGGATTGTCGAAGTGGAGAAAATGAGGTATATCGACAAATTCGACGGTGGGATAATGTATAAAAAAAATGTTTGATATATGTATATCAATTTCCTATGAATGATATTTTTACATCTGATCCGATGCATATCGATAAATGAAATTATTGTAATTTGGTATAAAAAACTGATGCAGTTCGATTAATATACCATATTTTTTTTGATTAACAACTAAAAAAGAGATTATTGCTAAGAAGGCTAATTTGGTAAAATAAACTTTATTTGTTAAGGGGGTGCTCTCTACATTGGTACTCCCCTTAATAAATTCTTTCTTTTAAAAAAAATTGACCCTCCCTTAGTAATAGTTGGAGTGTCAATAACAATCCCCTAAATAAATGGTTGATTGATTATTTAAAATAGATAATCAAAGATACTAGATACGACTCGAGTAAACGCGTAGCTAGGACGATATAGCATTTTGAATGGGTGCTCGCCAAATTAAAAATACAGGCGAGTAAACTCACTCCCTAGATTCATTTATAATTTTATTACAGACGAAATTTATTTTAAATAATTTTTATATGCTTTTTGTTGGTTGTTTGGATGCATTGAAATAATATTGTGACTATTATATATATTAGTTATATAGGCTTGGTGGTTGTGTCTATTTTATATATACTAGTGCGAACCAGTGCTTCGCACACGGGATGTATATAACCCTTGTAGAAAATCTTGATTACCTTATATGCATACATGATACCTACCAAGCTATTGAATTGTTTACAAAAGCCCAAACCCACACCATGCAAGCGATATAGAGTGAGTCATGCATATTAAATGTTAATTATTCAATACAAATATTTAATGTAGCATTTTAAAAGTTATATTCACAAACAAAATATGGTCCAAGCTTATATGCTCTAAATAATAAATAGAGCATTTGAATAATTAATGCATGTATATTTAAAAAAAAACCATAAAAATCAAAGAAAAAAAAACTTGACACATAACAATAAATACATTACATCATTTACACGTTACAATTCATCTTTTGCATGTCATTTGGATATAAATTTGAGTGTAAATGTAATACATTACTATAGGCATTGAATTATTTTGTGGTCCACCATTTCTCTTACAAATAGATCTGCCAAGCCATCCATGACACCTAAGTTGATACAATTCGCAAATAGGAACAAATTTCAGTAATTATATATCATGCTACAGTTTATGAAAAGATCTAAGAAAAAACAATAAGTAGAATACAAATTGACCATTCAAAATCAAAAGGCATATCAAACATTTATGCTAATAGTGGAAGTACTGAGACTTACGCATCGCTCATATGAATTGTAAAACTACTGAAACCCATTTTATGGGTTATGCATCGACTATTTAGAATTAGATTCTGATATAAATTTATTGCTATCACTAATGAAATATGGAGATAAGGTTTGTACACTTGTTAATACTGTGGACGACACCTGTAATGTCTGACGTGAATGTTAATGGTGTCAGGCTACCAACACAAATCTAAATAAAACAATAGACATATAATAAGATTACAAAGATATATTAATAACTCCTTTCTGGATCAAGTTGTCATAAAGTGATATGAACTTATAGCTTAATAAAGTTTGCAAATCATATTTTTTGTCTCATGCTAATTCATGCTCAAAACAACTGCAGCTTCATATGCCTTGAGACCGAATAGATTTAAAAAAAGCCTGGTTATGTAAAAATAATAAAAATCCTATTTATGTTTAAAGATGTGAGCTTCCATTCAGAAAGTTTCCATTTTTCAATTGACTCCATTTTCATACAGTGGTGCACCTAGCCCTCAACACACTACAGATCTTCAAACAATACATAAAAAGTTTTTCAATCTAAACTCATCATAAATTGAGATAGGAGGGAAACGGGATTGGATTGTCTCAGACTACAAATGTTAATTAGCTGAAATGATGGTAAAAGTACATGAAATTGTATTTTCAAGTTAATTCAAGTTACTGTTGTGAAAGTGTTGAATAAATTTATCAATAAGCATTGAATAAATCTATCAATAATTGAACAAATGTTATTTTAACAATACGAAAAATTCAATTATGTCGTTGAATGTAGGACAGGTATTCGCCCAAAATCAAATGATGTAATATGCAAGCTTGCTTCACGCGGCTCAGATTAACTTGGACCTATTTCCATAATTGAGCTTAGTATGTACCGTATTTGTCAAAAAAATAATTTATCCAATAGATAACTAATTCTCCAAACCTTCTTCAAGCCTAACTACACTGTCACACATAAACCAAATTTAAGTATGGCACATCAATAATCAAATATAAAACTATAATGACTAATAATATAATTGTATAATCTAAAAAAATATATTAAATGTCAGCTCCTATGCATGCAAATTTATGATGACTAATAGTATGATTATTAACTCTGAAAAAAATATTAATGTTAATTCCGATACATGCTAGTGTCATTATCCAAAATTACATAAACAGTAAAAATAGATATCCAAACATAGCAGCATTTTATATTTTTGCAGCGGTGTAAAAAGGACGGACTCATTTAATCAAGACATTAGGTTAAATATATGAAAATCCTAATTGATTCACATGCAAATTACTTATTTAATGAACATGAAGGACCCAACACAACACCACTTTATATCCTCAAATTTTAGATTTAAGGCAACAACATTCTGTATAATTAGTTGCATTTCTTGTCAGTTTTCTTTATCGCCACAATTATATATTATATGTTTCATTCGAGTCGATTGAATCCTTCCTACCCATGCAGTTAATTGATTAAACTGGTTCTATGAGCATATCTTTAATTGCATTAATTTTCCATCAATTAGAAAAAGTTATTCAATTATAGATAAATTAGACAAAAGTTATTCTTGATACAATTTGACGTTTCGTTTCTGCACTTGTTTGCGTGGAAAGATAGTGTAGTTAGTTTAGGCCACTTTATCAAAGTAATTACGCAAATAGGCTACTTTACAAACTATCTGCAAATATAAACCACTTCTGACTATGCTACTACGACGTTGATAAAAACATAATGTGGACATTTCCAATGGCAAGCAAATATATTTAAAATATTGGTGCATTTTTAAATATCATTTAACGAAAAAAAACATATAGTGACGACGTTTGAATGTCGCCACCAATATATCAATACATTTTGTCAGTGTGGCCCTTACATGGTCATAAGTGGCCTATATTTGTAAATTGTATATAAAGTGACGTACTTAAGTAATTACGTGGATAAAATAGCTTAACTTTAAAAAATGTCCTTTTCCCCATGTGTACACTACAAATAATCAACAATGATCCTTTTTTACTTAGTTACTTGTGGATTCATTTTAGGTCACCCAGAAATACTATACGCCTGATCTAGAGAGTAGCCATAAAATAATGTAGAATAGTTTGGATGAGTTCTCAACAATGATGAATATTGTTCCAAGTAAACAAAAACATACATAATCTGAGGTGTAATAAACTAAATGTGTTATTCTTAATTCCAATTCTCATGAACAGTGAAATATGTACATTTCGTAACATCAGCGTTATAGAAACAAAACTATGACCAACTATTTACCTAATGCTATGTTTTTTAAAAGTGCTTGGACAAAAGTCCAGTATCATATGCTTCTGGCATTGGAAACCAATGTTACATATCTATTGTCCACAATTGGTAACATATTTAGAAAAAGCAGGTAGATATTATATCATGTTCTTAAGTCTACATTTGCTAGAAATAATAAAACAAAAGAGGAAATAAGAACATTTGTAATGACAAAACAAAATGAGGAAACAATTAAACTCCAGCAAAATTTGATTGGGTGAGAAGTCAATCTCTGTTTCAAAAAGGAGACATAATATCCTGAAACAAAAATCTTGACTATTTTCAACCTTTATGCCATACTAACCAATTCTTTCTTTGGATTACCTTCCTTGTAAAACAACACAGAATTTGTATAAGCTAAGAATTCAAATTTCAGCAAAAAGTGATATTAAAGTAATCAGCGTTTAGTTTTTTACCACGTATCTTATGTCAAGCTGAAAATACTGCCTATTTTCGACTGTAAAAACCCAAAACAACGTCATGTAGGTGTCGTCGAAACTTTAACACAAAGATGGTAGGTAAACAATTTTAGAAATTTGAAACCATACAATAACTTCACTTTACTGTCTGTGTCACTTCTCTCATTTGTGATACCAAAATGAGTGCTACTGTATGCACCAACCAATACACACCCTAAGGCTGCTAAAGGGAGATACTAAAAGTATCCAAAAAAAACCTCTTCAAACACCCACTATTATTGCTAATACAAAATATTCAATTTTTTACTATTTTTACCAAGAATCTCACTTCATGTTTATTTATCAAATCATGCAATTTCTTATTTGCAGATCATCTTTGCAATATCTTCAATTATTATCGTTGAAAATGATATTTCTAATGAGATTGTCTAACATTCTAGTATATTAATGTTTAGAATCATATAATTTATTCCAATTTTATAATCAAATTTTGAACTGGTAGGAATTTATAGAAAAATGATCGGAGTTAAAGGAACTTAAGTTCAAAGTTATTGCTTAAAGAGATAACTTTAGAGAGAAGACAGAAAGAGTGCTTAATCTCATAGGAAAAAAAATAAGAAAATGAGACGTGGGTGAGTGTGAGAAGTATTTTACAAATTAATGGCGGGTGACAAAGTGGCGGGTGAGAGAAGGAGAAATGTCTGTATAATCCTATAAAAAAACATAAACATGAAATATAACATGCATTAACAAATTACTATGCCTAAGTTATAAAAACCGAAAGCAACCAAGATAAGAAAATGAACACTTCCAATTTATGGTAATCAAACAGTGAGTTATTTAGATGTTATTCTTCAAACATGAAAATGAAACAGAGAGAAGTTTTAGTCACGGTGGATGTGAGAGGTGCAAAATCCTTCAAAATTGAAAGATTATTCATACACATATGTAGGACTCTTCTTCTATCACAGCCGATCTCTCTGCATATGGTTAGTGTTCTCCATGATTCTGCAAATAGAATAGAAGAAGCTAAAGAGAAAATTTGTCTTGTGATTGCACCCCTTTAGATGGTGAATCCACGTAGACACCACAGGGGTCAATTGACTATCCATAAAGTAATTTGCTACATTAATAACCATGTATTTATTAGTATAAGGTGGTTTCTTATACCTAACAGCATAAACTTAACATTAGAGGAAAGAGAGCCACCTTTTTTTCGATCAAATACATATATTGTTTATTTTATATAATAAGCGACTTTTACAAATCTTTGAGATATTTCAATAACACATTTAATACAAGAAGAAGAAGAAGAAAAAAAAATTAAATGTTATGCTTATGCGGTTATTCCGATTGCTGACATTTGCCACATGTTATCAAAACCAATCGTTTCAGCAATAAATCTGTTATGCTTATGCAGTTACTCTGATTGCTGGAATTTGCTACATGTTATCAATACCAGTTATTTTAGCCATCGATGTTGAAAGCATTATGCCTGCTGTAGACACTGACTTCAATTAACAGTTGAGTTGAATACATACGGCATAACTCTTTACCCTACAACAATTAGAATAATGAATTCGAAATTTGTGTTTGTTAAGTACATAACAAAATATTGTTGTTATAAATCAAAATGCGTAGCTGACACACGGTCCTATGGAAGATTTCAGTCCAAAGCAATATCATATCTGTTGGGAAAACAATAGAATATGAGTAGCGTTATATATGAGAGAGCACCTCAAGGATTAATTATTATTTTTGTTTTCTAGCACATTAAACTAAAAACTTATTAATAAAAGAGACCTTCCATTATCTTATTGTTTGATTCGAATTTTGATCATGTTTCTTTTTCGGAATTTTGAAATGGAATTTGTGTTCATGATAGACCTTTGTCCATGTATCTTTCATAAATGGTGACTTTAGCATGATGAAACTTTCCAAATTTATTTACTCTAGTATTTTTAGGACTTTATTATTTATGAAAAAAATCATTCTCATGTTTTCACATTAATTTTTTTACTGAGAATTTCATTACTGTAATGAAAATGTATAGGTCAACCAATTAAATTATGCTTAAATATCATATACTAATTAGTAAAAACCATACTTACAAATATAAATACAAATTATGCCATTATACATTTAAACAGTGTCTAAAGCATAAGAAACACACAAGTGTTTGCAGAAGCAGGATAAGATTCAACATAATAGAACTTTAAAAAGCATGGAATAAAGCTAAATTTGGTGCAAGTGTTCGATTCAAACATACTACATGTATGATATACATTGTATAAACTTGCACGCAAGCTATCCTGAATTGACTATAGTATATCATCAACAACATTATCAATAATGAACTACTACCTAAGCTTATTTATTTATTTCAGATAAGTGCACAAAGTAACAAATTACATTCATGACATCTATTCATCCCAAGATAACGTTTTATATCAAAGCTAAAGATCTTAACTCCAACTTTTTGTGGAGTATTTGAATAAAAAAAATTGTGGGTATTTATAAACACAACAAGTATATTTTTATGGAACTTTGTATCGAAACAATTATGTGAAGAGGCCATTTTGTATAAACATTTTTCATCAAAACATAGGTTGAATGTTTTTGGAACCACAAACAAAAGCAAACTCATAGTGGTTTCCTCATGTTTTCGCATATTCTTCAAACCATAAATTGAGGATAAATTATGTTGGCAGGGTAAAAATGTGTTAACCAAATGTGTTAGCCAGCCCCTTACAAAGGTAATTTTCAAATATATGCTAACGAATACTTTAAAATTAGCTATTCAATGACCCAAACTATATTTGGAATGGACATACAAATACTTTACAATGCAAGCTTAAAATATATATCAACATGGTACAACAAATATTTGACGTTTGCTTTTATCTTCTAATCATATCAAAGCATGTAAATTCTTTGCTTGCATTTGTGGAACGCCCTCAAAATGCTTGTTTGAGCAATAACTTTTGCATATTTAACTATGATGTGAAATATATATTTTCCTCGTGAAGAGGAAGAAAATGTAGCATGACTAAAACTCTGGCACAAAAACCTAAAAGTGTAATCCAAAAATGAAAGCAATAAGTCATGTACCCTTTTTTTTGTAGAAACTGTATGTGGTCATCAAGTCGAAGCTCTTTGTATCCAACGTCAATAATGGTCCGTGTGGATCTGAGCCAAGTGCGATCTATGGATGAAGGGAGCTGAGGGTTGGATGTAGTACTTTGTAGTTTTGAAATTTTATTCTGACATTGAATAATGTAACACATAGAAGCACTGAAATTGATGAGCTTGCCATGTTTTTCCTTGTCCAACTATTATCGTTGTAGCACGTGATGCAGTTTTTTATTACTCTAATCCGTCTGCCCATATCCTACCATAGGGAAATTTTACAGGCCTCAACTACATAGTATTAAAATTCATGTAGTTGCAAAGTTCATCCATTTCAGTCTAATCTCTGAATCATGGGTTGGTAATAAATATCTTTGGTAGACAGCAATAGAATATTTTAGAAAATAGAGTTGAGAGAACATGAGGTTTACATAATCTGATTTAGACACAAAGTAGTTCGCCATCAATTTTTTGATTGCTACATTTTGAGATTGTCACCGTATCATATATAAGTGATAAGAAATATTGTTTATGGCGTAGTATGTAACTGATATAAAAAATTTAATGCACACAAGTAAATGCATACAATTTTCCATATAATAAATAGTATGCACACAAGTACATTATCAAGTAGATTATCTTTAATACTAAATATTTAATATCACAAAATAGTATGCATACAATGTTAAATATAATAAATTTGTGCGATTATATATTTACAATAGAATTAGCATCTAACTGGCAAATTAATTGTTTGCATTCTTTGATTTGAATTTATTCATCATTTTCCTAAGCATTCTTTTATATTATTCTTCGCAGGGCCATCAAATCTCTTTATATATTGGTAACATTAGAATATATATATAATTCTTAAAGGTAAAATTGAGTTAATCTGACATGTAGGATAACTATAGAAGAATATTTAGGAAGAAAATGCTTCAAAGTGTGGAAAATAGCTCAAACAGGCTTTTGAGAAACCAAATATAACTTCATTTACTAAAGTTATTGAGAGAAAATTGAACTATCTGATAGAGTATTGATCTATTTTATCAAAAAGTCAACTTGCAAAACTCTTACCAAACATAAGAGAAAACCAACATATAGTATCCATGGGTAAAAGAATGGCTAATGATAAAGGCAAGTACCATATGGTGACATAACAACATAAAGGCTGACTGAGGCTTAACTAAAAAATTCTAGTAAAAATCAAAAACATGGAAAAACAAAAATATTTTGCTTGGAAAAAAGAAACTGTAACACCCCACCTCCGCTAGGGTCACTCACAAAGGGAATGTACTAGTTTTGGAGGAGCGTAAACGAGGTAAACAAACACAGAAATATTACAAGACAGAACATAAATAAAACAGCGGAAGATTCAAGAGCTAAATTTCATTACTTTCAAAAAGAGTCAAAACCTTTTACATCAAATAGCCAAGGTCATTATTTTCCATTACAACAAATTCTGTCTTGCATAAATAAAGAAGCATAATCTTAAAACAACAAAAGTAGCTTAATTCCCCAAAGGTAGCAGAAATGCAGCCATAGCATAGCTCAAGATCAAACCATAAATGAGCTGAACCGAAAGCAAGCGAAATCCAAGCTAAGTGCCAGAGTTTCCTCCCTGAGAACCTTGGGGGGGAGGGGGGAGGATCGAAAGAAAAAGAGGCGAAAGAAAACGGGTCAGTCATAAAGACTGGTAAGTCCTAGTGACTTTCAGCATAAAAACAGGTAAAGGTAACATGACATGTATAAACTGAAAGTAAACATAGGGATGATGACAAGATGGGCAAGATAGACTAAGATAGCATGATAATTCAAGTGTAATCAAGTATAGCATCACATATTCAAGGTTTGCTGCATCAACTGTACTAGAATCCAAACCCATGTCTTATATTAATCATGAAATAATACCTTGGCCCAATATCATGAAATGACCTATTTTTAGGTCCAACGAAAAGATCCACTAGTCGATCGGCTCCCTACAAGTTCTAGCTCGTCATGTGTCTGTGTCATACGGCCCTATCACGAATGTAGTCACCTGTGCTAGGTCCACCATAGGGTGTAGCAAGCCCTAGGGTGCCAACCACCGACACGAATCAAGCATGCACAGGTAAACCTACTAATGCCCAATGCCTGCTTTTTCAACTCCGGACCACGTGCACAACCATAGCCCGCCTGAACCTGCACTGGCGCACCAACACAGCCGTCGTTCTGGTCGCTTATAATCAGCCCAGTAATCGTGCCCCACCTTGCCTAGTTCCAGGGTACCATGATACATCTAGTGAGTTACTGCTGAAATGGATCGCGTAACTAGGGTTTTCGTCCAATAGGTTTAGTGTTGTCATTTAAGTTCAGGACTTAATCCGCCTACGAATCATGTCAAATTGGCTAAGTGTTGTCGTTCAAGTTCATGACTTGCCCTACGAATCATGTACCAAGTTGGTTAAGTGTTGTCTTTCATGTTCATAACTTAACCCTATCATGTGGCATTAATTCATTAATGCACCCCAAACTCTCACATCAGATCTGTTGTTGTAGTCACTGGATATGCCGGGCGGTTCCGGCAGAATTACACCACAACTCAGTCTGACCTCGGGTTTTCAAGTGTGATATGACCAAATACCCATATTGGATCCTATTGTTTGCAGTAACTAGATTTGTCGGGCGGTTCCGGGCAGAATTACACTGCAAACTCAACCCAACCTCGAGTTGGCCATTTTCAAGTTCATTCTAGTGTCATGTCCATGTTCAAGATTCATGGCAAGTTCGTGTCAAGTTTCATGACGAGTTTCAAGCCAAGTTTTCTATAATTACCAATTTTTCCCAATGTTACCCCGTCTAAATATTAGGCTAACAATCTTAGCCTAATTTTCCGTCCGCATGATTGTTGACATATAATATTAGGCTAAAAACTTAGCCTAATTTAACATACACAAAATGTGCATAAAGAAATTCATTAACATAAACATGACATAGGCGTAAATTTGGCATTCTCGGCATTGTCAACATGAACACTATAGGTGTGTACTTGCAAAATAATCAACATGAATATCATAGGTGTGATCTTGCAACGTAGACTAAATCAACATATATATATATATATATATATATATATATGAATTTGCAACATTGACTAAATCAACTTACATAAATGTGAACTTGCAAATCAATCACGAGCATATGAATAAGTGTGATCTTGAAATATGACATAGGTTTAACATATACACATAAACATGTAGATCTAACATGTGGTCACATATGTGATATGATTTTCCAACCTAAAACTTGCATAACATGATAAACTACACAACTTGTCATAACAGGTTATACTCAAATATACATATGAATAAACTTATTCATTAATTCCCAATTCAACATGATAATGAAATAGAATATCATTCAATTTCACATATAACATAATAAACATTGTTCTATTATCAATTTAGTTCCAAGGCATAACATAACTGAATAAATTAAGTAAAACATCGCAGGCATATAGATCAGATAACATTATGAACATGAAAAGGTTTGAATAATAATCTAGGTTCAAGAACATGGATAGATCTAATTCTTATAAGAAAAATCCCCAACAAGATCCAAGGACAAATAAAGAAAATAGGTCTGAATAGAAAATCAAGCTTAGATCCAATTTCATAGTCATAATCCTAGATAATAACCTCATGGTCATGAATCATAGGTGATTAGCCACAATTGTCCTTGTCATAGTCATAGGCAATAGTCTTATGTTCACTGTCATAGGCATAGGCATAGTCTTATGTTCACAGTCATAGGCATAGGCATAGTCTTATGTTCACCGTCATATGCATAGGCATAGTCTTATGTTCACCGTCATAGGCATAGGCATAGTCTTATGTTCACCGTCATAGGCATAGGCATAGTCTTATGTTCACCATCATAGGCATAATAATGTTATGGACACGAAAGAGTCTGATTTACAACATGAATGGGCCCAAACTAATTTCATAGCAATATTCCCAAAAGTCAAGATCCAAGATGAACAAAAATAGATATGAATCATACATAGATCCCATTCCAATTTATAACATGTCCATATTAAGTTTATAGTTTTTATCTAAAAGTAACTTGAACTTACAGATTGTGGTCTAAGAAATTTAGATGCAGAAGTCAAGTCTAGAAATTTATCATTGAATTGTTGAATCGTTGAATCTTCCTTTGATTGTAGAAGCAAATCCCCCATATGAAATTCCTAGCCGTAGTCTTCAAGAAATAATCTTCGCGTTTTAACTGAATTTAATTTAGAGGAAGAAGAAGAAGCCATGATCATCAAGAGCTTGTGCAGCATAAGGTTAGAGAAGAATGATGTAAAGAGAATGAGGCTAGGGGCCTGTTTATATAGGGTTAGGCAGACGAATCTGGACAGAAAACGAGGTCGGATACATCAGAATGCATCAGGCTCAAAAACTGGGTTCGGGAAGCAGGTCGACCCCTAGGTCGACACTATGGTCGACCTAGTCCTTGGGAGGTCGACACTATGGTCGACCCGCAG
Organism: Allium sativum; assembly: GCA_030737875.1. Classification (NCBI taxonomy): domain Eukaryota; kingdom Viridiplantae; phylum Streptophyta; class Magnoliopsida; order Asparagales; family Amaryllidaceae; genus Allium; species Allium sativum. The sequence goes on along the minus strand of CM060919.1, from coordinate 709,247,256 downwards.
GTCGACCTGGTCCTGGGCGGGAAATTTCCCGCCCAGCCTGTTCTGGGTTTTGAATTTGAAATTCGAATTCGAATTTCGAGCTGTTTTCGATTCTGAAAATTTCTGAAACTTCGGAGGGTCATATCTCCCTCATACGGACTCCGATTCTCAAAAACTCGGACTCGTTTCCAAGCATAATTTCGAGACGAACGCAATGTCGCAACTCGTTTCCCTTGATTCTTATTTTAAAATTTAATTCTGCCTTGATTTAAGGTTTTAACATGTTATTAAAATTTGGGTTGTTACATTCTCCCCTCCTTAAAGGATTTCGTCCCCGAAATCTTCAAGTTAAGAAGAATGCATCCAATCATCCAATCAACCATCTACTCAACCATCATCCACAAGCAACCATTGTCCTTAAAAGATTTCTAATGCTATATGAACATATGCAGAAAGTGTGTGTATATGTTCCTTATCTAGTGCAAATAATCAGGCCTGATTAATTTTCTTAATGCAAAATATGTTTAGTGCCATGAATCCAACATGTATGCAAATAGTCCTAGTCACATAAACACTATATGTTTGCATAAACATCCATCTATATGCAACATTCACATGATAACACATTCAATTTCATCCATAAACAAGTATAAACACTCATGCGTATGCAATATGAAAATGTGTGAGCCAATCTAGTGCTTAATGTGTGTTATGCAACCACGAGAAACCACTTGCGACCACTTGCAACCATTTGCAAACATCAACCATAACATGTTTCAATCACATGTTTACATCCAAAATGGTTCTACCTAAGGTTCTCAAGATAGGATTGAGAAGATAAGCAAGATAAAACAAAGCATCAAGGAGAAGAAGTTAAAGATGTCCCACTAGAATGTCCTGCTTGCGGGGCTTGCCCTTGCTTCTTAGGGCAGTTCTTGCTGATATGTCCAGTATCACCATACTGAAAGCATGTACCCATCTTCATCTTCTTCTTTCTACAATCCTAGACTATATGCCCCTCAATCCATATAAGTGGCATTTTCTTTTCTCACGTGTCTTGTTATCATTATTGTTGTTGTTGTTCTTGCCTCCTTTCTTGGAGTCTACCTTCTTGTTTGGAGACTCATTCGCTTTGACCTCCTTCTTGCCATTCTTCATTTAAGAGCGTCATGTCTACTAGCTTTTCGTAAGTAGCCCCCATAGGTACGTGGGTCATAGCCAAGCTTTGAAGTGGCTCATTCAATCCTTTGACAAAACGGAGAGCCTTCTAATAAGGGGTATTCACAAAGTCTAGTCCAAATCAGGCCAGCTGATTGAATTGATTGACGTACTCCTTGACCGTCATACTTCCTTGCTTAAGAGATAAGAATTTTTCCAGCTGTAGACTTCGTTCAGCTTGTGAGAGGAATTTCGTCTCAAACCTTATTTCGAAATCCATCCATGTTTCAATCGGCCTCTTGGCGTTAGTGACTTCCCACCAATAGGAAGCTTCGTCTTTGAGAAACCATACCGCCAACTGTACTTTCTGCCTATTGTTCACCTCAAAGATAACGAACAGATCCTCAGTTTCTTTGAGCCAGTTCCTCGCTTCTACGAATGATTCAGTTCCCTTGAAATCCTTTCCACCCATGGCCCTAAAATCTTTACAGATCTTTGAGAAAGCAATTGCATGAGGAGGGGGCGAAGGAGGAGGAATCGCTGCAGCTGGAGGAGGAATATCTGCTAGGCCTACATCGTAGGCCCTAGCCTCTAAGTACCTCCTGAACCAGCCAGGTATTGGCACGCCCTCTGGAAAGTTAAGATTCCCAGACATGCTGAAATGAAAAGGGAGAAATTCAAAACAAGGAAACAAAGGATAGTGCTAATGGCTTTTGGGGAATAGCCTTTCAATAAAATAAGACTTTTCTTAAAAAATGCTTCTTTCTAAATGGTTTTGAAAATAATTTTAGAAGGTTTTCTAAAAACTTTTGCCCAGTCTGGTAACCTTCTGCTCTGATACCAAATGTAACACCCCACCTCCACTGGGGTTACTCATAAAGGGAATGCACTAGTTTTGGAGGAGTGTTATCGAGGTAAACAAACACAGAAATATTACAAGACAGAACATAAATAAAACAGCGGAAAATTCAAGAGCTAAATTTCATTACTTTCAAAAAGAGTCAAAACCTTTTACATCAGATAGCCAAGGTCATTATTTTCCATTACAACAAATTCTGTCTTGCATAAATAAAGAAGCATAATCATAAAACAACAAAAGTAGCTTAATTCCCTAAAGGTAGCAGAAATGTAACCATAGCATAGCTCAAGATCAAACCATACATGAGCTGAACCGAAAGCAAGCGAAATCCAAGCTAAGTGCTAAAGTTTCCTCCCTATGAACCTTGGGGGGGGGGAGGATGGGAAGAAAAAGAGGCGAAAGAAAACGGGTCAGTCATAAAGACTGGTAAGTACAAGTGACTTTCAGCATAAAAACAGGTAAAGGTAACATGACATGTATAAACTGAAAGTAAACATAGGGATGATGACAAGATGGGCAAGATAGACTAAGATAGCATGATAATTCAAGTATAATCAAGTATAGCATCACATATTCAAGGTTCGCTGCATCAACTATACTAGAATCCAAACCCATGTTTTATATTAATCATGAAATAATACCTTGGCCCAATATCATGAAATGACTTATTTCTAGGTCCAACGAAACGATCCACTAGTCGATCGGTGTAACACCCCGTATATTTTATAACAGTGAAATTCACAAATTAAAATATAGTAAATCTCAAATCAAAGTATTAAGGGAAACGGGATATGCCATTGCGTTCGTCTCAAAAAAATACGCGAAATAGAGTCCGAGTTTTTGAAAAACGGAGCCCGTATGACCAAATTATGGCCCGATGAAGTTTCAGAAAATTCAAATTTCGAAAACAGATTTGAATTTCAGCCCAATCAGAGCAGGCGGGAAAATTCCCGCCCAAACCCACCAGGTCGACCTGGGGGTCGACCCTAGGGTCGACCTGCTAGGCCAGGTCGACCTGGGAGTCGACCTAGGTGTCGACCTGCCCCAGGCAGGTCGACTCTAGAGTCGACCTGGAGGTCGACTGGGGAGTCGACCTGGCCCCTGAGCCAGGTCGAACCCAGCCCACCCTGGCTGGCCTAGTCTGTGTTTGGTCGATTTTCTGAGCCTTGCCTTGTCACTAGGGCTAGGTGTCAGCTCCTGGTTGGTCTCTCCTTTGAACGAACGGCTGTTATTGAACCAAGCTTCATCGACGGTCTAAATTAACTCACAAACTCTATAAAAAGGACCTAAGACTAACCCTAATTCACATAAACTAAAATGGAGATGAGACCGTCATGCTGCTGAGGAGAGACTGAGGATAGCCGTCAGAAATAGAGAGACAATCAGGAGATAAATCAAAAGCTTAAAGCAACGTTAATCAAATCAAAGCAACGCCTACAACAAAGGATAGAATCTCCAAATTCAGAATTCAGATTCCTGAATTGAAGATTCGTCATACGTTCTAAGTAGAGTGCTATTCCGATGTGAATTAAATAATTGTGTTGATTTGTGTAAAGTAAGAAATGGAATTGTGGCGATAATAATCTATATTTGTATGTTGCTTTGATGCAAAACTATTTGGGAATATTATGGTATACGATTGGATATTTGCAAGTACGCGATTTGCGTTGGAAGTTAACAACGAAATGGAATTGTGGCGATAGTGACTTATATTTGTATGTTATTTTGATTCTAAACGATTTGGCAATGCTATGGTGTACGATTGGATTCATACAAGTATATGGTTTATGTTGACAACCACATGTTGTGGAATTTTAATTGGGATTCATGCAAGCATATGATTCATATTGGAAACTACATGTTTGTGGTAGTTGTTTACAACACCCATTTGATAAGTGCAAGTATATGATTCATGTTGAAAATAACAACTATATGTTGTAATAGATTATTTGAAATTCATGCAAGTATATGAATTATTGTTATGCCAACATGATGTATAATTCTATGGTCATCTTTAGTGTAATTTGATCCACTTAAGTATTATGATTCATATGAAGGTTATGTTGGAATTGGCATCATAGTTCAAATATAAAAATCATGATTTTGTGATAGTGACAAAAGCAAGCGTCTTTGTAAGCTTGTATTAATTTTATGAACATGACTAAACTATGTTTGTTATTATGCCTAGTTGAAACATGTTTTTAGGCTTATGTTGTTATCATAATCATATGATAATATATTTGACACATAAGTTACATTAGAATTACACTAGAATTACATCCCACTTACTAGTTACATAGATAGGATAAAAACCATGGTTATATGAATAGTAGGATTCATGTTCAATTATGTTTATGCCATGACTATATGAATAGAAGGACTCATGTTCAATTATGATTATGCCATAATTATATGATTAGAATGGTTCATGTTTAAGTATTATTTATGCCATGACTACATGGATAGAATGATTCATGTTTTGTTTATACCATGATTATGTGAATAAAATGATTCATGTTTAAGTATTGCTTATATTATATGATGTTACAATTGCAAGTTCACATGTGCCTACTTTATGTTAACTGAATCGTTCGTTGCAAGTTCATGCGTTCACACTCCCCTTTTTCATGTTAACTTATAAACACCATGTTATAAGCCTCCCCTTTTCATTTGGCTAAATTGGGTTTAAGTATTAAACCCAACACACCTTACATTGGAACGAACGTATAAAACGGGGGTAATGACGTTTGGGCTAAAAGTATAGAACATATGTGTTGGCATGTTTGACGCATGCCAACAACCTTGAAAAACAATTAAGTGGCATAAATAAATCTTAATCAATAAAGATAAATTTGAATAATGGGCCGCAAATATTTACATATAAAAAGAAAAGAGACAAAATATGTAAATGTAGAAAATACGATGTGTTTAACCCGAGGTTGGATTGAGTTGTGATGTAAACCTGCCCGGAACCGCCCGGCTGTCCAGTAGTCACAACAATACCTATCCAATGTGGGTGGTTAAACACAGAGCCCAATAAGGACCCGAGGTTAGACTGAGTTGTGGCGTAAGACTGCCCGGACCCAACCGGCAACAGGCAGCCACAACAATACCTGTCTAATGTGAGAGGTCAAGGCTTTAATAAGACAATTAAGGCTGAGTCAGGATTGATAGGATTAAGTGAATTAAGACTTAATCAAAATGGAACATGCTAAACTAAACAGACTGATTGGGGGTTAGGTTTATAAAACACTTAACCAACTTAGCATGTTGGCTAGAAATAGAAAACCTAGTAGCGGGGGACCCTTTTCAGCAGTAACCCTACAAGGTATCATGATACCCTGAAACTAGGCAGGGTGGGGCACGATTACTGGGCTAACTGTAAGAGGTCAAATCGAGGGCGGTGGTGCATCAGTGTAGGTTCTAACGGGGTGCGGGCGTGCACACACTCCGACGCAGAAAAATAAGGCACTGGGCACCAGTAGCATACCTGTGCATTCTAGGGTTGTGTCGGGCCGCCACCATGGGACTTGATACACCCCATGGTGGGACCAGCATAGGTAACTACAACATCGGGGGCCGTAAGACACATGTAACTATGCGAGTAGGAGCCGATCATCAGAAAAAGGCACTTCACCCTGATTATGGGGTGCCTGTTGGGAACTAGTTTATATGGGTACAGAGATTAATATGGGGTACGATAGTATATTCGACCCTAGACAACTTAACTTAGTTTATGGTGCTTTCCCATTTCTAGTTTATACTTATCATACCCAGTTCTTTATTTATAGACTGAATAGTCCTAGACTTACTCAGGCTTTATGTCTGACTCTACTTTTCTTTCGTCTTCTTTTCTTCCGTTCCCCCCCCCCCCAGGTCCACAGGGAGGGAATACCACAGCTTGACCAACCTTCATATCCAGCTTGAAGAGAAAGAATGTATTGCTTGGATCTTTTCGTTTTGGACTATGGCTTTGGACAGCAATTATGGGACTTTTGCAGTTTATTTATGTTTTCTTTATGCTTCTTTAAATAATGTAATCAAGACAGTTATGAAGATGTTATGTTTTTGGAAGTATTGTAAGACAATTATGGTATGGTTGGTGTAACACGTATTTTTATGAAATAAAAGTTGTTGTTTTCCGTTGTTCAAAAATATGTGTTATTATATCTGTCTTGTATATCTGTGATTTATACTTATAAACCTCCACCAAAATTAGGGCATTCCCTTTGAGAGTGACCCTAACAGAGGTGGGATGTTTCACTTGGTATCAGAGCATAGGTTTACCAGATAAGATAAAAAGTTTTGAAAATTTATTTTCAAAAAGGAAATTTAAAGAAGCATTTTTAAAAGATAAAATATTATTTTATTTTAAAAGGCAAAGTCCCCCCAAAGCCATAGGAACTATCTCTTATCCTTCGTTTTGAATCTATCCTTTTTGTTTCAGCATGTCCGACGAACTTAACTTGCCAGAGGGTGTACCAATACCTGGTTGGTTTAGACGGTTCTTAGAAGCAAGGGCCACTCAGCCAGGTCCTACCGTTCCTCCTCCCCCAGCTGCAGGAAATCATCCAGCTGCAGCAGCACCTCTTCCTCTACCTCCTCCACGGGGAAACACCTTTGCTAAGATATGTAAAGATTTTAAAGCTATGGGAGGAAAGGATTTTCATGGAACTGAGTCCTTCGTGGCAGCTAGAAATTGGCTGAAAGAAACCGAGGACTTATTCGTCATCTTTGAGGTAGAAGATAGACAGAAAGTACAACTGGCAGTATGGCTACTTAAAGGCGAGGCTTCCTACTGGTGGGAAGTCACTAATGCAGAAAGACCAGTGGAAACATGGGAGGACTTTAGGGCAAGGTTTGAGGCTAAATTTCTCTCAGATGCGGAAAGGAGTTTGCAGTTGGAAAAATTCTTATTTCTTAAGCAAGGGAACAAGACAGTCAAAGAGTATGTTAATCAGTTCGATGAGCTGGCTAGGTTCGGACTGGACCTAGTCAACACCCCGCACAAGAAGGCTCTCCGTTTTGTCAAAGGGTTGAATGAGCCATTACACAGTTTGGCCATGACCCATATACCCATGGGAGCTACGTATGAAAGGTTGGTACAGATGGCATTGCTGAACGAAGAGGATAAGGGCAAGAAGGAGACAAAGGCAGAAAACTCTCAAGGGAAGAAAGAAGGTTTGCAGCCTAAGAAGACGGACTTTAAGAAGGGCGGGAAAGGCAACAAAGAGAAGAGGAAGTGTAATTTCTGTGGCAAATTGGGGCACTTAGTGAAAGATTGTCGGAAAAAGAAGGCCAAGATGAATGGTGGGTGCTTTTCTTGCGGTGAGACAGGCCACATGGCTAAGGACTGCCCAAAGAAACGAGGACAGGGGCAGAGGGCTGGATCCACCTCAGGGGCACAAGTTCATGTGCTAGAGGCGCCACCTCTGCAACAGCGAGGTATAAATACTTCTGTAGAAAGTGTAGTTTATCTTTATGATCACCCCGTTCGCACTTTATTTGATTCTGGCGCATCACACTCCTTTATCTCGTCTGCTTTAGTAGAATCTCTGCACCTAAAAACTAGTATGGTAGAGGACCCCTTAGTTGTTTCAAACCAAATTGGGGGCCCAACTCATTTGTCTATGATCTGTTTGGGATTGAAAATTTCTATTCTAAGCGTAGAATTTAAATGTAGTGCCTTTGTTTTGGGCTTTTCGGGATATGGTTTGATTTTGGGCATGGATTGGCTATCCAGTAATGGGGCCATCCTTGATTGTGAAAAAAGGGTTGTTAGGCTCCTGACCCAGCTCGGTAACACTTTGGAAATTACTTGTAATCCCTCGTATGCGGTTATGCTTAGTTATCTTGAATCACTAGATGCCTCCGTTGAAAATTTGCAATCGGTTAGAGTGGTCCGGGAATATCCGGATGTCTTCGAAGAGGTGAAGGGCTTGCCTCCGAAGCGGGAGATAGACTTCCGCATATATCTTGTAGATAATGCAAAGCCCGTTGCTTTGCCCGTTAGACACATGGCTCCACGGGAAAGGAAAGAGCTCAGTAAACAGATTAAAGAGCTTCTAGAAAAGGGGTTCATTAGGAGGAGCATTTCAGAATGGGGCGCTCCAGTGGTGTTTGCTACAAAGGCGGATGGTTCACTCCGTCTATGTGTTGACTATAGGGAGCTCAACAAGCTAACGAAAAAGAATAGGCACCCTCTCCCCAGAATTGACGATTTGTTTGATCAGCTTGTAGGAGCGTCTGTTTTCTCCTAACTCGATTTAGCGACCGGTTTTCATCAGCTAAGGGTGGCTGAAGATAGTATCGATAAAACGGCATTCAGAACCCCAGACGGCTTCTTTGAATGGCTTGTCATGCCTTTCGGCTTGACAAATGCACCTGCTTACTTCGTGGACCTGATGAGTAGGGTATTCAGAGATTTCCTCAATAAGTTCGTAGTAGTCTTCGTAGACGATATCCTTATCTTCTCAAAGAGTGAAGAGGAACATGCTCAGCACTTAAGGGAAATCATGGAAACTCTGCGAGCCCATCAGCTAAAAGCCAAATTCTCCAAATGCCACTTTTGGAGAGAAGAAATGAGGTTCCTTGGGCACATAGTATCCAAACAAGGGTTAGCAGTGGACCCTGCTAAGGTAGTGGCGGTACAGGATTGGAAGACACCAAGGAATGCAACTGAGGTCCGAAGTTTTCTAGGACTAGCAGGTTTCTATCGAAAGTTCATAAGGAATTTTGCGAAAATCTCAGCTCCGCTCACAAAGTTGACCAAGAAGAATCTAGTGTTCAATTGGGACTTGGATTGCGAGTTTGCTTTCCAGCGACTGAAAAGGGCTCTTACAACAGCCCCAGTTTTGACGTTGCCAGATGGAAGCAAGATGTTCACCATTTAAACAGATGCATGTGGGACTGGGCTAGGCGCCGTCTTAATGCAAGAAGGAAGGGTAGTAGCTTATGGCGGGAGACAATTGAAATTGCACGAAAAGAACTACCCGACCCACGATCTTGAGTTAGCTGCCATCGTCTTTGCACTCAAGTCTTGGCGACATTATCTCCTAGGTGAGAAGTTTGAACTTTACACTGACCATAAATCGTTGAAATACCTTTTCTCGCAGAAGGACCTTAACTTGAGGCAACAGAGGTGGATGGAGTTTCTTGCCTCGTATGATTTCGAGATCTCCTATACTCTGGGCAAAGGCAACGTAGTGGCAGACGCGTTGAGCCGAAAGAAACTGACCCTAAGCCCGCTGTTTGTTGAAAGACAAAGCCTAGAGTTTATAGCCAGCTTCGACTTTAGGCCTTCCTCCGATTTTGTACCAGGTTTGCTAGCATCTCTCGAAGTACGCACGACTTTAGTGGACTCGATAGGGACAACACAACGTGAGGAACCTCAGCTTGTGGAGACGATTGATAGGCTAATTAGGGGTGAGACTTCAAGTCACCTCAACAGATACTCCATCGACGATAAGGGTTGGCTAAGACGAGACGGAAGACTATGCGTCCCACAGACAAGGGATTTAGTAAAGAAGGTTCTCGAGGAAGCACATCACTCCAAGATGACGATACACCCAGGCGGAGATAAAATGTACAAGGACATAAAAAGAACTTTCTTTTGGAACGGCATGAAGAAGGATGTGGCAGAATTCGTCTCTAAGTGTATGGTGTGCCAACAGGTTAAGGCGGAACAGAAAAAGCCTGGCGGTCTGCTACATCCTCTAGAGGCCCCACAGTGGAAGTGGGATAGCATCTCAATGGACTTCATCGATGGGCTGCCTAGGTCTAGGAGAGGCAACACTAGCATTTGGGTAATAGTGGATAGGCTTACTAAAAGCGCCCACTTTTTACCTGTCAAAAGTAAAAGAACTGCCTCATCCCTAGCATCTCTTTACCTCAAGGAAATCGTTCGACTCCATGGAATACCATCCAGCATTGTTAGTGACCGAGACCCTATCTTCACAAGTGAATTTTGGCGGAGTCTGCAAGAAGCGGTAGGCACACAGTTATGCTTGAGCACAGCCTATCATCCCCAAACCGACGGCCAAACAGAAAGAGTGAACAGAGTTTTGGAGGACCTTCTAAGACTGTGCGTCCTCGACTTCGGAGGGACATGGGAAGACCATCTTCCTTTGGTGGAATTTGCCTACAACAACAGCTATCAAGCAAACATCGGAATGGCGCCCTTCGAAGCTTTATATGGAAGACCGTGTCGATCACCCACTTGTTGGTGGGAGTCTACTAATAAGCTCATACTTGGACCAGATATGATCCGAGAGACTTCAGAGAAAGTAGACTTAATACGAAGAAGGATGAAGACGGCCCAAGACAGACAAAAGTCCTACGCCGACAAGAGGAGGACCGACCTTGAATTTGAGGTTGGGGACAGAGTTTTTCTTAAGGTATCTCCGCTAAGGAACGTTGTTCGTTTTGGAACCACAGGAAAGCTAGCACCAAGGTTCGTAGGGCCATTCCCTATCATCGAGAAAATTGGGAAAATGGCCTATAGATTAGAGCTACTAGAAAAATTGGCCGGAGTTCACAACGTCTTTCACGTTTCACATCTCCGAAAATGTGTACATGAGACTGCTGAAGTGGTAGAGCCAAATATCCTAGAAGAAGCTGAAGTGGAACGCGAAGCAACCGTAAGGAAAGTTCCAACCCGCATATTAGGAACGGAAGTGAAGAAGCTACGCAACCGCGAAGTCAAGCTCGTCAAAGTTCAGTGGAGCGACGCCGAGGGAGACGCAACTTGGGAAACTGAAGCTAAAATACGCGCAGCCTACCCTTTTCTTTTCGAGGGTACATCTTTGATCTTTCCTTTTTCCTTAAGTTGCGCTTTTATCTATCTTTTCAGGTATATCTCCTCGACCCTATCTTTTAGGTAGAAACCCTTTGGATGAAAACATGTAATTGAAACATGTTATGGATGATGATTGCAAGTGGTTGCAAGTGATTGCTAGTGGTTGCTCGTGGTTGCATATACACACACAATCTAGGTTTTAGATCGGCTCAATCACTTCATATTGCATATGCATATATGTTTGCATTCGTATATGGTTGAACTTTAATATGTGTCATATGGATGTTGCATTTGTATGAATAATTGTGCACTCATGTAGAATCATGAATAGGAGGATTTGCATACATAATGGATTCATAGCACTTACATAATTCGCATTAAGGAGGTCAACTGAATCAGTAGACCGCCTGATTTTGCATTAGATAAGTACATGTACACACACTCTTCGCATATTATCATGAAGCATTAGAAGTCTTTTAAGGACAATGGATGCTCGTGTTTGATGGATGAGTAGATGGATGTTTGGATGTTAGGATGTACATTCTTCCTGAACTTGAAGATTTCGGGACAAATCCTTTTAAGTGGGGGAGAATGTAACACCCCGTATATTTTATAACAGTGAAATTCACAAATTAAAATATAGTAAATCTCAAATCAAAGTATTAAGGGAAATGGGATATGCCATTGCGTTCGTCTTGGAAAAATACGCGAAATAGAGTCCGAGTTTTCGAAAAACGGAGCCCGTATGACCAAATTATGGCCCGATGAAGTTTCAGAAAATTCAAATTTCGAAAACAGATTTGAATTTCAGAACAATCAGAGCAGGCGGGAAAATTCCCGCCCAAACCCACCAGGTTGACCTGGGGGTCGACCCTAGGGTCGACCTGGGAGTCGACCTAGGTGTCGACCTGCCCCAGGCAGGTCGACTCTAGAGTTGACCTGGGGGTCGACTGGGGAGTCGACCTGGCCCCTGAGCCAGGTCGAACCCAGCCCACCCTGGCTGGCCTAGTCTGTGTTTGGTCGATTTTCTGAGCCTTGCCTTGTCACTAGGGCTAGGTGTCAGCTCCTGGTTGGTCTCTCCATTGAACGAACGGCTGTTATTGAACCAAGCTTCATCGACGGTCTAAATTAACTCACAAACTCTATAAAAAGGACCTAAGACTAACCCTAATTCACATAAACTAAAATGGAGATGAGACCGTCATGCTGCTGAGGAGAGACTGAGGATAGCCGTCAGAAATAGAGAGACAATTAGGAGATAAATCAAAAGCTTAAAGGAACGTTAATCAAATCAAAGCAACGCCTACAACAAAGGATAGCATCTCCAAATTCAGAATTCAGATTCCTGAATTGAAGATTCGTCATACGTTGTAAGTAGAGTGCTATTCCGATGTGAATTAAATAATTGTGTTGATTTGTGTAAAGTAAGAAATGGAATTGTGGCGATAATAATCTATATTTGTATGTTGCTTTGATGCTAAACGATTTGGGAATATTATGGTATACGATTGGATATTTGCAAGTACGCGATTTGCGTTGGAAGTTAACAACGAAATGGAATTGTGGCGATAGTGACTTATATTTGTATGTTATTTTGATTCTAAACGATTTGGCAATGCTATGGTGTACGATTGGATTCATACAAGTATATGGTTTATGTTGACAACCACATGTTGTGGAATTTTAATTGGGATTCATGCAAGCATATGATTCATATTGGAAACTACATGTTTGTGGTAGTTATTTACAACACCCATTTGATAAGTGCAAGTATATGATTCATGTTGAAAATAACAACTATATGTTGTAATAGATTATTTGAAATTCATGCAAGTATATGAATTATTGTTATGCCAACATGATGTATAATTCTATGGTCATCTTTAGTGTAATTTGATCCACTTAAGTATTATGATTCATATGAAGGTTATGTTGGAATTGGCATCATAGTTCAAGTATAAAAATCATGATTTTGTGATAGTGACAAAAGCAAGCGTCTTTGTAAGCTTGTATTAATTTTATGAACATGACTAAACTATGTTTGTTATTATGCCTAGTTGAAACATGTTTTTAGGCTTATGTTGTTATCATAATCATATGATAATATATTTGACACATAAGTTACATTAGAATTACACTAGAATTACATCCCACTTACAAGTTACATAGATAGGATAAAAACCATGGTTATATAAATAGTAGGATTCATGTTCAATTATGTTTATGCCATGACTATATGAATAGAAGGACTCATGTTCAATTATGATTATGCCATATTTATATGATTAAAATGGTTCATGTTTAAGTATTATTTATGCCATGACTACATGGATAGAATGATTCATGTTTTGTTTATACCATGATTATGTGAATAAAATGATTCATGTTTAAGTATTGCTTATATTATATGATGTTACAATTGCAAGTTCACATGTGCCTACTTTATGTTAACTGAATCGTTCGTTGCAAGTTCATGCGTTCACACTCCCCTTTTTCATGTTAACTTATAAACACCATGTTATAAGCCTCCCCTTTTCATTTGGCTAAATTGGGTTTAAGTATTAAACCCAACACACCTTACATTGGAACGAACGTATAAAACGGGGGTAATGACGTTTGGGCTAAAAGTATAGAACATATGTGTTGGCATGTTTGACGCATGCCAACAACCTTGAAAAACAATTAAGTGGCATAAATAAATCTTAATCAATAAAGATAAATTTGAATAATGGGCCGCAAATATTTACATATAAAAAGAAAAGAGACAAAATATGTAAATGTAGAAAATACGATGTGTTTAACCCGAGGTTGGATTGAGTTGTGATGTAAACCTGCCCGGAACCGCCCGGCTATCCAGTAGTCACAACAATACCTATCCAATGTGGGTGGTTAAACACAGAGCCCAATAAGGACCCGAGGTTAGACTGAGTTGTGGCGTAAGACTGCCCGGACCCAACCGGCAACAGGCAGCCACAACAATACCTGTCTAATGTGAGAGGTCAAGGCTTTAATAAGACAATTAAGGCTGAGTCAGGATTGATAGGATTAAGTGAATTAAGACTTAATCAAAATGGAACATGCTAAACTAAACAGACTGGTTGGGGGTTAGGTTTATAAAACACTTAACCAACTTAGCATGTTGGCTAGAAATAGAAAACCTAGTAGCGGGGGACCCTTTTCAGCAGTAACCCTACAAGGTATCATGATACCCTAAAACTAGGCAGGGTGGGGGCACGATTACTGGGCTAACTGTAAGAGGTCAAATCGACGGCGGTTGTGCAGCAGTGTAGGTTCTAACGGGGTGCGGGCATGCACACACTCCGGCGCAGAAAAATAAGGCACTGGGCACCAGTAGCATACCTGTGCATTCTAGGGTTGTGTCGGGCCGCCACCATGGGACTTGATACACCCCATGGTGGGACCAGCATAGGTAACTACAACATCGGGGGCCGTAAGACACATGTAACTATGCGAGTAGGAGCCGATCATCATAAAAAGGCACTTCACCCTGATTATGGGGTGCCTGTTGGGAACTAGTTTATATGGGTACAGAGATTAATATGGGGCACGATAGTATATTCGACCCTAGACAACTTAACTTAGTTTATGGTGCTTTCCCATTTCTAGTTTATACTTATCATACCTAGTTCTTTATTCATAGACTGAATAGTCCTAGACTTACTCAGGCTTTATGTCTGACTCTACTTTTCTTTCGTCTTCTTTTCTTCTGTTTCCCCCCCCCCCCACCCAGGTCCACAGGGAGGGAATATCGCAGCTTGACCAGCCTTCATATCCAGCTTGAAGAGAAAGAATGTATTGCTTGGATCTTTTCGTTTTGGACTATGGCTTTGGACATCAATTATGGGACTTTTGCAGTTTATTTATGTTTTCTTTATGCTTCTTTAAATAATGTAATCAAGACAGTTATGAAGATGTTATGTTTTTGGAAGTATTGTAAGACAATTATGGTATGGTTGGTGTAACACGTATTTTAATGAAATAAAAGTGGTTGTTTTCCGCTATTCAAAAATATGTGTTATTATATCTGTCTTGTATATCTGTGATTTATACTTATAAACCTCCACCAAAATTAGGGCATTCCCTTTGAGAGTGACCCTAACGGAGGTGGGGTGTTTCAATCGGCTCCCTACAAGTTCTAGCACGTCATGTGTCTATGTCATACGGCCCTATCAGGAATTTAGTCACCTATGCTAGGTGCACCATAGGGTGTAGCAAGCCCTAGGGAGCCCACCACCGACACGAATCAAGCATGCACAGGTAAACCTACTGATGCCCAATGCCTGCTTTTTCAACTCCGGACCACATGCACGACCATAGCCCGCCTGAACCTACACTGGCGCACCAACACAATCGTCGTTCTAGTCCCTTACCATCAGCCCAGTAATCGTGCCCCATCCTGCCTAGTTACAGGGTACCATGATACATCTAGTGGGTTACTGCTGAAATGGACCGCGTAACTAGGTTTTTCATCCAGTAGGTTAAGTGTTGTCATTTAAGTTTGGGACTTAACCCGCCTACGAATCATGTCAAATTGGCTAAGTGTTATCGTTCAAGTTCGTGACTCATCCCTACAAATCTTGTATCAAGTTGGTTAAGTGTTGTCTTTCATGTTCATGACTTAACCCTATCATGTGGCATTAATTCATTAATGCACCCCAACCTCTCACATCAGATCTGTTGTTGTGGTCACTGGATATACCAGGCGGTTCCAGGCAGAATTACACCACAACTCAGTCTGACCTTGGGTTTTCAAGTGCGATATGACCAACTATCCACATTGGATCCTATTGTTTGCAGTAACTGGATTTTCCGGGTGGTTCCGGGCAGAATTACACTGCAAACTCAACCCAGCCTCGAGTTGGCCATTTTCAAGTTCATTCTAGTATCATGTCCATGTTCAAGATTCATGTCAAGTTCGTGTCAAGTTTCATGGCGAGTTTCCTATAATTACCAATTTTTGCCAACGTTACCCCATCTAAATATTAGGCTAACAATCTTAGCCTAATTTTCCGTCTGCATGATTTTTGATATATAATATTAGGCTAAAAACTTAGCCTAATTTAACGTACACAAAATGTGCATAAAGAAATTCATTAACATAAACATGACATAGGTGTAAACTTGGCATTCTCAGCATAGTCAATATGAATACCATAGGTGTGTACTTGCAAGATAATCAACATGAATATCATAGGTGTGATCTTGCAATGTAGACTAAATCAACATACCTATATGTGAATTTGAAACATAAACTAAATCAACTTACATATATGTGAACTTACAAATCAGTCACGAGCATATGAATAAGTGTGATCTTGAAATATGACATAGGTTTAACATATACACATAAACATGTAGATCTAACATGTGATCACATATGTGATATGATTTTCCAACCTAAAACTTGCATAACATGATAAACTACACAACTTGTCATAACAGGTTATACTCCAATATACATATGAATAGACTTATTCATTAATTCCCAATTCAACATGATAATAAAATAGAATATTATTCAATTTCACATATAACATAATAAACATTGTTCTATTATCAATTTATTTCCAAGGCATAACATAAATGAATAAATTGAGTAAAACATCGCAGGCATATAGATCGGATAACATTATGAACATGAAAAGGTTTGAACAATAATCTAGGTTCAAGAACATGGATAGATCTAATTCTTATAAGAAAAATCCCCAAAATCAAGATCCAAGGACAAATAAAGAAAATAAGTCTAAACAGAAAATCAAGCTTAGATCCAATTTCATAGTCATAATCCTAGACAATAATCTCAGGTCATGAATCATAGGTGATTAGCCATAATTGTCCTTGTCATAGTCATAAGCAATAGTCTTTTCTTCACAGTCATAGGCATAGGCATAATCTTATGTTCACAGTCATAGGCATATGCATAGTCTTATGTTCACCGTAATAGGCATAGGCATAGTCTTATGTTCACCGTCATAGGCATAGGCATTGTCTTATGTTCACCGTCATAGGCATAATAATGTTATGGACACGAAAGAGTCTGATTTACAACATGAGTGGGCTCAAACTGATTTCATAGCAATATTCCCAAAAGTTAAGATCCAAGATGAACAAAAAAAAGATATGAATCATACATAGATCCAATTCCAATTTATAACATGTCCATATTAAGTTTATAGTTTTTATCTAAAAGTAACTTGAACTTATAGATCGTGGTCTAAGAAATTTAGATGCAGAAGTCAAGTCTAGAAATTTGCTGTTGAATTATTGAATCGCTGAATCTTGCTTTGATTGTAGAAGCAAATCCCATTATGAAATTCCTAGCCTTAGTCTTCAAGAAATAATCTTCGCGTTTTAATTTAATTTAATTTAGAGGAAGAAGAAGAAGCCATGATCATCAAGAGTTTGTGCAGCATAAGGTTAGAGAAGAATGGTGTAAAGAGAATGAGGCTAGGGGGCTATTTATATAGGGTTAGGCAGAAGAATCTGGACAGAAAACGAGGTCAGATACATCGGAATGCATCAGGTTCAAAAACTGGGTTCGGGAGGCAGGTCGGCCCCCAGGTCGACACTATGGTCGACCTGGTCCCTGGGAGGTCGACATTATGGTCGACCCCCAGGTCGACCTGATCCTGGGTGGGAAATTTCCCGCCCAACCTGTTCTGGGTTTTGAATTTGAAATTCGAATTCGAATTTCGAGTTGTTTTCGATCCTGAAAATTTATGAAATTTCGTAGGGTCATATGTCCCTCATACGGACTCCGATTCTCGAAAAATCAGACTCGTTTCCAAGCAGAATTTCGAGACGAATGCAATGGCGCAACCCGTTTCCCTTGATTCTTATTTTAAAATTTAATTCTGCCTTGATTTAAGGTTTTAACATGTTATTAAAATTCGGGTTGTTACAGAAACACTCAGACCAAACATCCGAGAAAAGTAACATGCAGCATATGTGAGGCAAAGAATAAGAGAAAACCAAACATACAGTAGACCACCAGATGAAATGAACATTTCTGTGATATGGAATGGATGAAAGGTTTCCCTTTACAGTGCGACAGAACCGATGGACTGAAATTGGAAGATCGCGCAGCTGTGGCGGAAAAATAATTTAAGTTAGGATAATGAAGTGGATTTACATGAAGAATTACTATGGAAAAAGGGAAGAAGATCGAGGATTCAAAATTACTTGTAACGCAATCAAATATTGGAACAGAACTACAAGGGGAGAATGAATATGTATAGGGAGAAACATAATTTTTACGAACAGTTGTTTTTTACGGTATAATTTTTATTCACCCAATGTTTATATAAAAGTCCTGAAAAGTCACACAACATCATATTTTAAAAAGATTCTGTTGTGTTTTGGTACAATGGGTGAACATTTGAAAACATTTAACTTAACAATATTAAGAGACTAAATGACCTAAATGTAAATGTCTAATGCCTTTTTTTTAAAGCAGAAATGGTCAAATTGAAAAGGGAAAGGAAAGATGGGTATAAACAGGATATATTCAGCAAAAATTGGCACAAAAATAGTAGATACTTAAGCTAAATGTATAAGAATAATACGGCATAGATGGTGGAATTCAGTAAGCCATAAATTGTAACTAATAACCAGTAAAAAAATAAAGCGATGTATTATGCCATGAATTGTAAATCACAATCGCCCTGTTAGGAAAAAAGATATAAATCATAGGATTATTTATAAATTATGCAGGAAAAGGGAAAAATAAGAACAACAATGACAGAAGGAAAGAGGAAAAAGGGTAAGCTACCTATTTCGTCCGTAGATCATAGAACGGATGGCCTGAGTTGGCAAGAAGGAACGAAAGTGACAGCTGAAATGGGGATCCGACCGGTAGTAAAACGGCGTCAAAGAGGGGGTAGAAGAATGTCAAAGCGAAGAAATCGTCGGATTAGAGATTAACAGGGAGAGTCTAAGGCCATTTTTTCTTTAATTTTATCCCGGTGGTGGACTCAATTCGATGGCACCAACGATTTGTTTACATCTATTCCGAAGGCTGATTTGTTTCAACGACGCAGAAGAAGAATGAAAGTGAAAAAAATGGATAAATGCATTGAAGGTAGCTATTAGGAAGATAGGATTTTAGTCGGATCAGGTCGGCGTGAAATCAGCCAGCACGATTTCTCGAGAAGATGACGAAAAAGGGATATGCGAAAAGGGCAAGCGTTTAAGCGGACACTGTAGAGTTAACGGTATTACACTCGAGGGCGAGGATTGAAACACCATACACGTGTCGGCTTGTGGATTTTTTGGAGAATCCAGATCTGAAAGGTCTTTGAAGAAAGATTGTTCTTTCATAATATATAAATATATATATATATATATTGGATATTCCCGCACTACCATTAGCAGATGCCCATAGTATCACTAGCTGATGACCCTATCGTCCCCACGATATATTAGTGGATGACCTTCCATACCGCGATATCCTGCCTTGAAGCAGGATAGGTATTATTAATGTTGTCTAACACCTATTGTTAGATCAAAAAGTGGTCCTAACACCCATATCGTTGTATTTCGAGCATAGCATATGAAGAAATAATCGAAAAATAGAGAAAAAAGGCAAGACAACGATATTTTTATAATAGTTCGGCGTTAACTAGCCTATGTCCACTTCATATTTTCTCATTCCACTCATAGATTACAATTACAATAAATATTTTCTCTCAATCACTTGAATCTAATGAATAATTCTCTCTGAATTCATTGATTTTATTGAGGAAGATGGTGGTTATTCATGGAGAAATGTTAGTCATGGAAGCCATGGACCAGGAGGAGCCAAAAGTCCCTTGAGAATGCCCTCTGGAGGTGTATTTATAGCTGTAGGAGAGCCCATATGGTGATCATGCCTTGGTACGACACGTGGCACCCGATCCGGGAAAGTAGGAGCGATCATAGCCTCGAGAATATGTCAAAATCTACATGTGTAGTAGCGGGGCCTGGTCGCGGTTCATGAACCGGGGTGGTGAGCTGGTGATGGTGATGGTCAGGTCGGGTCATGGTCACGATCCGACCCCAGGGGGTGGTCACGATCCGACCCCAGAGGGTGGTCACGATCCGACCCCAGGGGGTGGTCACGATCCGACCCCGGGGGTGATCGCTATCCGATCTTCAAAAAAGCCAAAATCCATGTTTTTCCATATTTCTGCATGCGTTCACGGAAACAGACATAACTTTCAAACCGTAAGGCCGATTGGACCAAACGAAAGCCCTACTTGAAGCTAATTAAGAGGGCTACAAGTTTTTGATGTGTTTAGATCCAAATGAGGTCGTTTAGTAGGGGTTTCGGTCCAGTTTATACTAACGTTGTGATTTTGACCAAACTGCCTTGTGTCATCTGATGATGCTTCCAATGCCGGAGAGTCATGTTATCCCGAGATTCCATATGTGACAGCATTTGCCAAAGAGTGTGTCAACATGATTTTTGCTTTGGGTAGCCTGGTCACAAAGCGGGCTAACATTTTGCCCCCCAAAGTACATCTTATCGCAGATGCGATGTTCTTTGAATGTATTGAGCTAAATCTCTTTGGAACATCATTTATCCTTGAGAAAGCTTTATCCATGTGTTGCATTGCTTCCTTTGGAGCTAGTCAGGCCAAGTTTTATGGATGAAGTATTTGAGATGATCAAGTAATGGTTTAAGCCTTGTCGAATAAAGAGGTCTGATTCATTCATCAAAAATCACATTAGATTGTTGGCTCTCGAATATGATTCTACACGCACAGGTCGTTATCGAACACTGTCATCATTCTACTTAAGCCAAGCATGTTGTCGTGTCGTACTTTCTCTTATGTATGAGTCGATGTATGAAGTAGCCATCTAAGTCATGGGGCGATGCAAGAATCTTTGGGCTCTAAGCTAACATCTGGACTGTTGGGATGGAGCACACCAGAATCATCATATGAATTTATCATTTGTGCTCAAGTTTGGACTATCTTAATGTCTCGATAATGATCCAGGATCTTAAAATCGCATTGAATCGTAATAGTAAGGAACCCAAAAGCTACGATTACACTGGATCATAGTCAAAGGGATCCACAATTGTCATGGACCATTTCTTAATCCAATATTCACATATGAAGAAGTCAGTAAGGGATGCTGTTAAACTCATGTAGACCAGTGCCTATAGGATCGTCACCATCGCAAGGTAGTAGATAAGTTTGTCGCACCTTCCATTTGGTGTAGTTTGACTCTTTAAGTTCACATTTGATCCGCAATCTAGCTCGATTGGTCTGTGAAGATGAATCAGGTCATACTCTGGAGGCATAACGTACATGTTTTGAATCTCATTCCATGCCAGGATTGTCTTTAGAGTTAGTCTACAAATCGATACTTGTACTCTCAGTGCCATCGGAGGACAAACAAAGTCAGGGCCTATGCCCCCAGCATCGATGGGGGATAAATTAAGTCAATCGGGCATCCAATCTTCAGGGTCTTATACTTCCCGTCATTGCATCGGGTAAGAGTTACAGGTTCAGCAATCTTAGTCGACCCAAGACATTCTATGCTCTCTCTCGAATAAGAAAGAGTTGGTGTTGTATACGCAAATGTTCGAATTATATTATCTTTGATATGGTCCCTGCTCTTTAGTTGGATAGTGAGTATTGCCTCATCAGACATTAGCGAATTTGGTTACTCCCATTGGATCAGTTGTGAAGTTAAGTAAGCTTGCTAAATGTGAGTGACTAAATGTCATTATGAAGTTAGTTAGGCCCCTCCGTTTATGCTTCAGCATAGTCCAAAATGGTCATCATAGTCTTTTTGAGTTTCTTTCTCATGCTCAGTTCAATTGAGCTTGACAAACAAGATCATGGGCTCGAGAAGTGGTATAGATTCTTTTTGGAACTGCACATTCATTTCATTCTTTTCTAGGGCTTTTCCTTTGTCCTTATCATTTCAAGAGTTGGAAGGTGCTCCATTCTTTGTCACGAAAGCATCAAGATCGCCCATCTCGACATTAACACCTTCTTGTCGTAAAAGTATGTCGACCTCAGGGTTGAATTCTTCAAAGCTTCTGAGAAATTCTCGTTACCGAGAAAGTTTAAAGTTCAGGGGAATAACAGGGGATTCTCATGTCCCACGTGGAAGGGCTGTGATTGCCGTTATCCTTATCATCTTGTGAAGCGCCGCTCCTCGAGAGGTGCCGAATCAAACTGGCGAGCAGGTTGTTATTAAAGAATGGCTGCACATTGTCAAGATCATGGATGGTGCCCCCAACATCGAGTCTGAGATTACAAAGGGTGTCTTTGCTGATTTTTTGCTTCCGCTTCGATATTGCCCCAGGGGAGTGGTTCAAGTCATTCGACCCGACCAGGTTCCTTTTCTTCGAACTATTGCGTTCTTGCTTAGAGCCGAGTATGGAATGTCTCTCAAGTATCCATTCGAGTTGGAGCTAAAGTTAGCCGTGCATAACCTAAGTTTGTTACGATTCGTGCATTCTCATTTAGGATGTTGTAGGTAGTTGTTCCATTGTCCATGTTTCCATCCACGATGTTCTGAATCAAAGACGCATACTGCACGCCTGCTGATTGATTTGTGTTCAATCCGAGCTGATGGTTGCTATCTGGCCAAGCTAAGTTCATCAATGCTTGAACTTCGATTTTATCATTTCCAGCGAATTGATGATTGTTGCTTGGCCTTTCAATTGTCATTGATCCCCCCAGCATAAATTCTTGAATAAGTGAAGATCGACCTCGAGCTTCTTAGATCCACATGTGGAGTAGCTGTCAATCAGGCTTCTGTTACTCAATTGGGAATGGAGGCATCGAGTAGTTGAACTATGCTGCTTGAGGCTTGTATTCTGTGCCCCCATCCTCGGGGGTTTGTTCTGAGTAGCAGGGTTTGAATCCATATCTTCTCTGGATTTATATTCACTCCTCATACCAAGAGTCGGAGTTGAGTGCAAACTGATTTATTGGTACTCATCCAGTGCTAATCTCCGGTCTCCCATCCAAGCTCCAAGGATTGAAATCAAGCGATGAATAGTTGGATCGTAGTCACCTTTATTGCTCCCGTTTGATCTATGCATCAAGGGAAAGGTCGGGGACGAAATGGTTGCGTTACGTTCAATTATTACATGGGATATATCCAGCCTTATATGAGCTTCCCATTCTGGAAGTAAGTTGGGATCAGCAAATGGACGTTTTCTTTGCATCTGTTTTCTGGTCTTCCAGGGGCCTTGGTCATCCTTTTGAACGCGACCCTTTGTTCGCTTTCCATTGGCATGCTGCTATTGTTGCGAGTGAGGCCCTCGCGTTCTTGGCTAGTTATCTTTTGTAAACCTGCATTTAGTAATTAAAATTTTGTTTCTTTCGCATTGTTTGGTACCTGCGAACATCCCATAATTAGTTATGCATTTGAACATTTGAAATGCAAATGGTCAAATAAGTCATGAAGCGTTATAAGTTGTCAATGCAATTATAAATGAAAATGCACTAAAATAGTATGTATGTACAGGTATGCCCCCAATCGATCATTAACTTAGTGCATAGCCAAGACTTTGTTGGGGATTGATTAGGACCTTCACTGTTTTGCCCCTATGTCCGGACATGGAGGATCCGGGCTCATCTTTCAGTTTGGCCCCCGACACTCCGGCAGGGTAGGAGCCTTTGACTGGAATTTTAATCTATGCCTTTATACTCTCTTTGGAGTACGAAATCAGCTTTCAGTCTGTTCCCCGATCCTTCAGCAGGGTAGGAGTTCTTGGGGCACCAATCCATGGTGCCTTTATACTCTCCCGATCCTTCAGCGGGTTAGCGTTCGAACTCGATTCTTAGTCTGCTCACAGCGGGGTAGAAGTTCTGGGGGCGCTAAGTCTCTAGCGCCTTTATAATCTCTCGATCCTTCAGCTGGGTGGAGTGTTGTCAAGGCGGTTTTTATCATGGTGCACCTTCACGCCTTGTGGACGTCACCTTCGCGTCCTTTATACCCTCTCTCGAATCTTGAGAGTTAGAGTGGCGGAAATCATCTTCCTGTCCTTTATACTCTCTCTCGAATCTTGAGAGTTAGAGTTACGGATCGAGTGGTCTTTAATCATGGCGCGCCCATAACACTCTCCTAGATTTATACTCCTATCCAAGCTCTGAGGATTAGAGTTCATCGAAAAGTGTTTGCCAAGGCTTTGCGTTCCTCCGAACAATCTACGGGAGGAGTGGTTGGCACCAAACTCCGGGTACCTGCATCATTCATATCGCATGAATTAGTCATGTCAATAACTCAAGTGGCATGTAAAAGAAAATCTTATGATTGAAAAGTAAGGATATTAATGGGCACTGCTTCCCCCTGTCGGGATTCATGTAATCTGATGGCATCGAGGATAGGATCGATCCATATAGACGGTCACACAGCGTCCATCTGGAGTCGGACTCCGACTTTGCAATTCGATGATTTATATGCAATTGTCTTGTAGTCTGCCACGTGTGAGCCAAGGATTGGATGGTCATCTCGGATCCACCTTAAGTTATACAACTTTCTTTATACGGAGGGCATGGCCTTGTAAACGAGCAGTTCAATCGGGCTCGTTATGGTAATGATCTATAATTCCTCATGAGGGTATTAGAAGCCTAATTGGCACCAGATCCTAGGTACCTACATCATCCACAAATTAATTCATCTGAGTTAATCACATCAATTACTCATAAAGCATGCAAATACAAGAGTCATGGCTAGAGAAAATCCTGTTAAAGGAATGAGTATCATTCTGAGCGAAAATGGCATTGCACGTTCATTATAGTTCCATTTTGCTTTGCCCTATCTCTTCCAGAGAATGGCCGCCAAAGTCTCTTAGTTGATGAAGGATATCTTTTCAAACTATCGTTGGGAGGCAATCCTAAAAATGAATAGACGTTGATCGGGGTGTTGAGATGGCAAAGACGGTTAGGTAAGTATCGCAGGCGAGTGATGAGGTCGCATCTCCTTTGAATCGCCTTTTTACCCCCATGTTGAGGGTAAGGATAGAGTGCCAGGAAGTCATGACTGTATCGCTAGTGGTAGCATATCATCACATTGGTGTTAGAATGGCAATTGGCACGAGAACAATGGATTCATGCTTATAGAAACTTTTGCACTTTCTATGCTAGGAAGTAGGATGTTGTTACTGGTGAAATAGTCATATCTCATAAATTTGCTGCTATGCCTTCGATACCATATCGGGGACAAGAGGATGGTATGCAGACAATCATTCAACATTTGGGCTCAAGTGTTCCAAACCTTTAACTTGCCAATCTTCGAGCAAGACTAAGGCAGTCGGTTATACAAATCTTGGATGTATCAGCCTTGAATCAGATGTAATCTCGAGCGAACCGCGCTCGAATTTCCAGTTGCCCCCAGTGTCTGGGGCCCGAGTTTGCTTGGAATATAATCGATGAAGGGAGTGGAAGTAAGAATCTTCACTTTCTAACACCAAAATGTCGTTCATCAGAAGTTTCATTCGTGTGTATTTCCCATCTAGCGGGAAGTTGACTAGTGAATCTGTCTAACCATTTAGGGCGGTGAACTCAGCAATGAGATTCATCGATTTCTATCTCGGGACAACCTTCCAAGGGAAATAAGCCATGTCGCCTTGCACTTCATATCTTGAGGCATAACGAACGATGGTAAGCCATTCATTCTCGTTGCCGAAAGCTGCTGCAGGTAGTTTCTTACGGAGGTTGTCGATTATTCTCATTCGGGTGTAGTATCCAACATTGGATCAACTTCCATATGATCAATGATCGGAGTTCGTAGTGTCTTGATTGGGATCATCTCTATCTTTTCTAGATTGTCGTAACCTTCTAACTTGGTCAGATTATATGCCTTCTGACCATCTATGTGCGGAATATGATGCATGTTGTAACGTTCCAATCCATCCAACAGCTCTTCTACTGGTTCTAGGTAAGCTATGAGTTGTGGTTTCTTCGAATGGAATAGCTTTCGAGCCGCCCTTCGGGGGTTATCTGCAAAACTCCAGTGTTGGATCGTCGATCATTTCTTGCACCATCTGTATACAATTTCCAGATGCTTGATTTCGTCTTTCATTCCGAGGGGCCATTTTCTTCATCTAACATATCCTCTTCAGGAACGGTACATTCAGCGATGAAGTTGGCAAATGCTTCTCCTCGTACGGGCTTCTTTAAGAGCAAATTGAGATCAAACTAGTTCAGCTTTATGTTCCGTTCGAGCAACTTTTCAGATGCACCAGGTCGCTGCATGTCCTGTCGCAGCGGCTCACAAGTGCGTATAACAATCGGATGAACTTGGAAGTAGTAGGGAGATTTTTCAGAGCAATTAGCGAGTTATAGACGACCCTTTCAATTTTTGGGTAGTTGCGCTCTACCATGGCGACCTTCTTGCTCACATTATAGACTAGTTCCTGGACCTTTTCCTCGTTATGTGTAAGGGGTGCCAACTTTCCTGTCAAGCGTCAGACAACTTTAATTCTTTGTTGTTTATGGATGTTTATGATCATTGCAATCTGATCAGGGTTGGTTTCGATTCTGTGTGAGCTAACTATGAGGCTAGGAAGCTTTCCCGACGCAACGCCAAACGAGCACTTCAAAGGGTGTAGCTTCATTTCAAATGTTGAACATCTCTGTAAGACTTGAAATGTAGTAGGTTGATCGCTTGGACTCAACAATTGTATCATCTATATGGACTTCCATGTGCCTTTCACTACGTTTGTGGACCATACAATTCAGTAAGTGTTGGTATGTTGCCTCGACATTCTTCAGTCTGAATGGCAACTCCATATAATAGTATAGTTCAAGGTCCATGATAAAAAAATGTTTATTCATGATCAGGCACATGCATAAAAATCTGGTTGTAACTTGCGCACATGTCTATATGAGGGAGACGTTCGTGTCCACTCATTGAATCCACAAACCGGTCAATTCTGAGTGATGGGAATCTTCCTTTTGGGCGAACTTTGTCCAAATCTAAAAAAATCAATGCATGTGCTCCATTTTCCGTTAGCATTCTTGACGAGGATGGGATTTGATAACCAAGCGGAATGTGTGGCATCTCACTTCAAGTCAGATGCTCTCATATGCCTTATTTGCTTGATAGGAGCACACTTCAGTTTTATACTCGACAAGTGACTCATAATCTATGGTAAAATCCCGTGAGTATCAACATAGGTCTAAGTGAACACATCCAGGCTCGCCTGCAAAAAGCATGTCAGTTCCCTCGTTCGGAAGAGGTCTAAATGAGTTCCGATTTCAAGACCTTAGTCAGGTCGGCGTCAACAATCGGAACATGCGCAGTTGCGTTATTAGATGTCACCCTTCTACATCTGAATCACCATCCTCTATGGGGTCCATGTCTTCGGGCATATCAACGGGCAATTCCTTTAGTGATGCTCCTTTTATTCACAATATCGACACCTCCTTTACATTCCATTTCATCTGGAGGGGAAGTGTCTTTGGGTTTCACGGCATCTGTGTGGTGTAGCATATTCTAGCCAAATAGTCAGCTTCTCCCATAACTTGGTCACCATAGACCATTCCCACTCCATCTTCGGTTGGGATATT
Organism: Allium sativum; assembly: GCA_030737875.1. Classification (NCBI taxonomy): domain Eukaryota; kingdom Viridiplantae; phylum Streptophyta; class Magnoliopsida; order Asparagales; family Amaryllidaceae; genus Allium; species Allium sativum. Next base: position 709,219,916 of record CM060919.1, on the reverse strand, counting down.
TAGCAATAGGCAGTAGGGTGCAATGCAGGCTCTGAATTCTATTGGAGCTGGTTGGTTGAGACCTTGATCAGATAATCTTAAATGCAATAATGTGGCTGGAAAATGAAGTGGAGAGCTAATGGTTGATTCATATTTGCGTTAGTCTCAAGCTCTCGTCTCTTGACCAAGGTCATATAGTGACTGATGAGCAATTAAGTTGTTATCACTTGTGCAAAGATCCATATGTCTGATCATGGCTTGTGGCGGTTCAAATGGTACCTAACTCTGGGCACCAAAGTGTGTTGATGTGACCCTTTTATAATGGAAATCAATCTCCATTAATGTTGTGGATAGCAGTTATGCATTGGAAAGGTCAGCTAAGTTCTCCCAGGTGTAGACTGTAGGATATATGTCTTTCATTACACCATATAAGTGAATTGTAGATTTGTAATAATCCTTAGTCACTTTCTAGTATCTTGTCATTGCGAGTCATCGTTGTTATGATCATCCGAGTCTCCGAAATAGTGCCTGGACGGTTCCATGTTCGAGAATTGTTTCATGGATTAGTCGAGATATAAGAGAGGCAGTAAGGTATACCATTTTTACAAAATTTAATTTACATAGAACAATTTACTTATTCATTTGTTAAGTTAATTCAAATAAATAAATGGTTGATTAATTATTTAAAATAGATAATCAAAGGTACTAGATACGACTCGAGTAAATGCGTAGCTAGGACGATATAGCATTTTGAATGGGTACTCGCCAAATTAAAAATATAGGTGAGTAAACTCCCTCTCTGGATTCACTTATAATTTTATTACAAAAGAAATTTATTTTAAATAATTTTTATATGCTTTTTGTTGGTTGTTTGGATGCATTGAAATAATATTGTGACTATTATATATATTAGTTATATAGGCTTGGTAGTTGTGGCTATTATATATATATATATATATATATATTGGACGTTCCCGCACTACCATTAGCAGAAGCCCGTAGTATCACTAGCGGATGACCCTATGGCCCCTACGATATATTAGCGGATGACCTTGCATACCGCGATATCCTGCCTTGAAGCAGGATAGGTAATATTAATGTTGTCTAACACCTGTTGTTAGATCAAAAAGTGATCCTAACACCCAAATCGTCGTATTTAGAGCATAACATATGAAGAAAAAATCGAAAAATAGAGAAAAAAGGCAAGACAACGAGATTTTTTATAACGGTTCGGCGTTAACGAGCCTACGTCCACTTCATATTTTCTCATTCCACTCATAGATTACAATTACAATAAATATTGTCTCTCAATCACTTGAATCCAATGAATAATTCTCTTGAATTCATTGATTTTATTGAGGAAGATGGTGGTTATTCATGGAGAAATGTTGGTCATGGCAGTCATGGACCAGGAGGAGCCAAAAGTCCCCTGAAAATGCCCTCTGGAGGTGTATTTATAGCTGTAGGAGAGCCCATATGGTGATCAGGCCGTGGTAGGACACGTGGCACCCGATCCGGGAAAATAGGAGCGATCATAACCTCGAGAATAGGTCAAAATCTACATGTGTAGTAGCGGGGCATGGTCGCGGTTCGTGAACCGGGGTGGTGAGCTGGTGATGGTCGTGATGGTGATGGTCAGGTCGGGTCATGGTCACGATCCGACCCCAGGGGGTGGTCACGATCCGACCCCGGGGGTGGTCACGATCCGACCCCGGGGGGTGGTCATGATCCGACCCAGGGGTGATCGCGATCCGATCTTCAAAAAAGCCAAAATCCAAGTTTTTCCATATTTCTGCATGCGTTCAAGGAAACAGACATAACTTCAAAACCGTAAGGCCGATTGGACCAAACGAAAGCCCTACTTGAAGCTAATTAAGAGGGCTACAAGTTTTTAATGTGTTTAGGTCCAAATGAGGTCATTTAGTAGGGGTTTCGGTCCAGTTTATACTGATGTTGTGATTTTGATCAAACTGCCCTGTGTCTTCTGATGATGCTTCCAATGTCGGAGAGTGATGTTATCCAGAGATTCCATATATGACAGCATTTGCCAAAGAGTGTGTCAACATGATCTTTGCTTTGGGTAGCCTGGTCACAAAGCAGGCTAACACCTGTGGATGCAAAGGAACTGGTTGGAGTGATTCAACTGGATTCCTCAAAACTTATTACTGTTGTTTATATATTTACACGTGTGTGATGTGTTAAATTGAATTAGTGGTTTGTGTGTTTGGATGTTTAAATATCGCTGGCCCTAGATATTTATATTTAAAAATATCATAAAGGGATTTTTAATTGAAAAAGGAAAGTTTACTTTTCAAAATAGAAATAGAATTTCGAATGAATTAATAAATATTAACTTTTTTTAATAACAAAAACAAGTAGCTTAGTTTACAAAGGATGTAAATTATCATTTGATAGTTTGGAAATGTAAAACCAAATGTGAATTTAAAAAGGAAATTTATTTTTCTGAGGTGGAAATGGAATTTCAAATGAAATTTGAAATAGAAACTTTTTTCAATATTAAAACCAAAAGAGAAATTTATAAACGATGTTTATAAATAAAGAAAAAATAACTATCATTGGATAATTTAAAATTTTAATTCAAGTATGAATTTAAAAAGTAAACTTGGAATTGTTTCGAGAAGAAAACGTTGAATTTATTCCGATGTTCGGATTGTAAATTGAATTGAAATAAAACGATACAGATTTATCATTTGAATTCAATGATGTCAAATTTAGAGAAAAAATTTATTTCAAAAAGATGTTGGAATTTTATTAAATAGAAATTTAGAATTTTAATATGAAAATAGATAATATGCTTATATATATAGGTTATAATAATAAAATATTTCAAATAGGAATCGAGTTTTAAATGGAATTTTAAATGGAAGCTTGTTTAATATAAAACAAGGAAGTTGATTCATAAACAATGTTTATAAATGTAAAGAAGTAATTTTCGTTGGATGAATTGGAAATAGATTTTTCCCAATATAAGAAATGGCATTTAAATATCATATTTTTAAATGAGATAGAAGAGGGGATTTTTATGATAAGTAATGCCAGTTTTGTATTACAAACTCTTATCCGTCTCAAGATAAGAACATTGCCGATCAAGGTATGAGAGGTAATTAAAATACCCCAACCTGAATGACTTCACTATTATCAAGAGATGGTATTAGTTTGTAATGGAAAGGGATGTTGAATTAATTAATTGCATAAAAGGAATTTATAATTGGAATTCGATAATATCGATATTTTATAAATAATCTAATTCCATGTGAATTAGACTTTAAAATATAGAAATTTAAGTCTTGAATAAATTCATAACTAAGTTATGAATGTGGAACGAAATAATCGATGAGTTTGAATAACCTAAATTATTAAGTTATATTTGGAAAACGGGCTCAATTTATTTTAAAATATTGAAAATGTAGTTGAAATTTATTTTTTAAACAAAGTTAATGTTTATATTAAATTATAATTAAAATGAACTCGTCGCGATGTAGTAGTTCGTAATTTGGTTTTTCGAACTTTAATTAAGTATATATAACTCATTTTAAATCAGAATTTGATGAAACAAGAAATGTTCAGACATGTTCAATGATAATTTTCTAATGGAAAAGAAAAAGCTGAATTTCGTCATATAGATTTTGAGTTATACCAAAATCAAATTTCTAAAACAAACAGCGCCGTAATCGTTTATAAACCATAACGGTTTATTAAATAAAATCGAAGAGTTTTGAATAAATAAAAATTCGAATTTCCATTAGAAAAATCCAGTGTTGAGTTATAAAATAAATATGAACTCAAGTGAAGTAAATGAATTGATTTTTGAAATATGAATCCGAATTTTATAATTGAATGAAGTTAACTAATTTGAAAAGAAATTAGTTAATCAGATTTTGGACTGAATTTAACTAAGGTTAAATAAATTGGATTTGTAAATTAGAATAAGAATTTGAATACGAAACTCTAGTTAGAAATGGAATTCGACTTGTTTATAAGTCAATAATAATGTGTTAAAAAAGATCGATTCCAATTAAAAGAGAAATGAGCGAATGAGCTAATTTGAGTATATTTAGTGAATTGGATAGGGTAAATGTATATGTTGGATTGATTTGAATGAATGAAAATTAGGGATAGGCATATATATGTTAAATAGGTATGGGATGAAGATTAGATTTTGAGTGCCCAACAAAAAGGTACATTTTAAATTTCCAAATGAGATTTTATGAGCCTATTGGGCAAGCCGCTTGGGCTTTTGATATTATTAATTTTGAATGGAAAGGGCCTAGAAAGGCAATGTGTAGTTACATTGAGTGAGCTGTACAAAGGAGACGCCAGCGAAATTTTCCAAAAATTAAAAAAAGATCGATTCCAATTAAAAGAGAAATGAGCGAATGAGCTAATTTGAGTATATTTAGTGAATTGGATAGGGTAAATGTAAATGTTGGATTGATTTGAATGAATGAAAATTAGGGATAGGCATATATATGTTAAACAGATATGGGATGAAGAGAATGAAGATTAGATTTTGAGTGCCCAACAAAAAGGTACATTTTAAATTTCCATATTGGATTTTATGAGCCTATTGGGCAAGCCGCTTGGGCTTTTGATATTATTTTTTTTGAATGGAAAGGGCCTAGAAAGGCGATGTGTAGTTACATTGAATGAGCCATACAAAGGAGACGCCAGTGAAATTTTCCGAAAATTTAAATAATCAGATGTTTTTAAGAAAATTTGATAACTAGAATCAATATATAAAGAAATCTTTTTATATAGCGTAAAAGGCCAAAGCGTTAGAAATATCCAACCAAGAATATTGAAGGGAATTTGGAAAGTGGTTTGGTTAATGTGATATTAATTTACAAGGGCCAGTGATTGTTTTGATGGATGTTTGCTTTCCTTTGTTAGTTAAATCACCGACTATCAAAGATTTTTGACTATCGTTGTCAAAACGGAGAGAATGGTTGGATTTATTATCTGAAAACCACTCCGTATAGGCATAGACATTGTGAACTAGATATGCTGAAATAAATTGAAGACAGAGTAAAGTGCAATGGTTGTTCTGTTAATCCTAGGAAGAAATTACCTAAGTTAGATTGATGGAATAGTGCCTTCGGTTTGTCCAGACCCAGGACAACTTGTATGGACAAATGTAACACCCCACCTCCGCCAATGCCACTCTTGCAAGCACACTAGCTTTGGAGGGGCGTTAAACGAGGTAACATGCATGCAGATATCACAAGACAGAACATATAAGTAAAAACAGAGTAAATAAAGCAGCGGATAAAACTAGCATTTCAAAACCATAGTCAAGTTACATCAAAGTACTTGTTCATTATTTTCCCATAAAACAAAGTCTAGAACATAAACTGAAAACTGAAAAAAGAAACATAAAGTAACTATCCCCAAAGTAGCATAAGGCCATAGCATGCTCAAACCATACGTGAGCTATCCAGAAAAGCAGCAAAAGATCCAGCTAAGTAACAGTGTTCCCACCCTGCAAACCTGGGGGGGGGGGGGGGAAACGGAAGAAAAGAGGCGAAAGAAAACGGGTCAGTCAAAAAGACTGGTAAGTCCTATCTACTATTAGTATAAAAACTAATAAAGTTAACTGAACATGTAAAACAGAGATGAGATGTAGGGTGATAACTGGCATGGTGAAAGGTTAACAAGATAGATCAAGTGTGGCATCGCATATACAAGGTTAAGTTGCACCAGGTGTGTACTAGTATTCCAATCCATGTCAAGTATAAACAAGAAATGATCCCTTGGCCCAATCTTGGCCCAATATCCCGAGATGACCTAGATCAAGGTCCAACAACATGGTCTAGTCGATCGGCTCCCTAAAAGCCTAACTCGTCAAGTGTCGGTGTCATCCGGCCCAACCACGAAGTGTAGTCAAACTGTGCTAGGTTCACCCCAGGGTGTATCAAGCCCTAGGGTGCCAACCACGGACACAAATCAAGCACGCACAGTCTAATCCTACGGTTGCCCGTGTCTGCTTTTTCAACTCCGGACCATGTGCACGACCATGGTCCGCCTGAACCTACACCGGCGCACCTACTCAGCCGTCGTTTTGGTCGCTTACATGTCAACCCAGTAATCGTGCCCCACCCTAGCCTAGTCCCTAGGGTATCATGATACAATCAAGAGGGTTACTGGTGAGAAGGACCACGTAACTAGGGTTTCTAGCGGGTTAAATGTGGTTAACCCTACCCAATCAAGTATCAAGTTGGTTAAGTGTACCCAAGGTTCATGACTTAACCGCGTCAACCCATCATGTTTAATTGGTTAAGTATTCAAGTGGTCCATGACTTAACCCTACTATGTGGCATTAATTAATTTAATGCACCCAACCTCTCACATTAGACCTTGTTGTGGTTACTAGTTAAGCCGGGCGGGTCCGGGTAGCTTTACACCACAACTTGGTCTAACCTCGGGTTTCTAGTGCAACATGACCAACTACTCACATTGGGTCCTATTGCTTGTAGCCACTAGTTAAGCCGGTCGGTTCCGGGTAGATTTATGCTACAAGCTCAACCCAACCTCGAGTTGGCCACACTCATATTTTCTAAGTGTCATGTCCATCATTATGTTTACAAACATAATCACAAGTCAATGTTCATGTCATATTTTAAAATCATGTTTCCATGTCATTAATATTACCCAAACCCAACGCATTCCCATCGCATGTACGTTTCGCATAACATAACATAGATCAAAAGAGGGAACTTGGCAAAAGCATGACAAAAAAAGGGCATAAGGTAATAAAGTTGACCACAAGTTAAACATGGTGGCATATGAGGCATAAATAGGTTCATAAGCTTGCATATTACTTCATAGACCTCAAAGCATGCATAATATCAACTTAGGCAAATAGGTGAAACATGATTATGAATGACATAGGATGATGGCTAGAAGTTCGCATATAACATTATATGCAAGTTATCATGAAGGTTATAAGAGTTCTCATGTTGTATAATGCAACATTTCAACATAAAGCTCATGGCTTTTAGCCCACAAGGTCAAGGTGATAGGTTTACAAACATGCATAGAATATATTCATGCATAACATGATAAGATCATAGGTTTACAAACATGCATAGAATATATTCATGCATAACATGATAAGATCAAAGCACATATCATACTTAGGCCCAAACTCAACTTGCAACGTGTCACATTTAACTTCATAGTTAGAATCTAAGAGTAGTATAGGGCTTACAATGAGCGGTTATGCGATCTAGATCAATATATATAAAGATTGAGACGAAGCCACAAGCAAAATCCGGAAAGAAAATAATAAGCTCCACTTAAACGCCTTGAAACAAGAAGTAATAACTCCAATGACAAAGAAAGAAGGCTCTTTTACGTAAGAAAGATGGCTCTTTTATGACATAGATTGATTTGAGACACTCATGCTTTCATGAAGAAGATGGAGGCCATGATTGGTGAATATTTGGACAGCATTTAGTTGTAGGAATGATTAATGAGGGTTTAGGCTAGGTTTAGGGGTCTTTTTATAGGTGATTAGGTTAATTTAGACCATAGGATTAACCCTAAATCGAATCTGAGCCATCAACTCCCGTCAGAAACTTCCAGAGCAAGACCTAACCTGTCAAAATGGTGCACCAGAAAAACTGGTCCGACCGGGGGGGTCGACCCCTGGGTCGACATGGGTGTCGGCCCATGGGTCGACATGGGTGTCGACCCATTGGGGGGGTCGACACTGGTGTCGACCCCTGCGTCGACCCTGCCTGGGGCGGGAGAATTCCCGCCTATCCTGTTTTGGCTGAAATTTAAACCTAAATTCGAATTTGAACTGTTTTCGGGCTTGGCATTTTCTGAAAACTTCATTGGGCCATAACTTGGTCATACGGACTCCGTTTTTCGAAAACTCAGACTCTATTTCGCGTATTTTTCCGAGACGAACGCAATGGCACAGCCCGTTTCCCTTGATTCAGATTTTACAATTTAATTCTGCCTTGATTTACATTATAACATGTTATTAAAAATACGGGTTGTTACATTCTCCCCTCCTTAAAGGATTTCGTCCCCGAAATCTTCAAGTTAGGAAGAACGTATCCTACCATCCATCATCCATCTACTCAAAACATCATCCACGTGCAGTCATTGTCCTTAAAGTATTCTAAATGCTGTATGATCATATGCAAAAGGTGTGTGTATATGTACTTATCTAATGCAAAAATCAGGCGGTTACTGATTCAGTAAACCTCCTTAATGCAAAGTATGTTAGTGAAATGAGTCCATATGTATGCAAATTCCTAACATAATTTATGATCTCTACATGAGTGCACATAACATTCATTCGTATGCAACATCCACGTGATAGCATAACAAGTTTCATCCATGAATAAGTATAAGCACTCATGCATATGCAACATGAAAGTGTGTGAGCCGATCTTAGTGCCTAATGTGTATCATGCATCCACGAGTATCCACTTGCAAACACTTGCAACCACTTGCAACCACTTGCAACCATCAAGCATAACATGTTTCAAATACATGTTTCATCCAAAGGGTTTCTACTTAAGGTTCTCATGACAAGGTTAACGAGATAACAAGATAAGCAGGACAAACATGGATATCAAAAAGGAAGATATGCTACTTAGGAAAGGAGATTGAGAATGTACCCTCAAAAAGGAATGGATAAAGCCCACGCATCTTCTCCTCGGTTTCCCAAGTTGCATCTTCATCGGCTTCACTCCACTGAACTTTCACCAATTTGACTTCTCGATTCCTTAACTTCTTGATCTCTGTTCCCAAAATACGAATCGGAGCTCTCCTCAAGGTTGCCTTTTTCTCTACCTCCACGTCTTCAAGGATGCTTGGTTCAACCACCTCAGCGGACTCATGTAAGCACTTTCGGAGATGCGAGACATGAAAGACATTATGCACTCCGGCTAGCTTCTCGGGCAATTCCACCTTATAGGCCATCTTTCCAATTCTCTCTATGATAGGGAAGGGTCCTACGAACCTTGGTGCCAGCTTCCCAATTGCTCCAAAACGTACCACATTACGCAAAGGAGAAACCTTCACGAAAACCATGTCTCCCACTTCGAATTCCAAATCTGCCCTTCGCTTGTCAGCATAGGATTTCTGTCTATCTTGGGCCGCTTTCATCCGTCTTCTCACCAATTCAACTTTCTCGGATGTGTCCCGTATCATATCGGGCCCAAGTATAAGCCTATCTGTTGTCTCCCACCAACAAGATGGTGACCTACATGGCCTCCCATACAAAGCTTCAAATGGTGCCATACCTATGCTGGCTTGATAGCTATTATTATAAGCAAACTCTACAAGAGGAAGGTGGTCTTCCCAAGTACCACCAAAGTCAAGAACACAAAGCCTCAAAAGATCTTCTAGCACTCTATTCACCCTTTCGGTTTGGCCATCCGTCTGGGGGTGATAGGCTGTACTCAGATTCAATCGCGTACCCATCACTTCTTGCAGACTATTCCAGAAATGGCTAGTGAAAATTGGGTCACGATCGCTAACTATGCTAGAAGGAATTCCATGCAACCGCACTATCTCCCGAAGATAAATAGATGCTAGCCATGATGCGGTCCTCTTGCTCTTTACCGGAATGAAATTAGCACTCTTCGTAAGTCTATCAACTATGACCCATATGCTTGAATTCCCTTTCCTTGACCTAGGCAATCCATCCACAAAATCCATAGAAATACCCTCCCACTTCCATTGCGGGACCTCCAACGGATGTAATAGCCCACCTGGTTTCTTTGACTCGGCTTTCACTTGTTGGCACACCATGCACTTTGAAACATACTCTGCCACGTCTTTCTTCATTCCGGCCCAAAAGAAAATGCGCTTCATATCTCTATACATCTTATCTCCTCCAGGATGTATAGTCATCTTCGAGTGATGTGCTTCTTCGAGAACTTTATGCACCAAGTCTCCTGCTTGTGGAACGCATAGCCTTCCATCACGCCTTAGCCAACCTTTATCATCAATAGTATATCTAGCAAGGTGACTAGACGTCTCACCACGAATCAACTTGTCCATGACCTCGACTATCTGTGGATCTTCCTTCTGCGAAGCCCCAACTTGATCAAGAAGTGTGGGTCTAAGATCAAGGGATGCTAATGAACCCGTCATCGACTCAACAGCCGTTGTGAAATCAAAGGTTGCCAAGAACTCTAAGTTCTTCATCTCAATAAACAAGGGACTCAAAGTCAACCTCCTTCTGCTTAGTGCGTCTGCCACAACATTACCCTTGCCAGGGGTATAAGCTATCTCGAAGTCATATGATGCCAAGAATTCCATCCACCTTTGCTGCCTTAAATTCAGATCTTTCTGCGAGAAGAGGTACTTGAGTGACTTGTGATCAGTATACAACTCAAACCTTTCGCCTAGAAGATAGTGGCGCCAGGATTTGAGTGCAAAAACGATCACCGCCAACTCCAAATCATGAGTGGGATAGTTCTTCTCATGAACTTTAAGTTGCCTACCACTATAACATATCACTCTTCCCTCTTGCATTAGAACAACACCTAACCCCGTACCACATGCATCAGTGTACACGGTAAACATCTTACCGCCATCGGGTAATGCCAAAACTGGAGCTGTGGTAAGGGCTCTCTTGAGCCTTTGAAAAGCAAGCTCACACTCCAAGTCCCATGCAAAGACTAAGTTCTTCTTTGTCAACTTAGTAAGAGGGGCCGAAATCTTAGCGAAGTCCCTGATGAACTTCCTATAGTAGCCCGCCAGACCGAGAAAGCTTCTTACTTCGGTTGCATTCCTAGGAGTCTTCCAGTCTTGAACAACAACCACTTTCGCGGGATCCACCGCTATGCCTTGCTTAGAAACTATATGTCCAAGAAACCGAACTTCCCTTCTCCAAAAATGACATTTGGAGAACTTGGCTTTCAACTGATGCGCCCTAAGCGTATCCATCACTTCCTTGAGATGTCTGGCATGTTCTTCCTCATCCTTTGAGAAGATCAGAATATCATCCACGAAGACAACCACGAACTTGTTAAGGAACTCCCTGAACACCCAACTCATCAAATCTACGAAGTAGGCGGGTGCATTAGTCAAACCGAATGGCATGACAAGCCATTCAAAGAATCCATCTGGAGTCCTAAACGCAGTCTTATCAATGCTATCCTCAACCACTCTAAGCTGATGGAATCCGGTGGCTAGATCAAGCTGAGAGAAAACAGAAGCACCAACAAGCTGGTCAAAGAGATCATCAATCCTCGGTAACGGGTGCCTATTCTTCTTTGTCAGCTTGTTCAATTCTCGATAATCAACACATAGACGAAGCGAACCATCCGCCTTAGTAGCGAATACCACAGGAGAACCCCATTCAGAAATGCTTCGCCTAATAAAAAATTTCTCAAGCAGCTCCTTGATTTGCTTACTGAGCTCCCTTCTTTCACGTGGGGCCATGTGCCTAACGGGCAATGATACTGGCTTGGCATTATCGACTAGATAAATGCGGAAATCTATCTCTCGTTTAGGGGGTAACCCCTTAACTTCTTCAAAGACATCAGGATAGTCTCGGACCACCCTTACAGATTGCAGATCATCGATGGACGAGTCAAGAGATTCAAGATAACATAACATGACGGGACCTCTAGGGTTACAAGAAATTTCTAGGGTATTACCGAGGCGAGTCATGAGCCTCACCACCCTATGTTCACAATCGAGAATGGCTCCATAACTGGACAACCAATCCATGCCCAAGATCAACCCGTATCCCGTGAACCCGAGAACATAAGCATTACACGTGAATTCTACAGTCAAGATAGAAATCTTCAAATCCACACAAATCATAGATAGATGGGCAGAACCCCCAATTGGATTTGAAACACTGACGAGATCCTCAACTAGACTAGTACTTAGGTGCAAACTTTCAACAATGTCAGAAGAAATAAAACTATGAGATGCGCCAGAATCAAATAAGGTGCGAACAGGATAATCAGAAATATAAACAAGACTTTCTACAGAAATACTACCTCGGTCCTGAACTGGAGCAGTGTTGAGAGCATGCACTTGCCCTCCAGAAGGTCCTGCACGCTGATTCTGCCCTTGCCCTTGTCCTTGCTTCTTGGGGCAATCCTTGCTAAAGTGTCCAGTCTCTCCACAATGAAAGCATTCGCCCCGCTTCCTCTTCTTCTTTCTGCAATCCTTGGCTATGTGCCCAACAATCCCACAGAAGTTGCATTTTCTTGGGTCCTTTGCCTTGGCCTTGTTGCCCTTGTTGTTCTTGTTGTTTTGATTGCTCTGATTTCCTCCCCACTTGGAGTCTGTCTTCTTGGCTTGAGTCTCATTAGCCTTGACTTCCTTCTTGCCATTCTTATCGTCTCCTTGAAGCAATGCCATGTCTACTAGACCTTCGAAAGTGGCCCCCATGGGTATATGAGATAGGGCTAAACCTTGTAATGGCTCATTAAATTCTCGTGCAAAGCGTAAAGCCTTCTTCTGGGGAGTATTAACCATGTCCAAACCGAATCGAGCAAGCTGGTTAAACTTATTCACATACTCCCTCACTATCATGTCCCCTTGCTTCAAAGATATAAAATTCTCCAATTGCAGATTCGCCTCAGCTGATGATAGAAACTTAAGCCCAAACCTCGTCCTAAAGTCGGCCCAAGTTTCTATAGGTCTAGTAGCATTGGTGACCTCCCACCAATAAGCAGCCTCTTCTTTTAATAGCCATGCTGCCAATAAAACCTTTCTATGGTCTTCCACATCAAAGATAGCGAAGAGATCCTCAGTTTCTTTCAACCAATTTCGTGCCTCCACAAAAGTCTCCGTCCCAATGAAATTCTTGCCACCCATCGCCTTAAAGTCTTTGCAAATCTTAGCGAAATCTGCTTGTGGATTCTGAGGAGGAGGAGGAGGAGGGACCTCAGTTACGGTGGGGGTGGTTGCTGGGTCCACATTGTTGGCCCTAGCTTCCAAGTACCTCCGGAACCATCCGGGAATGGTCACTCCCTCGGGAAGGTTAAGATCGGCCATACTGAAAAAGGAAAAGATAGATTTAGAACAAGGAAACGAAGGATAGTGCTAATGGCTTTTGGGGAGTAGCCTTTTAAAATAACTAGACTTTTCTTGGAAAATACTTAATTGGTTTTGAAATAGTTTTTCAAAAGGTAAGTTTTAAAAACATTTTGCTCTTGTAAACCTTATGCTCTGATACCAAATGTAACACCCCACCTCCGCCAATGCCACTCTTACAAGCACACTAGCTTTGGAGGGGCGTTAAACGAGGTAACATGCATGCAGATATCACAAGACAGAACATATAAGTAAAAACAGAGTAAATAAAGCAGCGGATAAAACTAGCATTTCAAAACCATAGTCAAGTTACATCAAAGTACTTGTTCATTATTTTCCCATAAAACAAAGTCTAGAACATAAACTGAAAACTGAAAAAGAAACATAAAGTAACTATCCCCAAAGTAGCATAAGGCCATAGCATGCTCAAACCATACGTGAGCTATCCAGAAAAGCAGCAAAAGATCCAGCTAAGTAACAGTGTTCCCACCCTGCAAACCTAGGGGGGGAAACGGAAGAAAAGAGGCGAAAGAAAACGGGTCAGTCAAAAAGACTGGTAAGTCCTATCTACTATTAGTATAAAAACTAATAAAGTTAACTGAACATGTAAAACAGAGATGAGATGTAGGGTGATAACTGGCATGGTGAAAGGTTAACAAGATAGATCAAGTGTGGCATCGCATATACAAGGTTAAGTTGCACCAGGTGTGTACTAGTATTCCAACCCATGTCAAGTATAAACAAGAAATGATCCCTTGGCCCAATCTTGGCCCAATATCCCGAGATGACCTAGATCAAGGTCCAACAACACGGTCTAGTCGATCGGCTCCCTAAAAGCCTAACTCGTCAAGTGTCGGTGTCATACGGCCCAACAACCACGAAGTGTAGTCAAACTGTGCTAGGTTCACCCTAGGGTGTATCAAGCCCTAGGGTGCCAACCACGGACACAAATCAAGCAGCACAGTCTAATCCTACGGGTGCCCGTGTCTGCTTTTTCAACTCCGGACCATGTGCACGACCATGGTCCGCCTGAACCTACACCGGCGCACCTACTCAGCCGTCGTTTTGGTCGCTTACATGTCAACCCAGTAATCGTACCCCACCCTAGCCTAGTCCCTAGGGTATCATGATACAATCAAGAGGGTTACTGGTGAAAAGGACCACGTAACTAGGGTTTCTAGCGGGTTAAATGTGGTTAACCCTACCCAATCAAGTATCAAGTTGGTTAAGTGTACCCAAGGTTCATGACTTAACCGCGTCAACCCATCATGTTTAATTGGTTAAGTATTCAAGTGGTCCATGACTTAACCCTACTATGTGGCATTAATTAATTTAATGCACCCAACCTCTCACATTAGACCTTGTTGTGGTTACTAGTTAAGCCGGGCGGGTCCGGGTAGCTTTACACCACAACTTGGTCTAACCTCGGGTTTCTAGTGCAACATGACCAACTACTCACATTGGGTCCTATTGCTTGTAGCCACTAGTTAAGCCGGTCGGTTCCGGGTAGATTTATGCTACAAGCTCAACCCAACCTCGAGTTGGCCACACTCATATTTTCTAAGTGTCATGTCCATCATTATGTTTACAAACATAATCACAAGTCAATGTTCATGTCATATTTTAAAATCATGTTTCCATGTCATTAATATTACCCAAACCCAACGCATTCCCATCGCATGTACGTTTCGCATAACATAACATAGATCAAAAGAGGGAACTTGGCAAAAGCATGACAAAAAAAGGGCATAAGGTAATAAAGTTGACCACAAGTTAAACATGGTGGCATATGAGGCATAAATAGGTTCATAAGCTTGCATATTACTTCATAGACCTCAAAGCATGCATAATATCAACTTAGGCAAATAGGTGAAACATGATTATGAATGACATAGGATGATGGCTAGAAGTTCGCATATAACATTATATGCAAGTTATCATGAAGGTTATAAGAGTTCTCATGTTGTATAATGCAACATTTCAACATAAAGCTCATGGCTTTTAGCCCACAAGGTCAAGGTGATAGGTTTACAAACATGCATAGAATATATTCATGCATAACATGATAAGATCATAGGTTTACAAACATGCATAGAATATATTCATGCATAACATGATAAGATCAAAGCACATATCATACTTAGGCCCAAACTCAACTTGCAACGTGTCACATTTAACTTCATATTTAGAATCTAAGAGTAGTATAGGGCTTACAATGAGCGGTTATGCGATCTAGATCAATATATATAAAGATTGAGACGAAGCCACAAGCAAAATCCGCAAAGAAAATAATAAGCTCCACTTAAACGCCTTGAAACAAGAAGTAATAACTCCAATGACAAAGAAAGAAGGCTCTTTTACTTAAGAAAGATGGCTCTTTTATGACATAGATTGATTTGAGACACTCATGCTTTCATGAAGAAGACGGAGGCCATGATTGGTGAATATTTGGACAGCATTTAGTTGTAGGAATGATTAATGAGGGTTTAGGCTAGGTCTAGGGGTCTTTTTATAGGTGATTAGGTTAATTTAGATCATAGGATTAACCCTAAATCGAATCTGAGCCATCAACTCCCGTCAGAAACTTCCAGAGCAAGACCTAACCTGTCAAAATGGTGCACCAGAAAAACTGGTCCGACCGGGGGGGTCGACCCCTGGGTCGACATGGGTGTCGACCCATTGGGGGGTCGACACTGGTGTCGACCCCTGTGTCGACCCTGCCTAGGGCGGGAGAATTCCCGCCTATCCTGTTTTGGCTGAAATTTAAACCTGAATTCGAATTTGAACTGTTTTCGGGCTTGGCATTTTCTGAAAACTTCATTGGGCCATAACTTGGTCATACGGACTCCGTTTTTCGAAAACTCGGACTCTATTTCGCGTATTTTTCCGAGACGAACGCAATGGCACAGCCCGTTTCCCTTGATTCAGATTTTACAATTTAATTCTGCCTTGATTTACATTATAACATGTTATTTAAAATACGGGTTGTTACAACAAATATCTGAAAAAGTATACCTAACGGATCACATAAGACGATCTTTTCGAGGTACTACGTTTGGTGGTAGAGGAATTCGTTTCTCTTAGCTTTTAATACCCATAATATTTTTGGAAAGATCAACTAGTGATTTGACGGGTTTGACAATGTAGCATTCAAAGTGAATGGTGTTCAGATGTTCTAAAAGGATAAACGTAGCCTCAAGCGGGAAATGACAAAAATCCGGCAGGCAACATAGCTAGTTGGGGCATACCCTAGCAAGTTGCATTATCGCTGATCTAGAGAAAACCAGTTACTCTTATTTTGCTTTTGTATCTTATGGATTACATTTAGACGGCTGACAACTGTGGGTGATAATACATTCGGTCCACTCAAGATGAAGGAGTGACCGATCATGTGTGGCCCGGTTGCAAGATATTCTTGTTGAACCTCAGTGTATCCCTTCTAGAATACACTGATCGGGAGGTGGTCCCATAACTTGTCATAGTATGAATCTAATCACCAATAAGTGCCCTGCGGTTTTGGATTTTATACTATGTATGTAGAGCGTGAGATGCAAGCGTTCTATTAGCTTATTTATTTGATAATACATTATTATAATATCACCAGATTTTGATATCAAAAATGGTTTGGTTATTGTAAGATAAAAACCATATGTATTTATGTGTGGATCAGTCTTACGATTACCCTTTCTTTCAAAAAGATTTTCAAAGTTAAACAATATGGTTGGAGTTTACTCACACCGGTCCCATGACTGACCTAAAGTTTATTTTGTTTATTTTTACAGTAAACTCTTGGGTGCCCAAAATTGTATGGGCAGTCAAGTGTTTCGGGCTTTTATAGATACACTTTGAGGAACTTGAAGCAGAAGGCTTCACCGTTAGTTATTTAGAGTATTTCCGCTATAATGTATATGCATTGTACTCTGATATGGTATATATATACAACACAAATTTGTATTTCAAAGTTATGATAGATGATATTATATTTTTTTCAATCCGCTATGAGATTATGATGTTTTTCTTTATTGTATCTTCGATATATTTCCATTTCTTTAACCCTAATGACTCGTATTTCTGTATTATTTAGGTTGGACATGTGTTGTTTTAGTCAACTTAGATAGTAAAGATTTGCGGGCCATCACATCTATAAATAAACCTACAAGGCTTAGCTCTTAAACTCATATTTTATAAGAGGGCACTAGAGCTCTTCCATTCCTTTTCTCCTTCAAAATCTTCAAAAATAAAATATGTTAGATTTATGTTAGAAGATTCGAGAATTGGAGGCAAAAGCAAAGGATTCAAAATTTAGATGTCTAGATATCATATCCAAACGAATTTGTATATTCAAACTAAGATTAAACAGATAACAAATCTAGATCCAAATCAGATTGAGTTCTTAGAACATGCGAGAGGTGAGTGGATTTAAATTGTATTTTTTTATATAATGGTATCATTTGATTCCTATAAAATTAATAGAATATTTTGTCAATCTCTTTCCTTTTTTATGCGTCTGATCTTATAGTTTTATGTTCATTTTTGGTTATGCGCAAAATATGCCTAAATCTGCAATAATTGACATATGTGCACGATTGATTAAAATTATTTTTATTTTGCACACGTTGGAAAAATACGATTCAATTGGAATCATAAGAAAATGAATTTGGTGATTTGGAGCTAAATGTTAAACTATAACAAAAGGAGAATATTGTACTAAAAAAAGGCAAACTTGATAAAGTGTAACACCCCACGCCCGCTATGGTCACTCACTAAGGGAATGCCATAGCATCGGAGGAGTATTTTAGTGAATATAGAACAGAAAAATTACAACAAGACAGATATATACAGTACTTGAAATTTAAAATATCATCTCATAACAGCGGAAGTAAACATGTCTGGTTACATCATAAAACCACAATAAAAGTCAAGTACTATATCCATCAAAATAAAGGAGTACATAATCCCACTCTCAATACAATAGCCAGAACAAAAGAAAAGATAACTGGATAACTGGAGCTTTACATCTACCCAAGCTCCTCGAGACTGGAACAGCAATCCGATCAAGCTCTACTACTGCTAGGATCCACCGTAGGACCTGAGGGTTGGAAAAAGATAAAAGCAACGGGGTCAGACATAAGTCTGAGTGAGTCCTATAACTTTAACAATACAATCCTTAAAGTAACCAGAGAAGACATAACCTCGACCTACGGTAATATCTGGGGATGAATGGCTACACTAAGCAGCTTGGTAGACTGAGGATAAACTAAGATAACCGTAAAGACGTATCTACCCACCCAAGGATAATTACTAACTGCACCACACCAGTCATTCCTACTTAAAGGTTGATCCCTCTCAAGGACTTAGAAAATTTCCCCAGAAGTTTCATGTACTCCTAGCCCACTACATAGGTGCCGTCTGCCCCTATCTCCACTAGGTGTACTTAGCAATTTTACCCAGTAGTTTCGTGTACCCCTACATAGGTGCCGTCTGCCCCTATTTTTATTAGGTGTACCCACTACTCCCCATCGATCGGCTCCCTACCGTAGATACCCGTGCTGGTCCCACAGTGGGGTGTATCACTCCCCTAAAGTGGCCACCTGATAATATCAACGGTGCACGGCTTTATATCTACACGATGCAACAACGGCTTATCTACCAGCCCGGGCCCACACACGCATATGAAACCCGTTGGACTTGCGTTGCCACCGCTAACCCGTTTTGGCCTCTTATAATCAAGCCCAATATGCGTGTCCCGTCACTCGACACGGGTCGAGCCCACAAAGATACGTTTGGGATATTGGCTGAAATGGGCCCCCACAAGCTACCCACCTAAGCTTGTCACATATCTAGTGTATCCCACTTAACCCTTTAATCATGTTTAATTACATGTTTCCACTTGGTTAAGTATTCTAATCGTATTTTCTATTGCCACCCAAGGCAACCCACTAGATTCCACATGCCACCCAAGGCAACCACAAAATTTCCACATGCCACCCAAGGCACCCACTTAACCCCTCATGTCCCACTACATGCTAATATGGTTAAGTGTTTCTTAATTAATTAAGACCGTGATTTCCCATAAAGACCTCTCACATTAGACTGGCTGTTATGACCGCCTGGTTAAGCCGGTAGAGTCCGGGCAGTCTTACGTCATAACAGAGTCTAACCTCGTGTCTTTACTTTAATCACGTATTTAATTTATGGCTAAGACCTCCCACATTGGGCTAACATTTGTAGCAACTGGTTAAGCCGGTCGGGTCCGGGCAGTTTTACACTACAAATGAGTCCAACCTCGTGTCTTAGTCGATTAATTACACCTAATTAATCACCCCCATATTAATTATCCCTAATTAATATCAAGTTTTCCATAACATGGGTAGACCTAACTCAATAGGTAAATTCCCATGGGGTAGACCTAACTCAATAGGTAAATTCCCACTTATGGTAATTTATTTTTATGGTATGCTTAATCATACCCAATCATACATTTATTAACATATTTACCCACCCCATCGTTCCCCACGTAAATCGTTCACATTTCATGACATAATAAAGGGGAAGATCCATCACAAATATCATGGGTTTAGCATATAACTTTATCATGGGTTAAGAGGTTGTCGACTTGCATATATGAGCACATATTAACCCAACTACATTTAACCCAAACTTGCATATTATCATATACATATCTTGCATAATATGTGGAACTTGTATATAAGCATTCTCACAACTTGCATAACATGTTAAACATGCATTTAAGCATACACATAACTTGCATAAGCATCCACATACTTGCATAAGCATGCATAACTTGCATATCATATTAAACTTGCATTTAAGCATATACATAACTTGCATAAGCATTCATATACTTGCATAACATATTAAACTTGCATTTAAGCATATACATAACTTGCATAAGCATTCATATACTTGCATAAGCATGCGTAACTTGCATATCATGTTAAACTTGCATTTAAGCATATACACAACTTGCATATGAACTTGCATATCAACCTACACATAACCTACATAACATCATACACATAACTTGCATATGAACTTGCATAACTCACTTTGTTAAACATGCATAAATCCACTTGTTAAACATGCATAAACCAACTTGTTAAGCATGCATAAACCAACTTATCAAACATGCATAAACTCACTTATTAATTATGCATCAACATAGAAAAACATAGAGTAGCATATCATTACAAATGATTCAAACTCACTAATCCGCATTTAAGACCATAAGTCTCATTACACCCAATCTACTTACTTTAACAATTGATGTTAAAGTGATAGAAACTCACCAAACCCAAGATTAGCAAACTTATGAAGTGGAATTAGTTGCTAAATATGAAGAAGATAATGATTAGAGATTGATTAGAGAGGGATTAGCTTGCAACTTCCTTCATAAATTGGTGGAGGCTCCTTCTAGGATTTAATTTGGCGGCATGAGGCCATCATTTCTATTTTTAGTATGGATTAGGGTAGGTTTAGGGTGTATTTATAGATTAGGTGAGTGTTTTAGGCCCTTAGATTAACCCTAAATTAGATTAAGACCCTTAGATTTCGGCACCTTCCAGAAACTAGCCCTAAGACCAAGCCCAAACCCCAAACTGGTGCACCCAACCACAGAACTCTCTAGAAACTGTGCAGGTTTCTTGGCTCGGCACGGGCGCACTTCCCAAGTGCGCCAGTGTATCTTTGTACTGGCGCACTTCACAAGTGCGCCAGTGCATCTTTGTTCTGGCGCACTTCACAAGTGCGCCAGTGCAATTCTGGCCTGTTTCTGGTTTTTCTGCCTAACTTCGTTCGTCCATATCTCTTCCATACGGTACCCGTTTTACGCAAACTCGGACTCTATTTCGCGTATTTTTCCGAGACGAACGCAATAACGCAGCACGTTACCCCCAATTCCCACGTCTGATATTATTTATCCTGTAATTAGTGAATTTTAGTATTAACTAAAATTCGGGGTGTTACATTCTCCCTTCCTTAAAGGATTTCGTCCCCGAAATCCCTAAGCTAAGGAGAATGCATATCCTACCATCCAAACAACCATCTACTCAAACCATCAACCACTGGCATCCATTGTCCTTAAAACAATTTCTAATGATGTATGAGCATATGCAAAAAGTGTGTGTATATGTTCCCTATCTAATGTATGAACATATGCAAACCATGATAGTGCCATGCATCCATTATGTATGCGAGAAAACCCTATCGACACATACAATATCTACATGAGTGCACAATCATCCACCCAAAATGCATCATCCATGTGATAACACAATCATTATACATCCATAAATATAGCTTTCTACACACAATTTTTATGCAATATGCAATATGAAGTGACTGAGCCGATCTAGTGCCTAGAGTGTGTGTATATGCATCCACGAGCAACCACTAGCAAACACTTGCATCCACTTGCATCCATCAACCATAACATGTCTCAAACACATGTTTCAACCATAGGTTTACCCTATCTAAAGGTCAAAGGTACTAACGAGAGGACATACCAAAGATAAGATAAGTATTAGTCAAACGATAAAGGAGAAGTTAAAAGACATACTCTCAAAAAGAAATGGATACAAACAACGCATCTTCGCTTCCGTCTCCCAAGTTGCGTTGCTCTCATCTTCTCCCCATTGCACTTTGACTAGCCGAACCTCTCGATTCCTCAATTTCCTAGTCTCTGACCCAAGGATGCGAGTAGGAGCTCGTCGAATCGTCGCATCACGCTCTACCTCTACATCTCTAAGCAAGCTCGGCTCTACCACCTCTGCAGTCTCATGTAAGCACTTCCTCAGATGTGATACATGGAATACATCATGAACACCACTAAGTCCGTCGGGCAACTCCACCCTATATGCCATCCGTCCAATCCTTTCCTTAATAGGAAACGGCCCAACAAACCTCGGTGCTAACTTCCCAACGGATCCAAAGCGAACAACATTTCTCAATGGAGATACTTTGACAAAAACCATGTCCCCAACCTCAAATTCAAGATCCGTCCTTCTCTTGTCCGCATAAGATTTTTGCCTATCCTGCGCTGCTTTCATCCTTCTTCGAATCAAGTCAATCTTCTCAGAAGTCTCCCTAATCATATCAGGCCCAAGCAAGATCTTATCCGTAGATTCCCACCAACATGTAGGTGATCGACAAGGCCTCCCATAGAGAGCTTCGAAAGGAGCCATACCAATACTGGACTGAAAGCTGTTATTATATGCGAACTCTACCAATGGAAGATGCTCTTCCCATGTACCTCCAAAATCTAAGATACAAAGCCTCAAAAGGTCTTCTAGAACACGATTCACCCTCTCAGTCTGGCCGTCTGTCCGAGGATGATATGCGGTGCTTAGACACAATTGAGTCCCCACTGCTTCTTGTAAACTCCTCCAGAACTCGCTAGTGAAGATAGGATCTCGATCACTCACTATGCTAGAGGGTACCCCATGCAATCGAACTATCTCTCAAAGATATACTGAAGCTAGCCATGGAGCGGTCCTCTTGCTCTTCACAGGTATGAAATGGGCGCTCTTAGTAAGTCTGTCTACCACCACCCAAATTCCTGTATTACCCTTTCTCGATCTGGGTAACCCGTCAACAAAATCCATCGAGACGCTATCCCACTTCCATTGCGGAACTTCCAATGGGTGAAGCAACCCACCTGGTTTCTTTTGCTCCGCCTTCACTTGTTGGCACACCAAGCATCGAGCGACATACTCGGCCACATCTTTCTTCATACCGGCCCAGAAGAAAACCCTCTTCATATCTTGGTACATCTTGTCCCCACCGGGATGAATAGTCATCCTAGAACGGTGTGCATCATTAAGAATAACCTTCCTCAAACCCTCGTCTTGCGGTACACAAAGTCTACCGTCTCTACGCAAGCACCCCTTATCGTCTAGGGTGTACCTACTCAAATGGCTGGACGACTCCCCCCTTATGAGCTTCCCCACCAGCTCAACCAACTGTGGGTCGTCCCTCTGTGCTTCTCCAATCCGCCCCAAAAGAGTAGGTCTAACTTCCAAGGAAGCTAGCAAACCGGGTACATAATCAATGGAAGGTCTGAAATCAAACATCGAGATAAATTCCAAGCTTTGTCGTTCCACGAACAATGGACTCAAAGACAACCTTTTTCTGCTCAAGGCGTCCGCCACCACGTTACCCTTGCCAGGGGTATACGCTATCTCGAAGTCATAGGATGCTAAAAACTCCATCCACCTTTGCTGCCTCAGATTCAAATCCTTCTGAGAAAACAAGTACTTCAATGATTTGTGGTCAGTGAACAACTCGAATCTCTCACCAAGAAGATAATGGCGCCAAATCTTAAGCGCAAAAACAATAGCGGCCAGCTCTAGATCGTGGGTAGGGTAATTTTTCTCATGTGCCCTCAACTGCCTTCCACCATAGGCTATTACCCTTCCCTCTTGCATTAAGACTGCGCCAAGTCCTGTCCCACAGGCATCAGTATAGACAACAAATGGCTTGCTCCCATCTGGCAACACTAAAACTGGAGCAGTGGTTAAAGCTCTCTTTAACCGTCGGAACGCATCATCACAATCTACGTCCCATGTGAAAACAAGATTCTTCTTCGTTAAGCGGGTTAATGGGGCTGATATCTTCGCGAAGTCTTTGATAAACTTCCTATAATAACCCGCCAACCCCAAGAAACTTCTTACTTCGGTAGCATTCTTCGGAACTTTCCAATCCTGAATTGATACTACCTTCGCGGGATCCACAGCTATCCCTTCCTTGGAGACCACGTGCCCCAAGAACCGTACTTCCTTCCTCCAGAAGTGACATTTAGAGAATTTAGCCTTAAGGCTATGTGCTCGAAGAGTCTTCAATACCTCCCCAAGATGTAGGGCATGCTCTTCTTCACTCTTAGAAAATACTAAGATATCATCCACAAAGACCACCACAAATTTATTAAGGAACTCCCTGAACACCCTACTCATCAAATCAACAAAGTATGCAGGGGCGTTCGTCAACCCAAATGGCATCACCAGCCACTCATAGAAACCATCCGGAGTTCTAAAGGCAGTCTTGTCTATGCTATCCTCAGCCACCCTCAACTGATGAAACCCCGTGGCTAAGTCCAACTGAGAAAATACCGAAGCGCCAACCAACTGATCGAAAAGATCATCAATCCTCGGCAATGGGTGTCTATTCTTCTTTGTGAGCTTGTTGAGTTCTCTATAGTCTACACAAAGTCTGAGGGACCCATCCGCCTTCGTAGCAAAAACTACTGGAGCACCCCACTCCGATATACTTCGTCTTATGAACCCCTTCTCAAGCAACTCCCCTACTTGCTTATGGAGTTCCCTCCTCTCACGAGGAGCCATGTGGCGCACTGGTAAAGATACCGGTTTAGCATTATCCACCAAATATATTCGGAAGTCAATCTCCCGTTTCGGAGGTAAGCCCTTCACCTCCTCAAATACATCCGGATATTCCCGGACCACTCTAACAGATTGCATACTCTCGACCGAAGCGTCAAGCGATTCAAGATAACTTAGCATAACAGAGTCCATGGGATTACAAGAAATCTCGAGAGTGTTACCCAAACGGGTCATGAGCCTAACAACTCTCCTTTCGCAATCAAGAACGGCACCATTACTGGATAACCAGTCCATGCCCAAAATCAACCCATAGCCCGTGAAGCCCAACACAAAAGCATCACATCTAAACTCAATGCTAAGTATAGAAATCTTCAAACCCAAACATATCATGGACAAATAAGTGGAGCCCCCAATTGGGTTTGTAACAACCAAGGGATCATCTACCAGACTGGTGTCTAAGTGCAGTGACTCAACTAATGATGATGAGATAAACGAATGCGATGCGCCTGAATCAAACAATGTACGGACAGGATGATCAAATAGAAAGACCAGACTTTCAACGGAAATGGTTCTACCTCTCTCCTGAATCGGTGGAACCGCGAGAGCCTGTACTTGCCCCCTAGCCTGACCCGGTGCCATAAGAGCTTGCACCTGTCCTCCTGGGGTAGATCCCGTCCTTTGCCCTTTCTTAGGGCAATCCTTCACTAAATGCCCTGCTTCTCCACAGTGGAAGCAGCCAGTCTTCTTCTTCTTGCGACAATCTTTGCTTAGGTGGCCAGGTGTCCCACA
The DNA here is from genome assembly GCA_030737875.1 of Allium sativum. Classification (NCBI taxonomy): domain Eukaryota; kingdom Viridiplantae; phylum Streptophyta; class Magnoliopsida; order Asparagales; family Amaryllidaceae; genus Allium; species Allium sativum. Next base: position 709,194,744 of record CM060919.1, on the reverse strand, counting down.
ATTGAAACACTTCTTCTTCTTGCCCTTGCCACCGTTGCCTTTCCCACCTTTGTTTTGTTGTTGTTGTTGTTGAGGTTTCTTTTGATCTCCCTTCTTCTCGGGTGCCTTATTAGCATTGGGACCCTTCTCTTCTTCATGCATGAGTGCCATGTCAACTAGCTTCTCAAAGGTGGCCCCCATAGGGATATGAGTCATAGCCAACCCATGCATCGGTTCATTCAAGCCTTTCACGAACCTCAAAGCCTTCTTCTCCGGTGTATTCACCATGTCTAGGCCAAACCTTGCCAATTGATTAAACTTATTAACATACTCCTTCACCGAGAGATTTCCTTGCTTTAGAGTCAAGAATCTTTCCATATACAAGTTTTCCTCTGCCCTTGAGAGAAACTTTGCCACAAATCTTTGCCTAAAATCCGCCCAAGAGTCAACGGGGCGTTCTCCATTAGTGACCTCCCACCAGAATGAGGCCTCTCCCTTCATTAACCAAGCAGCCAACTTGACTTTCTTTCCTTCTTCCATCTCAAAGATATCTATCAATTCTTCTACCTCTTTAAGCCAATCTCTAGCCTCCACAAAAGTTTCAGATCCTTGAAAAGGTTTCCCTCCCATAGCTTTAAATTCCTTGCAAGTCTTAGCAAAAGTATCCGTGCGAGGAGGAGGGGGAGGAGGAAGATCGGGTGCTACGGTTGGTGGAGGAACATTTGCTGGACCCGCAGTGGTGGCCCTAGCCTCCATCAATCTCCTATACCATACTGGTACCGTCACACCCTCCGGAAAGTTAAGATTCTCGGCCATGCTGAAACGGAAAAGGAAAGATTCAAAACGGAGGATTCGAAAGATATAGATATGGCTATTGGGGATTATGCTTTTCTTTCAAAAACTTTTCTCTAAAAAGACATGTTTTTGAAAATATCTCTTCCAAAAGTGTTTTAGAAAAATAGTTTTCTAAAAATTTTATCTGTTCCGGTAACCTTTGCTCTGATACCACGTGTAACACCCCACGCCCGCTATGGTCACTCACTAAGGGAATGCCATAGCATTGGAGGAGTATTTTAGTGAATATAGAACAGAAAAATTACAACAAGACAGATATATACAGTACTTGAAATTTAAAATATCATCTCATAACAGCGGAAGTAAACATGTCTGGTTACATCATAAAACCACAATAAAAGTCAAGTACTATATCCATCAAAATAAAGGAGTACATAATCCCACTCTCAATACAATAGCCAGAACAAAAGAAAAGATAACTGGATAACTGGAGCTTTACATCTACCCAAGCTCCTCGAGACTGGAACAGCAATCCGATCAAGCTCTACTACTGCTAGGATCCACCGTAGGACCTGAGGGTTGGAAAAAGATAAAAGCAACGGGGTCAGACATAAGTCTGAGTGAGTCCTATAACTTTAACAATACAATCCTTAAAGTAACCAAAGAAGACATAACCTCGACCTACGGTAATATCTGGGGATGAATGGCTACACTAAGCAGCTTGGTAGACTGAGGATAAACTAAGATAACCGTAAAGACGTATCTACCCACCCAAGGATAATTACTAACTGCACCACACCAGTCATTCCTACTTAAAGGTTGATCCCTCTCAAGGACTTAGAAAATTTCCCCAGAAGTTTCATGTACTCCTAGCCCACTACATAGGTGTCGTCTGCCCCTATCTCCACTAGGTGTACTTAGCAATTTTACCCAGTAGTTTCGTGTACCCCTACATAGGTGCCGTCTGCCCCTATTTTTATTAGGTGTACCCACTACTCCCCATCGATCGGCTCCCTACCGTAGATACCCGTGCTGGTCCCACAGTGGGGTGTATCACTCCCCTAAAGTGGCCACCTGATAATATCAACGGTGCACGGCTTTATATCTACACGATGCAACAACGGCTTATCTACCAGCCCGGGCCCACACACGCATATGAAACCCGTTGGACTTGCGTTGCCACCGCTAACCCGTTTTGGCCTCTTATAATCAAGCCCAATATGCGTGTCCCGTCACTCGACACGGGTCGAGCCCACAAAGATACGTTTGGGATATTGGCTGAAATGGGCCCCCACAAGCTACCCACCTAAGCTTGTCACATATCTAGTGTATCCCACTTAACCCTTTAATCATGTTTAATTACATGTTTCCACTTGGTTAAGTATTCTAATCGTATTTTCTATTGCCACCCAAGGCAACCCACTAGATTCCACATGCCACCCAAGGCAACCACAAAATTTCCACATGCCACCCAAGGCACCCACTTAACCCCTCATGTCCCACTACATGCTAATATGGTTAAGTGTTTCTTAATTAATTAAGACCGTGATTTCCCATAAAGACCTCTCACATTAGACTGGCTGTTATGACCGCCTGGTTAAGCCGGTAGAGTCCGGGCAGTCTTACGTCATAACAGAGTCTAACCTCGTGTCTTTACTTTAATCACGTATTTAATTTATGGCTAAGACCTCCCACATTGGGCTAACATTTGTAGCAACTGGTTAAGCCGGTCGGGTCCGGGCAGTTTTACACTACAAATGAGTCCAACCTCGTGTCTTAGTCGATTAATTACACCTAATTAATCACCCCCATATTAATTATCCCTAATTAATATCAAGTTTTCCATAACATGGGTAGACCTAACTCAATAGGTAAATTCCCATGGGGTAGACCTAACTCAATAGGTAAATTCCCACTTATGGTAATTTATTTTTATGGTATGCTTAATCATACCCAATCATACATTTATTAACATATTTACCCACCCCATCGTTCCCCACGTAAATCGTTCACATTTCATGACATAATAAAGGGGAAGATCCATCACAAATATCATGGGTTTAGCATATAACTTTATCATGGGTTAAGAGGTTGTCGACTTGCATATATGAGCACATATTAACCCAACTACATTTAACCCAAACTTGCATATTATCATATACATATCTTGCATAATATGTGGAACTTGTATATAAGCATTCTCACAACTTGCATAACATGTTAAACATGCATTTAAGCATACACATAACTTGCATAAGCATCCACATACTTGCATAAGCATGCATAACTTGCATATCATATTAAACTTGCATTTAAGCATATACATAACTTGCATAAGCATTCATATACTTGCATAACATATTAAACTTGCATTTAAGCATATACATAACTTGCATAAGCATTCATATACTTGCATAAGCATGCGTAACTTGCATATCATGTTAAACTTGCATTTAAGCATATACACAACTTGCATATGAACTTGCATATCAACCTACACATAACCTACATAACATCATACACATAACTTGCATATGAACTTGCATAACTCACTTTGTTAAACATGCATAAATCCACTTGTTAAACATGCATAAACCAACTTGTTAAGCATGCATAAACCAACTTATCAAACATGCATAAACTCACTTATTAATTATGCATCAACATAGAAAAACATAGAGTAGCATATCATTACAAATGATTCAAACTCACTAATCCGCATTTAAGACCATAAGTCTCATTACACCCAATCTACTTACTTTAACAATTGATGTTAAAGTGATAGAAACTCACCAAACCCAAGATTAGCAAACTTATGAAGTGGAATTAGTTGCTAAATATGAAGAAGATAATGATTAGAGATTGATTAGAGAGGGATTAGCTTGCAACTTCCTTCATAAATTGGTGGAGGCTCCTTCTAGGATTTAATTTGGCGGCATGAGGCCATCATTTCTATTTTTAGTATGGATTAGGGTAGGTTTAGGGTGTATTTATAGATTAGGTGAGTGTTTTAGGCCCTTAGATTAACCCTAAATTAGGTTAGGACCCTTAGATTTCTGCACCTTCCAGAAACTAGCCCTAAGACCAAGCCCAAACCCCAAACTGGTGCACCCAACCACAGAACTCTCTAGAAACTGTGCAGGTTTCTTGGCTCGGCACGGGCGCACTTCCCAAGTGCGCCAGTGTATCTTTGTATTGGCGCACTTCACAAGTGCGCCAGTGCATCTTTGTTCTGGCGCACTTCACAAGTGCGCCAGTGCAATTCTGGCCTGTTTCTGGTTTTTCTGCCTAACTTCGTTCGTCCATATCTCTTCCATACGGTACCCGTTTTACGCAAACTCGGACTCTATTTCGCGTATTTTTCCGAGACGAACGCAATAACGCAGCCCGTTACCCCCAATTCCCACGTCTGAGATTATTTATCCTGTAATTAGTGAATTTTAGTATTAAATAAAATTCGGGGTGTTACATAAAGCTTGCCAAATAAATATGACATCATTTGACATGGCATAATTAATATTATGTACAGTAAATTTGTAGTTAAATGGTAAGCCTGAGAATTTCCGTAGTATTTATTAAAACTACCTTCCAAATTTAATATGGAATGAATATAGAAATTATTGGGAAAATTTAGTTTAAAATAGGAATTAATGTATAACAATTAAAATAGGAAGTTAGAAATAGCCAAGATTGATTGGTAAGGAAAAAGGGAATATATTTTCATAGTATGGTTTGTATGAAAAATGGAAAGCATAATTGCAAGCATAAACAGAAATAAATGCACGGATTAGTGCAAAATAGGGATGTAGTCGTACTGTGCACTTCATAATTGCCTAAAAATGATTACAAACAATATCTTGCAATCTTTGTTTTCTACTGTTGTAATTACCTTAAACTATGAAAATAGATTATTGTGCGATTTCAATAACCAATCAAATAGGAACATGCTTAACATTCTAAAGAATAAATTCAAAATCGACGGAAAGAAAAAAGAGTAACATAACTGAAAGATGTTATGTAGCGAAATGAAATAAGAAAAAGAGCTTATTGTAAACTTACAATTGTAAATTTAGTTTAATAAGCACAATTTTAAAGCAGTGGTGTGTAATTCGATGATAATCGATCTATGGTGAAAGTAAGGTTATAAAATAAATGTTACAATCTAAAAAGTGAAATGAAATAAAAAAGGCTTATTGTGAATAAACTTAAAATTATGAATTAAATTTTATAAGCAAAATTCTATTATGTACTTGTGATTAGGAGTTATTCTATTGTGGCCTTGCACTAGGCAATTCTATGGTTATTAATGGTTCTATGATAACTAATAATATTGATTGACAAATAATGAACATTCAAATTAAATGAATATTGCAAATTAACGAAAAGAAAAGTAAGAAAAAACACATAATGATAAATTAGACATAGGGTGTAATAACATAGCGATATGCATTTGGTCCAGTCCTAAGGTGTGAAGTACCCAACAAGGTAGATCATCGTAGTTATCATGAGATTCGGTGGGAGCACATCCAACTTATGATTCGACAAAACTGAAAGGAAGCGCAAGACTTCTACGGGACATAAGGATACTTTGAGATGGCTCCGGGTAGGCCTAACGAAGTTGTACCGCCAAAGGCAGGTCTATACGGTTCCATCCATAGAGTATGCCTTGACTGCATTTATGTTGGGGGAATCTAGAAGACTGATGTGATGATTTTTAGGTCGATTCAGCGACTGCCTCGGCTCGGGAGAGTAGGCATCGTGGTCAGGACCCAACAAGGATTTTAAGTCGTCGGATACCTGAAATCATCCGTCGGTGCGAGTATGGAAAAGACTGGAGCTAAACCAAGAGTCCAATGGTCTTTCACTATTGAGACATTGGATGAGGGACAATGTCAATTGGTTGCTTAGATAGTTTGGTAGGGTCACCCTTACCTAGCACTTTGAATGGTCATTTATTAGTTGACGGGCCGGGTGAAGCTATAGCCATCGAGAAAAGAGATAGACAATCAACGAATATATGTATTGTTGGCAAACGAAGCCGTCCTTTATAGATATTGAAATCCCCAACTGAATTCTGTAGGGAAACGCAGAATTAGGGTGTTTTCATAGCGTGACGATGGAGGCTTAGTACGCTTTCTAGTGTGGCCTGGTACAATTTCGTAATGTAGTGATGGAGACTTAGTACGTCTTCGTAGCGTGGTCTAATATACTTTCGTAGCGTGATGATGGAGACCTAGTACGTTCTCGTAGTGCGATGATGGAGACCACTCGAAGAGGGTACTACGGAGAGTACATTGAGACGAAGGGGGTATAACTATATAAATATATGCACATATACATATATATATATATATATGATTTATTAGGTTAATCAACTTGGGAGTAGATGAGTACAATTTATGCACAAAAACTGAAATTATATTGTGCAATAAACTAAAATAACTTAATAAAGGTAACCCAGTGATAAAACGGCATATATAGTGTTACTTATAGAAAGTATAATTTTTCCATTCACCATAAGTTTTTTTCTGACCCCTCCTGATAATAAACTCGCAAGTTATACATGTGGCAGAGATTTTACAGCTTGGAGACACATGCAAGATAATATCATTATTATTATAAGTATTTACCTACTATTATATCATATTCCAGACACTGTGAGATATTTATTGTGAACTTTGATATATTTATCTTTACCTTTCTACAGGATATCAGACAAACCAACTCAGGTTCCAATGGACTTGTGTTTTAGTATTTCATAAAAAATTCAAACCTTCTAAAATTTGGGTTGTTACATTTGGTATCACAGCATAGGTTTAGGGTTCCTATATAGATAACGAGTGAATGAATATTTCTTTTTAAAATATAAATATTATATCTATACTTAAATCCATATAAGAACCCATTAACTAAGTGAAGTGACATATAGGAAAAGTTGGGATATTTGTTTTGTGTATTTAAGAAATGGTTATGGAATTTAAGAAAAGAAGGACCATGAGTGACTAGAATTCAAATGCACAAAAACTTTTTGAGAAAAGAGAAGATTTTATGTGTTAATACCCAAAATTTTGGTATTTCAGATTAGCGGATTAGGCATTAGAGCCTCGTAAATTAAAAAAGAATAAGAAAGAAAATAGATTAGAAATATATATATATATATATATATATATTGTGTAAAAGTGATATTAGGCATAGATTCCAATTCATAAATAGCTTTGGAGGAATTAGTGTGGAAGAGAATTTGGATATAAAAAAGTGATTCCGCGCAAAAGATTTGGGAATGGCAGTTAGGAAGCCACTTTGTACTTAGCCGTACAATTAAACTTTTAAAGAGAACTTGAAAGAGAACTTGAAAAAGAATATAAATAAATACTGAAGAAGGTTTCTAGAAAAAAATTCAATTTTAAAAGATTAAAGTTTTAAAATTTTATTGGTTTGTAATATTAAGAGTTGCTTAAAATTATTTTTGAGAAAATTATGCGATTTTGTTTTTAAAAAATGCATAAGCAAGTAGTGAAAGGAAATATAAAAAGTCCTCTTTAGAAAAGTTTCATAAAACCTTAATCTTATTAATTCTTCTTGAAAAAGAAATGTGTATTGAAATAAATAAGAGCTCCAACTAAGTTAAAGTGTATAACCCTTTTTTATTTTTGAGAGAAGTTTTGATTTTTTTTTCTTTAAAAGATGTATGTTATGTGATTATTATTTAATAAAGAAAAGTTCAAAGTAATTTTAAGACTTTTACGGTTTATATGGAAAAGATAGAGAGGGATGGATTCCACATAAATATAATTTAACCAAGGGTACAAGTTAAAGTGAAAAAGGTTGGCCAGTTTGAATGAAAATCAAGATCCCATGCAAATCAGTATGGTAAGAGCAAGTTGGGATTATTTGAAATTGAAATTATGACATGGCTTAAAATTAATGGAAATACATTTTTATCACTTCTTTAGGAAATAGGAAGGTTTGACATCTTGTCTTAATCTATGATGGAATGAGAACTAGGGATATGCCATGAGTTTTAGAGAGTGGTAGATAGAAAGAACGAGCGCTATGGTTGTCTAGATTCAGCAATGAGGGCCTTTTTATGTCAGAGGGACGTGCTTCTAGGGCTCCTAGTCCATGTGGATTGCTACATTTAGCCGTTTTATCTTTTATCTAATAGTGGTTGAAGTAGAGCACGTTTTCTTGTAGAGCAAGATCTGCTCTCCTATGTAGTATTCTTTCATTGAAAAATTGAATACTTTAGTGTGACATTCACCTTCTAGGTGCTTGTGTTGGTCATCAGAAAAGAATAAAGACATAGTATATTGTAAATAAAATTGAAAATCAAAGCAAAAGATGAATAATTAAAAGAAGAACAAACAAAATTAATAGAAAGAAATAAAGACAATAAATGAGAATAACAAGCGAAAATAAATTCTTCTAGAATAATTTTGGAGAATTAAAAAAATCTCCTTATGTAAAATGTGCTTCAAAATGAAAATAGGAATTTTTGTAAGATTAGCGACAAAGGCATCCAAGTATGGGGAAAAAGATGCATAAAAGCGAAGTAGAGAATACGAAATTTCCCACTTCCTACCTTTTTCTATCATAAGAAATCAAATTCGAAAAACTAGAATTTTCTGAAATTCACAAATTTAAAGTTGGCTGGTAGGGTTTGGATGCAAAAGTGGATGAACTATGCCCTTATTCAGCAAGGGTGTTGGAAAAATTAGATAAAAATGTGTTTTAAATTTTAAATTTAGCGCATTCATGTGGAAACTACCATTATATTTAGGTCATGTGCATGGTTTTCAAAAGATTTTTTTGAAAGAAAAGTACATTTAGAAGGTACCGCTTAGGAATTCATTTTTTATAATGTATTGCACTTTGCGCTAGTACATGGATGGTTGCAAAATTGGATGTAGACGTGAGGGTTGTAAATTATGCGAGATATTACATAATTTTACCATTACAAAATTTTAGGGACAAAATTTCCTAAAGGGTGGGAGAATGTAACACCCCGCATTTAAAAAAATAAAATTATCAAAATAATTACATGAGTAATGTGCGTTTGAAATTCATAAACAAACACGTATAATAAAAAAATTAAATTAAGAAATGGGAAATTGTTTAACATAAAATTGCAATGTTTTTTATTTGACAATGCGTGTAACTATATTTATTTTGTAAATATATGCATACATTAATTTCATAAATAGAATGAATTTGAAAATTTGAAGTGTAGAACAAATGAGAAATAAATAAAAAGTTATCGTTATGCAAACATAATGTTGCAAAGGTATAAATAGAATTAAATAAAAAAGAAGCATTACAGAAGAATGATTGGAAGTGAATTAAGAGCATGTTATAAACTAATAAATAGAATGCAACGTTAAAGTTTAAAAATGGAAAATTAATTAATAATAACGCATGTGTAAATATATATTTATTTCATAAAAAATGTATAAATGTCAAAAGCAAGGCGCATCTGAACTAGAAAGTTAATGCGCGTCATCAATGGCATTAATTTGAACATAAATGGAATAATGTGGAAATTTGAGTTTGAAATTAGACATTTGTTGAAAATGGAAGAAAATATATGTGCAGGTATTAAAATAGGAAATAAATCTAATATGAAAAAATAACGTTTGAAATCTCGTATAAATATAAGTAAGTAATGTATACATGGATATTAATTACGGGTTTGAATTTGAAATTTGAATATATGTTAAAAATCAGAAAAGAATGTTATGAAATATTAAAACAAACAAAACCGATTCAGAAATAAATGTGCAACAGAACAAAACTAGTAAGAAATAAATCATGCACAAAATGGTGACCTAGCGATTTAAATTAAATTGTATGGGTCGACCCATAATTCCGACTGGTTCAACTCTTATGTCAACCCAGGCAGAAGCATGGGTCGATCCACGTCGACCTGGAACATTTTTTAAAATGTGATTTCTGAATTAGATTTGATTTGAAAAGTGGGACGTATACTAATATAAATCCAACGAATGTGGTTTATCTGGACATCTATAAATAAATCTACAGGGCCTAGCTCTTGAACTAGTATTTTTTTGAGAGCGCATTGGAGCTCTGACATTTCTTTTCTCCTCCAAATTTGTAACAAACCTGAAAATCAGAACCAATTTAAATTTTTTATTTTGGCTAATTTAATGAATTTTGAATATTTAAAATGATTTATTTTAAATAATAACGACTAGAAATTTATTTTCAATAGAATTAGAATGTGTAAATTTATTTAAATCGAAGTTAGAATATAAATATTTATTTTAATTATAAAAGGAATTGGAAATGGCACGGTAGTTCGAAATTTTGATTTCAAATTTCAAATGAATGTAGAGGATTCAAAATAAACTGGATTTTAGTGAAACCAAAAATATTAGAATCTATTTGAAAATATCTTTCCAATGAATCTGAAAAATCCAAATTTCCTAGCGGGAATAAAATGTTATGTCCAGTTGAAAATTCAGAATAGTCGCTATAGAAATATAGCCCAAAAAGTTACATTTTGCATACAAATGAATTTGGACTCGAAACCACTTCCATTGAGTTCAAAATGTCATTTGCGACTCCGAAAAGTATAAGCTTCAATATATTTCGAGATCCGGAATAGTGAGAATTGGATGGAGTTTTCGGTTAGCAATACATAGCCCTTAAAAAGTGAAATTTAGCGCATGAGCTCAGAGTTCGACGGGATAAATTTTTATGGATTCATAACGACAAATCATTGTTGAGTTCCAAAATGTGTATCGAACGGAGTTAGTATGTTGCCGTGCGAGCTAAAATTGTTCAGGGTAAAACAAGTAGTCATTTTACAAAGAAACATTATTGATACGACCTCGGAATACGATTTTACTTTTTTTTTCCAGATTCGTATCGCCAAATAATGCTTAAATCCAAAAGGCCATGACTTTCGGAGTATCCGTTTGGGCATGGAAGAAGAAAAGGTGCACTAAAATCGCATTTTTGAATAATATCTGAGTATCTTTAACAATTTTAAAGGATGGTCAAACGGACTCGGAATTCGACGAAACTTGTCTCGTTGGACTCGTCTTGACATGTACTATCTCGTATCCAAAATCCGCGGCAATTGAAGATCATTGGCATTCGGACGATATGCGAGAAACTAGCATATAATCACTTTTCCTCCTTTTCTATTTCATTGTTTCCTCCTTTCTCTTTCTTTCAAAAAACTCAAAAATGGGCTCCTCCTCCACCGTGACGCTGTCCCTCTCCTTTACTAGTCACATGACTGACCTGGAGTTTATTGTTTTAACATAAACTCTGGTTGCCCCTATTTTCTCTGCTAAATATATATCTATTTGGTGGTGGAGAATTTATTCTCTTTCTTAACACCCTTCTCTAAGATGTACGAGCTTAGAGGTTATATATAGGCAGAAATCAATAGTACGGTGCAGATTGTCGATGCGGCATGTTTGTGTTTCCAAAGCCACGTTAACGACCCGAACTTCCCCGTAAAGGACAGCCCGGGATTGATTTGAGAACATGACAAATCAGAACACAAACAGAAGAGCATTTCATTGCTTATTACAACAATTTACATCAGAGTACAAGAATATACAGAGTATGAATAAATAATATACATTTGATAAATATCATAGATTTACAAATTACATTGCAGAGGAAAATAATAAAAAATACAACTGAAAGAGATAAACGGATACAGAGCTTTCCGAATATAGTTCCAGCTGTAAACCAGGGCCTTGTGAATATAAATCTGCAAAACCAAAACTATTAGCTGTTCGTTTGGAAAATAGGGGAACCCAGAGTTTAGGTTAAAACAATAAACTCCAGGTCAGTCATGTGACTGGTGTGAGAACTAAAATAGTTGTTAAATCTTTTACTTTAAAAGTAAAACAAGGGACCACGCCGTATGTCACGGAACGGGTTTCCTCCCTAGAGTGCCAGTGCATAAAACAAACAGCGCAATGCTTTTGGGAAAAATGAAGCTATTATAAGACCCAGGTCCCATCACACAATGCAACGCAAGCCGGAGGATAGGGTTTTCCCTTATAATAGCCAAACATGCTTGGTACATTTAAAACAAATCATTTGGTACTATTATTAGTGCATAGTGTATCAATCATAGACGGCATGGTTACCATATATCATGTTGCCAATACTAAGCTCTACAATCAAAACCGAAATGTTACGTATTGGAAATTGGATTTCCGTCATGAGTCGAGGCCACGGATGGCTCCTCACCGCTTCGATTTAAATAAATTTACACATTCTAATTCTATTGAAAATAAATTTCTAGTCATTATTATTTAAAATAAATCATTTTAAATATTCAAAATTCATTAAATTAGCCAAAATAAAAATTTAAATTTGGTTCTGATTTTTCGGGTTGTTATCCCCACTTAAAATCTTTTCGTCCTCGAAAAGGAAGGAGCTGAAAGTTGTTTTACAAACCAACTCAACTTTCATTTTGGCTTTCATTCTTCAACCTTTCAGTTTCTAAGAATTTCTATTTTTTTCAAAAATGTGGCTAATACCCTAAATTTTTGAATTTTTTTGCTATAACCTCCTTTGTATGGGGAGCATCAAGAAAATCCCTAAACCGCCACACAGGCCCTCTCATCTCAAAAAGAAAAGGAAAAAACCAAGCGGCTAACCAATCGGCTCATAAAATCATCCAAACCCAATAAATTAGTAAACATGTACCTATTTGTCGCGCATACAATTTTATTCCTCTGCTTAGCTTCCCTGCTATGACCTGTTCAATGTATATACAAGTATATGCATGGAATTCCAAACAATTTTCAATTCGGCTCAAAATTTGATTCAATTTGGCTTAATGGTTCAAAATTTTAATTAATCAAACCAGTAATTAAACAACACAATCAACAATCAATTAGTGATTATTGTTTCAAACACATAACTTTTATATTACTAAAATCATGTTTTTGATGCTAATTCACAACAATAAATCCTCTCTAGTTTTGGTTCTCACACCAGTCAATTGGAAATATATAGAAATCCCACTTTCGAAACTCGAACATAAATGCTGATGATGCTATGGCGATCATCAGAACCATCTCCAGGCGACTAAAGTGTGATTCTATATCTATCTAGTATATTAAAACTTCGAATCTACGTTTGCAAGGCGTAGATGCAAAATCTTTATATACTTGATTGTCCAAATTCAATATAAAATAAATAATCAAATACGTATTATGAGATTTAAATTTTTAAAACAATATTTGTTTTCATTTTTGTTTTAAAAATAATACTCTTCACACTCGTTCTAGGATACTACTGATCCCATCTCTTACGAGTCATTCTCAATGGATAGCACAAATCCAATCTATGATAAATTCTTTTGTTCGGTTCTAAAGTGTCTTGTTCTCGAGCTTTGTAAACCAAAGCTCTAATACCACGTGTAAAGACCCAAACTTCCCCGTAAAGGAAAGCCTGGATTGAGTTGAGAACACGAAAAATCAGAACACAAACAGAAGAACATTTCATTGCTTATTACAACAATTTACATCAGAGTACAAGAATATACAGAGTATGAACAAATAATATGCATTTGATAAATATCAGAGATTTACAAATTACAATGCAGCGGAAAATAATACAAAACACAACTGAAAGAGATAAATGGATACAGAGCTTTCCGAATATAGTTCTACCTGTAACCCAGGATCCTGTGAATATAAATTTGCAAAACCAAAACTACTAGCTGCCTATGTGGAAAATAGGGGCACCCAGAGTTTAGGTTAAAACAATAAACTCTAGGTCAGTCATGTGACTGGTGAAGGAGGGGCAGCAGCGGCACAGTGGAGGAAGAGGCCATTTTTGAGTTTTTTGAAAGAAAGAGGAAGGAGTAAACAATGAAATAGAAAAGGAGGAAAAGTGATTATATGCTAGTTTCTCGCGTATCGTATGAATGCCAATGATCTTCAATTGCCGCGGATTTTGAATACGAGATAGTAGACATCAAGCCGAGTCCAACGAGACAAGTTTCGTCGAATTTCGAGTCCTTTTGACCATCCGTTAAAATTGTCAAAGATGCTCAGATATTGTCCAAAAAGGCGATTTTAGCGCGCCTTATCTTCTTGCATGCCCAAGCGGCTACTTCAAAAATCATGGCCTTTTGGATTTAAGTATTATTTGGCGATACGAATCTGGGAAAAAAAGTAGAATCGAATTCCGAGGTCATATCAATAATGTTCCTTTGTAAAATGACTACTTGTTTTACCCTGAAATGTTTTAGCTCGAACGACAACATACTATATCCGTTCGACGCGCATTTTGGAACTCAACAATGATTTGTCATTATGAATCCAGAAAAATTTATCTCGTCGAATTCTGAGCTCATGCGCAAAATTTCGCTTTTTAAGGGCTATGTATTGCTAACCGAAAACCCCATCAATTCTCACTATTCTGGATCTCGGAATATATCGTAGCTTATACTTTTCGGTGTCGCAAATGGCATTTTGAACTCAATGGAATTGGTTTCGAGTCCAAATTCATTCATATGCAAAATGTTAATTTTTGGTCTATATTTCTATAGCGACTATTCTGAATTTTCAACTGGACATAACTTTTTATTCCCGCTATGAAATTTGGATTTTTCAGATTCGTTGGAAAGATATTTTCAAATAGATTCTAATATTTTTAGTTTCACTAAAATCCGATTTATTTTGAATCCTGTACATTCATTTGAAATTTGAGATCGAATTTTCAAACTACCGCGCCATTTCCAGTTCCTTTTATAATTAGAATAAATATTTATATTCTAACTTCGATAAATAAATTTACACATTCTAATTCTATTGAAAATAAATTTCTAGTCATTATTATTTAAAATAAATCATTTTAAATATTCAAAATTCATTAAATTAGCCAAAATAAATATTTTAAATTAGTTCTGACTTTTCGAGTTGTTAGAAAATTCTCCAAAAATAAAATATATTATATTTAGGTTATATTAATTGGGATTTGGAGGCAAATTCAAATGGATTCAAGATTTAGACGTCCAGATTTCCTATCCAAACAAATTTGTAGATTCGAACTAAGAGAAACCAGATAACAAGCCTAGATTCAAATCAGATTAAGTTCTTAAAACATGCTACAGTTCGGTGGATTTAAATTATATTTTTTTATATAATGGTACGTGATACTGTTTGATTCCTGTTAAATTAGTAGAATATTTTCTAAGTCATATTCCCCTTTCTGCGTTTAATCTTATAGTTTTGTGTTTATTTTTTATTATCTACAAAATATGCCTAAATCTACAATAATTGATACATGCATACGATTGATTAAACATTTTTCATTTTGCGCATGTAGGAAAAATATGATCCAATTGGAATTATATGAAAAAGAATTTGGTGATTTAGGGATAAATGTTAAACTACAACAAAAATGGAATATTGGACTGAAAATTGGCGAACTTAATAAAACTTTTTGAATATCTATGACACAAGTTGATATGGCATAATTAATATTATGTACAATAAATTTGTAGTTAAATGGTAAACCTGAGAATTTCCATAGTATTTGTTACAATTACCTTTTAGATTTAGAATGGAATGAATATAAAAATTATTGGAAAAAAATAAGTTAAAAACAGGAATTAATGTACACCAATTAAAATAAGAAGTTAGAAATAGCCTAAATTGATTGGTTAGGAAAAAGGGAATATATTTCCATAGTTTGGTTTGTAAGAAAAATAGAAAATATAATTGCAAGCACAAAAAGAAATAAATGTGTAGATTAGTGCAAAGTAGGGATGCAGACATATTGCACACTTTCTAATAGCCTAAAAATGATTAAAAAGATTATCTTGCAATTATGGGTTTCGATTTCTGCAATTACCTTAACTTATGAAAACAGATTATTGTGCGATTTCAATAACCAATCAAATAGGAACATGCCTAACTTACTACAGGATAAATTGCAAATGATGGATAGAAAAAAGGGTAACATAATTGAAAGAAGTTATGTAGGGAAAAGAAATATGAAAAAGGCTTATTGTAAACTTACAATTGTAAATTTAGTTTAATAAGCGTAATTCTACGGGAATGGTGTGTAATTCAATGGCAGTGGTTATATGGTGAAAGTAAGGTTATAACATAAAAGTTACAATTTAAAAAGTGAAATGATATAAGCAAGGCTTATTATGAATAAACTTAAAAGTATGAGTTAAGTTTATTAAGAAAAATTATATGGTGGCCTTGTGATTAGAAGATATTCTATTGGAGCCTTGCGACTAGGCAATTCTATGGTTATTTGATGGTTCTATGACAAGTAATAAAGTAGATTAACAAATAATGAATATTTAGATTAAATGGATTAGAGGAATATTACAAATCAATGAAAAGAAACGGAAGTAAAACGTATAATGGTAAATTAGACATAGGGTCTAATAACGTTGCGATATGTGCTTAGTCCAGTTCGAAGGGATGAAGATCCCAATGAGGCAAATCATCGTAGTTGTCCAGGGACACTATGAGAGCACATCCAGCTTATTATTTGAAGGGATTTAAAGGAAGTGCAAGTATTCTACATGATGTGAGGATACTCTGAGATGGTGCTTTTGGGTAGGCCTCACGAAGTTGTACCTCCATAGGCAGGTCTGTACGGTTCCATCCATAGAGTACGCATTAGTTGCATTTATGTTGGCAGCAGTCAGAAGACTGATGGGATGATTTTAGGTTGCTTAGGCAGTTATCTCGGCTCGAGAGACCAGGCTTCGGGTTCAGGACCCAACAAGGATAGTAAGTCGTCGGATACGTGTCATCATCGGTTGGTGTGAGTACGAGAAAGAGTGGAGCTAAACCAAAAAGCCAATGATCTTTCAGTATCTAGACATTGGATAAGGGATAATGTCAACTGGATACATAGATTGTTTGGTAGGGACACCATCACTTACTTTTTGAAATGGTCTTTTATTAGTTATAGGGGCTAGGTGGGGTCATAGACACCAAGATAAGAGACAGATTAATTTACGTATATCTGTATTGTAGGACTAATGAAGTTTTCCTTTACTGATATTGAAATCCCCCGACTGCGTTCTGTAAGGAAACTCGGGATTAGGACGCTTTCATATGTGGCGATGGAGGCTTAACACGCTTTCGTAGCATGGCCTAGTATGCTTTCGTAGTGTAGCGATGGAAACTTAGTAACCCTTTGTAGAATGGTCTACTGTGCTTTTATAGCATAGCGATGAAGATCTGGTATGTTCTCCAGTACGATGATGGAGACCACTCGAGGAGCGTATAATGGGGAGTACCTTGAGATGTGAGGCATATAGCTACATATATATATATATAATTTATTAGGTTAATCTCCTTGGGAGCAGATTGGTATGATTTATGCAAAAAACTGGAAGGATAACGTGCAACAAAACCCATATAACTTAATAAAGGAATCCCAGTGATAGAACGGTATATGTAGTGTTATTTATAGAAAGTATAATTTGTCTATTCATCGGCACTTTTGCTTTGATCCCCTCCTCATAACAAACCCACAGGTTAGACAGGTGATTGATATTTTACAGCTTAAAGACACGTGCTAGATAGTGTCATTATTATGGTAAGTACTTATCTATTATTATATCTTTTTCCATTCCGTTGTGAGATATTTATTGTGAGCTCTAGTATATTTATGTAATGGCCCGAATTTTCATACTATCTGAGTTTACTAAATACGCCACATGTCCAACCTAAATTGCACAGAAATATGAAACATTATGAAATATAGAAGAAGAATAGAAATAACAACACGGAATCTCACATCGCAGCAGAATAAAATATGATATATACGTAATAGCCCTTGGAATACAAAATTTTAACTATATAACATACCATTATCAGAGTACAATATTTACGACAAAACGGAAATAACAATAACTATATAACGCTAAAGACTCTTGCTCCAAGCTCCTCCAAGGGTATCTGTAAATACATGAATGTAACACCCCGTAATTTTAAAAAGACACCTTAATGATAAATTAAATAATACTTAACTAGATATGTAGAATTCAGTAAAATGAACTATGCCATTGCGTTCATCTCAGAATTCTTCTTAAAATAGACTCCGAGTTTGCGTAAATCGGATATTGTATGAATAAGATATTAAGGTTTGAAGTTTATAAACATATAAGCCAAATATATATAAATAAACCAATTCCAAAAAATCAAAAATCAGAAGGCGGGAAGGAGCGGGAAATCGGCCCATTAGGGGTCGACCCCATTCCCCATGGGTGTCGATCCATTGGTCAACCTCTACAAAGGGGTGTCGACCCCTAGGTCAACCCCACACAGATCTGGGGTAGATCCATTCTGTGAACTTGGACTCGTTTCTTAACCAGATTCATTGACATTGGGCTACAAATAGGACCTCATTTCTATTGTTTTGTCCATCAAAAATAATGGAGATAATGAGGTGCTACACTACTCAGATTGAATTAGCCTGTTCTACTGCAACAACTTATAAAAATATAAGATTCTCTACTACAACATCAACAACCAATTCTCTATTGTTTATATCCAGTCATAGTGAGTTTATGTTATTTTTAGATTTAAACATGTAAAAAGTAATCCTGACATGCTCATAAGTTGGATCTAAATCAGTGCCTGTTAATAACTTGAATCATAGCTAATCAGATTTGCTACTAATCTACTGACTAGTTCTCATATGCCTATTCCTGATATGCATGTTCTGTTATCATGCCTAATTTTTTCATCATATGCCAATTCGGCTACTATGCCTATTTCTGTCACTTATGCCTATTCAGTTAGTATACCTATTTTTGACATAGTATGCCTGTTTTGTTGTTATGCTTATTCATGTTCTCTTCTCTCTCTTTCCCTTTTAATTTTATAGCCAGGCTACCGCCGAGCTTAAGCCTACCGCTGAAATATACGAATGAATGAAACTGGGAATGGTTGGAAATGATATTGGGGCATAACTTGTATTGTTAAACATGACAGGGATTTAGCGGCATAATCTATACCTTGGTTTAAAACCTTAATTTAGGGCATAACTTGTATTGTGGACAAGACTGGGAATTGGGGAATAACCTGGGATGAACGTGGATTTTTTTAAAGAATGAACATTCCTAATTTACAGCAAATAGAAATTATAACTACACTTAGACACGTGGTTAGATTACACTTGTGATATAAGTCTTCCCGGAACCTCTCGGCAAATCCAGCATCTACAAGTGGTTAATCTAATGTGAGGGGTCTAGTGCCTAAACATACATGTAATGGTGCTGAGACATGAGGTTAAGTCCGACTTGTGGTACAAGTCTGCCCAGAACCGCCCAGCATATCCAGTATCCATAAGTGGTCGACTTAATGTGAGAGGTTTGGTGCATTAACATGCATAAATGGAAATTGACTAGAACTTGTTAACCTATAATACTTAACCTATTTAAATCTATGGGGGTTACGTGAATCTATCAAATTAAGAAGGGGTTAAGTAAACTTGCTTGAATCGAGGGGGAAAGGGGTTAAGTAAACTTGTTATAACTATGGAGGGTTATATAAACCTAACAAACTTAACCTATTTTACATGTTAGGGCTATGCAACCTTGTTAAACTGTTAGGCATAACCTGTCAAAATCTTAGTATTGGGGATACAAGCCTAGGGGTTGCTTGTATCATCTGTTATATGGAACCTGTATCAGTCAGTAACCCATTTTGGAATCAAACGGGGAACACCGGACTAGGTCGGGGTCTAGGCACGCTTAATGAGCTTATTATAAGAGATCACTTGAGTGAGGGTGTTGATAGCGCAAGACCCAACAGAGTCATGTGTGTGCATGGGTCCAGTTTGTTCGGGAAATTTAGACGTTGTGACATCAGTAGATATGGTTGTGCATCTTGAATATAACGGGGTTGCCACTTTAGGAAGTGATACATCCTACTATGGGGACGTCACCAGGTATCTACAGGGTAAGGAGCCAATCGATTGGGGTAGTGATTAGGGTGCATCTAGTCTTGCTTATTTAGGAGCCCGTTATTATCGTTGGGGGTAACACCTATCATTTCTGTTGGGCTACCAGTTATTATTGTTAGTGGTAAAACCCGTCACTATAAGTACACCTAAGTCTACCATCGTGTTCTTGTTGGGATGTATTGGTGTAGAGAAAAGTATTTAGAAAGTGCAATACATATTCTGTCCTGATTATTCTGCTTATTCTGCTCAGTTTGTTATATGCCTTGAGATGTTGTTATCTCTCTCTCATCCAGTTTATATACCTGTCATGATGCTTTTACTTATTTGTATGCTAAAAGTAACTGGACTCGCTAGACTTTATGTCTAGCCTGTTTTGTTTCCATTTCTCTCTCTCTTCCTTTTCCCCCAGGTGCTCAAGGTAGGAATACTCGGGATTCATTAGGATTCTCTCGTTAATACAACTTGGAGCTGCTTAGATGTGCCGCTTTGATTACCTGTCTACTTTGATATGGCTCTTTTTGGAGACTATGCTTTTATGTTACTATACTCTAATGATTTTAGTATAAGGCAGATACTTTAAATTGATGTAATGGGTCTTCTGTATTTTCACTTATGTTGTAACTGGATGTGGACCACGATGTTTTCTATTTGGAAAATAAAGTTTTAAATTCTGTTGTTATTTTATATCTGTCTTGTGATGTTTCTGTTTCTCTTTACCTATAACGCTTCATGAAACTTAATGCATTTATGTTAAAGAGTGATATTAACGGACATGAGGTGTCACATTTGCTATTAGAGCTGAGGGTTACCAGATCGGATAAAAGATTTTGAAAATTGTTTTCAAAAAGGTTTTAAAAGAAACCATTTTCAAAAGAAAACTCTGTTTTGGAAAACATACTCCCCAAAGCCATATGAAATATCTTTCGACTCTCTGTTTGAATCCCTTTTTCCTTTCCTTTTCAGCATGTCTAGGGAACCGATTTTTCCCGAGGGTGTTACGATACCGGCTTGGTTCCATAGGTATCTTAAGGCTACGATGCCTGCTGGAGGCCAAGAAGCGCCCCTCCCATAGCTGCAGCCACTGCTTCTCCTCCTCCACCCTCGCAAGCAGATAATTTTTCCAAGTTATGCAAGGATTTCTGTGCAATGGGAGGAAATCCATTCAGAGGAACTAAGACTTTTGTAGAAGCAAGGAATTGGCTTAAAGAGACGGAGAATTTGTTTGGAATTTTTGAGGTTGACTACCGTAGGAAGATTCAGTTGGTCGTTTGGCAACTGAAAGACGAGGCTTCATTCAAGTGGGAAGTGACACAAGTAGGATATCCAATTGAGACTTGGGATGATTTTCGATAGAGATTCGAGATGAAGTTTCTTTCTCAAGCCGAGCATAGTATGTAAATGGAAAGGTTTCTGGCACTTAAGCAAGGAAGCATGTATGTCAAAGAGTATGTCAATAATTTCAATCAATTGGCGAGGTTTGGTTTGGAGCTAGTGAATACCTTGCACAAGAAAATTTTGAGGTTTGCAAGAGGATTGAATGAACCCATCCATGGATTGGCTATGTCTCATATTTCGAATGGGGCAACTTTCAAGAAACTTGTTGATATAGCATTAATGCACGAAGAAGATAAAGGTGAAAAGAAGGAGGCTAAGATTGATGAAACACAAATCAAGAAAGGGTGGCCCAAGATAAAACAACAGCAGCAAAAGTAGGGCAGAAAGAATGGCAAAGCCCAAGATAAGAGGAAATGTTATAATTGTGGATACGTGGGTCATATGAGCAAAGACTGCAAAAGAAGGAAGAATGCTTGTTTCCATTGTGGAGAGGTCAGACACCTTATTAGGGAGTGCCCGAAGAAGCAAGGACAGGGCCAAAGGGCAGGATCTTCTGGAGGGCAAGTGCATGCTCTCATGGCAGGTGTACCAGATAGAGGTAAGAAAGTTTCTGTTGAAGGTTTGATATCTCTTTCCAATCATCCTGTTAGAACACTTTTTTATTCTGGCACTTCACATTCTTTTATATCTGATTCTGTGGTTGAGTCTTTGCATCTTAGTACTAGTATAGTTTTGGATCCCGTTGTTGTCTCAAACCCCATTGGGGGTACATCTCATCTGTGTATGATTTGTTGGGGTTTGAGAATAACTGTGTTGGGCATCGAGTTTGAGTGTGAGCATAAGTGCTTGGTTTCATGGGCAATGGTTTGATTCTAGGGATGGATTGGCTAGCCATGTATGGTGTCACTCTAGACTGTGAGAGGAGGGTCATTAAACTTTTGACTTTCCATAAGAGGACTCTCAGGATTTCTTGTGGCCCTAAGGGGTCTGCATGCTTAGTTTCCTAGAATCGCTTGATGCATCTATCGATGACTTGCGATCTGTACTGGTAGTCTGTGAGTATTCAGATGTTTTTGAGGAGTTTGGGGCTTACCTTTGAGGCATGAGATTGATTTCCAGATATACTTGTTGGACAATGCAAAGCCAGTTGCATTGCATGTGCGTCATATGGCTCTGAGAGAAAGGAGGGAGCTCAGCAAGCAAGTAGGGGAGATACTTGTGAAAGGGTTTATTAGGTGAAGCATATCTGATATGGGTGCTCTTGTAGTATTCGACACTAAGGCGGATGGTTCGCTTCGCTTATGCGTGGATTACATGGAGTTGAATAAGCTCAGTAAGAAAAATAGGCACCCACTTCCGAGGATGGATGATCAGTTTGACAAGCTTGTTGGTGCAGTTGTTTTCTCTTAGTTAGACTTGGCCATGGGGTTTCATCGGTTGAGGGTGGCCAAGGACAATAAAGACAAGACTGCCTTTAGAACTCCAGATGGTTTCTTCGAGTGGTTCGTCATGCCTTTTGGGTTGACGAGTTCACCCACCTATTTTTTGGATCTGATGAGTAGGATGTTTCGAGAGTTTCTAAATAAGTCCGTTGTGGTCTTTGTTGATGACCTCTTGATTTTCTCGATGTATGAGGAAGAGAATGCCCTACATTTAAGGGAGGTCTTGAAGACTCTCTAAGAGCATCAGCTTAAGGCAAAATTCTCCAAATGTCATTTTTGGAGAAAGAAAGTGAGATTTCTAGAGCATGTGGTCTCTAAGGATGGGATAACAGTCGATCCCACGAAAATAATTGCAGTTCAAGATTAGCATACTCCAAAGAATGCAACAGAGGTAAGAAGTTTTCTTGGTTTAGCGGGCAATTATAGGAAATTCATTAAGTACTTCGCAAAGATATTAGTCCCACTCACCAGACCGACGAAGAAGAATCTGACATTTTCTTGGGGTGTTGACTACGAGGATGCTTTTCAACGATTGAAGAGGGCTTTGACAACATCCCTAATCTTGACTTTATCTGATGGAAACAAAGTGTTCACAGTATACATCGATGCATGTGGTACGGGGCTTGGTGCTGTTTTGATGAAAGAGGTAAGGGTAGTATGTTATGGTGGTAGACAGTTAAGAATTCATGAGAAAAATTACCCTACCCATGATTTGGAGTTGGCTGCCATAGTATTTGCGCTTAAGATTTGGCATCATTATCTGCTTAGGGAGAAGTTCGAGTTGTATACCGATCATAAATATCTTAAGTATTTATTCTCACAGAAGGATCTCAATTTGAGGCAACAGAGATGGGTGAAGCCCCTAGCATCCTATGACTTTGAGATTGCTCATACCCCTAGCAAGGGTAATGTGGTGGCAGACGCACTAAGTAGGCAGAGGATGAATTTGAGTACACTATTCGTAGAGATGCAGAGCTTGGAGTGTATATCGACCTTTGATATTAGGCCATGTACAGATCTTATACCTTGTTGGTTGGCATCGTTAGAGGTGAGACCTACTCTAATGGATCAGGTAGGAACTTCACAGCGAGAGGACCCACGGACAGCAGACATCTTTGATAGGCTCAGTGGAGGGGAGACTTCTAGTTACCTCATTAGACATTCCACAGATGATAGAGGTTGGTTGCGACAAGATGGAAGGCTTTATGTTCCCTGAGTTGGAAGTCTGTTGAAGACAGTGCTTGAGGAAGCCCATCATTCTAGGATGACTATCCATCCAGGCAGTGATAAGATGTATAAAGTTATGAAGAGGGTTTTCTTTGGGTTGGGATGAAGAAAGACATAGCGGAGTTTGTTTCTTGATGTTTGGTTCGTCAGCAAGTCAAAGTTGAGCAAAAGAAGCCCGGTGGTTTACTTCATCCTTTGGAGGTCCCACAATGGAAGCGGGAGAGTGTATCTATGGATTTCATTGATGGTTTGCCTAGATCAAGGAAAGGAAACACTAATTATAGTTCACAGGCTAACTAAGAGCGCTCATTTCGTTCATGTTAAGAGTAAAAGGAAGGCAGCATGGTTAGCAATAGTTTATCTTCGTGAGATAGTTCGTCTACATGGAGTACCTTCCAATACTGTAAGCGATCATGGCCCCATATTCCCCAGTGAGTTTTGGAGGAGCTTGCAAGAGGCATTAGGAACACAGTTGTGTTTAAGTACTGCTTATCACCATCATATTGATGGACAGACGAAAAGAGTGAATAGAGTTCTTGAGGATCTTTTAAGGTTGTGTATCTTAGACTTCAGAGGGACTTGGGAAAAGCATCTTCCATTGGTAGAGTTTGCCTACAACAGCACTTATCAAGCTAGTATTGGCATGGCACCCTTCGAGGTATTGTACGGACGACCATGTATATCACTAACTTATTGATGGGAGTCTACAAAAAGGCTTCCACTTGGACTTGATATGATTAGAGAAACTTCAGAGAAGATTGATCTTATTCACAGACGCATGACGAAAGCTTAGGATAGGAAGAAATCCTACGTAGATAAGTGAAGAACTGATATTGATTTCGCGGTGGGAGACTGTTTTAATCAAGGTAGCACCTTTAAGGAATGTGGTTCGCTTTGGATCTGTAGGGTAATTTGCACCAAGGTTTGTAGGGGCATTTCCCATAGCAGAAAGGATTGGCTAAATGGCCTATAAAGTAAAACTACCAGAAAGATTGACGGGTGTTCATGATGTTTTCCACGTTTCTCATTTACGGAAGTGCCTGCATGATACCACAGAAGTAGTTGAGCCAAGTATGTTTGAGGAAGTAGAGGTGGAACAAGAGGCAACAGTTAGACGAGTTTCTACCTGTATTCTTGGATCAGAGGTTAAGAAGCTATGCAACTAAGAGGTCAAGTTGATGAAAGCTCAATGGGGAGATGACCAAGAGGATGCAGCTTGGGAAAACGAAGAAAAGATTCGGACTTCGTACCCTTTTCCTTTCAAGGGTATGTTATTAACTTATTTTTCCAAATCTTTTTTTCGTACCTGCTTTTATCATTTTAGTGTGTCCTATCTATCGAATATTCTCCCTTTAGGTAGAGAACCAATGGATATAAACATGTATTTGAGACATGCTATTTTTGATGGATGCAAGTGTTTGCTAGTGGCAGATCATGGATGCATATACACACATATTAGGCACTAGATCAGCTCAATCACTCTCATACTGCATGTGGATGTGTGTGCATTTAAATTCATGGATGAAAATGGGTGCATCATCATGTAGATGTTGCATTCAGATGAATGATTTTGCACACATATAGTACTTACATGTTGTACTAGGATTATTTGCATACATTTTGGTTACATGGCACGGACATAAAGTGCTTTAAGCAGGTCAACTGAATCAGTAGTCTGCCTGATCTTTCGCATTAGTATAGGTACATATACACACATCTTTGCATACGTTCATATAAGCATTAAACATCTTTTAAAGATAATGGATGCCTGTGATTGGTGGATAAGTAGATGGATGATGGATGTTAGGATATACATTCTTCTTAACTTGGAGATTTCGAGGACGAAATTCTTTAAGTAGGGGAGAATGTAACACCCCGTAATTTTAAAAAGAAATTATAATGATAAACTAAAGAATACTTAATTAAATATTGGGAATTAAGTAAAACGGATTGCGCCATTGCGTTCGTCTCGGAATTCTACTTAAGTAGACTCTGTGTTTGCGTAGATCGGACATCGTATGAAGAAGATATTAAGGTTTGAAGTTTATATACATATAAGCCAAATATATATAAATAAATCAATTCGAAAAAATCAAAAATCAGAAGGCGGGGAGAAGCTGGAAATCGGCACGTTAGGGGTCGACCCTTACAAGGGGGTGTCGACCCCTGGGTCGAACCCGGGGTCAATCCCACCCAGATCTGGGGAAGATCCATTATGTGAACGTGGACTCGTTTCTTGACCAGATTCGTTGACATTAGGCTATAAATTGGACCTTGTTTCTATTGTTTTGTCCAATAAAAACAATGGAGACAATGAGGTGCTGCCCCAACTCAGATTGAATTAGCCTATTTTTCTGCAACAACAACTTATAAGCATACAAGAATCTCTACAACAACATCAACAGTCAATTCTCTGTTCTTTTGATCTAGTCACAGCGATTTTATGTTATTTTTAGATGTAAGCATGTAAAAAGTAATCCTGATATTTTCATAAGTTGGATCTAAATCGGTGTCTGTTTATAACTTGAATCATAACTAATTAGATCCGCTACTACTTGTTCACCTAATCTACTGACTAGTTCTTATATGCCTATTCCTGATATGCCTGTTCTGTTATCATGCCTAATTTTTCATCATATGCCCATTCAGCTACTATGCCTATTTCTGTCACCTTATCATATTCAGTTAGTACGCCTATTTCTGACATAGTATGCCTGTTTTGTTATTATGCTTATTCCTGTTCTCTTCTCTCCCTCCTTCCCCTTTTAATTTTATAGCCAGGCTACCGTCGAGCCTATGCCTACCACTGAAATATGCGAACGAACGAAATTGGGAATGGTTGTGAATGATATTAGGGAATAACATATATTGTAAACCATGACTGGGATTTAGGGGCATAATCTATACCTTGGTCTAAAAACTTGAATTGGGGCATAACCTGGGATGAACATGAAAATTGTTTAAGAATGAAAATGCCTAATTCATAGCAAATAGAAATTGTAGGGTTCTGGTAGAAGCCTGCCCGGAACCGTCCAGCGAATCCAGCATCCACAAGTGGTTAATTAATATGAGGGGTCTAGTGCATAAACGTACATGTAATGGAGCTGAGACATGAGGCTAAGTCCGACTTGTGGTAGAAGTCTGCCCGGAACCGCCCGACATATCCAGCATCCACAAGTGGTCGACTTAATGTGAGAGGTCTGGTGCATTAACATGCATAAACGGAAATTGATAAGAACCTGTTAACCTATAATACTTAACATGTTTGAATCTATGGGGGTTACATGAACCTGTCAAATTAAGTAGGGGTTAAGTAAACTTGCTTGAATCAGTGGAGGGTTAAGTAAACTTGTTAAAACTATGGGTGGTTATATAAACCTGACAAAGTTAACCTATTTTACATGTTAGGGTTATGCAAACTTGTTAAACTGTTATCCATAACCTGCCAAAATCCTAGTAGTGGGGATACAAGCCTAGGGGCGGCTTGTATCATCTGTTGCGTGGGACCCGTATTAGTGAGTAACCCATCTTGGTATCAAACAGGGAACCCGAACTAGGTCGGCGTCTGGGCACGCGTACTGAGCTGATTATAAGAGGTCGCTTGAGTGAGGCTATTGAAAACGTAGGACCCAACAGAGCATGTGTGTGCATGGGTCCGGCTTGCTCGAGAAATTAAGATTGTGTGACATGAATATATATGGTTGTGCATCTTGGAAATAACGGGGTTGCCACTTAAGAATGTGATACATCCTACTGTTGGGCCAACACAGGGTATTTATAGGATAGGGAGCTGATCGATTGGGGTAGTGATTAGGTTACATCTAGTCTTGCTTGTTTAGAAGCCCGTTATTATCATTGGTGGTAACACCTATAATTTCTATTGGGATACCATTTATTATTGTTGGGGGTAAAACCCGTCACTAGAAGTACACCTAAGTCTACTATCTTATTCTTCTTGGGATCATCTTGTTTTGTTATACTAGTATTGGTGCAGAGAAAAGTATTTAGGAAGTGCAATATATATTCTATCCTAATTATTCCGCTTATCTTGCTCAGTCTGTTATACCTTCCTTATGATGTTGTTATATCTCTCTCATCCAGTTTATATACCTGTCATGATGCTTTTACTTATTTATATGCTAAAAGTAACTGGACTCGCCAGACTTTATGTCTGACCTATTTTTTTTCTTTTCTCTCTCTCTCTCTTCCTCCCCAGGTTCTTAGGGTGGGAATACTCAGGCTTGATTAGAATTCTCTCATTATTACCTCTTGGTGTTGCTTAAAAGTATCGGTTTGATTACCTGTCTACTTCGATATGGGTATTTTTGGGGACTATGATTTTATATTACTATACTCTGATGATTTTAGTAAAGACAGATACTTTAAATTGATCTAATTGGTTTTATGTATTTTCAGACTTATGTTGTAACTGGATGTGGACCACGATGTTTTCTATTTTGAAAATAAAGTTTTAAATTCCACTGTTATTTTATATCTGTCTTGTGATGTTTTTATTTCTGTTTACCTATAACGCTTCATGAAACTTAATGCATTCTATTAAAAACTGACATTAATGGAAGCGGGGTGTCACATTGAACTACTTGACTACTCATACAAATTTAGGCACCCAATAGTTTGGGGTAAAACAAAATAAACTCGGGGTCAGTCATGGGTCTGGTGTGAGAAAATTCCAACGACTTGGTTTAACTTTTAAAAATCCTTTTAAAAGAAAGGATAATCGTAAGACCAATCCACACATAAATACAAATGGTTTTTACCTTCCGATACCCAAAATATTCTTTGAAATAAATACTATTATGATATTATAATATTGTCTAAATCAAATAAATAACAATCATGCAAAACGCTTGCATCTCACGCTCCACATACATAGTATACAATCAAAACCGTGGGCTCTTATAGGAGAATGGATTTCCAACTGGCAAGATATGGGACCACCTTCCGACAGTGTATCTCTTGAGAGAGGAATTCATCGGGTTCAACAAGAACATCTTGCAATCCAAGCTAAACATAACCGGTTACTACTTCGCTTGAGTGTACCAAATGTATTATCAACAATGGTTGGGATCAACAACCATTACCGAAAGCATACAACAATGATAGAATAAAGAAGCAAATGGATTTTTTCTAGATCAGGTGACAATAAACCCTAATTTGGAATGACCCACCTAACTATGCGACCTACCAGATTTTATACCATTTCACGATTGTGAGGCTTGAGGCTATGTATTACCATTTTAATATCACAGCATCATTCACTTTGAATGCCACATCGTCAAACCTGCCAAATCATTTATTGACTTCCCAAAAAATATCACTGATACGAAGCTAAGAGAAACGAATTCCTCCACCACCAACGCATTACGTTTGAAGAGATCAACATAGATGACCTATTAGGCATACATTATCAGATATTCATCCATATAAGTTGTCCTGGGATTGGACAAACTGAAGGCATTATTCCGTCAATCCACTTTAGGAAATTTCTTCCTAGGATCAATAGAACAGCCCTTGCACTTTACTCCGTCTTCACTTATCTTCAGCATAATTTGATTCATAATGCTTATGCCCATACAGAGTGGTTCTCAGATAATAAATCCAACCAGTCTCTTTGTATTGACAACGATGGTATTAAATTAACTAATACTTCAATAATCGGTTATTTAACTACCAAAGAAACAAACATTCATCCAAAGATATTATTTCAAATGGAAATATTATTGTTTAGCACTAAACAATCACTGAGCTCATCTAATTAATATTTCATTTATTATCATTTTCCAATTCCAAAATAAGAATATTCAATTATCATACCACTTCTACTTTACTAACTTCTCATTGTAAATTGATAAGTGAATAAGTCTCCATGTATACAACCCTGAAGGTCGAAACCAACATCTGATTAACACCTCGAAAGTTACTCGACTCAACCAACATACAACAGGTTCCAATTTCCTTTTTTACTTATAAAATTCCATTATAAGCTTATTCTCTTATTAAATTCCATATATAATTGATATGTCGATTTTTACTTATCAAACTTTTTAAAAAAATTCTATCTCCTTAAATTTCAGGGAAATTTCGCTTGCGTCTCCTTTGTACGGCTCAGTCGATACAACTACAAATCGTCTCTCTAGGCCCTTTCCATTCAAAAAGAAAATCAAAAAGCCAAGCGGCTTGCCAAATAGGCTAATAAAATCTCATATTTAATTAAATATGTATCTCTTCATTGAGCATTATGATAAATTCCTTCCATTAGCTTCATTCCCGACCTGCTTTATATCCAACCATTCACAATTTATTTAAACTAAATCCAACCGTTTTAACTCAATTCTTTAATTAATTCGCTAATTTGCTCTTTTTCCTATTTTGCTTATAACCAATTGAATTCCATTTTTAATTTAAGTTTCATATTTGATTTCGAATATTAATTCGCAAATCCTATTCACTTATTCAAAGTTAAATTCAGTCCAAATTTCCATTAACTAATTATTCTTCTAATTAGTTAATTCAGTTCAATAATTAAAAATCTATTTTTGGTTTTAAAAATAAATTCATTTACTCCATTTGAGTTAATATATATTTTATAACTCAAATCTAGATTTTTCTAATGGAAATCCAAATTTTATTCACTCAAAATCTTTTTATTTAATTAAATAAATTGTTATAATTTATAAACGATTATACCGCTGTTTTTTTTGAAAATTTGACTTTTACGTAGCTCAAAATCTTTAAGACGAAATCCAAATTTTCCTCTTCCATTAGAAAACTATCACTCAATAGGTCCCGACGATTCTTGTTTTTAAAGAATTCCGGCTTATATTGAGTTCTATATACTCAATTGAAGTTCAAAATGTCAAATTACGAACTACCGCGGCGAGTTCGTTTTGAATAAATTTAAATAAAAATGTTTTAAACTTCGCTTAGTAATAAATTCCAACTCCTTTCTTCTATATTTTTATATAAATTAAACCAGTTTTCCAAATCTAACTTAAACATTCTAATTATCCTAAATCGTCGATTATTTCATAAATCGGTTACAATTTCATATACAACTTTATCTTCTGTATTAAATTCCAATTCAATTGGAAATAATTATTTTATAAAATTCAATATAATCGAATTCTAATTACAAATCATTTAGATTTATCTCAATTCGGTTTATATACCTAATTCTCAAATAAAATCTATCATTCCCTTTTGGAAACGATTTCCAATTCACTTTTAAATTCATAGTTGAATTTATTATTCCAAATTATCCCGTGATAATTATTCTATTTCATAAACATCGTTTATAAATTTTTCTTCCCTGTTTTATACATTAGAACAAGTTCCATTTCAAATCTATTTGAAATCCAGTTCCTATTTTGGAATATTTTATTATTATAGCTTATACACTTAACATAGAATTTATTTTCTATTTAATATTATATTTAAGCTTTTATCCAATACAATTCCGGTACTATAAAGCCCCACCCCAAGAACCACTCTAATAAAGAGCATTACTAGGTAATGTTGTCTATTAGAGCGGAGAATATGAATGATTAAGGGCGACCATCCACAAGTTTGCATAAAATAGACATTAAGAATATCGATAAAATGTGCTATCAATTTTGTTTCTCGTGCAATGATACTCTTAATCCCTATTTAACACAACATTATGGTGGCTAAGATATAATTCAGAAAAAATACGAATAATTACCAATGTAACAACCTGAATTAAACAAAACTGATATTCAACTTTATCATATATAAGAACAATATGATAAAATAAATCAAGTCGGAGTATCATATATAAATTAATACGATACTCATAATCATATATAAAACAATATGACAAAATGAATCGAGTCATACTAGTTGAATATAGGACAAGAATTATATGAATGACAAAAACATGTCAACTAAAAATGTCCAAAATTACTTTAATTCAGAGATTGTATTCTTTCAAATATTAATTATTCAAATATGACACATGCTCCTATATCACATTATGTTACTAGTATATAAAAACATTGAGTATTCCATATGAGAAGTCAAAAGAGTAATCAGAAAAGTATTACCAAATGTCCCATATCATTTGGTAGTACTAAACCATTTACTCAAAATCCTTATCATACGGAATTTTGCACAATCTCATAATGAATACAACCAGATGGTAAAAATAAAGTAGCTTATATAAATCAAACATTTCATGATATTTAACTCACATTACAGAAAAAACACCTAGCATCAGATACATATACATATAATATACAATCATACAGTGTCATCAAAACGTGGTATACAACCATAATAAGGTACAACCAGTTGTAGAGATAAAGTACAACATCAAAATATGGAGATCTAGTACAACAGTCTACTCAAAAGGTTAACTATAAAAACCCAAAGTAGAGAAGAGGATTACATGGCTGCTTGTTAATTACAGCTCGAACGGTACCTAAAATGCTCAGTCCGGGCCGAGCATTAACACACATGGGTCAGTCTAGTCAATAGTGAGTGATAATAAGTAAGAAGGTAAATAAGCATGAAATGAACAACTCTTTAACCTAAGAATTGAGGACAAAATAACAATGAGAGATGACAAGTTTAAGTTCACCTAACATGATATAAGGAATACATATGAATCCTTATTACTAGCTCTTAGGCTAAGCATAACATCACTCTAATTTAATAAGGAGGTTGCAACACCGAAATTATATAAATCCTCAGAAGGCAAAGCATCATTAAAAGAATACTCACTCCGAAACATTGAAATTTCCCAAGGTATGCATAGATTAGAAATCCAATTGTTATTTACGAATATATGATCCTCCCAATCAAGTTAAAATCATCTCATGAACCTCAAGATTGAAAAATCCATAGAAATAAAACTATCACAGAAATGTGCATGTGCCATCATATAAGCGATAGCCCACCTCGAGCTACAGTATTGCTCATCCCGAGAAATAACCAAGTACTTATATGTATTCAATTTAGGTGCCTGTCACTATGACTATCCCAGTCAAGTGTATCTTGACAATCCAGATCAAGTGAATACATATATGTGACCCCCCTCGAGTCCCTCCCCCCCCCCTACCTAGAAGCAAGTATTGGCTTAATATCCTCAAAATGCATCACCAACTCTTAATTAGCAATCCAAACATTGGTAATAGTGTGTCCCATACCATGGGTTCCCATTATTTGGTTTACTACTCGCTTGTCAACTTCGCACTAGCAACCATAGAAAACCCCAAGTTATCATTAATAGGACATCAACTTCAATTTGACTATACTGGAATTAACCGACTTTGTATACTGTCATGTCCCATACCACAGAGTGTACGATGTCATTCAACATCCAATACACCATCCTGAATGGTGCCAAAAAGTGTGATTTTTTACATTGGAAAATACTCGAATTTTTTTCTTAGGTGGTACATAAAATGATTTCTCAAAATCGATTACTTTTTATATGAAATCCATTTATTTATGAAAATAATTTTATACTATTGTTTTGAGGCCATTTAAATTTGAAAACAAAAATTATAAAACTCTTTTAGCCCAAAAACTATAGTAAAATCGATATTTATTTACATATTGGAAAGCAAGTTTAAAATCGTGCACGTGTACCTGATATCATCAAAAGTCTTGAAACTAATCAAAATAATTATCTCTTAGTTTGGAGATTGGTTGATAAATATGTGAACCTGGTTACTCCAGTTAATGATGTTATAGCCATGTCATAACAACAAACACAAAATCACAGAAGTATCCACACTAAATCAATTCAGGTTGCAACTTTCAGGTAAGCTTCGGATGATCAAACGATCTCTAGTTGGTCTAAAAATTTGTCTTATAGGCAAGAGACCAAACTTTTAAACAAAAAAGGAATCACTAAATTCCGATCAATAGTGAAGGATGTACAACACCCAAAAATTGGACCTGGGCATTGTTTTGTTTCAGGTCGATTTCACGATGAAATCCTGACTTTGAGGGCAGATCTCACCAACTTATGTTGATCAAAACATAATGAAACTTTGCAGAATTATTGACAAGATTCCAAACTTTGAAAAAAAAGAATTACTCAAAAACACCAATATATTGCAAGATACATCAGCTCAAAGTAGAGCATTGGCTGCGTTTTTAGCAACTCAGAAAAAGATGATTTCACTACGAAACCTTGACTTTGGAGGCAGATATCACCAACTTATGTTAATCAAAACATAATGAAACTTTGCAGAATCATTGAAAAGATCCCAGACTTTGGAACAAAAAAAGAATCACTCAAAAACACCAAATATATTGTAAGATACATCAACTCAAAGTAGAGCATTGGCTGTGTTTTTAGCAACTCGGAAAAAGATGATTTCACAATGGAACCCTGACTTTGAGGGCGGATCTCACCAACCTATGGTGATCAAAACACAATGAAACTATGAATAATTATTGACAAGTTCCAAAATTTTGGTACAAAAAAAGATTCACTCAAAAACACCAAGTAGATTGCAAGATATGTTAGCTCAAAGAAGAGCATTAGCTGTGTTTTAAACAACTCGGAAAAAGATGAACAACTGCAAGAATTCTACATATATTTTCAACTACAAGCTACCCATTAAACACAAAATTGCTGAAGACTAGTAAGGTGTGAGGTTCACTCACTTGAATTTGATTAGCAGCAGGAACTGAAGATTATTGCACTTAATTTGAGCTCTAGTGGCCGAAAGATAGCTTCACTTTCCCTGTAGAAACGGCTACAGGTACATGCAAAAAGAAACTTCCACTATAAAAAGAATTCTTAACAAATCATAAGAACTTCGATTATATTTTGATTTTTAAGTGATTTTTCTACTGTTAGAGCAAGATTAGGTACCAATTCCTTGGATTTGAAAGTGGATTTGAGGCTAGAAAATTGATAGGAATCAATTTCTTTATTTTTCCTTTTTGGTGTTTTTAGGAGAAGTAGATGTTAAGGAGAAATATGTATTCCTCATTTCTCCAGAAACCTCTTCGCTTAAGTAAAGTTATTAGGCCTCTAATGATCTAGTTAAGCCTAATATTCCATAGTGAACCATCTAAGCACTTAACTAGGCCAAATAACAATTGTTTTGGCCATATTAACCACTAGTTAGCCCATTAACCTATGTTTTTCACCAATATTTGATGTAATAATCATAGTTTATCATTAAAAAATGTTAAATAACTTTGTTGACCTCATTTTACAACAAAAATTGACAATTTACAACAAATTTACACAAAAGCGTTTATTTTACTTAGACTTAGGAAATCTTAATTTTTCACACGCACTAAAAATTCAATAGGCTTTGTTTTAACAAAATACATTATTAAAACACTACAAAAAAAATTCACATCTATTATCATTGCAATAATAATTAACACAAATTACACAGTTATAAATAGTTCACCGATATTTGTATAATATCTATAACACATATACAAATCAGTTGTTGCAAATGACTTGCTTCTAACTTAACAAAATATTAAACATAATAAAAAACATATTTTACATTTATGATCAACTACATTCAATTTAGCCTTTTATGGTTTGTAAAATATTACAAATTTCACCTAAAGTTCCAATATTCATAATCCTAATAAAATATTCACAATTTTTGACATTAACCATGCTTAAATGGCTTTAACTCATTATTCATCACATAAAGAAATATTTAGTCCTCCCATTTTTAATATGAAAACATTTATTAACCTTTGTTAATATTTCTAATTGTCACATTACTCAAATTCTACCCAAAGAACAATATTCCATCGAAAATTTCAAATTCCACATTTTATTATCCCAAATTTAGTCACTTAAAGTGATTAAACTCCACAATCCAGTCACAAAGCTCTAATTACTTATTATCACGGATAAATAAGCGAAAGAATAAGATAATGATACATTTTTATCTTAATAATTACCTAATTATTTATATTTTAATGCTTATTTACTATAGCAGGTAATCAATGAAAACCCAGTGTAACAACCCGGAAAATCCGAACCAATTTAAAAAATTTATTTTGGCAATTTTGAATTTTTAAAATATTTATTTTAAATAATAATGACTAGAAATTTATTTTGAATAGAATTAGAAAATATATATTTATTTGAATCGACTTTAGAATATAAATATTTATTTTTAATTATAAAAGGAATTGAAAATGGCGCGGTAGTTTGAAATTTCGATTTCAATTTTCAAATGAATGTATAGGATTCAAAATAAACCGAATTTTAGCGAAAACAAAAATATTAGAATCTATTTGAAAATATCTTTCCAACAAATCCGAAAAATTGATATTTCATAGCGGGAATAAAAAGTTATGCCCAGTTGAAAATTCAGAATAGTCGCTATGGAAATATAGCCCTTAAAAATGGCGATTTTGCAAACGACCTCCGTTTTTGACGAAACCACTTTTGTTGGATCCGGGATGTCAAGTTATTTCTAGATTCCAAAATTCGTAATTTTTGGGATTAATATGCGAGCGTGGCGAAGGAAAACGTGTTTTGACAGTTTCAGTCAATTTGGATTGACCAGAAAATGGCCATTTTTCAAACGATCTCCAAATTTGATGAAATTGGTTTTTTTGGGACTGTATCGTCAATATGAAGCTAGAAAATATTTTTTGGGAATTTTTAGAGTCTGTATGTGGCCCCGGTAAATGGAAATGTGCGTTCAAAATCAATATATAAATTTATATTTTGATTTTGATAGAAACCGATCGAAACAACCAAATTGGGTTACGAAACATATCCCATTGTGTTTTGAATGCGGGTTATTAGTTGGGGCGATAGTCGCTGGGTCTCGTTTGAAGGTCGAACAAAAAAAGTTGACTTTTTGGGGAAAATGAAAATTAAAATAATTATTTATTTAAACACCCTACCCTCCCCGTTGATTTTAGATCAGAAAGAAAAAAAAAGAGCACGCTCCCTAAAACCCGTCGCCCTACCAGTCGCTTGCCACCACCACTCCTGGCGCGCGCCCTACCAGCAACCGCCGCCGTCGAAAACTCCTCCTCCCTGCTGCGCCTTTTCTCCTCCTCTATATGAAACCACCGCCATTGAAAACCCCCAAGCCCCCAGACCGTAACCCTTGCCCTCCCTAGTCACTAAATCGCGCCGCGCCCCCCTGTGCCGCCACTACCCCTTCGATCTGCCCTCCCCTCTCCCAAATTCGACTGTAAGTTTTATTTATTTATTTTTATTTATTTATTTTTGTTTATTTTTATGTAATACCTCGTTTTAAAACCTGATTTAATTTTATTTACTTATATAAAGTCTTGATTTTTATATATATAAGATAATGATTTTTATTTATTTAAAAGTTAGATTTTTATATGTAAAAAGATTATATTTTTAAGATGGAAAAGATGAGATTTTTATAATTAGAAAAATGTAATTTGTATGATTATAAAAATATGGTTTTTATGTATATGGTTTCAAAATAAAAATATAAATTTTATTATACATATAGCGGAATAGATATGATTTTTATTGTTTGATTAGCAAAGTAAAAATATGATTTTTACAATGAAAAGATCGATGAAAAATACGATTTTGATTATATGAATGGCATAATAAAAATATGATTTTTATGTTACAGGAATAATAAAAATATGATTTTTATATTGTAGGAATAATAAAAATATGATTTTTATATTATAGGAATAATAAAAGTATGATTTTTATATTATATAGATAATAAAAGTTTGATCTTTATATATGTAGTAAAGATATAAAAATACGATTTTTATATATGAAGTGACGATATAAAAATGTGATTTTTATCATATATGTAGCAAAGTAAAAAATATGATTTTTATCGTTTGAATGGCAATGTAAAAATGTGATTTTTATATATTCATTAGCAATAGAAAGATTTGATTTTTATGTATATGGTAGTGGCATAAAAATGTGATTTTTATCTATGTAGCGTTGTTATAAAAATATGAAATTATTTTTAGAAAAACTAAAATATAATTTTTAGCCTATGTATGTTATGTATAAAATAGCATACAAAGAAATAATTATTGACTGGTTAAAAATATAATTTTTAACGTAGGTACACTACATAGATCGGCAGTCAAAGACTGATGGAGTGGAACCCAAAGGTGAGAACTTCTCACTGTAAAATTTATTTTCTAGTTAGAAATACATACTAGGATGCAGAAGGTGCTTAGCAGCACCTGACACCCGTCGTCCACAGACCATGGACGACTTGTTTGTTTGATTGTGTTGTGAAAATTGATTGTGTATGTGGAATGGAATAAAATATTTTATAGTTAAAAATATAATTTTTAACGTGTACATGAATAAAATAATTTTTTATAAACTAATCGGACGATTTTTTTATGTACACACATTTGACTAATATTGATTGGGATGATAAATTTTACACATCGCCCAACTACACAAATAAATCTGTATTTATTGATTGAAACCTCACACGAATGTTGGAATGATATATGACGTACACTAGTCCCAATAATTAGCTGTATATCGATCGATTGATTGACAGACTGTTGTAAGCATTAAATATTTATATTTGATGCTTATGCAGTGTAGAATGCACTCGGGATGATGGTTGACTGTGTTTGATTGTTGTTGTATACATGTGTATATGAAATCCATATAATCAACATTATATGGTGATTGACTTTGTCTGATTTCAGTTCAGAAAGAATGAATATTTTAAAACAACAAATAGTTTAAAATAATGAATATTTTAAAAAAATATTCGGTAAAAGATCAAAATATGATTTTGATGTCCGATTTGGGATGGACACGAATATATATATATATAAACATATAAAGCCATGTTGATTAACGCCATTTTGACGTGAACATCAATTTTATTCATTTCTATAATGAATATCGAAAAGGAAATGATTTCGAAATATATGTTTTGAAAATATTATCATTTATATATCAATGATATGGAATATTCAATTTTGATTAGAAATTGAATATGAAGTTGAAATCGTTTTGAAAACGAATTTAAAACGATTTATAAAATACGTTTTAAATGGAAATCCGACCGTTGACTTCGAACGGACATTATGGGAGATCCGACCGTCGGATTCTCCTAAAACCAGAACCATTGGGTTTGTATCGAAAAGAGATTTCTAACGAATATTAGAGGTTTGAAATCTAATGGCTTGATTTGGAATTGTGTCCAAATCAAATTTGGAAAATGCCGTTGTAAGTGCAGTTCGATGGCTGTTTATGGAAATCGACTGTACGGGCCTTGATAAAATTATTAAAAATATCTATAATTAGTGTAAAATCATAAGAAATGATTTAGAAAGAATTAGGATGAAAAATTCCGTATTTGAAAAGATAAAAATAGTTTTTTATCGAAATGAACTAGTTATTAACTAGAATTATAATCCAATATTTTTAAATGAATGAATTGGATTTGAAATGGTTTTAAAAATAACCCGAATTTCCAATATATGAATTGGAATAAATTTGAATCGAAATTATCTTCAGAATATTTTGATATTTGATTCCATGATTATACGGATATTGTGGAGGAGTTTGGAAGATATATATCGTTATTCCAATACGGTATTTGTTGATTCCAGAATTTGATATTGAGTATAAGCCGGTATATTTTATATTCAGAGCCTTGTATTTAATATCAAATGAGATTTTGGGTTGTCGTGAATGGTACCTTTAATAATACTGTTCTTAGACCCCAACGGAGTTAAGAAAATCAGAAACTAACTAGAGATTAGTTGAGTTGAATGGTTTCCTGGGTATTGATCTGATGTTGGTTTTGGCCTTCAGGGTTAATACTTAGGGAATTGTTCACTTGCTAACTTACACTTAAAGGCTGATGGAATGGAATGTGATTTTGGGTTTGTCATGAATGGTGTCTTCATTAACACGATTCTTGTACCCAGTTGAGAAAATATTAAATCTTTTTATTTAGATTTAATGAAATATTCCAATTAATTAATATTTAATTGGAATTGAATTGAAATTGGTCTTTGGGTTTATCATGAACGGTGTTTTAAATAACACTTGTTCTTTAACCCGATTAACAATGGAATGAGATTTTGGGTTGTCGTGAATGATATCTTTACTAATACTGTTCTTAGACCCAACGGAGTTAAGAAAATCAAAAACTAACTGGAGATTAGTTGAGTTGAATGGTTTCCTGGGTATTGATCTGATGTTGGTTTCGGCCTTCGGGGTTAATACTTAGGGAATTGTTCACTTGCTAATTTACGGTTAAAGGCTGATGGAATGGAATGTGATTTTGGGTTTATCACGAACCGTGTTTTAAATGCCATTGGTTCTTTAACCCAGTTAAAGACAGGATATGATTTCCCAAGTTAAATAATCATTTATGCTGACTTTTGGGAAGATTAAAACCAAGTGGAGTTTTAATGAATCTTTAATTAGATTGAAATGATCGAGAATGGAGTATCACCAGTTTTGCTCCAGGTGATAGTTAAATCTTTAATTAGATTTGAACGTGAAATGATAATTTAACTTACCGATAACACCGTGGTATTAGATGTAAAGTATCACCAGTTTTACTTCATGGGATGAATAGGTTGGGATTGAGAAATTAAACAAATGAATACTTTGGTAAGGTTCGCTAATCCCGACTAGTTTGGATAAACCATAATTTGGTTTGAATTAATATCAAAAGGAAGATTAAAGAATAAATTTAAAGAATTTATCTTTGATAAAATTAATGGGAACCTTTCCCAAATTTTATGAATAGTTGGATAAAGAGATATTCTGGATTGGAATGAGGCGTATGTTGTGTTTTTATAACACATGTTTATTATTGTTGATGGGCCTTTTTGGACTGCCCATCAAGGCATGGTAGTGTCGAAGATTTGTCTTCGAAGCCCTTGAAGTAAATCGATTAAAGAAGCCCATCATCCTATTCCACGATTATCCATCAGAAGCGGTCCCAAAGGAGTATGATAAGGCCCAGTCCAGTCAGCTACGAAGCGCTCGTCTAAGGGTCAGTCTAAAGAATAGTTCATCCCAGATTTTTTCCATTCAAATTGCCCACGGCGGGTGGATCCAGCATCGAATC
This sequence comes from Allium sativum, assembly GCA_030737875.1. Taxonomy (NCBI): domain Eukaryota; kingdom Viridiplantae; phylum Streptophyta; class Magnoliopsida; order Asparagales; family Amaryllidaceae; genus Allium; species Allium sativum. The sequence goes on along the minus strand of CM060919.1, from coordinate 709,153,931 downwards.
CACACTAGATTTTCGGAAGAAAGGCCGATTCTTCAACATATACCAATTCATTCAGCTGCAGCTATTCTGTTGGATCCGATGACACGTGTAGATAACGGCCAAGCATTGCACCATCTATAAATAACTGTATTTCAATTCAGAAAAGATTATTGTAATCATTCTAGCAAATCAAAAAGAGAAATAATATATAAAGTGGACGTAGGCACCATCGTCGCCGAACCACTATAAAAACTCTGTGTGATCTTTTTCAATTTTCTGTGCATTGTTTATTGTTATTAATCTTCATTTATTCTCTACAAATCTCTTTTCTTTGGGTGTTGAGCTAGTTTTTGGTATCAACATTTTGGGGCTTTCACTGAGAACCTAACTTTCTCAGATCAATTCGAATTTTTTGTTCTACTTTTGGATCACCAAATCCAAGACAAAAATCCCATTTCTTATTATTGCATTGGTTTAGCAATGGAAGGGAAAACGACACGCAATACAGGAAAAAATCCGCAGATGGGGTCCTCTACGGGAGCAGCTGGTGGGTCGACCGCCCCCGAAACTACTTCGGATCAGCCTGTATTACCCACTAGAGGGGATTTAACTCCATTCTCTACCTTTGCAACTCGAGACGAATTCATGGCTATAGTAGATCGACTTAGGGAAATTACTGATGCCCTAAGGGTCCACTCTCAGGAGAATGCCGCTATGCGTGAAGACATGACTCGCATGGCAAGGCAATGGGAAGAATTCAGAAATCAAGCTCAGGAGCTCCGGGGCTATCGACTCCCTTCTCCGCCGCTGGACCGAGTATCAGGAAGCTCGTCTTCATCGGAAGAAGACAGGAATCCACGCCGACCCGACGTCCATTAGAGAGAATTGAAATTGCCCGACTACCGCGGACGGAAGAACATCAGAATCCGCCCGATGAACGTGCTCAAGGGCGTGCTGAACAGGTCGAGTTAGAAGTAGTCGACCCTGTAGCCCCACACAACCGGGAGCCTTCCCCACCAGTAAACCGAAACGCTGTTCGAAGAAATCGGTCTCCTATACGCCCTCCCCGGAATCTTGTGAGGGACCAAGAAAACCAAAGGAGAAAAAAATTCCCGGACGGTATTTCCTGATAGAAGGGGTAGAAGAAGTCCGTCGATAGAAGAGGTCGACCCAGATACAGTGGTTCCACCAAACCTAGCCGCAATGGTACGACAAATTATGAACGATAGTCGTGGGCATAGAAATGAGGATTGGGGAATCGACCGAAGCCATACACCGTTCACGAATGACATTTTGCAAGCGGAATTTCCCAAGAGATTCAGTATGCCCCGAATGGACCAGTACGATGGGACTTCAGACCCATAGCAGCATCTGAGATATTCTTGGCACATGGGAGTAGCGGTTGCACCTGACAAAATCAAATGCAAGGCTTTTCCAATCTTTCTAAGTAGTATAGCTCTTATGTGGTTTGTCCGTTTACTCGCGAAATCTGTATCTAGCTTTAAAGACCTGAGTGAAAAATTCCTAACTTAGTTCTGTCTTCATGCCACCAAATCAAATAATGTCATGTCCCTGTCAGTAGTTAAGTAGGGGAGAGGCGAATCCCTAAGAAATTATCTCAATCGGTTAAATCGGGCGGCAACCGAAGTTAGCAACCCCAACCACGAGACCATTTTGATGGCCATGGTCGATGGCATCGACAAACGAACCGAGTTCGGGAAATATTTGATTGGAAAAGCGCCTACCACGATTGAAGCTTTCTATGAAAAAGCCAACGTCCGATTAAGGCAAGAAGATGCGCAGCTGGAAGAAGACGGTCAGAGGGATGCCTTCAATCCGTCAACTCGAAACAACGTTGCGGTTAAACAATCTGGGAATAACTCGGGAAAAATCGAAGTGGATGTGGAAAATCGTGGCAAGCGAAATGGCAAAAGATCGAACAGCGGTAGCTCGAAGCAAGGGAATTCCCGGAAGCGCCCCCGCTTCCAGGTATTTGAAACATATACGGCGTTAAACAACACATTAGAGAACATATACCTCGATACCTATAATACGATGCAATATAAGAAGTCGCCCCCACGAGAACCTACAGAGAAGGAGCGTGCAACCGGGAAGTACTATTTATTCCATGACATTTATGGACATACAACCAATGAGTGTCGACATCTTAGGGACATCGTGGAAAAACTGATTCGAGAAGGAAAACTCGACGAATATAAAACAGCTCCAAGTGACAGGGGGCAAGGAACTTCGATGCCTAAGCAAAACCAAGCCACGGTTCGTGCTACCCCTCAAGAAAAAGGAAAGGGGATTGTTATTAATACCATCGTGGGAGGACCGCATCCCGTAGGCCATTGCATCAGAGCCATGGAACGATACGTCAACGTCGCAAAACATCTTGATGTTGCAGAAGTAGATCCCCGTGAAGCCGCGAGTCCTATCAAACAAAGAAGAACGATGGGCGAGGATATCATCTTCCGCGAGCGAGAATCATCTGGTATAGAAATTCCTACGGTCGATCCATTGGTAATAACAACTGTTATTGGCCCAGCTACTGTCCGAAAGGTTTTGATTGACAACGGGAGTTCAGTAAACATCCTATTTAAGCAGACCTACGACCAAATGAAATTAGATGCAAAGGACTTGGAGCTGTATGAGGGTCAGATACGTGGTTTCAATGGGTCGACCACTGAACCCATCGGCCAGGTCAAGCTATCAGTGGAATTAGGAGATGGGGATCGACGAACAGTCAGGATTCTGCCATTTGTTGTAATGAATATCAACTCGCATTATAACGCTTTCCTGGGGCGGCCTGCCCTGGCTGTGTTTCGAGCATGTATCGCCCCTTGGTGTTTACTTTCGAAGTTCTCCACGAATAGCGGAATCGGAACTATGCGAGGAGACCAGGTAACAGGTCGAGCGTGCTATATGGCAGAATGGAAGGAGCTACGGAATGGCGGTAACAAGGAGTCTGAGAAATCTTCCCCCTCGGGGGAGAGTAAGGAAACATAGCAATTACAGAAAACACCCCGACCAGGACCGTCAGCCTGTGAGGTCGAAGACATCGACCCACGAGATGACGATGAGTCAGGGTGCAGAAAGGCGGCCCCAAATGAGGCCACCATAGAAATACCCATCGATGATAATGATCCCACCAAAGTCCTAAAAATTGGATCTCACCTTGATCCCCTCCGGACGAGGGAATTAAGTGAATTCCTTCGGGCCAATTTGGACGTGTTCGCGTGGACCCATGCTGACTTGTGTGGGATATCTCCATCTATTATAACCCACTCCCTCAGCATCAACCCAAAATATACTCCAGTAAAGCAAAAAAGGCGAATGCTAGGCCCCGAAAGGTCGAGAGCTTTGAAGGAGGAAATCGGGAAGTTACAGGCCAATGGGTTCATCCGGGATTCAACCTATCCCGACTGGATAGCTAACCCGGTACTTGTGAAGAAGGCTAATGGGAAATGGAGAACTTGTATCGATTTCTCTGACCTAAACAAAGCGTGCCCTAAAGACAGCTTCCCATTACCAAGGATAGATCAGCTGGTCGACTCGACCGCCGGGCACGAGCTACTCTCATTCATGGATGCATATTCCGGATATAATCAAATTGCCATGCATGTCCCTGACCAAGAACACACCAGCTTCATTACCAATCTCGGACTATACTATTATGTGGTGATGCCTTTTGGTCTAAATAACGCAGGAGCTACCTATCAAAGGTTAGTCAATCGAATGTTTCATTATCAAATTGGGAAAACAATGGAAGTATATATAGATGACATGTTGGTAAAATCAAAACAATCGTCCGAGCATGTGGACGACCTGTCAAGGATGTTTAACATCCTACGAATATATGGAATGAAGCTAAATCAGCTGAAGTTTTCTATTGGAGTAGCATCGGGCAAATTCCTCGGTTTCATTGTGAGTTTCCGTGGAATCGAGATCAACCCCGATCAGATTGCAGCCCTTAAAGGGATCCAGGAACCTCGCCGGATAAAGGATGTTCACAGTTTAACGGGAAAGGTAGCAGCTATGGGACGGTTCATCTCGAAAGCCACTGATAAATGCCTGTCGTTCTTTGAATTGATAAAAAGAGGAAAGAGAAACTTCGCTTGGACACCTAACTGTGTCGAAGCTTTTCGCAATCTACTCGACCATCTCGAAAAGCCTCCTATTCTCTCCAAACCTGTCGATCATGAGGACTTGTTCGTTTACTTAGCAGTATCAGCACATGCACTCAACTCAGTTCTTGTCCGAGAAGAGGATCGAGTACAACGACCAGTCTACTATGTGAGTAAGAAATTAACCGGGGCCGAACGCAATTATCCTAAAATTGAAAAATTGGCCTATAGTCTGTTAATCACGTCGAGGAAGCTTCGACACTACTTCCAGGCCCATCCAACTAAGATATTCACTGATCAGCCTCTTCGACAAATCTTACAAAGGCTAGAAGCGAGTGGGAGACTGCTAAAAATGAATATTGAATTAAGCCAGTTCGACTTAACATTTATTCCTCGGAAATCGATCCGAGGACAAGCTTTGGCTGATTTCATAGCGGAGTTCAGAACCCCGGAGGAAGAATGTCAAGACGAGGATCCTAAGCCCATGAAGATCGAGCAGAAGCCAGTCAATTGGAAGCTCTAAACGGATGGGGCCCGAAATAAACAACGTTGAGGACTGGCATTGTACTTTTGTCCCCTGAGGGGCGCTCGATCTATTATGCTCTGAGATTAGAATTATTAGCAACCAATAACGACTCTGAATACGAAGCCCTGATTGCTGGACTCAAACTGGCAAAAGACCATAAGATAACATCGCTCGACATCTATTGTGACTCACAGCTTGTAGTCTGTCAAGTCAGAAAAGAATTCGTAACCCGTGGAGAGCGACTGACCTCTTATCTCAAAGAAGTCGAGAAGCTGTTACGGAGCTTCGACCGATACAGCATTTCCCATGTCCCTCGAATAGAAAACCAGAAAGCGGATAAGCTAGCTAAAATGGCTAGTTCAGACCATCCGAGCGAAACAGAGTTAGTTCCAGTAGAAATCTTAAAGATGCCAAGCATCGACCAAATGGATGTCGATCAGACAGACGTCGAATCCGAAGAAGAATCATGGATGACTCGCATTAAAAATTTCCTTCTCCACGGGCAATTACCCGAAAAGAAAAATGAAAAATGAGCCTTGGCACGACGAGCCTCTAGGTACCTTATTCAGCAAGGCCAACTCTATAGAAGAGGATTTTCTGTTCCGGTGTATAGCCAACAGCGACATTAAAAGGATACTGAAGGAAGTACATGAGGGGGATTGCGGAGCACTAACCGGGGGGCAAGCCCTTGCCCAAAAAATACTGTGCTATGGGTATTTATGGCCGACCATCAGTAGGGATGCTTCCAACTATGCCAAAAAATGTGATAAGTGCCAGAGATTCGTGCAAATCCCACGGGCACCCCCGACGAATATTACCCCGATGACTAGTCCTTGGCCGTTTGCTATGTGGGGAATTGACATCATAGGAACATTGCCTATTTCGAAAGGGGGTGCAAGGTATGCAATTGTGGCGGTAAACTACTTCACAAAATGGGCAGAAGCTGAGCAGATGACTACAATCACAACGAAAAAAGTTATCAACTTCATCGTCAGGAATATCATATGCCGATATGGAGTGTCTCGAACTATTGTCATAGATAACGGAACATTGTTCGACAGTTTAGAATTTCGAGATTTTTATGAGAAATATCATATTGAAAAGAAGAACACTGTAGTCGCACACCCCCAATCCAATGGTCAAGTCGAAGCGGTCAATAAGATCATTAAGACCATTTTGAAGAAATGACTGGAACGCGCTAAAGGAAAATGGGTCGACAAATTACCCTTGGCACTATGGGTATATCGTACTACCTATAAGACCGCAACGGGCCATACCCCCTTTGCTTTGTCATACGGATCCGAAGCAGTCCTTCCGATCGAGCTTGAAGTCCCGACTCACCGGACAACATACTATGATCCCCTGACTAACAAGGCACTTCTCTTGACATCTTTGGACATGATCGACGAAAAAAGAGAAGAAGCAAATCTTCGTGCTTAGGCTCACAAGCAAAGGGTCGCTCGATATTATAATAACAAGGTCCGACCAAAAACCTTCGAAGTAGGCGGTTTGGTCTTGAAACGAATCTTTCCAGTTCCTGTGCATATGGGTCCGAAATGGGAAGGACCTTACGTCATTCAGAGAAAGCTCGATAATGGAAGTTTCAGATTAGTGACTGTGGATGGCGAGCTGTTTCAAAGAGCATGGAACGCGGAGCATTTACGACATTATCTTTCTTAGAATTTGTATTTCGATGTTTTTACCGTCTTTCTGCATTTAGATTATTGGTTTATTTGTTTCTGGCGTTGTAATAAGCGACCACCATCGGTCGCATTAGCGTATTAATAAGCATCTCCGTTCCTGCTCTAATTTGTTGTAGTTATAGAAGAGCCAGTGATTGTGATTGAACGACTGACCTTAAAACCTTTACCTTGGATGAATCAAGGATAAGGCTGACGCCTATCCAGGTATACTGATCGACCATCAGACCTCGACTCTCGACCTCATTGACTTGAGGAAGAGCATAAATGACACCCAAGCGTGAATGGTGCACCTTGACAAAAGACCGCTCAAACAATAAAACTTTACCCTTTATTGACCAAAGGATAAGTATAAAAGCCTCAAGGCACCCCTGTTTAGTTACATCCAGGTTTTGATTAAGGATGAGACAACTTAAACTCGATGGGGGAGTTCGCCACTCAAAGGTCTACCCGACATTGGGTGCAAAAGATGTAGCCATCGCCCCCGATTAGGATGAAGGGCGACTTACCCTTAATGTTTTAAAAAAAAAACATAGCCATGAAATTCATACGACATTTATATACATGTTATCATCATTCACAAGATAAGTTGATTTTCATTTAAAGTACCCTGACATCATTACAAAATATTACTGCATGACAGGTGCTATCCGGATAGCGCTACATCATCAAAAAATTACACAGAAATGGAAAGCTTAAAAGGGAGGCGGCATCAATCCTTGTTCCACCATCTTAGCCAACTCCTTCTGTCTGATCATCTCTAGCATCTCCTCGGTGTTCATCACGCTTCTTGACCCTCCAAGCATGCTACCAAAGGAGCGAGGAGTCGGGGTAGAAGCCTGTGGATTCGCCAAAATAGCAGGGAATGGAGCTGCAGATATAATGGTTGCGGGATTGAATTGAGGAAGTCCAGTGTTTTCAGGATCTTCAATGGGCTCGGGCTTCAAAGCGGAAATTTCCTTGTCTTCCTGATCCTTGGTCTCGGCCATAGATGGGCGACCCTCTTTTTTGGATTCCTCAATAATCTCGACTTCAGGAGATACTAAGTTGACCGTTTCTACTTCTGCAGCCTTGATCACATCTTCAGTAAAGCCCTTTTTCTCGGTGATAGGTCCTTCGTTCGCCGTTTCAGAAGCAATGGAAATCCCTGAAAAGGAGAAAAGATAAATGTAAGTTGGAGGATAAGGGTTTGAAAAAGAAAAAGGGGAGAGGAGAAGCTCACCTTCCATATTCGAACTAGCCACCTGTCCTTCCGTGGCCTTGACTTTGTCGGATGGAAAAGTAGAAGGCGAACCTCTCTGTAACCATGTGCGCAGAAGGCACGGGAGCATAAGGATGACTATCACTAGCTTCAGTCTGAAGGACCGATTTTCCCTTCACCTTACGACGCTCTGCCTCTGCCATTTTCTTTTCTTGTTTTCGTGCCTTCACCATAATGGCACGCTCTTTGTCATTCAAGATATGGGTCATCAGTGACGTCTCATTCACTGGATGACCCTGTGTTGCCTTCTTCTCTTCCTCCCATAAGAGTACCTTCCACATGTCAACTAACGAATTGGGATATCCAGGCATCCAGGACAAATCCCTGCGGCGAAGAACATCCATGCAAAATAGAAGAACCTGGCGAGCATGCCCCTTCTTCATCTCAACCTTCTCCCGGGCATGCTCGGCCTTAAGAGTCTCGACTTCAATATCATGTTGGAGCTTCAACTTACCAGCGGACTCGACCGCTGCAGCAGTGTTCTTTTTAGCCTGATCCTTAGCTAGCTCTGATGAATAAAGGGCACCCTTTAAATTCTGAATTTCGAGGTCAAGCTGAGCTCTATCCCTCTTCAAAGCTACAATTTCCTCCCTCATAGAGGCGCATTCCTGGCCTTTATGTTGGGCCTGAATCTTCAACTCCTCGATATCTTTCCGGTGCTTTTCTTTGTCCGCCGCCGCCTGTAACTCTTGGTCTTTAATTCTCTTTTCAAGGAACCCGAAGGTCCTCTTGCCACTGTCGACATCCCTTTTTAAACTAGCGAGCTCGACTAGTTTTCCCTTTAATGGCCCACTCACCTGCTTGGCATATTTCAGCATAGCATCATATTGAGACAAGGCATATTCCAAATTATTGCGCATACGGTGACGAAAGCTGTGGGATAATGGTTGTATTTCGGGAAGTGCTCCGATCTCAGAAAAAACAAGACCGGGGAAATTTCGTTCCAATTCTTGGAATCGGTCGAAGGAAGAAGTGCCAGCCATAGGACTAGAGCGATGGGTCACTACCCGAGAAGACTCGGCTTCCTTTTTCTCCCTGGACTTGGGAAATTTATCCACTTTCCTCTTCTTGGGCGTGTTACTCAACTCGTCCATATCTTTCGGCGATCGACCATGTCTTTTCAAGCATCTATTTTTCTGCCCATCCTGGCCCTTGGGCAGTTGATCTCCTCTCTCTTCTCTTGATTCTTCTCTTTCTTCTTCCTTCCTGTCTCTCTTCACGGCTTCTGCTTCCCTCCTCTTGTTATCATTATCTTTTTTGCTGACATCTTTTTCAGTATGGGGCGAAGTAGCTTCCCTTGGCCCGACGTCCCTTGAGAAGGAAGCGAACAAATCTCCATAAAACTCTTCATCAACACCTGTAAGGGAAGCAAAATGAAGTGAGCAGTCTTCAATTTGCATATAAGCATTTGGTGTTTTAACGTGCAATAAAACCTTATAGCTATGAAAAAATTATACCTCCAATGCCGCTCTGTTTGTCTGGAAAGGACATTCCCTCAGATTGGTGGGCAAAGAATCGATCTGGATTTAAGCTATGAGGTGAGAGAATAACGTCGGGCATTTGGAGATTTTCCAGCCCCGGAAGAGGGGCTGCGTCGGGCTCCGCCTGCAAGTCATGAGTCGAGGGAAAATCATCTTCAACTCCCAAATTTTTCGGATAGACCTCAATGGATTCTTCTTTGTTTATATTCCTTGGTGCCACTTTGGGAGACCTCTTAGCAGAAATCTTCTTTTTTGATCGATGTCCGACCCCATCGCGAGAAACTTTCTGAAACTTGACCTTCTGAACCTGCCTTTTGAAAATAGGCTTCTTTGAACCGGATTTCCTTTTCTTCTCAGGTAAAGGACGAACAAAGGACCTTCCGACCTGTGGAATCGCCTGTTTATCACCCAACTTTTTTGTAACTGGGGGCACGTCATCTCGAGCCGGCACTGCAGGGTCAGGCTCTTCTTTTGTTGAGCCCCTCGACCTATGTTGATCGAGGAGGGAATATCGGTGCAAGTTTTCATCGGTTAGGCAGTCTCAGAACTCCCGCTGCTTCTTTTCTATCTCGATCAGCCGTTTGTGGCGTTCTTTAAAGACCTCCGCATTAGGTCTTGCTAGCTCGCCTTCTGTACATTGAAAGAGAGATTAGTTGGGGAGAGAGAGACTCCAATAATAAAGGATAACTTACCACATTTTAACCAGTATCGAGCGCACCTCGGCTGTTGTTTAATCCAAAACCAATCTCTCTTGGGATCGCCTACCTTGCTTGGAACCTCCTCAATAATCTTCCAACCGCGAACAGCTTCAAAGAAAAATAAAGAAGGAGACTTATCATTGTGTCTAAGGTTGAAAAAGAAGGCTATGTCATCAAAGGTCGGAAGGTCCCAGAAATTTCAGAAATAGGTAACAGGTCGATAACAGGTTGCCATAAGCTATCGGATGAAACTGCATTGGAGCCAAGTTCATTCGACATAAAAAATCAATGATGAAAGGAGGAAAAGGGGGAATGGCTCCCACATTGCACCTCGGAAGAGAAATTGCCATATAACCGTCCGGGGGGTTATGAGGTCTGTCGGTCTCCGCGGGGACTCGAACGTCGTCAAAAGGAATGTTATGTTTCACGGTTAAATGTTTTAATCGCTTGAGAGTAATGTTGGATTTTTCTGCTTCTGGAGGGCTCCTTAGGATATCCGCACCAGGAAGCATATCGGGCGCCAAAGGGATAGGTATCGCCTCGGATAGCTCGACCGATATCGGGGGGATGGGTTGCGGATCCATCGACCGACTTTGAGGATCGTTGCTAGGAGCGGATTTTGACTGACTTGTAGATTCCGAGGAACTGTCCTTTCTAACGGAAAAAGGTATCTCTCCACTAGACTTCGACTTAGCCATTAACCTATTAAAAAGAGGAAAAAATGAGTAACGGGTGATTTAGTTTGGGGTAAATGACAAAAATCTTTTGCCATCAAGATTAGAAATTTGATATCGACAGGTTTAATGCGGAGAAACCTCGTTGATGGAGTCAAATTAAACCCTAGGTCACAGTAAAAAAAGGGGAACAATTGTGCAAAAATTATATTTTGAAATGGAGAGCAATTCATACCTGAAAAAGATGATTTTTGGAGAAGATGATGATCGCTGATTGTTTTTCTTTCGAAGCAGTAGATTAACCCCCACGATGACGAAAAAATAAAAAGAAAAGGGTAAATGAAATTTTACTTTTATAGCAGTAAAGAAATGTGGCTATTCAGATTCGATCAATCTGATTGGACCAGGCGGACGTGTAAAGAAGTTGGAAAATCAGAAGTCAGTTGATAAGACGAGGAGATAGAAAGGCGCCATCATTATCTGAATTCATTTACAATCTCGAAGCAATTGATGGGACTTGACACGGTATGCGGTGCCCATTAAATGGAAGTCGGGGCAACCAATAGAGTAAGGGATGCATAGACTTTGGTTCAAAAAATGTAGCAGCAAGGCATGCTTCCCATTAAGTGAATCATACTTTGGGGGGCAAAGTGTTGATGGGCCTTTTTGGACTGCCCATCAAGGCATGGTAGTGTTGAAGTTTCTTCTTCGAAGCCCTTGAAGTAAATCGATTAAAGAAGCCCATCATCCTATTCCACGTTTATCCATCATAAGCGGTCCCAAAGGAGTATGATAAGGCCCGGTCCAGTCAGCTACGAAGCGTTCGTCTAAGGGTCAGTCTAAAGAATAGTTCATCCCAAATTTTTTCCATTCAAATTGCCCACGGCGGGTGGATCCAGCATCGAATCCGCACTAGATTTTTGGAAGAAAGGCCGATTCTTCAGCAGATACTGATTCATTCAGTCGCAGCTATTCTGTTAGATCCGATGACACGTGTAGATAACAGCCAAACATTGTACCATCTATAAATAACTGTTTTTCAATTCAGAAAAGATTATTGTAATCATTCTAGCAAATCAAAAAGAGAAATAATATATAAAGTGGACGTAGGCACCATCTTCGCCGAACCACTATAAAAACTCTGTGTGATCTTTTTCAATTTTCTGTGCATTGTTTATTGTTATTAATCTTCATTTATTCTATACAAATCTCTTTTCTTTGGGTGTTGAACCAGTTTTTGGTATCAACAATTATATATGCGAGTTATTCAGAAAAACCGGGTTTATCCCATTCTAAATAACTGATTCGACGATGTGTCGAGAATGAAGATGGTCGTTGAAGACCGGAGGTCTTCACATCGTTTGGATGATTACTGATGTCTTGATTGGGTCGTACACCCAAGACAAGGTAATAATTGGTGATCGTCCAGACGTACTTGGAGATCGACCGAATATGCCAGGGCCTCTCTCCTGTATTGGACATATGAGAGAGGAATAAGGTGCCTCCGGTTTCGTTCAGACCCAGGACGAACTTGTATATGGACTATGTGTCCGAAATTGGATTTCATTATGTGTGATTGATAGACGTCAGTTGCATGGCGTGAATTGCCTGTGTGGCATGCTAAGATGCAGTGATCAAGGCTTTTGTTGAAAAGAAGAGCCTTGTGGTTAATGATCAAAGCACGGCTTTAATATGGCATAGCTTTGTGTAGCATTAATTCACGAGCCTCACACCCCGGTGTGAACCAAAAACAGGAGAGGTCCCCTGGGAGGACATGCATTTCCTTCTAGCTAGGAGTGGTATCAGTGGCTTTGCACTCCCTAATAAGTTTGACTCATGTGGTTTTGGATAGCGAGGCGCCTCAGTTATATCAGCCGCTCCGGGGCCGATAGTTTGGTCAGGATATGACCAGTTTAAGCCCCATAGGGCGGGAAAACGCGGTATTCAGGCATTTTAATCCACTCCGCGTGGACCGGCCCTGACGATCCAAGGGACGATGTGTTCTGTTCCTGAGGGGCGGGCTAGAGCATCTGGAAGCGGTAAGGATGATCCCTTGCCTTGGTTCATAGATGGAAATCCAACTTCCAATACGACATTTTGTGGTTTTGATTGTAGAGCCTAGTATGGTGACATAATGGTATGGGGCACTTTTGCCATCTACGATTGATACTTATGATTATTTTGACACTATACACTTATAGTAATAGTAAAATATGAAATTTCATGTACCAAGCATTTTTGGCTATTATAAGGTAAAAACTCTATCCTCCGGCTTGCGTTGCATTGTGTGATGGGACCTGAGTCTTATAATAGCTTCATTGTTCTTTATTTAGCATTGCACTGTTGTTTTTATGCACTGGTATTCTTGGGAGGAAACTCATTCCGTGTTATACGGCATGGTCCCTTGATTTACCTAACATTAAAATCAGATTAATAACTGTTTTAGTTCTCACACCAGTCACATGACTGACCTGGAGTTTATTGTTTTAACCTAAACGCTGGGTGCCCCTATTTTCCACATGGGCAGCTAGTAGTTTTGGTTTTGCAGATTTATATTCGCAGGATCTTGGTTTACAGCTAGAACGATATTCGGAAAGCTCTGTATCTATTTATCTCTTTCAGTTGTGTATTTGTATTATTTTCCGCTGCATTATAATTTGTAAATCTCTGATATTTATTGAATGTATAATATATATTTATACTCTGTTATATTCTTGTATCCTGATGGAACTTGTTGTAATAAGCAACGAAATGTTCTTCTGTTTGTGTTCTGATTCGTCTTGTCCTCAAAGCAATCCGTTCTTCCTCTTCTCTTCGGAGACCAGGGAAGTTTCGGGTCCTTACACCCGGGTTGTTACAAGTATCCTTTCTGGAATTAATTTATTTTTATAAATTCGACATAGTCGAATTCAAATTATAAATCCATATGGATTTATTCTAATTCAATTTACATTTCAAACTTAGGAATAAATTTCATCGTTTCCTATTTTAAACGATTCTAATTCCCATTTTAAATTCACATTTGAATTTAAATTCCCGAATTTGTCCAATGATAATTTATTTCACTTCTTTTATAAACATCGTTTATAAATTCAACTAATTGTTTTTATTATTCAAAACAAGTTAATAATTTCTAGGCCATTCGAAATTCAATTTCTATATTCAAAAAAATAATTTTTCTTTTTAAACTCAAATTCCTTTCTTTTCTTTCGTATATGTTTTTATGATATTTTAAATACCAATACCAAGGGCTAGTGCTATTCAAACATCCAAAACACCCGATAATAAATCAAAGATTATTTATCACATCATATACTGCTGTATAAAAAAAACAATAAAATTGTTGAAGAATCCAGTTGGATACCTCCAACCTGTTTTTCCTGTATCCACAGATGTTAGACAACATAAATAATACCCATCCTGCTTCAAGGAAGGATATCGCGGTATAGAAGGTCATCCACTATATATATTGTGGGGCACATAGGTTCATCCGCTAATGATAGGGGTAGGCATAAACCGCACCGCAATGCAGAAACCGCCCAGACCGGACCGCATAAACGTTGCGGAAAACCACACCATATTCTCTCTCTAAAGCTAACAACCCAAACCGAACCGACCCGCCACAATACGGTTCCATTGCGGTTTGAACTGTTACCGAACCATATTAAACCAAACCGAACCACATAGCTACACCGGTAATGGTACGATAAAAAACTAAAAAAATTCCTATCTAACTTTTTATTTTAACTATATATATTTTATTTTCAGTGTATGCTGTAGTTATATCAATTCAAGATAACACTATGTTTTAACCTTCAGGTGAGACAACATCATACAGTCATAAATTGATTGTTGATGGAAGTAATTCTCTTGTTACATATTGAATACGGGTTCAAACCAAACTGAACCAAAATCGGACGGTATTACATCAAAACCGAACCAAACCAAACCGAACTGTTTGAATGGTTGGTATAATGGTTTGCATTTTTGATTAATCGTTTGATGCGGTGCGGAAGCGGTTTGAGTTCCAAACCGCACCGAACCGAACCGCGCCCACACTAGCTAATGGTACTGCGGGAAATATCAATATCCAACCACCAAGCCTAAATATAACTTATATATATAATAACCGCAATTGATCAAATATTATTCAATGCATCCAAACAACCAACAAACAACATATAAAAATTATATTGCAAATAAAATTTCGTTTATAATAAGTTATAAACAAATCCAAAGAGTGAGTTTGCTCATCTTGAATTTTATGTTCGATTCAATCTAATTCCAATTTTAATTCCATTTAGAAGATGATGTTGTGACAATTATACGTAACTGATGATGTTCGATTCATACCTAATCCCTGTTAACAACCTTACTTCTCCAAAATTTAAACAGTGCCTCCTTCCTTGTATAGAACATCACAAACCCACGATAAATCTTCATGCTCATCCCTTTTTCTCTCATTCAGCATCCAACACCTGCTACAGGACTTCATCCTTCCACCATTTTAAGCAATTAAAACCTGCCTGGAACTCACAACAGTCGTCGCCAGTAGCAAACTGCTACCAATCGCCATACTGGAATCCATCACTGACTTCCCAAATCCACATCCAATAACGTCACTCCACTACCTAGAATTCGCCACTAATCCAATCACTGACCTCGTGATCCCCCTCTGGCTATGGTGCTACTCAATACAACCTCTCCCAATGTCCATGCAATTCCAAAATCAACTCGCCTCTGCACGAGCGACCAACTCCTCTAAGTTCGATTTCAGTAGTAACCCATCGCGTCGACCATCACCCCCCAAGTCGTTACCGCTCCTGAAGCAATGACCTACTAAGACCCCATCTCGAGCGCCTCCAATCCATAACCTCGCGATGCTGATTTTGAGGATTTAATTTCTAATTTTTATGTAATTTGAAGCTCACGATTTGAAAAGGGGTAATCGCAATTTTTCGGGGAGTTGGCTTCAATATCTCTTTACTGTTAAAGAACGAAAAATGGTTAAAGGAAGGGAAAAGTGATTTATTTATACTTGAAAGATGAAGATAGGAACACTGCCGTTTTCGATATGTATAGAATAGGGAACGCTATTTCCAAATTAGGCATGTGCTTAGTGTAGAAAATTTCCCATTTAGGCTGCGTGATCTACTCCTTTTTTTTTAGGAAGACGGGTGTGTAGCGTGGTGCTACACAGTCGGTTACACATAAATATATATAGCTAGAAATATATACTGATTAACAGGCCCAACCACTGCTAGATATAGTCTAGACCATATATGTCAATATAGAAAGTCTAAGCATAACATGTAATATGTACATAAAACAATGGCGGGCATAGCATAAAGATACACAACCAAAATATAGCATAGTGATGAGATACAACCCAAGGCTGTCATCGGTAAGAGAAGAGAGAGCTACTGCCTTGCGTTCCAGGGGACTGCGGCTCGGGAAGAGAAAGCCTGAAGCGTGCATGCCTAACCATGCCTGTCCATAGTTCGAGAAAATGCAGGATGTGATAACATGTTCCTATCAAGAGTCTCTTAGGTCTGCCGAAGACATGAGCATTTCATTCTAACCAAATTCTCCAGGAGAAGAGAGCCACTAAAGAATCCATTTTGGGGTTAAGGGCCTTATGCTGCCAGTATTCAAAGAAGGATCGAACAGAAGGGATGAAACCAAGAAGAAATGAGTTGATTTCAGCCCATGCCGCAAAGGAGAAGTCGCATTAAAAGAAAAGATGGGATAGAGATTCTTTTTGATGGTTGCAAAGAACACATATGGGAACGACATTAAATTGAAACAGCAGAGTTTATCTTTGGTGTTAATGCGATTGTGAATGAGGAGCCATTGGAAGAGGATAACAAGAGGAGGAAGGTGACATTTCCAGAACATCTCGTGGTCTATAATGTGCCATCCTGAACCACTATTTTAGCGCAACGACAGACATTATAAAGTTGTAACGCTATTCCAAACTCAACGGGACAGATTCTGAAATTTAATTTGATCGTATATATATGATAACCATATTAAATTAACATGTTAAATAAAATAAAATTTAATTTAATTATTTCTAGGAGTTTTATAATCGTACGATCAAAGGATAAATCTAGACTCAACAAAAATTGAAATCCGATAATAATACACTATTACGGATCTGATAGAACATGTTTCGTTGAATTTCGAGATCATTTGAAAATTGGTTATTCTTAAGTTCCATATAAAACCGATATAATATAAATTAAATTCGAAACAAAAAAATCCTCGATAATAAATTATAATTATTGCTTATATTCAAATAGAATTGTATATTGAATATATGAATCGTTTCAATTCGGTTTTAACTTTGAATTCAATTATATTCGTTTTTATATTCCAGTAATTCAATATATTTGAAATTAAATCGTATTTCGATTATTAAATCGATGAATTCTATATAAAAATCCATTTATATTATCAATTTAACGTTTAAAACAATATTAAATGTTCAAAAAAAATTGACCAAAAATCTGGGTCATTACATTCTTTCGTCCTTAAAAGAATTTCGTTCCCGAAATTACTAAGGTAGAAAAAATGCTTCAAGCCCGTTTCTTTTCAAAAACTCACTTAATTATAACTCAACACTTCATACACCAACAACTTTAGATCCAACAGAACTTCTGGTTTTCATCCATATGGCAAACCATATATGCTTACATTCGTTTACTCTGAATGATTCAAAATCAATATATTCACATTCAATTCATATTCCATTTATATGCATTCAAATTGATTCTAATCAATTTGTTCACTTTGATCCATTTAACCTGCTTAAGTTAAATTTAAATTCCAGAATTCAAATTCATGAGTTTTTATTTCAAATCCTGTAGAAATCGCATAAATATATACATGTATTGATTTCAATCTAAAATTCAAAACATTTGAATTTTCAAATCAACTTGTTTTCTTTCAAACAAATTTCCATCAGAAACTTTTCTAAGGCAGCAACTCGTCACTTAAAAACTCAAAAATGAGCAATGATGATGTTGCAGTCATCATCAGAATTATTTTCCAGCTACTGAAGTGAGTTCAATGCTTTATCACTTTAAAAATCAATCAAATTTATTTTTATTCAAAAATCCTTCCAAAAAAAGCTATATTATTTCAATATACTCCAGATAAATATTTTTCCAATCTCCCAGACTTTAAATTCTCAAGTCTGATTTGAATTCAACTTTAATTCATGTCATTTGTATATATTATTCATATATAAATTCTATTTTTTTTATATGTAACCATTCCAATTTTATAATCTCATTCGATTATAATAATAACAACCAACTCATCCATATATTACAATAATTTCATAAAATTATTCCTTTTATATTAAAATATATTTTTGGGTAAAATTATTTCATTTACCTACTTTAAAACAATATTGTATCGAATTGCTTTGCTCAAGTGTTTTGAAATACCTATCAACACATTTGTACTTTATGTATCGACCAAAATTCATAAACCACTCGCTAAACCAATCAGCATAATATAAAATAGTTTTTATATCAACCAATAAATATGCGCTCTCGTAAATATACACTCAACTCATTCTAGGTTACTGCTGCCCCTATCTATAATGAGTAAACCCTACCAAAGCCTAGGCGTTCGCTTAACCTAAGCTCTAATACCAAATGTAATGGCCCGAATTTCCATACTATCTGAGTTAAATAAATACACCACACGTCCAACCCAAATTCCATAGAAGTATGAATCATTATGAAATAAAGAAGAAAAGATAGAAGAAGAACAGAAATAACAACGCAAAATCTCACATCGCAGCGGGATAAAATATATAATATATATATATATATATATGTAGTAGTAGCCTTTGGAATACAAAGTTATTATGTATAACATACCATTATCATAGTATAACAGTTACAACATTACAGAAATAACAAAAGCTATATAATGCTCAAATCTCATGTTCCAAGCTCCTCCAAGGGTGTTTGTGAATGCCAAAACTACTTGAATTCCCGTACAAATTTTGGCACCCAAGAGTTTAGGGTGAAACAAAACAAAATAAACTCTGGGCCAGTCATGGGACTGGTGTGAGCAAACTCCAACCACTTGGTTTAACTTTTATAAATCCTTTTAAAAGAAAGTATAATCGTAAGACTGATATACACATAAATACGGATGAGTTTTTACCTTAGGATAAACCAAAATATTCTTTGAATCAATACTATTCTGATATTATAATAGTTTCTAAATCAAGTAAATAGCAATCTAGCAGAACGCTCACATAACATACAATCATAACATCGGGCTCTTCTTGGAGAATGGATTACCAATTGGCCAGGTATGAGACCACCGTCCGACAGTGTATCTCTAGAGAGGAATGCACCGGGTTCAACAAGAACATCTTGCAACCCAGGCTAAACATGATCGTCCACCCACTTCGCTTGAGTGTACCGAATGTATTATCACCAATGGTTAGGATCAATAACCGTTACCAAAAGTATACAGCAGCGATAGGATAACGAAGCAAATGGATTTTCCCTAGATCAGGTGACAATACGCACTAATTGGAAGCGACCCACTTAGCTATGCAACCTACCCGATTTTATGTCATTTCACGATTGTGAAGCTTGGGGCCACGTCTTACATTTTTAATATCATAGCATCATTCACTTTGAATGCCACATCGTCAAATCCGACAATTCATTTATTGACTTCCCCAAAAATATAATGGGTATAAAGCCAAGAGAAATGAATTCCTCTGCCACCAACGTAGTACGTTTGAAGAGATAAATGTAGAGATCTGTTAGGCATACTCTGACATACATTCATCTATTCAAGTTGTCCTGGAACTGGACAAACCGAAGGCACAATTCCATCAATCCATCTTAGGCAATTTATACCTAGGATCAACAAACCGCCCTTGCACTTTACTACATCTTCAATTATCTTCAGCATGATTTGATTTGCAATTCTTACTCCGATATGGAGTGGTTTTCGGATAATAAATCCAACCGATCTCTCCATATTGACAACGATGGTATTAAATTAACCAATACTTTGATAGTCAGTTACTTAGCTATCGAATAAATGAACATTCATCCAAAGATCTTATTTCAAATGGAAATATTATTGTTTAGCACCAAACAATCACTAAGCCCTTTTAATTATTATTTCATTTATTTGTCATTTCCCAATTCCAATATAAGAATATTCAATTATCATATCACTTCTACTACATTAACTTCTCACTGTTAAATGGTAAGCGATCTCTAAGTATACAACCCCGAAGGCGGAAACCATCACCAGATTGACACCTTGAAAGTTACCCGACTCAACCAAAATATAATAGGTTCCAATTTCCCTTTTTACTTACAAAATTCCATTATTAGTTTATTCTCTTATTAAATTCCATATATAATTGAAAAGTCGATTTTTAGTTATCAAAATTTCTTAAATTTTTCTATCTCCTTAAATCTCTGGAAAATTTCGCCAGCATCTCCTTTGTATGGTTCAATCGGTACAACTACAAAATGCCTCTCTAGGCCCCTTCTATTCAAAAAGAAAATCAATATGCTAAGCGACTCGCCAGGTAGGCGCATAAAATCTCATATTTAATTAAATATGTACCTCTTCATCGAGCATTTCGATAAATTCCTTCCATTCGCTTTATTCCTTTCCTTCTTAACATAAATCCGACCAATCACAATTTATTTCAGCTCAATTTGTTAATTAATTCGCTAACTAGCTCTTTTGCCTATTTCACCTTTTATTTCAACATATCACGTTCATATATATATATATATATATATACATATATTAAATTTTCTTATAATCAATCGAAATTTATTTTTAATTTAAGTTTCATATTCGATTTCGAATATGAATTCACAAATTCTATTCGCTTATCCAAAGTTAAATTCAATTAACTAATCATTTTTCTAATTAGTTAAATCTATTTGATAATTAAAAATTAATTTTTGTTTCAAAAATAAATTCATTCACTCCACTTGAGTTCATATTTATTTTATAACCCAAATCTTTATTTTTCTAATGGAAATCCGAATTTTATTCACTCAAAATCATTTTATTTAATTAAATAAATTGTTATAATTTATAAATGATTGTACCGCTGTTTTTCTGGTAATTTGATTTTGACATAACTCAAAATCTTTAAGACAAATCCCGATTTTCCTCTTCCATTAGAAAACTATCACTCAATAGGTCATGTTGATTTTGATTCAAAGAATTCCAACTTATATTGCGTTCCATATACTCAATTGAAGTTCATAACGTCAAATTACGAACTACCACACCACAATGAGTTCAATATAATTAAATTTAAATAGGAATGTTTAAGCTTTGTTTATTAATAAATCCCAACTCCATTCTTCCATATTTTAATATAAGTTAAACCAGTTTTCCAAATCTAACTCAAACATTCTGATTATACTAAATCGATGATTATTTCATAACTCAGTTACAAATTCATTTACAACTTAAGCTTCTATATTAAATTCCAATTCCATTGGAAATAAATTATTTGATAAAATTCGATATTATCGAATTCTAATTGTAAATCCTTTAGATTTCTCTCAGTTAAGTTTATATTCCCAATTCCCGAATAAATCTACCGTTCCTTTTTGGGAACAATTTCCAATTCACTTTTAAATTCATACTTGAATTTATAATTCCAAATTATCCCATGATAGTTATTCTATTTCATAAACATTGTTTATACATTTACTTTCTTATTTTATACATTAAAACAAGTTCCATTTCAAATCCATTTGAAACCCACTTCCTATATTATAATATTTTACTATTATAGCTTGTAAATATTACATAGAATCTATTTTCCTATTTAATATTATGTTCTAATTTTTATCTAATATGTAACGACCCGGATTTTGAGCGACTTTGGTTATCGACATAAGCTCGATGTCGATAACCAAAACATCGAAAAATCCCGGTAATTAATGAAAGAAATTTGAGGGTGAGGAAAGATAAGATAGAAACTTATAGAATAGAAGAAGAAGAAGAAGAACATCATCAGAGTAAACACAAATCTCACAGCGGAACGAATAAAATATAACATAACTTTTGAAATACAAATAGTGTATGTATATAATAACATTGCAGAGTACAACACTTACAACAACAGCGGAAATAATAATAATAGCTATAGAATCTTGAAGCCTCTTGCTCCAAGCTCTCCAAGTGTATCTGTAAAATCCCGACTACTTGACTGCCCGTACAAATTTAGGCACCCAAGAGTTTAGGGAAACAAACAAATAAACTCCGGGTCAGTCATGGGACTGGTATGAGTAAAACAGTTTAAAACAGTTCGAACAAGTAAACGATATCTCATAAGACCCCGCCGTATAACGGAACGGGTTTTCCCTTATGAGAATCCAAAATATCTTTATATCAAAAACCTTTTGATATTATAATAATGTCTATCAACACAATATAATAATCATCTAGTAGAAACGCTTTTATCTCACGTTCTACATATATAGTATACAATCAAAACCGCAAGCACGTATTGGGTAATGGATTTCCATCTATGACAAGGTATGGAACCACATTTCGATCAGTGTACTCTAGGAACGATACACTGGAGTTCAACAAGAACATCTTGCAACTCAGCCACACATGACCGACCACTCATTTCGCTTGAGTGTATCGAATGTATATCACCAACGGTTGGGATCAGCAACCGTTTCCCGTATATATATGAGACAACATTGATAGATTAAAGAAGCAAATGAATATTCTCTAGATAGGTGATTATACACCCTACTTCGGTGCGACCGACTTAGCCATGCTGCCTGCCCGATTTCTGTCATTTACCGGATGATGAGGCTAGAAGCTACGCTTTATCATCACATCAGATTCACTTCGAATGTCACATCATCAGATCCATCAGAATCACAAATTGACTTTCACAACCATACATTATGTGTTAGCTAAAAGAAGTTTCCTTCTCCGCTTCCACTCTTGGTACGGTTGGAGAAATCAGTATATGTGATCTTTCTGGAAATACTCTGTCAGACCTTCTTCCATACAAGTCATCCAGGAACAGGATGAACCGAAGGCACTATTCAGTACATCCATCTTAGGCACTGTTATCTAAGACTTATACAATAGCCCTTGCACTTTACTCCGTCTTCAATTATCTTTGGCATATATGATTCGCAACGCTTATGCCAATACAGAGTGGTTCTTTGGATAATAATCCAACCGGTCTCTCCATATTAACAACGTTAAAATGGTCCAAACTTCGATGGTCTGTGATTTAACCATCAAAGAAAAACAGGTGTGCAAACAACGATATTATTTCCAGATGGAAATTGTATCAATCAATCATCAATCATATATATATATATATTCATATTTCATATTTCAATATTATTGATTCGTCTCTGATTCTATTTGGAAAACATTTCCAAATCTTCTTTACTTAGATTTAAACAGGTGTTTAAATCAACATCGCGACGACCACTCACCACTATACTTATTTACTAAATTCACTTAACCATTTCACTCTCGAACCTTAACCATTTCTAAATTAAGAACGCAGTCAATCAAGTTGGGGTATAGCTACCTCTCAGACCTTAACTGAACAACATTTCAAATCTCGAAATAGGGTAAGTTCATCTTTTAACTTCTTAACACTTCCTTACGTAACTCCTTTCGAATAAACTATATTCGAAAATCCTTTAAACTCTATTTGTTTTAACTCTAATCGATTTACTCTTTTAATTCTTTTTTTGAATAAACTAAATTCTATCAACTCATTTTAACTCGATTCGAATAACTAACATTCGATAACTTCCCTTAATTCTATTCGAATAAACTATATTCGATTTACTCATTTGATTTAACTAATATCGATTAACCCCATCAAATAACTAAATTCGATAACTCCTTCGAATAAACTATATTCGATAACTTACTTCGATTAAACTAAAAATCGATAACTCCTTGGATTTAACTATACTCGATAACTCCATTGTTTTTAACTCTATCGATTAACTCTAACTGGTTTACTCTAACTGATTAATTCTAACTGATTAATTCTAACTGGTTAATTCTAACTGATTAATTCTATTCAACCAACTCGACTCGACTAACCCTTTTCGAATAACATATTCGATTTACTAACTTTCGAATACCATATTCGATTAACTCCCTTCGAATAACTTATATTCGATTTAACTCCTTTCGAATACCATATTCGATTCAACTCCTTTCGAATACCATATTCGATTTAACTCCTTTCGAATACCTTATTCGATTATCTTAGCTCGATAAATCTTAACTCGAAAATCTTAACTCGATAACTCAATTTGGTTAACTTAACCTGATAACTCAAATTGATTAACTTAACCTGATAACTCAATTTGATAATCTTACTTGATAACTCAAATTGTTTAACCTAACTTGCTAACTCAATTTGATTAACTTAACTTGCCTAATTCGACTTGATTAACTCACTTGACTAATTCGACTCGGCTAACCCACTTGATTAACTCGACTCGTTCACTTTGTTTTAACTTGACTAATTCACTTTGTTTTAACTTGACTAATTCACTATGTTTTAACTCGACCAATTCATTTTGGTTTAACTTAACAAATTCCCTCTTATTAACTCGACTAGTTCACTTGGTTTGACTTAACCAATTCATTTTGATTACTCGACTAACTCACTTTGGTTTGACCTAACCAATTCGTTTTGATTACTCGACTAACTCACTTTGGTTTAACTTAACCAATTCGTTTTGATTACTCGACTAACTCACTTTGGTTTGACTTAACCAATTCGTTTTGATTACTCGACTAACTCACTTTGGTTTGACTTAACCAATTCGTTTTGATTACTCGACTAACTCACTTTGGTTTAACTTAACCAATTCGTTTTGATTACTCGACTAATTCAATTTGGTTTGACTTAACCAATTCTTTTGATTACTCGACTAATTCAATTTGGTTTGACTTAACCAATTCGTTTTGATTACTCGACTAACTCACTTTGGTTTAACTTAACCAATTCGTTTTGATTACTCGACTAATTCAATTTGATTAACTCCTTATTTATTTTCCAATAAATATTTCCTTTATAAAATCTTTTGATTTTATAAATAAATTCCCTTTTATATAATTCTATTTATTACCTGAATGAATAATCCCTTTATAGTCCTATTTATTTATTTCTAAACAAATATCTCCTTTATATAATTCTATTTATATATTTCTACATAAATATTTCTTTTAAATCCTATTTATTTAATAAATAAATATCTCCTTTAATCTTTATTTATTTCCTAAATAAATAAATTCTTTTAAATCTTTATTTATGCTCTACCAATATATCCCTTTATATTTGCTTTCAAATTTATTTCCTTTATATTTGATTTCAAATATATTCCTTTTCAATTTCATTTGTAAAGGTTTTACAAACATTTCTATTTCATTTTGATTTCTGAAAAATATTATAACTCCTTATATCCCCGGGAAAATTCGCCATAACCTCCTTTGTACCAGGAGCATCGGGAAAATCCCCAAACCCGCCACACAGGCCTTTCTATTCAAAAAGAAAAATGTTTTGAAATTATTTCCTTTCTGAATATCTCGTATTTATAAATATTCCAATTTATAAATATTCCTTATTTATAAATATTCAAATTTATAAATATCTCTTATTTATAAATATTCCATTTATAAATATTTTATTTTCACTATCACTTTGAAAATTCCCTTATCAACCTTCCGGTATGTTATGGTGTTTCACATATCAAATTTCGATGTCCAATATCGTCCATACACACACAATCAACAACAGGTTATAATTCACATCATATATTAAAATATATGAAAAACAATAAAATAACTGTTGAGGAATCCAGTCGGATTCCTCCAACCTGTTTCCCTGCATCCACAGATGTTACACAACATGATTGTCATCACTTTCAGTTCAATATGAATTATTCTGATAAACAGAATCAATATATATAACTATCTAACTGTTTATATATTATATATATATATATATATAATATTTCATTAACTGACTAGCAGTTCAATCAACAGTCATCACACAGTCAATCAAACAATTTCTAACAGTTCTAAAAATACAACATGAAATTATAAACTGTACAGAGTTAGTGAGTTTTACTCACATTGGCGCGTTAACCGTTAAATAACGGTTTGCGTTATTTGATTCAGTCGGACAATTTATTTCGCCATAAATTGTAATGAGCTCGGATTCACTCCCGGTCAGTCTCATTGTGTTGCTCCCGTCCATACGATCCCAACGCAACTTATGATTCGTCATTCTGATTTCGTATGAGAGAGATATGAATTTTTAAACTAAATACATTAATTTAAATTTAAAATAACTTAACATATTTAAATTTGGGTTGGACCCTTAGTGTCGGCCCATTCAAACAAACCCGACCCGCCACGTTCATCTCCCCCAAAAGACTTGACCGCGACCTGCTCCTCCCAAATACAACAGCCAATACTGATCTTTGTTCCCACTTTTCTCCTCTTTCACTCCATGATCCTTCAAGCCGACATTACCATCAAACTTCTCTTTGAATCCTCATCTACCTTCGCACCCACTCAGCTTGCTCGAACCCCTCCTCCCAATCGCGATCAACACCCAGTCACACACTGCCATAGGAAGCTTCCGACCCTTTAGGGGATCGAACTCCATCAAAGTACCACCTACGAGTGCGGTTTCACCTTCTAAGTCCAAATATGACCTCAAAACTTGATTTGATGCACCCACAAATCACAAATTGATAGCCCTAGCATACCCGTATGGTTTCGAGCTTCAGCAAAACCGCATCGTAACCCACAAAAGAAGCACCAAACTGAAGAGGATCCCTCATGGAACCAAAGTATATAAGTTTTATATTTTATAGTCTTTGATTTCCAATTTATCAGGATTTTAGAAGATCGACTTTGATTTCCTGGAAGGAAATAAATCACGGCTGAAATTTTGTTGACTGTGGACTTAGGAATTAGGTTAGAATTTTAAGGGGGGGTATTTATAAGGGAAACAAATATCTAGATATTTTATAGAGGGAATATTCCCAGTATATTCCTTTTTTGTTAATTCGTTTTGCCTTCTAAAAATCTGTGTGATCACACACAATATTCAAAAATCGCGAAAATGGTCATGTAGCTACAGTTCGACATTACGGTCCCAACGAAACTGGTTTCATCGAATTCCGACCCCGTTTGTTCACACACCGTATTTTTAACTGTAGGAAAACTGACTGTTTCTCACTCTAAAAATCCGTACGGCCACACAATGACCCCAAAAATCACGAAACTGGATATCTAACAACTATTTGATATTGCGGATCCAACAAAACTAGTTTCGTCGAATTCCGACTCTATTTGCAAAAGTGGCTATTTTTAAAGCTCTGGATGACCCATTTAAATATATAAATATATTTAAATATAATTAAATTTAATATTTAAAAATAAATATTATCGTCTCTATTCACAGTGGAATACCATACAGCTCTGGAATATTCCTATATGAATTTCTAACTTGATATTCACTCCTGGGTCAACCCGATATTC
Source organism: Allium sativum (assembly GCA_030737875.1). NCBI lineage: Eukaryota > Viridiplantae > Streptophyta > Magnoliopsida > Asparagales > Amaryllidaceae > Allium > Allium sativum. The sequence continues at coordinate 709,126,877 of CM060919.1, read as the reverse complement.
GATTTATAATGAAATTCCTTTTTTAAAATATAAATAATTCCTTTATAAATTATAAAGGAATTCCACAGTGACTTTTCTGAAATTTGATTTGGACATAGATCAAAATTTACACGACGAAATCCCGATTTTTCTCTTCCACTAGAAAGATATACTCCACCAGCTCCACACGTTTCTTGTTTCACAGAAATCCGGCTTAAAACGAGTCCTGTACATTCAGTTGAAGTTCAAATCGCCAAATCGCGAACTGCAGCGCCATTTTAAGCTCGATTTTAATTATAATATAATTATACGTTCAAACTGTCGTTCAAATAATATATTCGTTATTTAAATTCAATTCCAAACTGAATTAAATCTTCAGGATGGCCCAGTTCATAGAATATTGTGATTCCCAATATTTTTGATTATTTCTGAATTAAATATATTATTTAATTTATTATTTTAATTAAATATTTACCATTATTTAATTCACGACCATTAAATCCTTTAATTCACCATTTAAATAATTAAATAAATTAATTATTACCCCGCTGGAAATGCGGTTCATTACATTCTTCCCCACTTAAAAAAATTTCGTCCTCGAAATTGCTAAGGTAGTGGACGACCCTGTCTATTGGAATTTCTATGATTTGTTTACCCCTTATTTCTGATTTCAACTGAACCAATTAATATTGACTAAAATATTCATTCATTCCGACTAACTAAAATTTTCAAAAATTCTGAAAATTTTCTAACGCTTTAAATTTTCGGAAAATTTCGCCAGCACCTCCTTTGTACCGGCCAATACATCAAACCCCAACTCGCCTCTCTGGGCCTTCTCCAACCCAAAAGAAAATCAAACAGCCAAGCGGCTTGCCAAATTCGGCTCATCAAAATCTCAAACTCATATGAAATATAAACTTGTACCTTTTTGTTGGGCATATCATTATATCCCTTCCATCTGTTATCAACTCGGCATATACAAATGTCATCCCAATCAACTCCAACCAATTTATTCTTAACACAACCATTCGCTTATCCAAGCCGAATTCAATTTCAAATTCGAGTTTCAAATTCCAACTCTCAAATTATAAATTTCAATTCCAATCCAAATTATTCTCTAATCACTTCCAATTTTTCTTAACCTATCATCTCAAGTTAAATTCTGGTTTATTATTTACTTTTACCATCCCATTCAAATTAACTTCACAAGTTAAATTTTAAATTTCTAGAATTTAAATTCCTGGGCTTTTTTTTTCAAGTAAATTTAAAATCATAATACCAATTCAAAACATTTGAATTCTTAAACACTTGTTTTCGCAAAACAGATTTGAAAATAAAATCTTGGGTAGTAATCCGTCACTTACAACTCGAAAATCACACTGATGATGTGTACACCATCATCAGAATTATTTCCCAGCGATCAAAGTGAGTTCAATACTATATTCATTTTCAAACCTCCAACTTAAGCACTTCCATCTTGAATCAGTTCAAAATATCCTTATTAAAACAAAATTAAAAACCTCCCAGGATTTTAAAATTAACATATATCCAATCCAAATTCAATTACAGACACTTATCTGAATTTCCAGTTTTAAATTTTTAATTCTGATTTTAATTTCAGATTTAATTCATCTTATTTCATATATTATACTTATATGAATTCTGATCGGTTATATATAACCATTTCACATTTTATAATCTTATCTGGTTATAATTACAACCAATACATCCTATATATGATAATTTTGATATATATATCTTCTCTATGTCAAGATATACCCTGGGTAAACTTATTTTAATTTACCCTCTTTTCAAAACATATCGTGACGACCCATCGTATTCAAGTGTTTAGTAACTCCTACCGATATAGTGGATCAAACTGATCGACCAGAACTCATAAACAACTCAACCAATGAATCTCCACAATATAAAACAAATTTTTATATCAAATACAAATACGTTCACTCGTATATATACACTCAAACTCAATCTAGGGTATTACTAACCCTATCTCTACCGAGTCACGCCACAGAGCCAAGTAATTCTTAACTTAAGCTCTGATACCAACTGTAACGACCCGGATTTTGAGCGACTTTGGTTATCGACATAAGCTCGATGTCGATAACCAAAACATCGAAAAATCCTGGTAATTAATGAAAGAAATTTGAGGGTGAGGAAAGATAAGATAGAAACTTATAGAATAGAAGAAGAAGAAGAACATCATCATCAGAGTAAACACGAATCTCACAGCGGTACGAATAAAATATAACATAACTTTTGAAATACAAACAATATATGTATATAATAACATTGCAGAGTACAACACTTACAACAACAGCGGAAATAATAATAATAGCTATAGAATCTTGAAGCCTCCTGCTCCAAGCTCTCCAAGTGTATCTGTAAAATCCTGACTACTTGACTGCCCGTACAAATTTAGGCACCCAAGAGTTTAGGGAAACAAACAAATAAACTCCGGGTCAGTCATGGGACTGGTATGAGTAAAACAGTTTAAAAAGTTCGAACAAGTAAACGATATCTCATAAGACCACGCCGTATAACGGAACAGGTTTTCCCTTATGAGAATCCAAAATATCTTTATATCAAAAACCTTTTGATATTATAATAATGTCTATCAACACAATATAATAATCATCTAGTAGAAATGCTTTCATCTCACGTTCTACATATATAGTATATAATCAAAACCGCAAGCACGTATTGGGTAATGGATTTCCAACTATGACAAGGTATGGAACCACCTTTCGATCAGTGTACTCTAGGAATGATACACTGGAGTTCAACAAGAACATCTTGCAACTCAGCCACACATGACCGACCACTCATTTCGCTTGAGTGTATCGAATGTATATCACCAACGGTTGGGATCAGCAACCATTTCCCGTATATATATGAGACAACATTGATAGATTAAAGAAGCAAATGAATATTCTCTAGATAGGTGATTATACACCCTACTTCGGTGCGACGGACTTAGTCATGCTGCCTGCCCGATTTCTGTCATTTACCGGATGATGAGGCTAGAAGCTACGCTTTATCATCACATCAGATTCACTTCGAATGTCACAACATCAGATCCATCAGAATCACAAATTGACTTTCACAACCATACATTATGTGTTAGCTAAAAGAAGTTTCCTTCTCCGCTTCCACTCTTGGTACGGTTGGAGAAATCAGTATATGTGATCTTTCTGGAAATACTCTGTCAGACCTTCTTCCATACAAGTCATCCAGGAACAGGATGAACCGAAGGCACTATTCAGTACATCCATCTTAGGCACTGTTATCTAAGACTTATACAATATCCCTTGCACTTTACTCCGTCTTCAATTATCTTTGGCATATATGATTCGCAACGCTTATGCCAATACAGAGTGGTTCTTTGGATAATAATCCAACCGGTCTCTCCATATTAACAACGTTAAAATGGTCCAAACTTCGATGGTCTGTGATTTAACCATCAAAGAAAAACAGGTGTGCAAACAACGATATTATTTCCAGATGGAAATTCTATCAATCAATCATCAATCATATATATATATATATATTCATATTTCATATTTCAATATTATTGATTCGTCTCTGATTCTATTTGGAAAACATTTCCAAATCTTCTTTACTTGGATTTAAACAGGTGTTTAAATCAACATCGCGACGACCACTCACCACTATACTTATTTACTAAATTCACTTAACCATTTCACTCTCGAACCTTAACCATTTCTAAATTAAGAACGCAGTCAATCAAGTTGGGGTATAGCTACCTCTCAGACCTTAACTGAACAACATTTCAAATCTCGAAATAGGGTAAGTTCATCTTTTAATTTCTTAACACTTCCTTACGTAACTCCTTTCGAATAAACTATATTCGAAAATCCTTTAAACTCTATTGTTTTAACTCTAATCGATTTACTCTTTTAATTCTTTTTTTGAATAAACTAAATTCGATCAACTCATTTTAACTCGATTCGAATAACTAATATTCGATAACTCCCCTTAATTCTATTCGAATAAACTATATTCGACTTACTCATTTGATTTAACTAATATCAATTAACCCCATCGAATAACTAAATTCGATAACTCCTTCGAATAAACTATATTCGATAACTTACTTCGATTAAACTAAAAATCGATAACTCCTTCGATTTAACTATAATCGATAACTCCATTGTTTTTAACTCTATCGATTAACTCTAACTGGTTTACTCTAACTGATTAATGCTAACTGATTAATTCTAACTGGTTAATACTAACTGATTAATTCTATTCAACCAACTCGACTCGACTAACCCTTTTCGAATAACATATTCGATTTACTAACTTCCGAATACCATATTCGATTAACTCCCTTCGAATAACTTATATTCGATTTAACTCCTTTCGAATACCATATTCGATTTAACTCCTTTCGAATACCATATTCTATTTAACTCCTTTCGAATACCTTATTCGATTATCTTAGCTCGATAAATCTTAACTTGAAAATCTTAACTCGATAACTCAATTTGGTTAACTTAACCTGATAACTCAAATTGATTAACTTAACATGATAACTCAATTTGATAATCTTACTTGATAACTCAAATTGTTTAACCTAACTTGCTAACTCACTTTGATTAACTTAACTTGCATAATTCGACTCGATTAACTCACTTGACTAATTCGACTCGGCTAACCCACTTGATTAACTCGACTCGTTCACTTTGTTTTAACTTGAATAATTCACTTTGTTTTAACTCGACCAATTCACTTTGGTTTAACTTAACAAATTCCCTCTTATTAACTCGACTAGTTCACTTGGTTTGACTTAACCAATTCGTTTTGATTACTCGACTAACTCACTTTGGTTTGACCTAACCAATTCGTTTTGATTACTCGACTAACTCACTTTGGTTTAACTTAACCAATTCGTTTTGATTACTCGACTAACTCAATTTGGTTTGACTTAAAAAATTCGTTTTGATTACTCGACTAACTCACTTTGGTTTGACTTAACCAATTCGTTTTGATTAGTCGACTAACTCACTTTGGTTTAACTTAACCAATTCGTTTTGATTACTCGACTAATTCAATTTGGTTTGACTTAACCAATTCGTTTTGATTACTTGACTAATTCAATTTGGTTTGACTTAACCAATTCGTTTTGATTACTCGACTAACTCACTTTGGTTTAACTTAACCAATTCGTTTTGATTACTCGACTAATTCAATTTGATTAACTCCTTATTTATTTTCCAATAAATATTTCCTTTATAAAATCTTTTGATTTTATAAATAAATTCCCTTTTATATAATTCTATTTATTACCTGAATGAATAATCCCTTTATAGTCCTATTTATTTATTTCTAAACAAATATCTCCTTTATATAATTCTATTTATATATTTCTACATAAATATTTCTTTTAAATCCTATTTATTTAATAAATAAATATCACCTTTAATCTTTATTTATTTCCTAAATAAATAAATTCTTTTAACTCTTTATTTATGCTCTACCAATATATCCCTTTATATTTGCTTTCAAATATATTTCCTTTATATTTGATTTCAAATATATTCCTTTTCAATTTCATTTGTAAAGGTTTTACAAACATTTCTATTTCATTTTGATTTCTGAAAAATATTCTAACTCCTTATATCCCTGGGAAAATTCGCCATAACCTCCTTTGTACCAGGAGCATCGGGAAAATCCCCAAACCCGCCACACAAGCCTTTCTATTCAAAAAGAAAAATGTTTTGAAATTATTTCCTTTCTGAATATCTCGTATTTATAAATATTCCAATTTATAAATATTCCTTATTTATAAATATTCAAATTTATAAATATCTCTTATTTATAAATATTCCATCTATAAATATTTTATTTTCACTATCACTTTGAAAATTCCCTTATCAACCTTCCGGTATGTTATGGTGTTTAACATATCAAATTTCGATGTCCAATATCGTCCATACACACACAATCAACAACAGGTTATAATTCACATCATATATTAAAATATATGAAAAACAATAAAATAACTGTTGAGGAATCCAGTCGGATTCCTCCAACCTGTTTCCCTGCATCCACAGATGTTACACAACATGATTGTCATCACTTTCAGTTCAATATGAATTATTCTGATAAACAGAATCAATATATATAACTATCTAACTGTTTATATATTATATATATATTTATATATATAATATTTCATTAACTGACTAGCAGTTCAATCAACAGTCATCACACAGTAAATCAGACAATTTCTAACAGTTCTAAAAATACAACATGAAATTATAAACTGTACTGAGATAGTGAGTTTTACTCACATTGGCGCGTTAACCGTTAAATAACGGTTTGCGTTATTTGATTCAGTCGGACAATTTATTTTGCCATAAATTGTAACGAGCTCGGATTCACTCCCGGTCAGTCTCATTGTGTTGCTCCCGTCCATACGATCCCAACGCAACTTACGGTTCGTCATTCTGATTTCGTATGAGAGAGATATGAATTTTTAAACTAAATACATTAATTTAAATTTAAAAAAACTTAAGATATTTAAATTTGGGCTTTACCCTTAGTGTCGGCCCATTCAAACAAACCCGCCACGTTCATCTCCCCCAAAAGACTTGACCGCGACCTGCTCCTCCCAAATACTACTGCCAATACCTTTCCCCCTTTTCTCCTCTTTCACTCCATGATCCTTCAAACCGACATTACCATCAAACTTCTCTTTGAATCCTCATCTACCTTCGCACCCACTCAGCTTGCTCGAACCCCTCCTCCCAATCGCGATCAACACCCAGTCACACACTGCCATAGGAAGCTTCCGACCCTTTAGGGGATCGAACTCCATCAAAGTACCACCTACGAGTGCGGTTTCACCTTCAAAGTCCAAATATGACCTCAAAACTTGATTCGATGCACCCAAATATCAAAAATTGATAACCCTAGCATACCCGTATGGTTTCGAGCTTCAGCAAAACCGCATCGTTACCCACAAAAGAAGCACCAAACTGAAGAGGATCCCTCATGGAACCAAAGTATATAAGTTTTATATTTTATAGTCTTTGATTTCCATTTTATCAGGATTTTAGAAGATCGAATTTGATTTCCTGGAAGGAAATAAATCACGGCTGAAATTTTGTTGACTGTGGACTTAGGAATTAGATTTAGAATTTTAAGGGGGGGTATTTATAAGGGAAACAAATATCTAGATATTTTATAGAGGGAATATTCCCAGTATATTCCTTTTTTGTTAATTTGTTTTGCATTCTAAAAATCCGTGTGATCACACACGATATTCAAAAATCGCGAAAATGGTCATGTAGCTACAGTTTGACATTACGGTCCCAACGAAACTGGTTTCGTCGAATTCCGACTCCGTTTGCTCACACAGCGTATTTTTAACTGTAGGAAAACTGACTGTTTCTCACTCTAAAAATCGGTACGGCTACACAGTGACCCCAAAAATCACGAAACTGGAAATCTAACAACTATTTGATATTGCGGATCCAACAAAACTAGTTTCGTCGATTTCCGACTCTGTTTGCAAAAGTGGCTATTTTAAAGCTCTGGATGAACCATTTAAATATATAAATATATTTGAATATAATTAAATTTAATATTTAAAAATAAATATTATCGTCTATATTCACAGTGGAATACCATACAGCTCTGGAATATTCCTACATGAATTTCTAACTTGATATTCACTCCTGGGTCAACCTGATATTCGATTTATAATGAAATTCCTTTTTTAAAATATAAATAATTCCTTTATAAATTATAAAGGAATTCCACAGCGACTTTTCTGAAACTTGATTTGGACATAGATCAAAATTTACACGATGAAATCCCGATTTTTCTCTTCCACTAGAAAGATATACTCCACCAGCTCCACACGTTTCTTGTTTCATAGAAATCCGGCTTAAAACGAATCCTGTATATTCAGTTGAAGTTCAAATCGCCAAATCGCGAACTGCAGCGCCATTTCAAGCTCGATTTTAATTATAATATAATTATATGTTCAAACTGTCGTTCAAATAATATATTCGTTATTTAAATTCAATTCCAAACTGAATTAAATCTTCAGGATGGCCCAGTTCACAGAATATTGTGATTCCCAATATTTTCGATTATTTCTGAATTAAATATATTATTTAATTTATTATTTTAATTAAATATTTACCATTATTTAATTCACGACCATTAAATCCTTTAATTCACCATTTAAATAATTAAATAAATTAATTATTACCCCGCTGGAAATGCGGGTCATTACATAATACCTTTCTGAAAATAATTTATTTTTATAATTTCAGCATAGTCGAATTCAAATCATAAATCCATATGGATTTATTCTAATTTACTAACATTCTGAATGTCGGAATATATTTCATCGTGCCTATTTAAAATGATTCCCATTTCTCATTTTAAATTCACATTTGAATTTAAATTCCCAAGTTTATCCAAAGATAATTTATTTCACTTCACTTATAAACATCATTTATAATTTCAGCTACTTGTTTTTATTATTTAAACAAGTTGTTAATCTCTAGCCCATTTGAAATTCAAATTCTATATTAGGAAAAACTGATATTCCTTTTTAAAATCAAGTTCCTTTCTTTTCATTCGAATATGTTTTTACGGTATTTCAAATACCAATACCTAGGGCCAGTGCTAGTCAAATATCTAAAACACCCAATAGTCAATCACAGATTATTTATCACATCATATAATGCTATATAAAAACAAACAATAAAATCGTTAAGGAATCCAGTTGGATCCCTTCAATCTGTTTTTTCCTACATCCACAGATGTTAGACAACCTATCCTTCTTCAAGCCAGGATATCGCGGTATAAAAGGTCATCCACTATATATGGGCGCATATGGTCATCCGCTAATGGTGCTGTAGGAAATATCAATATCCAATAACCAAGCCTAAATATAACTAATATATAATAACCACAATTGATCATCAATTATTCAATGCATCTAAACAACCAAAAAACATCATATAAAAATTATATATTAAATAAAAATTCGTTTATAATTAATTATGAACGAATCCAAAAAGAGTGAGTTTACTCACCTTAATTTTTATATTCTATCCATTCTAATTCCAGTTTTAATTCCATTTCGAAGATGATGTTGTCAGAATCATACGCAACTGATGATGTTCGATTCAGACCTAATCCATACTAACATCCCTACTACTCTAAACTTCAAACAGTGCATCCTCCTTTACACAGAACCACCAAACCCATGATAAATATTCACACTCGTCTCTTTTTCCCTTGTTCAATATCCAACACCTGTTGCACGAATTCATCCTTCCACCATTTTAAGAAACTCAACCCTGCCTGGAACTGACAACAATTATCACCAGTATAAAACTGCTACCAATCACGGTATAGTAATCCATCATTGACTTCCCAAATCCACATCCAATAACGTCACTCTACCACCCAGACTTTGCCACAAATCCAATCACCTACCTCGTGATCCCCCCTGGCCATGCGTGTTACTCAACACAACCGCCCCCAACATCCACGCAATTCCAGAATCTACTCGCCTCTGCATGAGAGACCAAGACCTCCAAGTTCGATTTCAACAGTAACCCATCGCGTCGACCATCACCCCCTCAAGTCGTGACTACTCCTAAAGTAATGACCCGCTAAGTCCCCATCGCGAGCGTCTTCCATACCTAACCTCGTGATGCTAATTTTAGGAATTTAATTTCTAATTTTTGTGTAATTTGAAGCTCACGATTTGAAAGGAGGAAATCGAGATTTTTCGTGAAGCTGGCTTCTATTTACCTTTGCTGCTAAAGAACGAAAAATTGTTAAAAGAAGGGGAACGTGATTTATTTATAGGTGAAAGATGAAGATAGGAACACTGCCATTTTACATTTGGTACAGAATAGGGAACACTATTTTCAAATTAGGCATGTGCTTAGGGTAGAAAATTTCCCATTTAGGCTAAGCGATCTACTCTTAGGTCTACATTTTTTATTTGATTTAATTAGTTATGACTTTATTTGATTTTATTTCATATATATAATAACCAAATATCTCGTGGTCCATAACGTGTCATCGCGAACCTCTATTTTAACGGTACAACCGACGTTATAAGGATGTAATGCTATTCTGAACTCAATAGGACAGATTTTGAAATTTAATTGAACATATATATATATATAACCATATTAAATTAACATTTTGGATCAAAATCAAGGCTTGGAGGCATCTTTCCTTACTTCAGCACCTGAAGTTTAATCAATAATAACATGCAAGGAGATTTTCTGTGAAGCCCGCCCCGCACCAGCCGACATTTCCCATGGAAGTGCGCTGTGCCGATGTCCAACCAGCACGGGACAGTCGCCAAAGAAAGGGAAGGAAAGGAAACTTAACAGTGGACTAACAAAGAACCTGTAGAATGTCTCACAGCGCATGGAATAAAATATAATAATAACATACTTTGACATAAAACAAGCGAGAAAGTGCATAAGCTGAAAACTAAACATCATAGTTGCGGAAGATCCAAATACAGCTTATGTTCCACATCATCATTATTACAATTTTAAAACTGTCTCTAAAGCAAAAGAAAGGGAAAGGTACACTACTAATGCCCAAAGCAGTGACCATCAACAACACAGGGAGAATATATGTAGATAACACGTATGAGCCTCCTGCTCGTCTCCGGTACAGCTACTCATGCATAATCACCTGACCTGTCTCTAGTCTGCCCTTTTAAGAGCACCTAGAGTAATAAGAAGAGACATAAAACTCTGGGTCAGACAAAAGTATGGTATGAGCGATAAGCAACAAAACAAAGCAATAACAGGTATACTAAACCATACCCGAACCTGGACCTGCAACCAAAGAGTTAGCACAACATACCACTCAATACTGCAAGGGGCCACTAAACATAAGGCATAAAGATATGGGGGAGGGGGTGTGCATGCCATAGTGATAGCAAAAAATCAATCATAGCAACCATCCTCACATCTCTCGCTCAGTGCGTAAAGTATATGATATCCACTACTTTGACCACCCAATTCCTCGTTACGATCATTCTGCCCCATGGAGTCATGACAACTTCACTGCACTGATCCGTAGCCGTTAATCCGTCCATCAGTAGTGGGTCAAAGATAAAGACGTCGATAACCCCTTAGCACATGTCCCACAGCAAAGTCTAATCACGAAGTTGACTCGTTGGTTCCCATCCGGATCCTGAGTGCAAACTTCCCATTTGGACTACCTTTGCATCTCGGGTTTTGGTCATCATCTCCGGATTGGTTCAGTATGCTCCTCTTCACTATGCTTCGAATCGTGCTCCTCGAAGTAGTCCTGCCTATGATCATCCACATCGGGTTGGGTCGGATTTTCCCACCCAAGTCGGTTCGGTCCCTCCCTGCTCGTGCTCAGCATCTCGATTCGTGACAAGCCCTTCGGGTTGGATCGGAGGATACCCATTGGGTTCGGATCGTGATCAACCACCTGATTCGGGTCGTGATGCGCCTCCCTGATCGGATCGGCCTCCCTTTGGTTCGAGCTAAGCTTCGGTTAGTGGGACCCATTCGGATCGGGTCGAGTTTCTTCATTTGTTTGGATCGGCTCATGGACTCACTCTCATGGCGGTTCGGGTCGTGGAGCTCTCCAGGTGAGTGGATTGGTTCGGTGCCTCAGTTCACGAACGAGTCAGGGTCAGGTAGGGCGATCCGATCCGGTCTGGTTCCTGCATATTTCCTGCACTTTGTCCAACGAGCTGTTTACGCCATTCGACGGCGTTTTTGACCAATCAAACACTTCTAGACAATCACAAAGCATACCATACAGTCATAGCAACTTGTAGAATTGACCACAAACACCAAAACAATAATTTTATAGGTTAAAACGGATCAAACATAGCCAAAACCCCATATTTTCCCTTAAGCGTGTTTAAGCAAAACTAATGATAGGATTAGTCAAACTTAACCGAATTAACCGAATTTTCTAACAGAGGCCTAAAACAATATTTCAAAATTTATGAATATTTTTCCAGAATTTAATCATGTTTAAATTCGCTAATTAACGCTAATTACCCTTAATTAACCATTATTAGTGAGGACTATGCAAATCACTCACCTTTGCCACAAATAAACTGTAGATCTGAAATGATTCTCTGTTTGGCACAAATACTGATGTCTAACAGCATTCTAACCTTGCTTTGGTGTTATTTCTCCTTTGATTTGACGTAGATTAGACTAATACTTGGTTAGAAAGTGATCAGAGGTGATTCTAGATGTTGGAGGTCATTGTTAAGGTTCCCAGGAGGTAAATGGCGGCTAGAAAACTGAAATGAAATGAAAATCTAACTCATCTCGGCCTCGCCATATCCCTAATCCTGAAATGGGTTATGGGCCCATTCACTAATCACCTCGTTTGGCCCGGTTAAGCAGTTTTTTGCCTTCCAAACCTTGTTTCAGCCATATCTCCCAAACAATGAGTCCGTTTGGCTAATGTGACCACTATATGGAAAGGTAAATCATCATCCAGACCTAATGGAAAAGGTTTCATGTCAAAATTCCTTTTCAATCAAAAGTTATGGCCAAAACAAGATTAGCTAGGGGCAAAACGGTCATTTAAAAATCGGCGAAATCAAGAACATGGGAAATGACCCCAATAGTCGTTTCCCAAAAGTACACGACCATATGACTTCACATGAAAAATAAATAATTACTCTACGATCCTCCGATGCGTAGAGTGCGGGTCGTTACATTCCCCCTCCCCCCCCCCAACCAAAAAATTTCGTCCCCGAAATTCCTTAGCCCAAAACATAAAAAGGATCCCGCATGCCTACCAATCATTAACAAAACAATAAAGCATACAAAACAACACAACAAGCCTATCCTAGCATGCGGTTTACTAACAAGGGAGTACTATACCGGTATAAAAACCTTACCAAGCAAAGAGTTCTGGATATTTCCTCCTTATGTTCTCTTTTGTTTCCCAAGTACAGTCTTCCTCATCATCACCCCACTGAACTTTGACTAGTTTCACTGCCTTCCTTCGAAGCTACTTCATATCATTCCCAACAATACGCATAGGCCTGCGGTTCCCAACCGCCTCGGGTTCAACCTCGATATCGTCTAACTGATCCGGTGAAATAGTCATATCGGGGTCGTGCATGAATTTCCTTAACTGGGAAATATGAAATACGTTATGAACTCCTGCCATCTTCTCTGGTAATTCAACTTTATATGCCAAATTCCCAATTTGCTCGAGAACTGGGAATGGTCCAACAAATCTTGGTGCTAACTTGCCTCTCCTGGCAAATCGAATCACGCTCTTTAACAGGGAAATCTTGACAAACACCAAGTCGCCAACGGAGAACTTTAAATCCTTTCGCCTCTTATCAGCATAACTCTTCTGCCTATCTTGGGCAGCCTTTATTCGTTGTTGAATGATCTTAACCTTATCTGAAGTTTCTCTTATCACATCTGGTCCAAGCACAAACTTCTCACCAGTTTCTAACCAACATGCGGTGAGTTGCACGGTCTTCCGTACAAAGCTTCAAATGGAGCCATACCAATACTGGATTGATAACTATTATTATATGCAAACTCTGCTAGATGTAAATGGTCATCTCATGATCCACCAAAATCCAATATGCAAGCTCTCAAGAGATCTTTTAACACTCGATTCACCCTCTCTGTCTGACCGTCGGTTTGAGGATGATACGCGGTACTGAGATGTAATTCTGATCCTAACGCCTCTTGTAAGCTCTTCCAAAACCCATTAGTAAACAACGGGTCTCGGTCACTCATAATGATTTTAGGTACTCCATGAAATCTCACTCCCATTTCATATATAGCTCAGCTAACTTAGCTGCCGTTCTATTCGACTTGACGGGAATAAATCTTACACTCTTGGTTAATCGATCCACAATCACCCAAATACTATCATGGCCCGATCTAATCCTCGGTAAACCATCTATGAAATCCATCGAGACTTATTCCCAATTCCATTCGGGAATTTTCAACGGTTGTAACAAACCACTAGGCTTCCTTTGCTCAGCTTTAACTAACTGGAAATTTATACTCTTGGAGATAAACTTCCCAATGTCTCTCTTCATCCCTTCCCAGTAGTAGGTCTGCTTCATGTCTCGATACATTTTGTTACCACCGGGATGTATAGTCAGTCTTGAGTGATGACATTCTCTAAGAACTTCATCTCTCCATCCATTGACATTGGGTACAACTAGTTTATTATCCTTTCGAAGCCATCCTTCTCCATCTCGTCCATACTTGTTCATTTTCTCACCATCGGTATTCATCTCTTCCTTAAAGATGATTTCTATTAGGTTTTAGGATCGCCCCTCTAACTGGAACCAATCCGCTCAATCAAAGTCAGTCTAACCGTCAAACTTGCCCATATATCTAGATCCAATCCATATTTAGGTCTGAAATCATCTCCCATGATATACTCCAATTACTTCCATTCAAGAAATATAGCATCTAAACTGGCATGTTTCTTGCTCAATGCATCAGTACAGCACCTAGTCTGGTACCACATGCATCTGTGTGTACCGTCATCTCTTCGTTTTCTATTACCAGAATCCTACAGGTGATAGTCTACTCAAGGGAATAAAATAGGAACAAACATAGCAACCATAGCAGCCATCAAACATGTCCTATCTATCACCTGCTAAAGCCATACACACGTCGATACCTACTTGACTTGGCCAACCAATCCCAAGGCTAACGGAAGCCCCGCCTCCATACATACGTCGATGCCCACTTGACTGGTCCAACCAATCCCAAGGCTAATGGAAGCCCCGCCTCCATACGAACTACCATAAGTCCAACGTACGTTTATCCTCCAAGGATAACTAGATCACGTCCAACGGATCCAAGGTAACGGGCATCCCCAGATACCCCTGCTTCTAGTCCGCCTAAAACACTCGAGTCCCACCCAAGTCTATCCATTATCTTGCTGCCCTCTCGAGTCCAACTCGAGCCAATCCATTTCCTTGCAGCCTTCTCAAGTCCAACTCGAGTCAATCTATTACCCATAAACTCAGACCCAGTCTTGAGTATCCATTACCGACAAATTATAATCCAGCGTGAGTCATCTCCCTATTCGTTGCATCTCCAAGATCAACGAACACCTATATTCTTTTACGAGTTCAAGTCCAACTTGAGTCGTCCTAATCCTTCGTTGCATCTTCCATGATCAACGAAAACATCCTATTCCTTCAAAAAGAACATCAACATAGGGTCCTAAACAATCCATTACTTTTCATCTTTCTCGAGTCCCACTCAAGTCATCTCATAACCCTATCGAGTCTAACTCGCATCAGCCCATACCACTGAACAGTCTTATCATGTCACGGCTGCACATCACTCCTCGAGTAAGCCGGATATCATTCAATGGAAATCACAACAACTACTTATATCTCACGCAAACCATCCTAGTCGGACTCGACATTCCCTAAGCACAAGCCCCAAAGGCCTAGACCAATATCAGACAAGCACTCAAGGAACATCTCCTCCGAATTCAGACAATCTACGTGAGATGATACCAGCAAAACAACTAAGTAATCACAAGCAAACATATATCCATAACTCGATAAGACCACGTTACAACAAATCATGCAAAGACTAGTTGAACCACCTATCGGGTTCGTCACAACTAAAGGTCTATCGACTATCTCAGGTTCCAATCCCAACATATCTACTAGGTCACTAGATATGAAGGAATAGGATGCCTCGCTATCAACAAAACTAGAACAGGAACATCATAAATAGAAAGCATGCCTCGAATAACGACGCCCTTTCCCTTCTCCGCCGCAGTTGGGGCATTCGACGAAGAAGGAGCAGCGTTGATAGCATATGCTTTCACGATCTGCTTCTCTTTAGGAGGTTGTGGACATTTATCCTTGTGATGTCCTACTTGGCCGCAATTGAAGCACTTCCTTTACCCAGGCTTTTCCTGACAATCTCTAGCATAGTGGCCCTTCTTGCCACAACTAAAGCACTCTTTATCTTTCTTGTCCTTCTTTTTCTGATCACCCTTGGTCTGATCCTGTTTTCTCTTATTCTGAGACTCCTTCTTACCTCCACCGCTTGCTTGCGGCTTTGGTTCCTCTACAGATGCAATAGCAACATCGGCCTTTGACTTAGGGTAAAGGCTTTCCGATCTCAATGCTTTGCCCATTATAGACTCGAACGTCTCATCGGTGTGGTTTATCATCCTTTCCCCTAAGTACTCATCTAAGCCGGTTATGAACTCAGCAATATATTCTGAGACAGCCCTACCACTCTGCTTAAGCTCCAAAAATTTCCTAAACAATTCAGATTTGTGAGCAGCTTGAATGAACTTTTAGCTGAAACGAGTCATAAACTGATTCCAAGTAACTTGATCTTCAGGAGTAGCTGCTTTAATAGCATTCCACTAATTTATAGCTTGTCCCTGAAGCTGACGCGATGCTAACTTTTTCTTCATGGCATCATCGATTCCCAAGTCCTAGCAGATGCGCTCACAACTATCCAACCAATCTTCAACATCTGTAGCCGACTCCGTTCCGTCGAACGACTTCCCACCAAGACTAGTATAATCCTTGTTAAGCTTGGCGAAATCCGCCCTAGGTGCCTGCACCGATGCACCACCACCATTTGTAGCATTTGGAGCTGCCCTCTGAACATCCCTAAGCATCTCTCTCATGAGGTCAGTGAACACCGTCCTCACATCAGGAGGATTCCCATTATTAGCTCCTCTACCAATACCCCTCGTATATCGGCTCGTCGTTCAATCTGTAAGGAGAAAACGATTAACCATCTCTTCAGTGGTGCCAGTGCAATGCGACTTCATCCTTAAATATACTAATAGTATATATATAGCTTTTGAAAACCAAAATATCACAAATACGCGCTCTCATGAACGTTTATCTCTCCCTGGTGTCTTTCCCTAGGTTAACTACATAACATAGAGCTCTGATACCAAATGTGATGGCCCGCCCCGCACCAGCCGACATTTCTCATGGAAGTGCGCTGTGCCGATGTCCAACCAGCATGGGACGGTCGCCAAAGAAAGGGAAGGAAAGGAAACTTAACAGTGGACTAACAAAGAACCTGTAGAATGTTTCACAACACATGGAATAAAATATAATAATAACATACTTTGACATAAAATAGGCGAGATAGTGCATAAGCTGAAAACTAAACATCATAGCAGCCGAAGATCCAAATACAGCTTATGTTCCACATCATCATTATTACAATTTTAAAACTGTCTCTAAAGCAAAAGAAAGGGAAAGGTACACTACTAATGCCCAAAGCAGTGACCATCAACAACACAGGGATAATATATGTAGATAATACGTAGGAGCCTCTTGCTCGTCTCTGGTACAGCTACTCGTGCATAATCACCTGACCGGTCTCTAATCTACGCGTTTAAGAGCACCTAGAGTAATAAGAAGAGACATAAAACTCTGGGTCTGACAAAAGTCTGGTATGAGCAATAAGCAACAAAACAGAGCAATAACAGGTATACTAAACCATACCTGAACATGGACCAGCAACCAAAGAGTTAGCACAACATACCGCTCAATACTCTAAGGTGCTACTAAACATAAGGCATAAAGATACGGGGGAGGGGGTGTGCATGTCATAGTGATAGCAAACAATCAAGCATAGCAACCATCCTCACATCTCTCACTAAGTGCGTAAAGCATACGATATCCACTACTTTAACCACCCAATTCCTCGCTACGATCACTCTGCCCCATGGAGTCATGACAACTTCACTACACTGATCCGTAGCTGTTAATCCGTCCATCAGTAGTGGATCAAAGCTATAGACGTCAATAACCCCTTAACACACGTCCCGCAGCAAAGTCCAATCACGAAGTTGACTCGTTGGTTCCCATCCGGATCCTGAGTGAAAACTTCCTATTTGGACTACCTTTGCATCTCGGGTTTTGGTCATCATCTCCAGATCGGTTCGGTATGCTCCTCTTCACTATGCTTCGAATCATGCTACTCGAAGTAGTCCTGCCTATGATCATCCACATCGGGTCGGGTCAGATTTCCCCACCCAAGTCAGTTCGGTTTGGTCCCTCCCTGCTCGTGCTCAACATCTCGATTCGTGACAAGCCCTTCGAGTCGGATCGGAGGATACCCATTAGGTTCGGATCATGATCAACCACCTAGTTCGGGTCGTGATGCGCCTCCCTGATCGGATCAGCCTCTCTTTGGTTCGAGCTGAGCTTCGGTTCGTGGGACCCATTCGGATCGTGTCGAGTTTCTTCATTTGTTTGGATCGACTCGTGGACGCACTCTCATGGCATTCGGGTCGTGGAGCTCTCCATGTGAGTGGATCGATTCGGTGCCTCCGTTCACGAACGGGTCGGGGTCGGGTAAGGCGATCTAATCCGGTTCCTGCATATTTCCTGCACTTTGTCCAGCGAGCTGTTTACGTCATTTGACGGCGTTTTCGACCAATCTAACACTTCCAGACAATCACAAAGCATACCATACAATCATAGAAACTTGTAGAATTGACCACAAACACCAAAAGAATAATTTTATAGGT
The DNA here is from genome assembly GCA_030737875.1 of Allium sativum. NCBI lineage: Eukaryota > Viridiplantae > Streptophyta > Magnoliopsida > Asparagales > Amaryllidaceae > Allium > Allium sativum. Next base: position 709,108,307 of record CM060919.1, on the reverse strand, counting down.
TAAAATGGATCAAACATAGCCAAAACCCCATATTTTCCCTTAAGCGTGTTTAAGCAAAACTAATGATAGGATTAGTCAAACTTAACCGAATTAACCGAATTTTCTAACAGAGGCCTAAAACAATATTTCAAAATTTATGAATATTTTTCCAGAATTTAATCATGTTTAAATTCGCTAATTAACACTAATTACCCTTAATTAACTATAATTAGTGAGGAACTATGCAAATCACTCACCTTTGCCACAAATAAACTGTAGATCTGAAATGATTCTTTGTTTGGCACGAATACTGATGTCTAACAGCAGTTCTAACCTTGCTTTGGTGCTATTTTGCCTTTGATTTGACATAGATTAGGATAATACTTGATTAGAAAGTGATTAGAGGTGATTCTAAATGTTGGAGGCCATTGTTAGGGTTCCTTAGAGGTAAATGGTGGCTAGAAAACTGAAATGAAATGAAAACCTAACTCATCTCGGTCTCCCCATAACCCTAATCCCGAAATGGGTTATGGGCCCATTCACTAATCACCTCGTTTGGCCCGATTAAGCAGTTTTTCGCCTTACAAACCTTGTTTCAGCCATATCCCCCAAACGATGAGTTCGTTTGGCTAATGTGACCACTCTATTGAAAGGTAAACCATCATCCGGACCTAATGGAAGTGGTTTCAGGTCAAAACTCCTTTCCAATCAAAATTTATGGCAAAAAAAAAGATAAGCTAAGGGCAAAACTATTGTTTAAAAATTGGCAAAAATCATGAACATGGGAAATGACCCCAATAGTCGTTTCCCAAAAGTACACGAACATACGACTTCACATGAAAAAGAAACAAATACTCTACGATCCTCCGATTCGTAGAGTGCGGGTCGTTACATTTTCAACTTAATGTCAATTATTTCGCAAATTTGAAATAAAACTTAGACGAGATTATGGTTTTAATGGATTATTTAACACTTGATTTTACTTTTATTTTCATTTTAGAATGATAGTTTAGGGTTTGATTTTGTTTTTAACAAGAGGTTTCCAATCTTTTTCTTTTCATGTGAATTGCAGAGAGGGAGCAAATGTTGCTTTCAGGAGAAAGTTATTTACATTATGCCATCTCTAGAAATTTTCATCTCTAATTTACAATTAATGGGATGAATTAGCCTAATTAAGGGAACTAAAGAGGAGTTAGTCCCTTAGGGGAGTAATTCGAGGTTATTAGGGCATAATTATCACCAAATTTATTTGTTTAAGCCTATTTTTATAAAAAATCATTATCTTGCCTTATAATTTCCAAGTTCCAAACTTCATAAAATTTTCCATATGTTAAACCAATTTTAACACTTTTAATGGAATTTTTGGTGTGTTTACACTAAAATTTAAAATTTATTCAAAAAGAACATTTTTACGTTCTTTTTGTATAAAATTTGTATTTCAGTTGTTAATAACATCCTAATCTTACTATTTTGACATAAAAATCCTCCAACTACTTAAAATCTATTTTTGATACATACATAAATATTTTTCAATAATTTTTAAATGTCTTAATATTAGTTTTCACTCAAATTTATTCAAAAATCACAATTTCTACAAAAATTCACTTATTACACATTTATTACAATTTAATGCACATGGGAACTTTATAAATTCCAATTTATTCTTATTTTCATATATTATAAAGTTTTTAAGAACTATATTTATCATTTTCCATTTTTTGCATTCAAATATTGAATCTTAAATTCAATTTATCCCCAACTTTAAATCATCACAATTTGACCATAAAAATCTATTTATCACTTGATTCTTCATCAATACTTTATTTAACTTATTTTCCTCAAACTTATTCCAACCTAAGTATGTTTTCCATATTTAATCATTTTAAATGATTAAATATCCAATTTATCAAAATCTCCCTTAAGTTAATTCCAAAACCCCACATTTCTACTAAATCTTAGATAATTACTTAAATTATCTATCAATAGTATATTTATCACTTGAATAATAAATTATGGTCTTGTTATAGTTTATTATCAATGTTGTTAACAGTGGTCGCAAAATCGGGCTGTTATAATAGTATTCATACAATCTAAGTATTACTGTTCATATATACATCACTCTAGTTAGTGGTGTGATTGTTTGGTTTAATTCGTAACTTGTAAATCTCATCAATAAAATCTAATTTATCAACTCAATTAATATTTTTAACAATTTTTTATGAAAATTCGGCATGTTAACACTATATCTTTTTAGGATATGGAAATTGACTTTGGTCAAATTTCAATATCATCATCATTTAACTAATCAGTTGGTCCATAAATGATTTTTTTGTTCATTATAATATTTTTTTATTAACCGAACTAATCTAGCTAGGAATGTGACTCCGACTCAGCCGTAGTTAATCATGATACTAACATCATACAATTAAGGAGATAAATTCTTTATACATATATTAAATACCATTTTTACTTTCAATCTTCAACTCATACCTAACTATAGTCATTTTGTTATGATTTAACAATAATCAAAATGAAGTTTTCATACAAAAATTTGTCGTGTTCTTCATTTGAGATAACTATGTAATATTATCACTTTAAGTTTTTCTATTGGGTCAAGTTATTATTAACCAGTAAGAAATTTACAAACAAGTTATTTCATGGTTTTCCAATAACTATAAATACATACCCCTTTGAGGTCACAAATTAGGCATAAGTAATAATTATTCAGCATTTTGAGAGCATTACGTACTCCGGTCTCAATTAATATATCAATATCCAAGCTTGAAATATTTTATCAATGAATGTTTAATATTTAAAATAATATTTTATTTAATCTTCTAATAATTTTCTAATTACTTAAGCTTGTTGTCATTATTACCATATGATATATTGTTTATAAAAATTATTTTAAATATAGTTAAGTCAAATATTTAATTAATATACCGCAATATAGAAAGTACATATAAAAGACAAACAACATTATTTCAAATGAGATTTTACTATAAAGTTAATGATTAAAATGAATTATTGAATTGCACCAAGTGATTATCCATAAATTGCCCAAAAAGGTCATATTCTCAAAGTTCAGTTTTTTGGATAATCTTTGCACTTTCAAAAATATTATATAATAAACATATTTCTATGTGTGTATATATATGAATATAGATATTCGTCGCACTATATATTGATTTGCGATAACATAATAAACGTAATGTATACATTCAATAAACTCAATTTTAGTATAAAAAATATTTACATCAAACATAACTTTGTATGTATAACATCGCAAAAAAGTATGATTCAACAAATTTTCACAAATGTCTTTGAAAATAATGTAACGCTTTTTCACCTTTTGAGAAATAAACCGCTAAATCGATGTAAGTTTTACAAGAATAGGAATTTTTTTGTAGTGAACTTGAGCCTATCAAATGAGATTGGTCCAATTTAAAATGCTGAGGTATAATTTAACTAGACTTACCAATGGCACATCTCATTTCAGTAATTTTATGTAAGGTTATATTTGTCCTAAATTCACTTAATTTTTTGGTTACTCATATAATCTTCTTGAAAATTTACACTATATTTGACTGATCATAAATTTAGAAAATATTTTTAAAATACCCAAATTTTGGTTTTCACTTTCTTAATTTATAAATTACACAAAATTTCAAATTCAAATTTTAATTTTGATCAGAACTAAAAAATATCTATTTTCGATTTCAAAATTTCAACCCCAATGCAAATGGGATGGATTCAAAATGATGGTACTGCATGGGTAGTTTTATACTCAAAGCACATATGCAAATTTTAATTTTAATTTTAATTTTCAACGTAAACTAAATGTAATGACCCACTTTTTTCATACAGTTTAAGCTAATATCTAACAACCCTTGTCAACTCAAATTGCACAGAAAAGCAGTTAGTTAATAGAAAAAAATTAGAGGGTGAGATAAGAAAGAAAGAAATATTAGAATAAAAGAAGAAGAAGAATAACCGACACAATATAGAGTCTCGCATCGCAGCAGAAGAAAATATAATATAGAAATAAATCTTTATTGAGAGCATGAAAAATACTTACAGTCATCAGAGTACATCAATACATCTGGACAATTATAATAACCTGTCCTCGTATACACAACGGTAAAATATTAAATAATATCATGCGTTTGAACCCATCCATCTCTTCTCTCTATAACAGCCAATAGCCTGAACCTATAAAACTTGGTCTAAGCCGAGCATTACAAACATCGAATTAGTCTGGTGAACCATAGTGAGAAACCCACTAAGTTTATAAGCAACATCCAAATTGATTTTAAAGTTAACAAATCTTTTCTAAAAGAAATGGATAATCGTAGGACCGATCCACACATAAACACGGACAGTTTTTACCTTACGATAACCCAAAATATTTTTGAAATCATATCTTATTCTGATATTATAATAGTATCTAAATATAAATAAATAACAATCTAGCAGAACGCTTGCATCTCACGCTGCACATTCATAGTATACAATCAAAATTATAAACTCTTATTGGAGAATGGATTCCAACTGGCAAGGTATAGGACCACCTTCTGATAGTGTATCTTTAAAGAGGAATACACCAGGGTTCAACAAGAACATTTTGAAACCCAGGTTAAACATGGCCGGCCATTCATTTCACTTGAATGTTCCGAATATATTGTCACCTACGGTTGGTACCAACATTTTGTTCCTGGGAGATACAGAAGCGAAAAAAAAGAACAAATATGAATATTCTCTAAATGGTCACAATACACCCTAATGGGAGCGAACCACATAGCCATGCAACCTACCCAATTTTATACAATTTCCTAGTTGATGAGGCTTAAGGTTTAAATTAGCTTTTCAGAATATTTGGAAACCTTTTACTTTGAATGCCACATCGGCAAATCCGCCAGAAAATCACTAATTTATGTTCATAAAAATATTTTAGTTTTTAAGATAAGAGAAGGTGTCTTCTTCGCCACCAATAGAAATACATTTGAGGAAATCAATGTACGTAATCCCTTTGGAAATACTCGGTCAGACATCCGTCCATACAAGTCATCCAGGAACATGATGAACCGAAGGCACCCTCCTTCCACATCCTAGGTATCAACCTAAGGATCGGTAGCGAGTATTCCTTGCAATCCATAGATTCAAATCACGATAGAATCACAAGTCATAATATCATCGGGAGCTACCCTTAGAAATTCAACGTGTAGTTCTTCCACTCATGAAGATCAGCGGTCTTCAACTGCTCCATCTTTAGTTAGCATCTTCCACGTATTCGCTGGTTCAGAATGGTTTTCAAATATAATTCAATCCTGATCTTTCCGTACCAACAATCGTATAGCCAGATTTGATAATCAGCTATTTAACTATAAAATAAACAACCATACATCTATAAAACAAAATAAATTTATTGATTCACTACCCAGCATCATTTAACCTCTTTAATTAACTAATCATTGATTAAATATTCAAAACCTGCTAATTCGGAATACACTTCCCTTTCTTATTTAATATAAGAATATTCAATTATCATCTCACTTCTACTCATTGGATCCTCATTGTAAATTGGTAAGAGAATAAATCTCTCAGTATCAACTCCAAAGGAAGAAACCAACATCAGATTGACACCTCAAAAGTTACTTAACTCAACCATTGTATCACGGGTTCCAATTTCTTTAATAACCACATCATATTATTCTAAAATGATTATATTCATTTATATTCTCACAAATCATCTTTAAATTTTAAATATCATTTCATAAAATTAACTAAATAGTTCAACTTAATCTCTGAAATAAATTGTTACATATTCCATTACAAAAATCTTAAACCATACGTCCATAAATTCTTTAGCCACCCATTTATAAATTCCTTATTCATTCATTTAATATTTGGCTCTAAATTCGACAAATTCCTTTATTTTATAAATCCTTTCACAAATCTCCCCATATAACTCAATTTATATGAATTTCCATTTATAACTCCTTTTAGCAAGCTTGCCTTAAAATCCCATTTATTTGACATTTACCTCAAATCCGATTATACACCAATATTCGTATTCTATTTCAATTCCATTATTTTGCTAATCTCATTCACAAAAACCCATTTATCCCATTTCATATATTTATAATAAACATTTGCAGAATGTTTATTTATTATGAAAAATCACTTTTCAACTCTTTTTAAATCAATTATCGTACACTTCCAATTTCGTTAGTCCATCAACACCTTAAAATCTTTTAAAATTCCATTTACGCCACTTAACCTCTTCTTCAAAATCATTTTAATCTTTCCATTTAATTTATACCATTTAACCATTTTATTTCAGTTAGGATTTCCATTTCGATTTCCATTTCATATTTTCACACTTCTAAGCTTCCATTCCATTCATAAACAAAATTGAAGTTTATAACAATAGCTTATCACAATAGTTGAAATCAATTGTAACACTTTCAAATAAACCTGATTTCCTTATTACTTCATTAAACTTGGATTCAATTAAATAGAATCCAATAAGAATTGAAATTAAGCTTAACTTATATTACTATTAACATAAATCCGTTTCAACACAGTATATATCCTCTTCAAATTTTCATGGTAGATCCCACTGTCCCAATCCCGACCAATCCCATCCCACCTAATCCAATCGTCGCCCAGTCAAATACAGCCTCAGGCCAACCACCCTTTGATCCTCCACCTGTCAACCATCCTCCCTTACAATCTGACCCTTCGCCAAGGCCTACCTCATCCTAGAATCATCACCCGTCTGCTACATAAACCCTAGCTAGCAAAAATGTAAGTCAACAACCTTGGACATTCATATTTAAGCATAAACCGATAAACACTAGTAAGTAAAATCCTGTTGACATCACCCCTGTAATCGTTGATGATGCACTAGAGATTATTGAAGGAGTTACTGAGTCAGGCACTGAAGTATGGAAAGATTCCATTGTGGGCTTCTTTTTAGATAAACCACTATCTTACACGGCAGTTATCAACAAGTTACTGCCAATCTGGAGTTTGAAAGGCTCGGTAACGGTTTGATCTGATGGTGTCCTCTTTTTGTTTAATTTCTCGAACGAGGGGTTCAAGAGCAGAATCCTTCAAGATGACCCTATTATTCTAAATAATAAGATTTTCATTATCAAGAATTAAGACCCATTAATTAGCAATGTGAGAGGTAATACTCAGTCAGTTCCCATTTGGGTTAGATTATATAATATACCAATATTCTCTTGGTCAAATTTTGGTATTAATTGGATTAGTTGTAGATTTGGAAAGTCATTGTGCTTGGACGAGATGAATGAGAGTAGAATGAGAATCAAGTATGCTAAATGTTTGATAGATGTCAAAACCAATCAAGAACTTGTGATGATTTCCTTATGAAAACTCTTAATGGGGTACTCAAGAATTTGTGTCGAATACTTGTGGAAACCTGATATTTGTGTTAGCTGTATATCTTTCGAGCATAAATGTGAAGATTGTGAACATTACGAATCTAATGAAGAAATGAACGTGAGAGAAAAGAACCCGAACAAGGAAAATGTGCATGTTGGAAGACCTGTACAAATGAGAGAGCAAGTAACATTTAAACCCCATGTCGAAGTAAAGAGTAACACATAGAAATTGCAAGTAGTCGCAAACAAAAGGAACAAAACTATGGAGAAAACAACTATCAACAAGGAAGCATGTACAAGCAAGGTGGCCAAAACTTTACAGAGAAACAAGCAAGAGGTTATTGAATAAGAGAATATTTTTAAGGTACTAAAGGAGGGAGAATGTGAACAAGTAACAAATGACGAAGAGGAAGAACAGAATTTTATTGATGAATCATAGGAAATAGAAGTGGAAGGAGTTAATGATTTTGTAATGCCTACTTTGGAACAATGTCTGCAACATGTTAATAGAATACAAGTGTGTAATCGTCAGGATGGCTTACAATTTAGTGTTAAAGAAATAAGAGAAATTGATAAATTAGCTGAGAGTGAGAAACTTTTCTAAATGATCAAAGTCGCATTAATTGAAGGAAGAGAAGCAGAGTGTGACCAAGAATATGTGAACAATGAAACAGAGGCATAAGAAAAAATAATGTCCAGAGATGGGGTAGAAAGTAATAAAGAAAGAGCAAATGTGCATGTGAATTGTGATATTGCATTTAATTCACATGCACGTGCAAACCTTTTGAAACATCCACCTGATAACATCACCATGCAAAACCCCTCTTTCTCAACCTTTCCTTTTGTTCCAAACTTACCTGATAAAGCCACTTCACCACAAACATCCGAGATGCTATCACCATCAAAAAATCCTTATTCCTCTTTAGCTCCTCTACTGGCCTACAAATAGCCACAGAATGATTCTTTCGCTCTTGCCATTGTACCTTGCTCGTATATGCTAAGAAGTAAGAGAGATGAAGTTACAATTCCCCCCTTAGTTTAATTATGAGGAAAACACTTGGTGTGTGGAATATTCGTGGTGGTCACAAAAATACAAAACTTGATCAATGTAAATTGCTTATTTCTGAGTATAAATTGAATTTCTAGCTATTTTGGAAACCAAACTCAATCATGTTTTAACCTTGCGTGCCTCAAAGTACATCAATCCCACATGGAAACTACTTGAAGCCCCTTATGGAAGAATAATGTTAATTTCCAATCCCCTAAACACCAAAATGGGTATCATTCAGTCCTCCTCCCAAATGGTACACTGCAAAGCATATTTAATTACATATCAGAAACTATTCCATCTTACTGTCGTTTATGCTGCCAATTCCCTGAATGTGAGACAATCTTTCCTTGACATGATTCCCACTCTTAACCAACCAGCTATAACTTGGATTATAATGTGCGATTTTAACTGTTGCTATGAAGTCAATCAGAGAATTGGTGGTAACCCACTATCAATCTCTAAAATCCTCCCCTTGAGAAATGCAGTTGACAATGGTAACCTAGTTAATATTAAGTGCTCTGGGTTACCATTCACATGGGACAATAAAAATAGGAATGTCCCTAGAACATACTCCCTGATCGATCACGCCTTCTGCTCACCTACAACCCTTTCTGTATGGCCTACCATTTCCTCCCATAGACTACCTCCTTTGCTGTCAGACCATTACCCTACCATAGTTTACCTTGGCGGGCTTGACATGGAAATTTCCTCTTGTTTCAAATTTTTTAACATATGTGTCAGTGAACCTAACTTTTACGACATTTTTTTAGAAGTTTGGGGGAGACCGACTTTTGGCAATCTTATCTTTATTTTGTAGAAAAAGCTAAAAGCAACAAAGGAAAGATTTCAAATTTGGGCTAAAGAGAGATACGGCAATGGAAAAAAGCAATCTGCCTACTGAAGGAAGAAGTTAGAAGACAAACAAACTAAAATGATGCATGATCCAACAAACCATGTTTATCCTAGTATGGAGTTTTACATTGCTAAACAGTACCTGAATGCACTAATATATGAAGATGCAATGGAAAAGAAAAAAGCGCGTTTGAAGTAGAACATGGAAGGAGATAGGAAAAGTGTGTTCTTCCACGCTTCCCTCAAAGATAAACAATGCAGAGAGAATGTGGTGTTGGTTGTTGACAATAACGGTAACATAGCTAACTCTAAAAATGACTTTGATAATGCTTTTCTTTCACATTTCTCTGATTTGCTAAGTAATAAAGTGGGTTTCCTTCCAAATATTGATTTGATTAACCCAATTCCAAAAATTTCCAGTATTGCCTACCAATCTCTATGTGAAGAAATATCAATTGATGAGATTAAAACAACAGTGTTTTCCCTGAAAAGTAATTCTTCATGTAGCCCTGATTGTTTCAATGCATTTTTCTATAAAAAAAGGTTGGCATTTAATTTACTTTGATGTATGCAAGGTTATCCGACATTTTTTCAGGACTGGTCACATGAATCAATCTTTCAATAGTACAAATATTGCACTAATTCCAAAAATCAAGAGTGCAACTAGAGTTTCAGATTGTAGACCGATATCCTATTGCAATACCATCTACAAGTGTATCTCAAAGGTTATCTCAACGGTTATCGCCACGAGACTTAAAGAAGTACTACCCTCTATCATTTCACTGAATCAAGCTGCTTTCCTTCTGGGTAGGAGTATTCTAGATAACGTGTTAATTTCTCATGAATTGCTTAATGGGTACTCCAGTAGCAACACTAGCTCCAATGCTATGTTTAAGCTAGATATCATGAAAGCTTTTGGTATGCTGTATTGGGATGCAATTATACAAATCCTGGGATACATGAATTTTCCCCGTAATTTTATTACATGGATCTATGCTTGTCTCTCTATGCCAAAGTTCTCTCTTCTTATAAATGGTTCTGCGGTCGGGTATTTTGGTAGTGGTCAAGGCATAAGATAGGGTGACTCTCTATCTGCCTACATTTTTATATTGATTATGAAAGTACTGACACATAGATGTTGAATAAAAAAATAGAAACTGGCCTCTTTAAGCTACACCCGAACTGTGACGAACCAATAATTTCCTCTCTAATGTTTGATGACGACTTAGTTATTTTTTGCAAACCAGAACCTGAAACAATTGATACAATCTTTGGCACACTTAAAAGTTTTGCAAAAATGATTGGCCTTAAAGTGAATCTTATGAAGTCTGAGATGAAGATTGATGGTCCTTCTTTGAATCAAGTGAATGAGCTAATTGAAAATACTGATCTATCTAACAATAATGACACTACCTCTTTTTTAGGTTTGCCACTTACCACTGCTAAGATTACAACTGTTCATTGTCTTCCTCTATTTTTTAGAATTGTTGTTAGATTGAACTACTGGACTATAGGCTTCTTAGCCAAGCAGGCAGACTAACTTTAATCAAATTCGTGGTTTTCTCAATGTAGGTTACTAGGTTAGAATGTTTATTCTCCCTACTAAACATAAGAATGGTTAGATCTTCTTTTATGAAATTCCTTTGGAAAGGCAAATTAGATGGTAAATACTTGGTTCATATTGCTTCAGCAAGGTCGAGAAACCTGTTTGCAAAGCAGGCCTTGGAATTGTAAGCATGGTGAACTGGAATAAGGCAGCTTTTATAAAGCATCTTGACAACTTCCTCAGCAAATCTGATAGCATTTGGGTTATGTGGTCAGACATGCATTTTATTAAAGGTAAGCATTACTGGCTAATGAAGCAACCTCAAAAACTCAACTAGATATGGAGGTGTTTTTTCAAATTAAGGGATAGCTTCTACCATTTTTCAGTTACAAATTGAATTCTAACGTTGTTGTTAGCCTATGGAATGACCCCTGGGTGGAAAATGGTCTTATACTAGCTAATATTTTTACTGATCTTGAGATTGAGGTAATTGGACTATGTAGAAATGCTAGAGTGAGCCAATACATACAACAATGTCATTTCCTTACCTGATACTTCTGTGCTGAAAATCAATTTTCTTTGAAGCAATGCACACGAGCTAAAAGTCGAGAATGGTAATGCATGCTTAACACAGTGGGGAACCATAAAGCATGCATACCAGATTAAGAGGATGTACCATGATCTTGCTGAATTTGATACAATGATGAAGTACAAATGGAACAGAAGAATTTGGTTAAATAATAATTGTGCGAAAGATATATGTTTCTATGGAAAGTTTTGAATTGAGCTGTTTACACAAAAGAGAAACTACATTCAAGGGGCATACAACTTTATCTTACGTATGTTATGTGTGCTTTGCAAAATGAGAATCTTGTTCATTTGTTCTTCGAATGTAATTTGATACATAGCATATGGGCTAACATAATGCATGGAATTGGCAGAAGAGGAGTTAGTAAGAGAAGTACAACTGAATGGGGGTAACTTAGAGAATCAGATGAGTTGCAAAAGTAGCAAGGGAAGGCTTCTCTACTATACACTTAATACATTGATTTCTGTTGTATGGAGAGAGAGAAATAACAGAATATTTAACAAAAATGATGCAAGGATCAATTATCAGATCAGAACATGCGTGAGAATGGAGATTATGAATGGCTTAAAGCACTTTTACTTTCGACCCTGGCATTCTCCACAGGCTTCAGTAATCTTAAAATGTATATATGTGTTTTTGTATTGTCTTCTAGTGTTTGATGCACCGTATTTCTACGTACTCTTGTGTGTGTTGTATTTTGTTTTTTCCCTCTTTGGTGCACTAACAAAGTGGTAGGGGTCCACTTAACCTTGTCAGCCTTGCCAAAAAAAAATATAAATTCGTTTGAAAATATCATTTGACTATAACAGGCCCTATAGTTTCATAAATCCCCATTAGTGTCTTTTTACTACTTTGATTATTAATAAATAATAATCAATTTCAACTTTTAAAAAAATTATTTACTTCCTTATTAACCATTTCCATTTAATTAAATTATAACAAGTTTATTTAACAAAGCGATTCCCATTTAGGCAATTGACTTAGTCAATTCCACTTGGTTAACTCGTTACTTAAATTCCAATCAGTCTTTCTTTTAAACTAATATATATGCGGACACACATGCATATACATAAACACACACATATACATATATAGAGAGGTTGATTCTGTAGTGTAAAATATTTGGCATTTTTATCCTTGTCCGACCTTGGATTTTTAACATGTGCATTAGTCACTAAAAATTTGAGAGCTTACTTATGAATTTTAAACACACTCTATAGTGGAAAAAAGGAATGTAAAGCAGACATTAATGCAAAGGGTTTTCAAGATAAAGTCCCCATTTCAATGAACCAGAGGCATTGGAAGTAATAATATTTTACGGGGAATGAGCTTGGTTTTGAAAACCTAAATCACTAAAATTGATACAACATTGTCTCTACAATATATAAGATTAGAGCATAGAAAATTACAAAGAATAACATGTTGGAAACACACAAATCTAAAAATGTAAATTAGGTTAAAGTGCTTTTTGTAGGATAATAAGTTTAAAGGACAACATTTCTTAATAATAAGTTTAAAGGACAATTCTATACGAAAAAAAATCAAATTTGTTCTTTTTAAGTTATACAAGAAAAAAATAAAAGCTGTTATCTTTATGTCTGTATAACGTAAATAGATAACCGTTTTTATCCTTTTCATGCTGAATTGTCCTTAAAACTAATTTTTCAGAAGTGTTGTCCTTGAAACTTATTACCCTGAACAAATAAACCCTTAAAGTGTTCCAAAAAATGCCAAATTTGGAAAGCAAATCGACCCTACCTTATTTATGTTAAAAATGTATAAAATATACCAAATTTGCTAAGACAGTGCAAAATTTTGCACATATTTAGAAAAGGAATATAACATATGTACTTTTTGAAATTGTATATAAAAAACGGAAGGTGGATTAACTGAAATGAGAAAATTATATACTTCAGTTTGCACCAAAAGCATTACAAAAGGAAAACTTAGGTATTTTGTAGAGTGGAAAACCATTAACCATCTTCAAAAGTACAAAATAATATGAAAAATAGAATCATTAGCAATAAATTAATGCAGAAAGTGTTTACATTAAATATACAAAAAATGTAATAATAAATAAAATAATAACTTATGCAAATGTAGATATTGTGCACATTATGAAAAGAGAAAGCCAATACAATCACAAAATAAAGACACGGTTGGTGCAATAGTGGATCTTGACTATTGGATTTCCCTCTAATTTCCATCTTCCGTAAAGCGACAAAAAGAGGCAATGGTTAAGATCTCTTGTATCACCACTTGCATCTAATTTTTTTGGTCTTGTCCAAATAATCGCCCTTATGAAGGGGTACTGTAACACCCCGCCTCCGCTAGGGTCACTCGCAAAGGAATGCACTAGCTTTAGAGGGGCATTATTGGTAAACATGCACAAAAATATCACAAGACAGAACATATAAAATAGCGGAAGTAAAATCAAACTTTCATAACATGAATAAATAAGGTCTAAAGCCTTTTACATCAGAGTACAACAAAACCTGTCTTGCAATAGTAAAGAAGCATAAAGACTTTTTATATACATTATTCCCCAAGTAAAAACAGTAAAGTAGCCATAGCCAAGAGAAGTCCAAGCCATCCATGATGACCTTCAAGCAGAAGAAGTCCGAACTAAACAGCATTGTTTCCTCCCTGAAACCTGGGGGGGGAAACGGAAGAAAAGAGGCGAAACAAAACGGGTCAGTCAAAAAGACTGAGTAAGTCCTATCTACTTCCAGTATAAAAACAGGTAAAGGTAACATGACATGCATAAACTGAAAGTAAACAAAAGGATAACTACAAGATAGATAAACCAGGGTAGCCGGTTGAACTACTGCGGCCAGGTAAACTAAGGTATCATGATAAACTACGGTGTTATGATAAGTCAAGGTATCACATCGTCAGATTTCTATCGAGTACATTATCCCAAGGTATCTACCCCGTCTAACATCCCACGGTATCTATTATGTACATTCTTCCTAGTTCTAACATGTATATTTGCTCTGCACCTCTCGTACTAATATCCCTACCCGCGTCATGTGTTAACCATGAACGTCCCTTGCTCAAAGTCGTGTAATGGTCCATGTCAACCTAACATATCGCATATATAGGTCACTCAAATCATATGTTTCTTTTCATGTACATAAGTTCAGTCCTTTGCCGTACCTCGTACGGGCTTCCTCATGTCGTATTATCCTTGAAATCGTTTGGACTGTCACCCTTGTTCTAGCTAGGCTCTTCCATATGAATCATCGTTTGAACTACTAGGACTTACGCCACCTAGCACCACTAGGGATTACGCTTACCTATTGCACGCTTTCGTATTTCGGTTTGGGTTAAACCACCTAGGCCACTAGGGATTACGCTAACCCTCAACCGCGCCCTTTTTCCCACGCATTCATCGTGAATCGTTTTTCTATAACTGTATGCACATGTATCACATCGTGCCATCCGAGTCCTGTCACAGGGCAAAACAAGAAATACAGGACTCGGTCGGGAGCTTTAGATTTATCTGCCGATGCAGATACTAAGGTCTGCTTTTCTACACGTGGCTATGGTCCCACGAGACCCCTCCCTCAACTAGTGAAAGGCAACACAAGAGAAAATCTTGCATGAGAACTACACTCCGGCCAGCCCACATCCTACGGCCTACCTCACCCATAATTAGATAGCAATTATGGTCTGTTGGGTGTTCCCTGCCTTTCCGTACGTACACGCTTGACTCAAGATGGTAGATGATCGACGAACTTGCTATCTCGGGCACCTTATGTATTCGTCGACTCACTGCTATCCACCCCAGTCTTTTGGTCGCTCGCATAGCAACCAAGGCATATTCTGGGTTCTTCTACCGCAGACCTCAACCTCTCGTGAGCCTAGTATAATGACCTGGCAGCTCACAGAGGGATCCCAAGAATATCCTCACGTTCCCCGAAGCCGCTGCTTCGTTACCCAGTCCGTTGGAGCCTTTATCTAAATCAGATAGCCTGCTCCTACACGCATACTTAAACGTTGACCTAACGTATCGGGTTACTAATCTATCTAAGAAATGGTCCAAATTTCCTTGACTAAGAATTATTACTTAGTTTCCCTTAACTAAGGTTTACCACTTAGCCTTATTTCCATAATCCTTGTTAACTATGGTTATTTACCTAATCCTCCGAATTAGGGTTTATCTAATGGGTTAAGTGTCACTTAAGTTCATAACTTAGCCCGTCTACAAACCATGTCAAAATTGGCTAAGTATCCAAGTCCAAGACTTAACCCTACAAACCATGTGTCAAGTTGGCTAAGTATATTAAGCAATCCATAACTTAACCTCGTCTAATTATCATTTTAGATTGGTTAATTATATAAATTAACTTGACCTTGTCAAATTACCGAGTCAAATCGGTCAAGCGTATTCAAGTGATTCGTGACTTAGCCTTATCATGTTTTCACGTTAGATTGGTTAAGTATGGGTTAACTTAACCTCCATAAATTCACGAGTTAGATTGGCTAAGTATAGGTCACTTAACCACATCCAATTAACGAGTTAGATTGGTTAAGTTTAGGTCGCTTAACCACATCAAATCATCATGTATAATTGGTTAAGTATAAGTTGCTTAACCCCATTAAATTATCACATTAAGTTGGTTAAGTATTGGTTACTTAACCTCATTGAATTACCAAGCTTAAATTGGTTAAGTGTTTAACTTACCCCATCGAATTACCGTGTTTAGATTAGTTAAGTGTGGATTACTTAACCCCATCTAGTTACCGTGGTTAGGTTAGTTAAGTCTTAATTACTTAACCCCATCTAATTACCAAGTCGGATTAGTTAAGTGTAAATTACTTAACCCCATCTAATTACCAAGTCGTATAAAAATGGTTAAGTGTCATTAGGCAAATCAAATCACTTAACCTACCCAACCTTGTCGTGTTTTGTTAAGTATCATTAGCCTAATCAATTTACTTAACCCCTTTATCCACGTCATATTTGGTTAAGAGTCATTTATCAAATTAACTTAACCCTATCATGTGACATTAATTACTTAATGCACCCCAACCTCTCACATTAGACTTTGTTGTGGTTACTAGTTAAGCCGGTCGGTTCCGGGTAGCTTTACACCACAACTTGGTCTAACCTCGGGTTCAAGCACAACATGACCAACTTCTCACATTGAGTCCTATTGTTTGCAACTACTAGTTAGGCCGGTCGGTTCCGGGTAGTTTTACGTTGCAAACTCAACCCAACCTCGAGTTGGCCACTTTCATGTTTAGTCTAGTGTCATGTTCATAGTCAAGTTTTCAAGCAATTGGGTAGACCTAACTTAATAGGTAAATTCCCAATGGGTAGACCTAACTTAATAGGTAAATTCCCAAGCTTATGTTTTTATGCATACTTACATGTTACATTTAATGTTACATGTTGTCATGTTATACCCATTTAACCCAAATCATGTTTCACATCATATTTTTATGAAACTTCAAGTTAAGTTTTTCATGTATATTCATGCTCGTCTAACCTAACCCCAAAACGTGTTTCCAACGTAAGTATAGACGAGTCAACATAATAGGAATACTATGACTACAAATTGGCCTCGATCATGCATAGTGTCATAAAAAGGGGTTTTGGCCACAAACACACAAAACGTCACAAGGGAATTTGGCCACAAACATGCATATTATCAAAAAGGGTTTGGCCATAAACATGCACAACTTAAAAGAGGGGATTGGCCACAAGCATGCATAATCTCATAAAGGATTTGGCCACAAACTTGCATGTTAGCATAAGGGGTTTGGGTTCATAAACATGCATAAGCCTCAAAATCTTGTCTTAGCCAATGTTTCACAAGTAAAGTGGTTCCTAAAGGTTCATGCTAGCATTTCATGCATAAAGATCCAAACTTGCAAGTTAAACTAGGTTATGCATAGCATGAGAGGCATGATTAAGTCACTCACATGGCCAAAAGTCATAAACATGAACACAAGAGGCAAGGTAAGGTTCATATAGGTTCGCATAATCATGTTTAGCCTCATTTTATCCCATGTCAACATTAAAAATACCGTTTTGATCCAAAAGTAGCTAGAACTCACATAGTTAGGCCTAGGGAAAGAAGCATGAATCATCTTGGCTAAGAAAGGTGCCTCCTTTGTAGAAGAATCGTCATGGAACTCGCATAGAAATGTTGATTCGGCCTTGATTTGGTGTAGCAAGCTTGCACCTTTTGATTTGAACTTGATTTGAGTGCATAGGCTCTAGGGATTGGAGATGGAGGCCATGATCAAAATTGATTTTGGCAGCACTTAGTTGCTAGGTTTGATTTTTAGGGATTTAGGTTAGGTTTAGGGTCTTTTTATAGAGATTAGGATAGTTTTAGGCCCTTAGATTAACCCTAGGATAGATCAGGACCATCAGATCTCGGAAGCTTCCAGAACCAGCCCAAGAACAAGACCAGGTGAGACAAACAGGTGCGCCAGGCAATTTGCCCCGGCCACCCCATGTCGACAGGCAAGTCGACAGGGCTGTCGACTTGGTCTGGGCCCAAGTCGACAGGCCTGTCGACAGCCCTGTCGACATGGCCTAGGCGGGAAACTGCCCGCCTAGCCCCAGATCTGATTTCCAAAACTGTTTCCGAAATCCAAATTTCCAGAAAACTTCTTTGGGCCTTAACCGGGTCATACGGACTCCGATTTTTGAAAACTCGGACTCTATTTCGCGTATTTTTCCGAGACGAACGAAATGGCATAGCCCGTTTTACTTGATTCAGAATTTAAAATTAAATTCTGCCTTGATTCTCGTTTTAACATGTTATTGAAATACGAGTTGTTACAGGTACATTAAAGGTGAAAAATCAAAATCACCAAAGTAAAAAAGCAAATATATAATATTTGTAGTTCAATATCAACACTTTTGTCCATAAGTATACAAAAGAAAATTCAAAAATAAAGGTGTAGGATATAACTCTTCATACTAAAAGTTGTTTAAAATTCAGTGGACCCCAACATATTTGTATGATTATCAGTTTTATATGGATCTATGTATGCTTATATTAAGTTAGAAACATAGATTTTCTATGACGTTAAATCAAAAACATGTCAGCTAAGGTTAAAAACATCATCGAAGAAAATAAGACATTATATTCTCAAATCAAAGAGGTCCTTTCTTAAAGATATAAAGTTATTTTACTATTTGATTAGAATGTTACAACAATCGAAGAAATGCGATTTTAACAAAAATCTTTTAGTAATATGTTTGTATGAACAACTTGAAAACACAAAGTTGATTAATTCTATGTATAGAATTGTCTTAGCTAAGAATTTGAATTTCCTGAAAAAATAAAATATTATATAGGCAAAGTGTGTCTCGTGTTAAATAAGGTTAAATGATAGTGACGAATCCTGTAACTCCTATTTTTTAGATTAATTATATTAATTAAGCACTACTTGGAGTTTTAATGCTAAAAAGGCAATCTAATCTTCAGCTTGCACTGTCCATAGAACTAAAGAGGATCTCATATGTCTAATTAAATTAGACTTATTTATGCCAGTATTGGAATCAGTAGTATTTAAAATTATGCGGAAAAAAAATTATACATCTAAATATATAATGTACGTAATCTCTTGGTTATATAGCGACCGTTTAATTTCATCACCAAACAAATGAAAATGGAAAGAGGGACATACACAAATAATTTTCAGGTGGATATGAGCAATTACCATGAATATCATTAAGGATGGTTATGACCAAAAGAAAATATGTTAAAACCAACGATATGAATGATACAATATTACACACAATTACGCATTTTAAAACCACATAGCCAAAGTAGGGCTATTTATTTTTTAATAAAATGAATGCCAAACTGTAATAGGACAGTCCTTACAATGAGGATATTGATCACAATGCTTTGTCATTGTGATAGTTATAATATGATGATTTATTTTTCTACGTATATCATACTCTTTCATCCGTCAATCTCAACATCTATCAACAAGTGAACAAAACACATGCAATGATACAAAGTGTGGACATACAAATCACTACGGGCAATGTAGTGTCATCGCAAAGAAACTAAGAATAAAACGATACATAGTGGTTTTGAAAATATAATTTGTGGACTGCTTATACTTATGCAATATAAACAGTAAAGCTTTACTATATAATTTGATATTATCTTTAAGGCCTGCACTATATTTGTTTGATAATTGAACGCTAAATAAAGAATGAAGGCACATTATGCCTTCAAACTCATGTTACATGAAATTTATACCGTTTGATTTTGTACACTAACATCATATTTTTGACGATGAATTCACACATATGAGATTAGGTTAAAAGACCGCCTTGATAGGATATCTAGATACTTCATCGTTTGAAAGGGAACATTTGACAGAGGTTTATTTAATACTGCTCCTACACTTAAATTTAAGTTATCAAATCCGTCCTGCATTTCTTTGAGGGTTATCATGAAATGAATTTAGAACTCATAATTTGTAGCCATTTAAAATACATGAATTCTACAAAAACAAAAGTTTGTGCCTTTGTGCACTCTCAAAAACCAAAACACGTCTACTTTTAAGCAATGGACAATATATGTTCAAATAAAACCAGACGAAGTTTGCACTTGCTTTTAGAGAACAAATGTATCCAAAAGCGGTACAATTAAATTCTCCAACGTGCTTGGCTTTTGAAGCAACAGATTCAACCACAGTAAACAAATACTTTGTGGCATTTAAAAGCTGTGCATTTAACAGTGGAAGTTGAATCAGAGGATGCATGAAAATATTTTATGGGGTTTAAAGAAGTGGACAGCTTTTGTGCTTAGCATTTGAAGCAGTGCATTCGCCCACAGGGCCACAGTACACAATTATTTTAACACTTTCTACCAAAAACTTCTGCATTGGCTCATGTTCAAGGTAATCATCAGGAAACTTGCAAAAAATGCTAAGGATTGAATGCTAAATGCAATAATATTATAGTTCTTTTGCATAATTGCTGAGAGGCCTTGCTCTTAGTGAATCCACTAATGTTGATTATTACCTATAATAATTTGCAATCAGGAGATTGGTTAATTTAAAAACAACTGTCACCCAAACACATAAAAATAGAATATGGTCCTAAGAATATCATAATTAATGAATAATTGAGTTAATAGTAATCAGGTACAACAGCGTACAGTAAATTACAAATTGTAATCAATGCATTTAATATACGGCAACAATTAAAAATAAAACTAATATGTACAGCAATTCAATGAACTGCAATGACCAACTGAGCCACTGTTATAGTAAACTGCTTAAGATCAACACATGGAAAATCTTGTGAATCACATAATGGTCAGCTTAGCATTCTAAGTGCACTAAATGTGTACAAATCTTAATCTGACAGTAGAAAAACAACTGTGAATATTCTAAATTGATTTTTGTGCGTGATTTTGTAAAACCTTTGGATTTGGTTTAGGAATATTTCTCTCATCCAAACAAAATGCGATAACACTATTTTGAACCTTAAAAATGGAAGTGAATATGCAAATCTTGTCCAATTATCCATATCACACCTTAAAAAATTGTTTATGATGGCTTCTTGCAGTATTTAATGATATTTTTATACTTGATGCATTAATTAAAAGACATGGCTCCGCAAAGCTCATAACTATGACCTACACAATTAAAGGAGTGGAATGTTAAAACATTGAAGCTTATGTTATTTTTTATTTTATTTTTGGAGAACCCAAAATTATGCCTTTGTAATTCTTTTAATTAAGAAGAGAAGATTAGAAATTCGGTTTTTAATTATAAAAGTAAGTTCACCTTCTACATTCGATCAGCCGGAAATCACTTCGCTCAGTTAGAGATGAAGATTGTGGCTCCTTGGTTTGTATAGTGATTTAAATAAGTATGTTATTCTTAGATGTTGCAAATGCCATCCTATGTTATAACTGATCATAATAATAGTGCAAAACCTTGATCTGTTTACACATTATTCTTTGAAAAGGATGCTATGTAAAACTCAAATTACATTATATGTAACATATTCCACATAAAAAACCAAGATATCACTTTGGATTAAGTTGATATTTGGTATGTAGGAGAATAACTAAAAAAATGATTAAAATAAACATTATCTGATGAAGATATGCATTACTAATATGCTTACCATGAAATCTTTCCTGATAATCACAAACTTTTTCTGCTATTATTCCCATCAGATATAAGAACCATGGCTAAGGAAGATGTCAAATTCAAGACTACACAATCATGAGCAAATAACATTATGACCTGATGAATTATGACTGAAAATGGATTTGTAAGTGTTAACATGGTTGGTTATTAGCATATTTATATCTTTCAACTAATATATAACGTAGCCTATTGTAACAATGTTACACGATGTAGTAAAACATGCAATTTATTAAGCTGATTGGTTGTAACCTAATGAAAGGAAATAATAGTATAAATATTACCTTGCAAAATGTTTAGTTGAATCAAATCCTTTAAAAGTAACAAATAAACTTAAAAAATAAATATTTTCTTATAGCGATTTATACCTTCATTTTGGTACTAAGTGATCGGGACTTTATGCGTGATCATGGTGATACTCATTACAATATTATCATAAAACCTTAGTGTTTGATTGCTAATATTTTTATTTTTTGTAGCTTATGAACTCATGTATAAAAGACTTACAGAAAATCTGAGTACATAGTGAAGTAGTTGCATAGCATTATTCATATGTGTTAGATCAAAATTTGGCTCTAACACCCAAATTGTTCTGATTCGTAGAAAATTATATGACTGAAAAACGAGGAAAAAGCAGAGAACACACAAGGTTTATAGTGGTTCGGCGTTAACGAGCCTACGTCCACTTTATATGCTATTGATTATACTTTGAACGCTAGTACAACCAATGATTTCTCTCAAACTCATTCGTACAATTATGATTTCTCTCAGTAATCTCGAAATAAAACTGATAAGAAATAGAGGTATGACAGTAATGGTAGAAATTATACTCAATATTGTCCAAAGATCCCGAAAAATGCCAATCTCTGGGCTATTTATAGTTGATTCTGTCAAGCGGATCGCGGTCACACGTGGCGCAAATCCCGAGAATATCGGATCGGATCGAGGTTTGATGAAGAATTGGTCAATATGACAGTTGTAGACAGATGTCGCGAGATCCATGCATCTCAGATCGTGATGGACTTAGTCAAGAGCTTCGCCACGTCCTCGGGGACCAGATTGGTTCGTGATGGCGAAGGAGGGATCAGGTCGCGACCTGCTCCAACGATTCGATGGTGCGATTCGAATGGGAGCGATCCGCACGGACTATCCGATCTTCTGTGAACTTGAGGAGCGAAATCTCATACTTTCTTCTTGTGTGTGAACTTCGGTGGCTTGATCAAAAAGTTAGCCAACATTTTGCCCCCTCGAAGTATATTTTATCAGAGATGGAATATGCTTCGAAACCGCGGAAACATCTTTTCATAGGAAGATGCAAATCAAAGGCCGTGTCTGTTCATATTGTTGTACCGTTTCTGAAAAGTCGTGTCTCCTGATTAGTATAAATGCCCAATGAAATCTTCGATCGTTTCTTTGGTTAACGAGCAGCTCTTCTCTTCGGGATTTCTGGATTCTTCAGGTAAACTTTTATTAATTTTCTTTCAAACAATTTCAAAATTTTGATTTTGGCAAAAGTTTGTCGAGTCGGATCGCCAAAATCCCCCATGGTTCATGACACGAGGCGTTCATCATGATCCGATCTTCGTGCGGGCCTCGTGCGATGGGCCATCTTCCGTTGCGAGTTGATCCGGGGACCGGCCTCCTCTTTTCTGATGGGCTCGGGTCCGCGGTCCACTAGCCCCTCATGGATCGAGTAAAACAAAGAGCGGAAGACGAGAAGTCGCCCATTCGCCTATATATACCCGACCCCTTTCTTCTCTTCTTTCCTTCTTCTTTCTCGTTTTTGGCTGCCACTGCTTGGAAATTCCGTCCAACAATCCAACCTTAACCCCCCCCCCCATACCCCATCAATTCTAAACCTAAGGTAATTGAACACTTTTATTTTCATTTCCATCGATTTAGAAAGTGGAAAGCTCCGATTTCAAAGGTTTGAGATCGAGGGGCTGAGTTAAGGAAGAAGGAGAAAGAGGGAGCCAGGTTGGTTTGTGGGTGAAGAGGAGAAACGAGGGAAAAAAGGAAACAAGGATCTGGATGACCCGTGGAGGGGAGCTTCATGTCGGATCGCGAGAAGGGTGGAGATAGGAAAGTGGGAGCAGTATTCTGGCCAACGGTTCGGATCGGGGGAAGTGGGATCGGTAGTTCATGGGATGGAGTCGTAAGCTGGATCGTGGTCGGTTCTCACGACCCCCTGGCAAAATACACGACTTGAAGCCTTCCGCGATCCGACAAGAAGCTCGATCCATGCTGCCTTGCGATCCGAAAGAGGGCGATCCATGCTGCCTTGCGATCCGAAAGAGGGCGACCCATTACATGTATCGCGATCTGACCCGTAGCCCACGATCCAAACATATTCTGAACTTTAACCAATGCCTTGCTATTGCCATATTCTGAACAGTTAGGTTAGAGCCTTCAATATGGACTTTCAGGACCGAACGACAACATAACTTGACCGCATATGACGACTAATACTTCGATGATCTTGATAACCTTTACGTTTTTTCTTTAAGACATGCACAGGCACACACTTGCACTTGCACACACGGGGGACGGGTAATTATATTCTTATTTCTCATGTTTACTCGCCTAAACAGTAATGTCGGATAACCGTTCCCCTTCAAGATCTGATACAGAGACGGATCCCGAGGTGTATGAGCACCACAACCCCGAGGTTCTTCCAATTAATCCAGAGGGTGCGGATTCTGGATTCGAGTATGAGGCAGAAACGGAATCGGATCCGTCCGAGAGTACCTCGCTTGATGAGGAGTCCGAAGTAGACGACCGAGCTCCCGACGAAATTCCTGGTGCAATAGAAATAGAGAAATTCACTGACTCTTTAGCTTCCAAACTTGATGACATAAAGCTTAAGATAATTTGCTTGAGACACGGGATCCCCTGGGATGATGTAAGGACACATGGCAGCGAAGATAGACCTCATTTGGCTCCGGAGGGGTATATGACAGTTAGCCGACTTATGTGCTGGGTAGGCGCTATTCCTCTGTTTCCTCCAATCGTCATTGAGACCCTAAAACGATTGGGTATTGCTCCAATGCGGCTTCATCCCAATGCCTACGCAGCCCTATACACCCTATACATCGCATATGCAGAAATCCTGCAAACTGAGCTCACGTTTAAAGATTTGAATTTTTTTTACCTTTTCAAGCATCGCTCCACGGCAACTCCAAATTTTTCTTTCTTCGAATCGGTAGCAAATAGAAAGGTTTTGTCTGACGGGTACAGCAACATAAGGGATCCCAAGGCCGATTGGTTCTATATAAAGAGATAGGCCGGGTGTTCAAGAAGATGGATTAAATCAAGTAAATTTTAAACCTTTGAATGAATAACTTGTTTAATAAATCGAAGCGCTAATATGCTTCTTTTCTCTAAGCAGATCACGCCTTTCCAAAGACGGAAGGCTCGGTGTACAATAATCGACTGTCCCTTCTTCTGCAAAGCAAATCCGACTTCCTAAAGATCAAGAAATGTATTACTGACGAGAATCTTCACAAGCACCGCCTTCTGGATATAAAGTTTGGACTTGGTGCCGGCGGCAAACCTTACAAATACGTGCCCCCGACTGAGGGAGAAGGAACGTCATGGGCAGCAGAAACAACTAAATTTCGTAAGAGTCCTTCGCTGATAATCACCCAGGACGACGAAGACCTAAACTTATATAGAGGAGATGAGGCCCGTGCTGACGAGTCTAAGGAAATCCCAGTCTCTCCGGGGGGTTTCCCCTCAAGGGCCTCTCTACCGGTTGAACCTGCTGCTCCCGATGATTTAACAGAGGAGCAGTTATTTAAAGAACTGAGCAAGATTCCTTTACCTGATGATGTATATACACAGGAAGACTTCGAAGGGGAGCCATTTTTCCCTATTTCTGAGGAAACAACTTTTCCAGTTGGAGAACGAGAGACTACTCAGATGAGCCTGACTTCGGGCCCTGGTCTGTTAGGGGGAATTATATGGGATGCACAAATCACATGCATTGTCTGACCCCACACTTTTATATCAACAGTATTCAAGGTTTTAATATGTACTTGTTTCTTTTGCAGGAAAGATGTCTCGTAAATGATCTTATTCCTATCGCTCTCTTCGTGAAGGCATACCTAGTCTTCATCCAAATCCTGAGCGGGTTCGTAGCAGCAACCGAGGGGGAGATAGTCATTGGCCCCGGGATTCTCACAAGCCTACTTCTTCACAGTCCAGATCTCCATCTAAACAAACCTCTGGAAAGCCTCCCAGCCATCCGGTGCCACCTACAGGGGAAAACAACTTCCCAAAGACTTAACCCCTCCGAAGAGTGCACCTCTCATAACAGATCATCCAAAAAGCCCCATGAGCCTAAGGATAAAAGCAAGGATCCCAACAAGGATTCTGAGAGGGAGAAAATTGACATTGTCCCTTCCAGCCAACAAAGTTTGAGTGCCCCCGGGTCACGAGATTATATCCATGGTACTGAGACTCAGGCCAAGCTGGAAAAGTTACGAGAACAATTCCCCGATATCTTCTTCGAAAGGACGATGTTCGTTCCAACCTTGGAACCAGTCCCTAGGAATTGGGATATCGAAGTCATCAGACATGTTCGCCATGTAGCCAAGCAGTATGAGGCGATGAAGAAACATGCTGTCAATCTTTCAGACGTCATCCGAACACTTGAGATGGAAGCGCATAGGTCCAAAGTGAAGATAGATAACAATGAAAGGGCAAGGGAAAAATGGAGAAGGACTTAGAAGATGCACAATCTTTGCTTGCATTGGCTCAACGAGATGCTAAAACTTACAAAACAGAGCTAGAGGAGGCCAGACAACGTTTTCATAATGAGTTCGATTCTAACAGCAAAGAGCAAGCGTTATTGAAGAAAGAGGTGGAAGATCTCAGGATGGCCAACACCGAACTGAAAAAAGCACAGGATCATTTCGAGGCCGAAAGAGCTGCTTGGGAGAAAGAAAAAGCAAGTTTGAAAGATAGCTTAGCTCTGGCCGAAAAGGAGAAGGCGATTCTGAATGATCAACTCGCGTGTGCAGAGAAGCGCGTTATTCTTGCTGAAAATAATGTGGAGAGTGCCATTGAAATGGCTACTGGTTCTAATGAAAAGCTCCTTGAGAGAGAGAAGGATATCGAAGGATTTGAAGAAATGTTGTTCGACTTCCTTGGTCAGGTCATCAAGACCCGTAACATCTCCTGGATCCCAGACTACCATGTCACTCTAGCCAACATATGGGATGCAATCGTTGAGAGCAAGAAACAGCGATTAGGAGTTGATGAGATTGATGAGAATGAGTTGATGCGGACCATTCTTAGGGATAATGAACCTGAGGATTTAGAAAAAGGCAGACGCCTACTCCAAGAAGAAATTGAAAAAGAGAAAACTCAGGCGAAAGGCAAAGAAAAAATGGAAGAAGGCCCGAGCTTAGCTGCAGAGCCCAAGGCCTCCAAAATTGAGGAATACAATCCAGATTATCCATTGATTCCTCTGGGTCCAACTCCTCCAACTGTCGGGGGTTCTGCTGCTAGCTTGGATGGAGGATCGGCGGAAGGTATCTATATATTTTCTCCGCAACTTGCCAAAGCAATTGTCACTTGTCGTCGTCTTGTCGGACAATCAACTGAGCAAACCGCATTCTCTCCCAAAATAACATTTGTTTCTCATGATATAGGTGGCGGGCCAGTTGACAAGGATGCTGAAAAGAAGGCAGAGGCAGAGAAGATTGACATCCTGCCAAGTGTTGGTGTTGATGTCCCCCCAGATGCTGAACCCATCGAGGCTATGAGAGACATGGACGGACGCCACGACGGTGATGAAGAGGAAGTCGCCATTACCAAAGAAAGCAGATGCGATGATGAGGAAACCTTGACTGAACAACCGGCCGAAGAGGAGGAGCAGTTGCTCCTTATGAGAGGGGGACAGGATCCAGTATATGTGCCCCCTATTTCCGAGATCGACCCCAAAACTGGGTTGGTCGTAAGATTTTCCTCCCGATCAATAACTTCACAACTAGCCTCTCATTCCTCTAGTGCTTCACCGGAGCCTCTTGTTGATAAGAGGAAGAGGGAAAAAGGTGGTCGTTCGGATGTTGACAAGGAGGAGTCGGGGAAGCAGAAAAAGAGCAAGAAGCCTACATAGCCCCCTCCCCCCAGCATAAGTAGGATGCAGATATCAGTTCATATTTTGTCCTTAGGATTTTTAGGCTTTCCACTAGCCATGAAATGTAATTATGAGAATGGCCCTCACTTTTGTTTAGGTTCCTCTTTATCTTGTAGGTTTGCAGTTTATGAATGAAAGTTTATTTCTTTTGCGTCATCGTGTACCTGCAGTCAATAAACTCTTCATATTTAGTCACAAGTCATTTGGCTATAACCAAACTAAAATTATATCACAAATCATTCAAGCAACAGAAAGAATTTAACAATTTCTATGCATATTGCCCCCTATATTTGATACGGGGGACTTGGAATTTTTTAGTAGAATTATAGTCCTTGAGGCGCCGAATCTCCGGTGCCTCTATACTTTTCCGATTCATCAGCGGGTTAAAGTTCGAACTCGTATCATGATCTGCTCACCGATCCTTTAACGGGGCAGGAATTCTGGGGACGGTGAGTCTCCAGCATCCTTGTCAGTGCTTAATCGCAGATGTTTTTATATTCTCCTGGCGGTCGCCAAGGTTAGAGCTCGAGCTCGGCCGTTCAGTCGCCCCCCGATCCTTCAGCGGGGTAAGAGCTCTTTCTCAGCGCTTAATCGTAGACGCCTTTATACTCTCTTGGCGGTCGCCAAGGTTAGAGTTTGAGCTCGGCTGTTCAGTCGCCCCCCGATCCTTCAGCGGAGTAAGAGCTCTTTCTCAGCGCTCAATCATGGACGCTTTTATACTCTCCTGGCGGTCGCCAAGGTTAGAGTTCTGTCAATGACGTGATTCACTCTATTGTACCTTTAAAGTTCTAGCTGCGGATTTCTCTCCATTCTGATGGAAGGCACCTAGAGTCACATGTTCCTGTGATTGCTGCATAGTTCACAGCAAATTTCATAGAGATAGAAAAACAGATAAATAATAGTGCAATAAAGGTAAATGACACACGGTATTTTTATAGTGGTTCGGTCAAATCGTAACCTACGTCCACTTTATAATCTTTTGCTTAAAAAATTGGACTATTCTAGGCAAGTCGTGCCATTTACATGGTCCTATGAAACAAAAGAATAAATCCGACATCTTTATGTTAGATAAGGCCGCAAATGTTGGGCATTCCACACTCTGGGGATTTCTTCTCCATCCACTGTAGCTAGCTTGAAGGTTCCATTATCAAGCCTTCGTAGAATGGAGTACGGTCCTTCCCACTTCGCACCCATATGAGTCGGGGGCGGAAAGACACGCTTCAGAACCAAGTCTCTGGTTTCAAAGGTTCGGGCTTGAAACTTTTTGTTGTAGTATCGAGCGACCTGTTGCTTGTGTCTCAAGGCACGCAAGTCTGCTTCATCCCTCTTCTCTTCTATTGAATCTAGGGATTCAAGGAGCAACTCGTTATTAGTCATCGGATCGTAATAAGTAACTCGATGAGATGGTACTTTTAGCTCAACCGGGATGACTGCTTCTGCTCCAAAAGCAAGGGAGAAGGGGGCATGGCCTATTGCCGATTTATATGTCATCCTATAGGCCCATAATGCCAAGGGTAACTCATCAACCCACATAGCTTTGGCCCGCTTCAATCTTCTTTTGATAATGGACTTAATCACTTTATTTGCTGCTTCGATCTGTCCGTTCGACTGCGGATGTGCCACAGAGGTGTACCGTTTCTTAATGTGGTATTTCTGGCAGAAGTTCCTGAATTCGCTGCTGTCAAATTGGGTTCCATTGTCAGTTACGACGATCTTTGGAATCCCGAACCAGCAAATAATGTTCCTAACAACGAAATTGATCACTCGCTTGGTTGTAATTACAGTCTACGGTTCGGCCTCAACCCATTTGGTGAAGTAGTCTACAGCTACAATGGCGAACTTTGCTCCGCCTTTTGCTATAGGGAGGGTTCTAATGATATCAATTCCCCGCATAGCGAAAGGCCATGGACTTGTCATTGTTTTTAACTGACCGGGAGGTGCCCTGGGAATCCTTGAAAATCATTGGCAAGAATCACAACGTCGCGTGTACTTTGTCGCGTCTTTGTTTATGGTAGGCCAGAAATAACCATACCGCAACACCTTTTTTGCCAGAGTTTGTCCTCCAGTGTGATCGCCACATTCACCTTCGTGCACTTCCTGCAGTACACGTTTGATGTCGTCATGGTCTATACACCGAAGGAGAGGCATCGAAAATCCCTGTCTATACAGGACTCCGTCTTGCAGAACATATCGGGAAGCTTTACGAATTACTTTACGCCTCTCGCTCTTCTTGGTCGGAAGCATTCCATTCATTAGGAAATTCTTTAGTGGGGTCATCCATGACTCCCTTTTTGGCTCAGTTTCTAGTACCGGATCAATTCCCATCTGATCTATACTAGGAAACCGAACCACTTCAACTGGGGCTAGCCTGATCTTTTCAGCATCGTCGGAACTAGCCATCTTGGCTAATTTATCTGCCTGTTGGTTCTCTGACCGCGGAATATGAGAGATACTGTAGTGATCAAAACCTATCAGCAACTCCTTTACTTTCTCCAAATACGAAATCAATCTTGGGCTCTTAGCTCGAAATTTTCCAGAAACCTGATTTACAACCAACTTGGAGTTGCAGAATATGTCCAGCTTCGCGATCTCTAATTCCTTTGCGATCCTCAACCCGGCTATCAGGGCTTCATATTCGGAGTCGTTGTTAGTGGCATGAAATTCCAACCGGATATCATAGGATATCAATCTTTTCTCAGGAGTTTCAAACACCACTCCGACACCAGATCGTTTATCATTCCTAGCACCATCAATATACAATTTCCATGCACTAGGATCGAGAAGTAACTTTGGTGGGTCAGTCTCTTCGTTTACCATGTCGTCCTCCGAGGCAGTAAATTCTGCTATTAAATCTGCCAGCACTTGCCCCCGTATTGACCGTCGGGGCTGAAAATTTAAATCAAATCGACTCAGTTCAATGTTCCACTTGAGCAACCTTCCAGAAGCTTCTGGTCTCTGTAGAACTTGCTTGAGCGGATGATCTGTGTACACGGTGATAGGATGAGCTTGGAAATAATGTCGAAGTTTCCTAGATGCAATCAATAAACTGTACGCCAGCTTTTCGATCCTCGGATAATTGCGTTCAGCTGCCGCCAATTTTTTACTCACGTAGTACACTGGCCTTTGAACCTTGTCTTCTTCTCTCACTAACGTTGAGCTGATCGCGTGGGATGACACTGCTAAGTACACGAATAAATCCTCGTGATCCACCGGCTTAGACAGTA
Source organism: Allium sativum (assembly GCA_030737875.1). NCBI lineage: Eukaryota > Viridiplantae > Streptophyta > Magnoliopsida > Asparagales > Amaryllidaceae > Allium > Allium sativum. The sequence continues at coordinate 709,077,354 of CM060919.1, read as the reverse complement.
TCAGAGGTCTCTCCAGATGATTCAGCAGGTTCTGAAATGCTTCAATGCAATCAGGGTCCACTTAAAATTGCGTTTTCCTCGCTTTATCAATTCAAAGAACGGAATGCATTTGTCTGTCGCTCTAGAGATGAATATGCTTAATGTCGCTACTTTTTCCGCAAGGCTCTGCACATTTTTGATTTGTCTAGGCTCCTGAATGTCTCTGATTTCTGCAATCTGGTCTGGATTAATTTCAATCCTGCGCGAGCTGACAATGAATCCCAAGAACTTCCCGGATGCAACCCCAAATGAGCATTTCGTTGGGTTGAGTTTCATCCCATACTTTCGAAGAATACCAAACATCTCTGCCAAGTTTGTAGTGTGATCGGACGATTGTCTGGACTTAACCAACATGTCGTCAACGTACACCTCCATCGTTTTCCCAATCTGGTTATAGAACATTCTGTTCTCTAACCATTGATATGTAGCGCCTGCGTTCTTCAAACCAAAAGGCATTACCACGTAGCAGTATAATCCCAGATCAGTAATGAAGCTAGTGTGTTCTTGATCTGGAACATGCATAGGAATCTGGTTATATCCTGAATAAGCATCCATGAAAGGGAGAAGCTCATGACCTGCCGTTGAATCTACCAACTGATCAATTCTGGGTAACATAAAGCTATCTTTTGGGCAGGCTTTATTCAAATCCGAAAAATCAATACACGTACGCCATTTCCCATTGGCCTTCTTTACCAAAACTGGATTTGAAATCCAATCTGGGTAGGTTGAGTCTCTGATGAACCCGTTACTTCTTAACTTTTCAACTTCTTCTTTCAAGGCTGCGGACCTCTCTAGGCCCAGCATTCGCCTTTTTTGTTTTACAGGGGGGGTGCTTTGGGTTAATGTTCAATGAATGGCTCATGATTGATGGAGATATCCCACACATGTCCGCGTGGGTCCAAGCAAATACATCCAAGTTATCTTTCAGGAAATCCGTCAGTTCTTTAGCTCGAACTGGATCCAACTGGGATCCAATCTTCAGGACCTTCTTTGGGTCTCTATCATCGATTGGTACATCCACAGTCGTTTCGTTGGGAGCCGCCATTCTGCTCCCAGTCTGTTCGTCCTCTCTGGGATCTATATCCTCGGGCAGTTCTCTGGGTGACTCACCTATAGTCATTCTCTTTAATTGCTATGACGTCTCCTCCTTCGGTGGGGAGAAGCATCTTTAATCTCAATATCTTTTCCTTTACGGAGTAGCTTTAGCATTGCAATGTAACATGCACGTGCAGCAACCTGATCTCCTCTGACTATGCCAACACCAGCTTCCGTAGGAAACTTCAATAACAAGCACTAAGGGGCTATACAAGCTCTAAACTGTGCTAGGGCCGGTCGGCCCAAGAAGGCATTATAAGGTGATCCAATATCCAAAACTACGAAGGGAAGAATTCTCACTCTCTGGCGTTCTCCTTCCCCAAGTGTTACCGGCAGCTCTACATATCCCATTGGAGCAGTTGAAGCCCCATTAAATCCAAGGATCCATCCTTCACACGGCTTTAAATCTTTCAATTCAAGGTTCATTAGATCGAACGTCTTTTTGAATAGAATGTTGACTGAACTCCCGTTATCCACTAAAACTTTATGGACAGTGGCCGGGCCAATAGGAACTGTCATTACAAATGGATCTTCGGTCGGAGCGTGGACTCCAATACTCTCTCGGTTGCGGAAAATGACGTCATCTGACATCATCTTTTGTTGTTTTGCCGGGACATTGTCCTCAGGGTTGCTACACTCTCCTGCCTCAAGATGATGCTTTGCTGCGTTTACGTACTGGTCCATCGCCTTGAAACTATGCCCGGCTAGGTGAAGCCCTCCGATTATGGTATTGATAACAAGATCCTTTCCTTTTTGCTGGACAGTTGGCCTAGCGGTAGGTTGATTCTGGTTTTGGTTCGGGGTCTGAATAGCTTGCCCCCTGTCTCTAGGAGTCACCCGCTACTCATCCAACTTCCCTTCTCGGAGCAACCTCTCAACTACGTCTCTCAGATGACGGCATTCATTTGTAGAGTGGCCGTGAGTCTGATGGAAGAGACAAAACTTCCCCGTCTCACGTTCTTTCTCCGTCGAATCTCTTGGAGGAGGCCTTTTATGTTGGAGAACGTTGTACGAGTCGATGAATATATTCTCCAAAGTATCATTTATTGGCGTATAACTTTCGAAAGACTTAGGACGGGTCCTTCTCTGGGAATCGTTCCCCCGATTTCTCTTCCGATTATTGTCGTTACTGTTGTTACCATTGTTTCCTGACTGGCGGCCGCCACCCTGGTTTCGGTTTCCAACGTTGACTTCAACCTTTCCCGAGCTGTCTTCGGTTTGCTTGATGGCGACATTACTTTGGATTTCCTCCTTATTTGCCTTTTTCATCTCCCGGTTAGCATATACCTCCTCTTGACGTAAGCGTACGTTTGCTTTCTCGTAAAACAATCCTCTAGTATGAGGTGATTTGCCGGCCAGGTATCTCCCAAATTCACTATCTTTATCTACCCCATCAATTAGGGCTGCCACAACGGTCGGCTCATGGGGATCCTTCACTTCGGTGGCGGCTAGGTTGAAACGATCCAGATACCCCCTCAAGCTCTCACCTGGTCGTTGTTTGACAAGGAACAGGTCAATCACACTTTTCGACCTTTATGCACAAATGCGGAACTATTCTACGAACTTTTCACTCAATTCCCTGAAACTGGAAATTGATCTTGCTGGTAAGCGAGTAAACCATAATAACGCTACATCCTCCAGGAATATAGGGAATGCTTTGCACTTTACAGCGTCGGAAGCTGCGGCAGCGGTCATTGACCAAGAATATCTCATTAGATGTTGGATTGGATCAGATCTACCCGCGTAACGGTTCATTTGAAGCATGTTGAAGCGCCTCGGGAATGTTACATCTAGAATGTCGTCGGTAAAAGGGGTGTGGCTGCGATCAATTCCCCAGTCTTCATTCCTTTGTCCACGACTATCCGCCAGGATTTGATGGACCATAGCTGCAACATTTGCACTGGTCATCGGAGGCTCGGGGTCAGTGCTTCTAGCTCGGTGGAATTCTCCGATCTCTCTTCTAGGAACATCCACGAAGTTCGGAGCTCGGATTGGGCTTCGCTATCCCCTGTTACTATGAGTATTTGCACGGCGGAGGGGCTGAGGTGGTCTATTCTCAACAGGATTATTCACAACTCGAGCTCTAGGAGTTGCGGCATGATTATTCAAGTTGCAGTTTGAGGGTCCTTCACCAAGTGTCCCTTCCTCCCGTGATGGCAAGGTTCCAAATCGGAGTTGTTCTATGTTTTCAGCCCGCTCATACGGTCGCCACGGAGGTCTTGGCGATTCCTCCGATGAAGAAGAGTACTCTGGGTTGAGCGGACGGACTGGAGGAGGCGTTCTTTGCCTTATAAGATCATCCAGACGTCTATCCATAGCAGTCAAATTCTGTCGTAGCATGGAGTTTTCCTACCTTTGAGCAACTATTTCATCAAACAGCTTATCCCACATTTCAACGAAGAGAGAGAGAACTCCTTCAATAACTGGAGCAGAGAGGTCATACTGATCATCAACATTTTCCCTTATGCGCAGAGAGCTTGAGCCAGGTCGAACAGAGGGACCAGGACGGGAAGAGCGAGCCATAGGCTCATTTCCAGGTCGAGTTGTAATCCGGTCATCACCTTGGATCGTGGTGGATCGGTGTCGGTGGCTCGCAGCACCCCCCTGGGATCGGATCGTGGTAACATTGGGAGGGGGTTCGTGGTGTTATCGTGGGACCGGGTGACGACCCCTTCAACTGTTCGGTTCGCATCGCCCTCCACGGTTCGGTTCGCCATCTCCGTTCCGCGATCCGAGGGTCCTTCGTTGACCTGTTCATGCACGCTCTCTTCAATCGCTTCATTCGCAGCTTCACTCGCCTGTGAAGCACACACTTCCTTAGACTTCTTTCCAGCCATGATATCAGGTATTGTTGAAATCTTTAAAAGTCTAAACAGTGAGGTTTCGGAACTGTTTTCTTTGGACTTGAATATCCAAACAACGGAGAAACAATCCAATATCCTGAGTTCAACTCTCAATGAAAGCACCAAAATGTTAGAACAAAATTTGGCTCTAACACCCAAATTGTTCTGATTCGTAGAAAATTATATGACTGAAAAACGAGGAAAAAGCAGAGAATACACAAGCTTTATAGTGGTTCGGCGTTAACGAGCCTACGTCCACTTTATATGCTATTGATTATACTTTGAACGCTAGTACAACCAATGATTTCTCTCAAACTCACTCTTACAATTATGATTTCTCTCAGTAATCTCGAAATAAAACTGATAAGAAATAGTGGTATGACAGTAAAGGTGGAAATTATACTCAATACTGTCCAAAGATCCCGAAAAATGCCAATCTCTGGGCTATTTATAGCTGATTCTGTCAAGCGGATCGCGGTCACATGTGGCGCAAATCCCGAGAATATCGGATCGGATCGAGGTTTGATGAAGAATTGGTCAACATGGCAGTTGTAGACAGATGTCGCGAGATCCATGCATCTCGGATCGTGATGGACTTAGTCAGGAGCTTCGCCACGTCCTCGGGGATCGGATCGGTTCGTGATGGCGAAGGAGGGATCGGGTCGCGACCTGCTCCAGCGATCCGATGGTGCGACCCGAATGGGAGCGATCCGCACGGACTATCCGATCTTCTGTGAACTTGAGGAGCGAAATCTCATACTTTCTTCTTGTGTGTGAACCTTGGTGGCTTGGTCAAAAAGCTAGCCAACAATATGCATAATGCATTTACCATTTTTGGTAATGAATTTGTGGCTCAAGCATATAAGAATTACTAATTAAACTTCTATCAGAGATGACAATTATTTACTACTCCATTGATATTCTTATATACCACACTTGTATTTAATAACACATTAACTGTAGTAATATATATCTTATATATGTATTATTTTTCATTGATCCTTCCAGGCACCTTGAAAGAGTCAAAAAATTGAAGTATAACTGATTTGACTTTTATTTTTGTATGGCTGACTCATGTGATTTCTTTTAAGATAGTAATTGGTTTACAGACCTTCTCTGACATATGCACTATGCGTAATAGAAATAACAATCATTCTATTTCTATGTTCAATACATATTAACCAAGTATGGTATTATCTAGTTTTATAGGAGCATAATAGTACTCACATTACAACTATAGTCCATATATAACCAAACCAAATAAACACACTATCAAAGTTTATATATTCATATGAGGATTTATTTTCAACTGAAACAAAAATTTCTGCCTCTATACTAGGCTGCTCAACATATATACAAAATCATTTCTTCAACTGTTACTCATGTCGCATGTTTTGTTGCAGTAAAGAGGATGCTGAATAATATATGTAGACCCACAAGGAGGTCAAATACATAAATTTCATCCTAGAAAGTAGAAACTATCCTCTAATAACATTCTACCGTTTAACTCTTTCTCCAGATTATGCATTTTCAAAATCGAGTTTCAGCTGAAGAGATGATGGCATAACACAATAGTGATTCTACTTAATTCAACAATGATATTTGAAAAGGAGAAAGGAGGTTCCATTCCTTCAGTTACCCATTTTCTTTTTAGTTTTGAGCCAGAAAGTGAAGTGAAATTTATCGCCTAAAAGAGATTCCTTTTCAGTTAACAACCTTTAAATCATCCAACTCTATATTCATAAAGAAAAAACAAAATATAAACAAAATTGCTACAACAGACAGTTATCTTCTTGAACCGAAGAACTGCAAATGATGTTTTCAAAGGTCAATTTAGCTGATTCTATCAAAAAATGTATCATAAACATAATGCCTTGCCTGTTTTTGTCCCTTTCGCTTCATTAATCATCTCGGCGATGATCCTACATATTTGTAATAGCTAATCCCCAACAAGCTCTTGTATGTATTTAAATTTATGTTTAATAAAAAGTGATTGTCAAAAAGAACCAACCTTTAAAATAAAAAAATGGACTGTCATTTTAACACCAATGTTAGAAATTTTTTATTTCTATTCCATATATTACATCTTTAAATAGCATAATGCCACATATGGCATGATGCCTTTGCAAATTGGTTATAGACCTCAATGATACAACATTTGGCGTACAATGGGTATGACTATTCGGAATCATCAATAATATATTCTTTAAAAGAACCAAGAAACTACTGCTAATTAAACTCAGTTTACTTAATACTATCACTTTCTATATTTTCCTTTTATCATATGAAGATTGGAATATGAACTACAGTAGTTTGAATCAAGTCATAGATGCGAACAACCATTCATATTCAAAAAGCGATGAGCGTTTGAGAACTTATACTAGTAAAGAAAATTAATCAACCAATTTATTACCATTTCTTTCTGGCATAAAAATAAATTAGGGCGGTCCCATAAAAATGTTGTTAAAAGAGAAAAGATAAAATTATGCTAAGAACTTAGCTTTTATGCAATCATAAATGAATAATACCCCAATAATTTGTATGCAACATGAGACAATAAAGGCAAATATTTATTCCATGAAGCTTTCGTTGTTAATACCAGGTACAACAAAGTGTAATGGATTGGAGCAAATTCTCCATCCTTTCCGTCAGCTTTTCAAATTTGTTCCCATTGACCACCTATAAATTAAATGAAGCACACTTGGTTAATGGGCCATTATAACCAAATTTGATTACATCATCCTCATAAATATGAATATTAAGCAGATGTTTTAAGCCTAAAGAATAGTAGTATAGCATCATTAATTAGATGAAAACAAAATGAAAATTACATGGTTAATTTATGTTGCAAAAATCTGGACCAATTTGAACAGCGCTCTTCTCATATTGTTCGTTGCAAATCAAAAGTAAATAAATTGAGGAAACTAAGTATATCAAAGCATTAATGTCAACATGTTAAATCACAGAGTTTGAATGTTTAAAGAAGTGAATAGGTAATGCAAAGAAGTTAATTTGAAAACACCTTGAATTGCTGAGCCTGCAATCTTTCTTCCTTCATGAACATGGTTTCATGTTGATTTAATTTTCCGAGCCAGGACGTTCTGAACCCAGGCCTCTGCACCAGTTGCTCCATGTACTGCAGGTACACCTCCACCAGCATCATCATCGCTTCCTTCAATGTACCTTCCATGCTCCTTGTCTCCCTCGCTGATTTCTCCCTTCTGGAATATTCCCGCATCTTCTCGTGCACATCGTCCACCATCACAAATATCACCAGGTTGAAGCATGCTAGGCAATTCGCTGGTGTAAATTCTAGTTCCTCTGTTGCCATAAAGCATTTGCCTAATGATTTGACAGCTTGATTTGTCTGTAGTTGATTCATGGACAACCATTTGTGAATAAGCGTATGAGTTTACAAATCGTAAAGTTAGTTTAAAGGAACGTAGAATGTCAGACTGCGAAGATGAACTGTATATGTTGATCTCTTTTATTATAATTAACTCCGAAAAAATTTCATGTTCTAAACTAAGGTGCATGATTACATACAAACCTATATTTCACTAAACTGAAATATGAAATATCAATTTGTAACTTTATTGCTTTTATTAAAAAATGAGGTAGCAGATACATTATCAGTGATTTAGTGCAAAAAAAGATAACCTCGCTAAGATTTGTCTATGCTGCATTAATTTCAATATGCTTAATTATACGATCAATCGTTATTTTGGTGAAAAGAGCTGTATCAATTTCAATGAAAAAATTATGCATATCGTTTTGTACTATGAGTAAACAAATTTAATCTTGGCATAGGGTAATTTTGAAGATTATTTACCAAAAAAAGACATCTAAAATAGATGATAAATCAGTTTTCTTTGGCAAATAATGGATAATCATATTTGACAGTTATTTTGAATGAAAACAGAGAAGTGGTAATAGGATTTTAGTATACCAATGAAAGAACTCTAACTGTATAAATTTTATCTATGGTAGCATGCCTACCAATAATAGAATTTACTGAAAATGAATCACTCATACACCACATTAGCATAACAAAAATGTACATGGTGCATAATTAATTCATAACCACATGCTTTTTCAGAAAATCCAACAAGTTGAAGATAAAGTTAAAAAATCTTTCAATTTCCACGTATGATGTCCCATCTCGTAATTCTTACACACACATGTTGAAAATATATCACATAATTAATGGATATTGTCACCATTCTGTCCTCGAATCACAAACTGTCAAAGAAATTTACAACGCAATCGTCTGAAATTAACATAATGGTTTAATTTAAGTGTTTATAAAAATATCACAAAGTTAAGAAGTGAAATTATATATATAACAATTATTCAAATCTAAAGTTCACTAATGATATATCATATTCCTCTAGCCCAATAGGAAACATAAACATAAACTCTTAAATATGTGTATGTTTTCACTACCATTTCAGAATGTCACACAATACATTTGTTTGTTTAGATTGCTTCAAGGTACAACTTGTTTGTTGTTTCACATAAGCTGTTGGCATATAAAGAGTTGAAATGTAAATTGAATGAGGCAACAGTTGGAATAAGCAACAGTGCATATTGATTTACAGTTGCAACCAACTGTTGTTTAAAACGTTGAATGATAAGTTCAGTTCTTAACGATGTTTAAAACCAGGACATTACACCTAGATATGGAACGCATAATACATATTAACATTAAATATTATACTTATATAATGACATTTCATTACTAAATAGTATATGCAAGTAATTTTATATTTTAAGTACTGATCAGCGTCATCAAGTACTATATGCTAAGTAACTATTTAGCATTGATTAAAAACTATAAGTACTAAATATTAAACATTATAACTAAGTAACTATTTTGCATTGCAATGCCTTGCCGTTTGAATTTTAAAAAAAAATTAACAAATTTTAACAATATGTATTTCAAGGTGTATAAAATTCAAATAGCAATTGAGTTACTTAAGTTGAAGTAATCATACGAAATAGTGCCAAAAAAAACACGGCCACCAAACAGGACAACACATCAAGCGAGTGTAATACACAGTAAATTTCATAACAATATGATATGAACAACATAAAGCGATAAATGTTAGACTTGATTAACCACATAGTAATAATCACTGCAAAGTGGAAATAATGAAAAAAAAATTGATGCATACATACACATAATGATAACAGGATGCTGCTGACAGTACTTGATAATGTAACTAAATGCCGAAAATTGATTGATAATATATCTTTGAAGTAAGGAAATGATTGGAAGTACACACACACAAAATGATAACATGATGTTGCTAACAGGAGCTGGTAATGTTTGTAACTAAATGCCGAAAAATTGATTGAAAATATATCTATGGATTAAGGAAACGACTGGAAGTAATAATAGCTTGAAAAAAAAAACCATTTTTTATGAAATTCACATTAAAAATTGTCTCGAAGAATAAATACAATAGCGCGAAACTGAGTAGCAATAGGTCCAAAGGAAAAGTGACAAAGAATAAATACCTTGCTAGGAGTTATAAGTCTCCGGCTTCTCAGCATACAATACAATCCTACTTGATTTCCTAAAATAGATGGCAGAGAGTACATTAAATGGCTGTATATGATATGCTGAAAAGGATACAACAGAGTATGTAACGAAGCTGAAAGGAGAATCATAGGACAGGAAGTTGCGCAGTTCATGAATATGTGTAATGTTGTGCAACATAGTTAACTTTTATTCCTCGTTTCTTTCCATATTTACAGTTTGTACCAAGAACATATAAAGTACAACTACGATGATTATTTATACAGTTTTACACTAATTTGTTTGGTCAAAGCATTATGTTAAAAGCGTGTTAATTAGGAAGTTGAACACTGTTGTGTTTATGCTTGGTTATAGTCAGATTGTGAGATATTTTTAATTTAGCTTTAGTTCAAAATTGTATGAGTGGTTACGAAATGAACGCTTATTACATACTTGCAAATGTTTCTTCACCTTAGCTTCTAGAGAATAAAATGTTTATGCAAATGATACAAAATTATTACATTTTGAAAGTCAACAGTTAAATGGAAGGAAATACATCAGGATTAAGATATTATGAAAACACAAATAGTGCTTTGGTAATACTTACGCAAAATAAATTTTTTAATGCTTTTTTCCTTTTTTTTAATGGAATTCAAGGCCTTGATTGCAATAACAAAAGGCAGTCTGTTTACAACAAAGCCATGATAATGAAATACATACAACGAAATAAATGCCCTGGTCACCATAAAACAGCCGCGAGAGAAAATAGGCCAAAAAACCACGTGTAATCTGATATCATTAAATTCAGTATCATTGTTTAAAAGCCATGCCCTAGCCAGTTCGCTTCTCTTCAGCGTATAATGAAAAAGAGCAAAGCCTGGAGGTAAAACGGACAACCAACATACAATTAAAAAACAAATTTTCCTAATAAACTACCAGCGTCGATCATGCTTAGTTCCAAAAAAAGCATAACCTATTTTTCAGTTATCTCCATACTGTCAACAGCCTATTTTTCAGTTATCTTCATACTGCAATATATCCCATTTAACAGTTGAAATAATATCAATCGGTATCCAATTTTATGGCTACAAAGGTGTATTCATACCGCAACCTAATCCGCCCTGTCCTTTCCTTCCTCTGAGTTTAGTTTATACAGCATCCAATGCCCTTTTAAATATGGAGTTACGGAAAAGTACATGCATTTCTCAGGACAATGTAACAAATAAGATAAAAGAAAACTATGTTTAATATTCATGCTCTGTGCTGACCATCGTAGGAAAAATTATACTCGGCTTTACAAAGGACAGTAAATAGAAACTGAAACTGAAACTATCAAAATGATGGGTAAATTTTATGCTAAAATCAAGCAACTCAGACTGAAACCATCCTCTTGCATCCATTTTTAATGGTGACAGCCAATCCCCTTGGTTTGTACATAGAATTCCAAATATAAAACTGAGATCGAAAATACCTGTAAAAACTATCTTTCGTCGTCGGGAAATAAGCAGTTGATGTCGTTTTTTACCATCGGCTGAGGATTTGCTGAATCGAAAATGGGGAAACCCGGAAAAATGAAAACAACCGATAAGTTGATTTAAGGGCTGGAATTAAACGAAATCGAGTAAATCAGAAGGCGGAGGGCGTTTATGGGAGAGGTTGGAATAGCAGTGCTGATAAGAGCGTTAATTTGGACCGGGATTAAAAGGAGACAAATGGGTTGTGGAAGAAGGGAACGTCGGGACAGCCGTACGAAAGTCAAGTGAGTGTAAAGGCGGATTATTAGCGCTGAAATATACGATGCTTGTATGAGTAGAGAAGGGCGAGATATAAGTTGTGGAAGAAGGGAATGTTGGGGGTGAAGAGGTAACCGATTGCGAGATAGCGAACAGCGTGAAAAAGTGAAAAAAAAAGGGAGGCGTATATCTGAAGTGGACAGATGTCACAACCAAGAAATTTTGGTTTCTGCTTTCCAGTATAAATAATAGAATAGACAGATTATTTATAATGTTAAATAAATATTTGTTTATTTTAAAACACATATCGTATTTTAATATAGTTTTAAAAATATATTTCAGAATCGACTTAAAATCGATTCCATTAATCTTTTATTTTACATCGACGGTACTTAAAGAGACAAAGTCTACTTAAGTACCCAACCGTGAAATATTACTTAATTTCACATCCAAATGAACACAACAAATTATATTGATAAACATTATCAATATTAGTAAGGAATCATGTTAGATCCCTCCAACCTATCAATCCATGCATCATAAATTCGTTACCTCAACATATACTATAATATAGTAGAATTTAACAACTATTGGGGAAGAATCCAGTTGGCTCTCTCCAACCTGTTATTCCCTGCATCAAATAGATTGCTTCAAATAAAAACATTCAATAAGAATTATCAAATTTAAACTAATAATTTTTATAATAGTAAATAACGACTATTTAACATCAACCAGTTTATTTAATATTAACAAAACAATCCAAAAAAATTTATTAAATTAAACATGTTTATTTTATACAAGGTAAGTTACCTCAATTGGTTCCAATCGTTAAAATAACGATTTGGTGTTTTACTTAAATTAAACAACGTTTGATTTCATCCGTTCAATCAATATATGAATATATATTTAACAAACAGCCAACCATCAGCAACCATAGCACACAATTATAAAAACCGAATTATATAAAATGTAAGTGGGAAGAACTGGGTGAGTTATACTCAATTTTATTATATTCGTTGTTAAAACAATCTGGTTACAATTAAATTGAACAGTCATTTAATTTAATCGTAAATTCATGTTATCTCTATCGCTGTCCAGAATAGTTCCCTGATGTTAAGCTCGTCGCCACGATTGTAACGCATCTTGTTTGGTTTCATTCTGTAATCATATGCACTAGTTATTAATGTTTAAATATTAACGATAATATTAAATAATCTTAATCCTTAATTATATTGTTAATATAATATTAATCTAATTACTCTGGTTAACAAATTGTACAGGCCAGCCCATTTAAATTTGAAACCTATGGCTCGAAGTGCTCTGTCTTGTTCCCTATTACGAAAACACCATCCCATCGTCTTCGTTATCTTCTAGAAACCCACGCTCCACATTTTTTTCTTTTCTTCCCTTAACATTCCTGTTCTTCGCGATATAAAAGGTTCGCTCCCAGACATACACAAAACAAACCCGTCACTTACAGACAATAACCTATCACGTAACCTTTGATCGATCTCCTCTCCACGCACGAACCCCAGGACATCGAACAATTGTTGCCACTGCCTGCGCCACCTCGTCCTCGACATTCGCCCAATCCCACGTCAGATTCGTCGCCGCCAGTAGTCTACAGTCACCCAAAAACTGTTGCGGCTTTAGAACGATTTTCTGGTTACCTTAGTAAGTAAAAATCAATCGCGGTCGGTCATCCTCAAGGTCTTGGCAGCGTCCACATTTTTTTAGTTATGAGATTCTTGTAAAAGTTGGTGTATTTTGAGTTAAAATAGGAGAAAGGAGTGAGAAATTTTGTGCGTTCAATTGTTGAAGGCGGCAGCATAAATTGTTGACCAAGCATATACAAGTAAACGAGAAAATTATGGTTACATAATTTTGGGTATTTATAGGGTGAAAAAAATTATATAATATTAATATATAAAACTTCACCGTGAAGTAACGTGTAAAAAATATCACATACGACTTCCATTCTCGATGAAAATTCAAATTCTAGCATAAAACAATATTTGGACACGATGGAACAAGTTTTGTCGAATTCCAAGATCGTTTGTGAAAATTCCTTTATAACCTATATATGTGAATTAACACACATTTACATTGTGTACGATCACAGAATAAATCCAAATAACTTGAAATTTGAAATACTACAAAAATAAATCATTATGGGTTTAATAAAGTTAATTTCGCTGAAAAAGGAGTTCGTTAGATAATCAGTTATTCTTAATTTTCAATTTAAATCGAAAAAAGGATTAAATAAAACCTGAGTCATTTACGGCTACTTTTGTCACATACGACATCGGTTTACCACGAAATTTGGTTTCATACAATAATTTAACATTACGCTTCCAATGAAACTAATTTCATCAAAGACCGAGGCCATTTGCTAAATGGCCATTCTTTTATGGCTTTTATAAATTAAATAAAATATTAATTAAATTCCAAAATAAATCCAATTAAATATTAATAAATTATTATAAGCGTAAATATCCGAATGGAATATATGGATAGCTTCAAATACAAACAAATATGGATTATATAACTCAATATTCACATTTTAAGTTAAACGATATCCAAATTACATTAAAACCCTTTAAAATTTATTAAATAAACGTTATCGTTTATAAACGATTTCCATAACAACTATTTGAAAATTTGAATTTGACATAACTAACAATCTATAATGTGAAATCTCGATTTTTCTCTTTCATTAGAAGATTATAGTCAATAAGATTCAAACATTTCTTGTTTCACGAGATTCCGACTTATATCGGATATTGTATATTCAACTGAAGTTCAAAACTCAATATTACGAACAACCGTGCCATTACGAGCTCATTTTAAAATAAATATAAATTAACATTCATACTTTGTTTTAGTAAATGAATTAAATATTAAAATCCCTTAGTATTCCAATACAATACTTAAAACAGATTTAAATATTCAAATTCAAGTGACCGAACCTGGGTCATTTTATTCTTCCCCCTTAAAAGGATTTCGTCCCAGAAATTATTAAGGTAGAAATAATGCTAAAAACCCATTTACTTTAAAATCAAATTTATTATAAATCAAAAACCAATTCATTATTGTTAATAAAAAATTCAAAAATAACGAAAATTTTCTAACACCTTAAATTCCCGGAAAAATTCGGCAGAGTCTCCCCCGTACGAAGAGACTTCTTTGATATCACAGGAACAAATAATATATATACATCGACCCACAAGCCAGAAAACAAAATTCAAAAACCCAAAATTTATATTTTGCATAGGCGTGCCTTTTATAAGCACTATTGGGCATACTTGCTCAATTTATTGCGATCTACTCAACCAAAATCAATCATCATAGCCTTCTAGCACCTGTACTTAACTCAATATACCATGTATGTAACAATTACATGAAATTTAAATAATACTTCATTAATCAACAAGTATAACTTAACCAATTCCCAAAGTCAAACATGAAACAACAATTCATTTGTAAATACAGGTTAATATTATTTAGTTCCAATTTATCTGTGGTTTCAATCCAATTTATAATACTGGAATTAATTTTTTAATGCATTCAACTCTATTTTAAACCGTTGATGAATCATTTTCAACCAATTTAACATACAATCAATAATCAATCAAGAACCAATGCCCAATTAGCTCAATCAAATCAATTGAAATTACATTCAATATTAATATTTACTTTGGTTTAACATACTTGAACATCAATCGGGTAATATCTGATTGATTTCCATTTAATTATTATTCATAAATTTCCAAATCCTAAATTAATTTTATTTAATTTGAATATCATTCTTAATTTAATTTCGCTTAACCAAGTTAATTTCCAATTCAAATTAATCAAACACACCAACATATTAATAATTTGAGAAAAATATTTCTTTTCTACACAAAAATATGTATTGGGTAAAATTATTTCATTTACCCCCTTCATAAAACAATATTGTATCCATTGCCAGTTCAATGCTTCTCAACACTTG
Source organism: Allium sativum (assembly GCA_030737875.1). Lineage (NCBI taxonomy): Eukaryota > Viridiplantae > Streptophyta > Magnoliopsida > Asparagales > Amaryllidaceae > Allium > Allium sativum. Next base: position 709,062,126 of record CM060919.1, on the reverse strand, counting down.
AACCGATCAAAAAAAACAATACAAAACATTTGTATATAAAATATACAAATACGCTCCCATATATATACACTCAACTCAATCTAGGGTACTAACCGCATCTCTATCGAGTTATGCCACAAGCTAAGGTTATTACTAAACCTTATGCACTGATACGACCCACTTTTTCCATACAGTTTAAGCCAATATCTAACAACAGTCAACTCAAATTGCACAGAAAAACAGATAGTTAATAAAAAAGAAATTATAGGGTAATATTAGAAAGAAAGAAATATTAGAGTAGAAGAAGAAGAACCAACACAACACAGAGACTCACATCGCAGCGAAATAAAAAATAATATAGAAATAAATATTTATTGAGAGCATGAAAAATACTTACAGTCATCAGAGTACATCAACACATCTGGATAGTTATAATAACCTATCCTCATATGCACAGCGGAAAAATATTATATTATATCATACGTCTGAACTCATCCGGCTCGTCTCTTCGTAGCATCTGATAACTTGAACATATAAAACTCGGTCTAAGCCGAGCATTACAAACGACGGATCAGTTTGGTGAACCAGAGTGAGAAACCCTCTAGGTTTATAAGCAACATCCAACTCAATTTTAAAGTTAACAAATCTTTTCTAAAAGAAAAGGATAATCGTAAGACCGATTCACAGATAAACACAGTCGGTTTTCACCTTACGAAAACCCAAAACATTTTGAAATCATATATTATTCTTATATTATAATAGTGTCTAAATACAAATAAATAACAATCTAGCTGAATGCTTTTAACTCACTCTCCATGTATATTGTATACAATCAAAACCGCGGGCTCTTATCAGAGAATGGATTCCAACTGGAAAGGTATTAGACCACCTTCCAACAGTGTATCTCTAAAGAGGAATACACCAGGATTCAACAAGAACATCTTGCATCCTAGGTCTAACATGACCGGCAATTCACTTCACTTGAATATTTCGAATATATTATCACCTACGGTTGGTACCAACATAACCTTTCCCAGGAGATACAGAAGCGAAAAGAAGAACAAATATGAACGTTCCCTAGATGGTGACAATGCAACCTAATGGAAGCGACCCACATAGCCATGCGACCTACCTGATTTCATACCATTTCCCGGTTAATGAGGCTTGAGGTTTTAATTAGCTTTTCAGAACATATTGCCACCATTTACTTTGAAGGCCACACCGTTAGATCTACTAGAAAATCACTAACTGACGTCTACAAAAACATTTTAGTTGTTAAGCTAATAGAAGGTGTCTTCTCCTCTACTAACAAAAATATGTTTGAGGAAATCAATGTACGTAATCCCTTTGAAAATACTCTGTCAGACATCCATCCATATAAGTCATCCAGGAACATGATGAACCAAAGGCACCCTCCTGCCACATCCTAGGTATCACCCTAAGGATCAATAGCTAGTAGTCCTTCTAATATGCAGATTCCAATCAAGACAGAATCACAAGTCAAAATATCATTGGAATCTATACTTAGAAATTCAACAAGTAGTTCTTCTGCTCATGAAGACCAACGGTCTTCAACTGCTCCATCTTCACTTAGCATCTTCCACGTGTTCGCTGGTTCAGAATGGTTTTCGAATATAATTTGATCCCGGTCTTTCCGTACCAAATTTCGTATAGGCCAGATTTGATAATCGTTTTTTTGACTATAAAATAAACAACCATTCATCCATAAAATAAAATAAATTTGTTGATTCGCTACCCAACATCATTTAACCTCTTTAATTGACCAATCGTTAATTAAATATTCAAAAGCTGCTAATTTGGAAAACATTTTTCCCTTTCTTATTTAAAATAAGAACATTCAATTATCATCTCACTTCTACTCATTGGCTCCTCATTGTAAGTTGGTCAGTGAATAAATCTCTCAATATCAACCCCGAAGACCGAAACCAACATCAGATTGACACCTCAAAAGTTACTAAACTCAACCAATGTACAACAGGTTCTAGTTTCTTTAAAAACTACATCATATTATTCTAAAACGATTATATTCATTCATAATCTCACAAATCATTTTCAAATTTTAAATATCATTCACAAAATTAACTAAACAGTTCAACTTAATCTATGAAATCAATTACAAGAGATTCCATTTCAAAAACCCTAAACCATAGGTTTATAAATTCTTTAGCCACCAATTTATAAATTCCATATTCATTTATTTGATATTTAACTCTAAATTCGAAAAAATCCTTTATTTTATAAATCCATTTCACAACTCTCCCCATGTAACTCAATTAATATGAATTTCCATTTATAACTCTTTTTGGCAATCTAGCCTTAAAATCCTATTTATCTGACATCTATCTCAAATCCAATTATATGCCAATTTTCATATTCTATTTCTATTCCATTATTTCGCTAATCTCATTCACGAAAACCCATTTATCACATTTCATATATTTATAATAAACGTTTGAAGAACGTTCATTTATTATGAAAAATCACTTTTCAACTCTTTTTAAATCAATTCTCATACACTTCCAATTTCGTTAGTCCATTTCAACATCTTAAAATCTTTTAAAATTCCATATATGCCACTTAACCCCTTCTTCAAAATCATTTTAACCTTTCCATTAAATTTATATTGTTTAACCATTTATTTCCATTTGGATTTCCCTTCCAATTTCCATTTCATATTTTCACACTTCTAAGCTTTCTTCCCATTCAGAAACAAAAGTGAAATTTATAACTTTAGTAGCTTGTCTTAGTAGTTGAAATCAATTGAAACACTTTCAAATAAACCTGATTTTTTTATTACTTCGTCAAACTTGGGTTCAATTAAATCGAATCCAATAAGAATTCAAATTAACCTTAACTTATATTACTATCAACATAAATTCGTTTGAAAATATCATTTGACTATAACTGGCCATATAGTTTCATAAATTTCTGTTAGTGCCTTTTCACTACTTTGATTATTAATAAATAATAATCAATTTCAATTTTTAAAAACAACGGTTTACTTCCTTATTAACCATTTCCATTAAATTAAATTATAACAATTAACAAAGCGATTCCCGTTTAGGCAATTTACTTAATCAATTTGTAACGAACCAGAAAATTCGATGCTCGGATTTTCGACACAAATACATCTCGTGTCTAAACTCGAGTACCAAAAATCCAGAATGTTAAATGAAAGAAATTAGAAGGTGAGAAAAGATAAGAAAGAAGGATTAGAATAGAAGAAAAAGAAGAAGAATTAAACACAATATCAGAGTCTCACATCGCAGCGGAGTAAAATATAATATAGAAATAAATATTTACTGAAAACTTGAAATAATACGTACAATTTATCAGAGTACAACGGATATTCAAATCCTCTGGACAGTTATAAAAGTCTACACAACAGAATACTATATATATCATATGTCTAAACTCCTTCAGCTTGTCTCCCGAAATCTATATCATCTTACCCTGAATCTGTACAACTCAGTCTGACCCAACTGGGTCTAACCCGAGCATCACAAACGCCACTAGTCAGTCTGGTGAACCAGCGTGACAAAAACCCACTAAAGTATTGGTATCATCTAACTTGATTTTAAAGTTAAAAATCATTTCGAAAGAAAAGGATAATCGTAAGACCAATCCACACATAAACACAGACAGTTTTTACTTTATGATAACCCAAAACATTTTTGAAATCCACATCTTTTTTGATATTATAATAGTGTCTAAATACCAATAAATATCAATCTAGTAGAACGCTTGCATCTCACGCTCTATATATATAGTATACAATTAAAACCGCGGGCTCTTATTTGAGATTGGATTTCCAACTATGGCATGGTATGAAACCACCTACCGATAGTGTATCTCTAGAGGGGAATACACTGGGTTCAACAAGAACATCTTGCAACCCGGCCCACACATGATCGACCACTTATTTCTCTTGAGTGTATCGAATATATTGTCACCTACAGTTGCTAGCAACATAACCATTCCCAGGAGATACAGAAGCGAAAAGAAGTAACAAATATGAATATTCTCTAGATTGTGACAATACACCCTAATGGGGGCGACCCACATAGCCATGCTGCCTACCCAATTTTTGTCATTTGCGGTCATGAGGCTTGAGGTTATAATCGTATTTCTTGATCATCTGGCCACCATTCACTTTGAATGCCACATCCTCAGTTCCATCAGATATTGCTAGTTGACGTCCCCAAAAATATTTTGTTGTTTAAGAGAAGGTGTCTTCTGCCAACAACAGAAATACGTTTGAGAAAATCAACGTACGTGGTCTTTTGGAAATACCTTGTCAGACATTTATCCATACAAGTTGCCCTGGGACTGGACAAACCGAAGGCACTATCCTGCCGCATCATAGGAATCGCCTTATTGATCAGTAGTGAGTAGTCCTTGCAATCCGTCGATTTCAACCACGATAGGATCACCATCAAAATATCTCCGGGCGTGACTCCAGAGAATACGACAAGTAGTCCTTTCGCTTATGAAGATCTACGATCTTCACCGCTCCATCTTAAATCCGTGTATTCTATATTTACGTATTAGTTAGTTCGGAATGATTTTCAAATAAATTCGATCATAGTCTTTTCGTACCAACAAGCGTATATGCTAGATTTGATAGTCAGTTATTTAACTATCAAACAAAAACAACCATTCATCCATAAAGAAAATTGAATTCAATGATTAATATCCATTATCATTTTAGCCTCTTTTTAATTAAATATTCGTTAACTTAAAATTTCTCTATTTTCCCATCATAGGAATACTCATTTCTTCTTCTTATATTTATATATAAGGATATTCAAAAGGCCCTTTTCATTTTAAAATCCTTTTAAGCATGTATTTCTCATCTCGGTCATTAGTCCATAACCTTAAACTAGTAAGAGAATAATTCTCTAAGTATCAACCCCGAAGGCCGAAACCAACATCAGCTTGATACTCAAAAACCAGTCTACTCACTAATCTCAAGTCAGTTTCTAATTTCCTTAACTCCATTTTTAAATTTTAACAAATAAAAATCCCACTTATCAATTATCACGTCAAACGAGATATTTATCTCAACTTATAACCATTTCAAATGTTTTATTTATAATATGATTTTCAAATTGTTTACTACTACCAGTATCCAATATTCCATTTAAAGATATGGTTTGCAAAATGTTTTGCTAAAAATTTATCTATTTCTAAAACTGGAACAATATTTCTTATAACAATATCCTCTCATTAATCAACTCAAATTTTGGTTAACCTTTGTAAAACAAAGTTTTATACAAATAATCTTCATAACATCTTTATCGGTTTTTACAACTCATCATAGCTTATCCCTACTTCAAATATTTTACTTACAAATATAATTTACAAATGTTTTCTAAACATTATTCATTGTAAAACTAGAAACAGGATTTTCCTTATAATGATATACTTCCATTTATCAACTAAATTTCATTTTAACCTTCGGAAAATCTGTTTTTGTATAGAGTCTTGATCACAAAAATCTTTATAAGCATATGTATGTGTTTATTCTACTCATCTTAGTTTATCTTAATAAAAACTCCATTCCATTAAAATATTCATATATAAATATCATTTACCAATTCTTACTATTCATAGTTATTACTTATAAATCTTATATAAAATTCTTTAATATAATCTATATTATATTATTCTAATGCATCTGACTTAAATTCAATTATAAATTATAAATTTAAAACCTTTTTATAATTTTCCTTCCAATAAATTTCTATTTGCAAAGATTTTGCCTTTACTCTTTATTCATTCTCAACCATGAATAATATTTCTTAACACAAGTTCATTCCTTACTTAATTAGTCAACCTGAATTCATACTTGAAATTTCAAGTTCCATTTCTATTTTTAAATTCCATTTTGTTATAAAATCTTCTTTATGTTTTCCTTTTTGATGGGAAAATTTCTGTCTATTTTAAAATAACGGTTTATCATTTGATTCCCATTTCTTTCCGAAATTCATACATATTTCACATTTTATCAAATTCCTCAATAATAATTTCACTTATAAAATTGCCTTTTCATCTCATTTGGTTTACAATATTTTATTTTTAAATTCTATTTAATTCAGATTCTAAATAAACATTTCTATTTTAAATTAAATATTTTCTTTTTAGTTTTATTTATATTTTAATTACTATTTTTGAATTCATATGATATTCAAAATATCCATAATCAACGATCAATGTTACTTACACAACCAAATATACCATAAGCTATCATAGGTTATAAAACACATAATATATGAGCATATACGTAAAAACAAATAATTTAAATGTGAGGAATCTAGTTGGAACCCTCCAACCTATTTTTCCTGCATCCACAGATGTTAGTCAACAATAAAAATACCCATCCAGCTTCGACGCAGGATATCACGGTATAGAAGGTCATCCACTATATATATTGTGGGGCGCATAGGGAAATCATCTGCTAATGGTACTGCGGGCATCCACTAATCGTACTGCGGGAATATCAAATCACCAACGTTATTATTATTATAAAATACTATTATATACTATTATCGCTTCATATCAATCAAATTATCATCCATCAAGCAATAAATTATATTTGAACTATTAGAAATAGTCCCCGATAATTTAACTAAGTGAGTTTAACTCACCTCGATTTGCTTTACTGACTATCCAATTAAATTATGTATTGTCTCAGCTACGTATCGTCTTGAATAAATTCATCACCTACGTTTATTTATTTTTCTTATCGACTAACTTATTTATTTATTTTAAATAACTACTTATATAAATTTCCCATGCAATTTAAATTTATTAAAAACACATACCTTAATTTTTTATGCTAACCACTCGGCTAATTCTTGAAACAAATCCCGAGCCGGCTCCAAATTTGCCATCATCCTTTCAGCAAATCCTTGAGCTCATCACAGTCAACTATCATCTGTTTCTATCACCTATGATAATTTAAATATTTTCATTTAACTAACTATTAAACTATATCAATTCTGCACATATTTAAATTTGGAAAAATGATTACCTTATTCCATTTTGACATTTCATCAAGCGTTTCCCCGACAATCTTCCATCTCCTTCCTCAAACATTTACAAACACTGTCATGCTGCTATTTCACCTCCAAATAACATATCATACTCCTCCAAGCATTTCAACTACTGAAATATCTCAACCGTACAGTCCCATTCATCTGGAAAAATGGATGCAAACCTACTGCCAAAACCCACTTCACCGTCCAAACCATTATAAAAAAATTGAACCAAAAATATTTCCGGAAAAACAGAACTCGTGTATCCCTCCATTGTGCATCAAGCCATTCTCAACATCACAGAATAACTCCCCTAACTTACTGATCAAACTCCATATTATCTACCCTCTTCAAATAACAGATCACACCCTTCCAAATATCACACCAAAGAACCCCATATCACCGTCAAACTCCAGTTTATTTTCTTCAAATACTCATTCGCACCACATCCCTAGTTTCTCACTTATGAACCTATCAGCACCACCATCAGTCAAACATGGAACTCCACTCCTGTGGTTATCAAAAACACCAGCATCGATCCTTGTATGGAGATCACAACAATCCTCTTCTCTACAACATGCATCCTCAGCAACATCTCGCTCGTCATCTTCCACTCCCAAATTCACATTCTAGTCCAACCATGCCTACCAGTATCGAACTACAGTTCACACCCCCAAATAATTATTAGAAGCTCGAATTACTTCAACCCCGGTCTTTCCATCGACCACCGCATGGTTCCAGCCGTCCATCCAAACCATCGTCGCTTTCACCTTAATTCGTAGCCAATGCTCATCGTATTCCCTCTTCACACTAGCGTCTCATGGAAGATCAAGCTTCAAGATATCAACAATTTTCAATTCGCGGTTGTCGATTTCTTTTTTTTTTTTTCTGAAATGATTTTCGCGATTTACTGTGAAAATGGAAAATGAAATGAGATGAAATAGACTTGGATGGATTGATTCCGAATAGTAGAAGAGGACAAAGGGTATGGTTTCAGAAACCAAAGAGTCGATGCGATTTTGGGTGTGAAGAAAAACAAGGCCAATGGCTATATTTATAGGAGCGAAGAAAGAATGATAAGAACGACGTCGATGTCAATAGGTTTGGCATTGACATTATGGAGTAAAGTTGCAGCGTCCTCTATGGATGGGAAGGTAGAAGAAACCAGTGTACGCGATTTAAAAGAATGAAATAGCTACGTTAGGTAGGTTTACAGTGAAAAGAGAAGACGAAAAGAATTCGTATGTGACAATGAAAAGAGAAGACGGACTAGTTTAACAGAGTAGCTGTGTATAGAGAAGTAGGTCGTCCCCTATTTTTATTTTTAACTATAATTTTATTTTATTTTTAATCAACGTGACCTAGATGAAAATACCCTTTGATTACGAACCCCTATTTGAGCGCAACAGACGGCATTCCTAGGGTTCTACCACCATTCTGAACACACTAGAACATGATTCGAAGTCCAATTCGACAATTTACAAAAGATATTAAATTAAATTGATGATTTAACTTCAAATTCGATTTAATATAAATCGACTTCAAAAATAACAAATAAATTATTATTAGCATATAAAATATACGCAAACTGAATTCATAAAAATCCCATTACGAGCTCATTTATATTTAATATATATTCACGTTCAACCCCCATTTTTAATTACTATAAAAATCCATTTATATTACCAGTTTAATATTTAAAACTAATTTAAATGTTCAAATATAAATCGATAAAAATGCGGGACGTTGCGCAATTCAACATGATTAACTCGTTACTTAAATTCCAACCAATCTTTCTTTTAAATTAATTAATAAGATAATTAATTTAAATAATCTCATTTACTTTGATTACTATTTAATAAATTATAATCACTTCAATTATTCCTTTCTTTAATTAATTAATAAGAATAATTAATTTAACAAATTCCATTTAATTGTTTCTTAACGACAGTAATCTCAATTATCGGTCGTTGGGTTAATTTTTACTCATTTGCTTATAAAACATCAGAATTGACTTTATAAAATCATTCCGTAATTATTTTTAAAATTAAATAAATATTTGTTTATTTTAAAATACACGTCGTATTTTAATATAGTTTTAAAAATATATTGCATAATCGACTTAAAATCAATTCCATTAATCTTTTATTTTACGTCGACGGTACTTAAAGAGGCAATGTCTATTTAAGTACCCCAACCGTGAAATATTACTTAATTTCACATCCAAATGAACACAACAAATCATATTAATAAACATCATCGATATCAGTGAGGAATCCTGTTGGATCCCTCCAACCTGCCAATCCCTGCATCACAAATTTGTTATCTCAACATATATTATAATATAATGAAATTTAACAACTATTGGTGAGGGATCCAATTGGATTCCTACTACCTGTTATTCCTTGCATCGAATATGTCGCCTCAAATTAAACCATTCAATAAGAATTATCAAATTCAAACTAATAATTTTTAAAATAGTAAATAACAACTATTTAACATCAACAAATTTATTTAATATTAACAAAACAATCCAAAAAAATATTAAATTAAACACGTTTATTTTATAAACGTGACCAACAAGGTAAGTTACCTCAATTGGTACCAATAGTTAAAATAACGATTTGGTGTTTTACTAAAATTAAACAACGTTTAATTTTATCGGTTCGATCAATATATGAATATATATTTAAAAAACAGTCAACCATCAGCAACCGTAGCACATAATTATACAAACCAAATTATATAAAATATAAGTAGGAAGAACTGAGTGAGTTATACTCACGTTGATTTGATTCATTGTTGAAACAGTCCAGTTACAATTAAATTAAACAATCAGTTAATTTAACCGTAAATTCTTGTTGTCTCTATCTCTGTCCAGAACTGTTCCCTGATGTTTAGCTTATCGCCACGATTGTAACACAACTTGTTTGGTTTCATTCTGTAATCATATGCACTAGTTAATAATGTTTAAATATTACGAATGGCGGAAATAAGCATCAAAATTATAACTTAAATCGGTAGAAATGGCGGAACCCCTTTTCTCTATGACAACATCTTATCTGGCACCTTGCGCCTTCATGCCTTAATCATCTTCACTCACTTCCGCTTCTTCTTCCCTCTCGCTAATTGGCCAAGAATAGAAAGAGAAAATCGTTGTCCCCTTCTTCCATCACAACCAGATATATTAGCCGAGCCAAATCTTTACAGTCCTTTTCAGATTCTAATGTTAACCGTTCTTTATTTGATATACCTCCTACATCCATTTACACCCTCCCAGATTCAGACCCACTTAATGCTCTTATTGCTGAGTATTCTGCTGCTGGCCCGTCATCGACAACGCCTCCTCCAGTTTTGGGTAAGACCCTTGTATCACCAATGCTTGCGCAAGCTGCTTAAACTTGGTCATTGCCAGGCTCGTCCTCTCCTGTTTTGGGTACATATAATTTATCTTGTGATTGGCTTTGGGAGGAATTGCGAGTGGCATTGCATAGCCTATGGGTGAAGGTTTGTCGGTTAATCGTTCTAATATCACTACGCCTTGCATTATCAGCGAGAACCCATCTCTTGCTTGACAAAATTCCCCTTCCAAGCATTCCGTAAATCCTAATTCTCCATGTCCTATAAATTCTTCGCCTTTTCATGTTAATTCTGCACCCAGTCATGTCGACTCTGCTCCCATACCTACGGCTCAAAGGAATTGGACTTCGCTATTTGCATCGCTTCCTCATGTTGCTAGGAACTACACTCCTGTCGATTTTGACAGCGCTGATCTAGGCTCATTTCCGCCTACGATAATTCATGATGAAGCAGCAAAATTCCAGAATGATCAGCTTGTTGGTTTTTTCTTTGATTCAAATCCCCCATCTGTCAACATGCACACTGCTTGTCGTAACTCCTGGCAAATCCATGCCTCCTTGAGATTAACTATTGTTGATTGTCTATACTATTTCAATTTTTCCTCCTCTGATGAGTGTTTACATGTGCTAGAAGATACTCCCTCAATTATTGATGGAAGACCCTTTATTGTTACTCCCTGGAGTGTTTCGATTGATAGAGTACATGAACATGTACTCTCTATCCATGTATGGATGCAGTTCACGCATATACCCTCTGTTCTACAACCACTTCTTGGTCTAAATTGACTTGTATGTCATATTGGAAAGCTTAAGTGTTTTGATGCCAATATGGTAGCTAGGAGAAAATTAGTTTATGTTAGCGCTCTGATTGAGATTACATCGGATAAACCACTGCCTTCTTATATTAAAGTTTGTACTGATAATCGTGAACATCTTGTGGATGTGAAGTATAGATGGAAGTCAGATATTTGCACTACTTGCAAATCCTTTAGACTTGTAATGATGTTTGTCAGCATGATGCAAATATGCATCCCAAGGATTAGATTCCTCCCCCTAGAACTCCTGTCAGAGCTTGGGTTCCAACTGGTGGAAGTTTGATCAAGTAGTGGATCCACTCGTAGTTATTCCAGATCCTGTTGTTCCCTCGATCCAGAAGTTCCTATATTGACTGATGTTTTCCCGGACCTTGATATATTGTGGGTTGAAGAGGAGCGTGCTTGGGTGCATGCTCCTTCTGGAATGAGTTATGATACTCCGCATTACTTCTAAACGTTTATTGGCCATAGGGGTGATCGACCTTGTCTTTTCTATCACCGTGATTGTAATGATTTAAAACTATGGGATGAAGGTGAATTGGCGATGATAACTCGATTCTCCTTCAAGACTCTTCTTGGGATAGAAACCGCATGTTTTGCCCGACTGCAATTTACTATGTGGAAGATTTGGCATCCCGCCTTGTGACCTTTGTGCGCATTATGACACCTTTCACGGGTTCTTTTTATGACTATCTGTTTTACTAGGACACTTCAAACCAGTTTAGTTTCTCTGTGCATGTGCAGAGAACCTGTTTGCTTTTCTTTTTATAATAAAGTGGTACGGCCACTATAAAAATGGCTTGCCTTGCCAAAAAAATTATCTTAATCCTTAATTACATTGTTAATATAATATTAAACTAATTACTCTGGTTAACGAATTGTAAAGGCCGACCCATTTGAATTTGAAACCTATGGCTCGAAGTGCTCTGTCTCGTTCCCTGGTACGAAAACACCTTCCCATCGCCTTCGTTACCTTCCAGAAACCCATGCTCCACATTTTTTTATTTTCTTCCCTTAACATTCCTATTCTTCGCGATATAAAAGCTTTATTCCCAGACAAACAAAAAACAAACTCTTCACTTACAGACACAGTAACCCATCATGCAACCTTTGACCGATCTCCTCTCCACGATGAACCCCCGAACACCGATTGATTGTTGCCATCGCCTACACCACCTCACCCTCGACATTTGCCCAATGCCACATCAGATCCAGCACCACCAATAGTCCACGGTTACCCAAAAACTGTTGCGGCTTTAGAAAGATTTTCTGGTCACCTCGGTAAGGAAAAATCGATCGCAGCAACTCATCCTCAAGGTCTTGGCAGCCTCCACATTTTTTTAGTTATGATATTCTCGTAAAAGTTGGTGGATTTGGTGTTAAGAGAGGAAAAAGGAGTGAGAAATTTTGTACATTCAATTGTTGAAGGCGGTGGCATAAATTGTTGACTAGGCGGATACAAGTAAACTAGAAAATTAAGGTTACATGAGTTTGGGTATTTGTAACACCCCGTATTTTCGGTGAACATCAAATTAACAAATTAAAGTATACTTAATTTTTAAGAGAAGAATTAAGGGAAATGGGTTATGCCATTGCGTTCGTCTCGGAATTCTGCTTGAGATAGAGTCCAAATTTGCATAAATCGGACTCCGTATGAAGAAGTTATGACCTTCAGAAGTTTCAGAAATTTAAATAAAATAGCTTAGCTTTGAAATTCGAAATTAAAATCACACACCCGGGCTGGGCAGGAAATTTCCCGCCCAGGACCCAGGTTGACCGAGGGGTCGACCTGGGTCAGGCAGGTCGACCAGGGGGTCGACCTCCGCCTATTTCCAGATCCGAGGACAGATTCATTTTTCTGCACTTAGACGTCCGTTCTGATCAGATTCGTTGATCCCTATGCTATATAAACACCCCTAAGGCTATAGTTTTCTCTACATAACTTCATTTTGCCTACCCTAATTCATATAAAAATAAATCAAAGACGGGGTTATGTTGCTCAAGTCCTTCGTAGAATCAAGTTAAAATTCAAGTAGAGATTCAACGGCTAATTCAACGACTTCAACAACTATTTCTAAGAATCAAATCAAATCTAAATTAGAAGAACAAATAGTCTACTTCTAGGGTGAGCTATTCAATTTCAGAATACAGATTCCAGAATTCAAGACCGTTCTGTAATTTGTAAGTTCATGTTACTTTCAGAAATAAAAGTTAATTGTGATTCTGACATTGTAACAAATCTGGATCTAAGATTAAGCCTATTTCTATCTGTCTTTCTATATCCATTGGATCTATCTCATTGATAATATTATGTCCATTCTTTGTTTCTTCTTTCCTTCTTCCCTTTTTGTTTTATATAGCCAGGCTACTACAAGCCTGAGCCAAATCTCATGAGAGATATACGTACGTTGGAAATAAAATTGGGCATAATATATGACTTGAACATGACTAACGCTAAAATTGGGAAAGCATTAAATTATTTATGTCTGGGCATAACTGATTTGTAATGGATTTGAGGACATAACACATGTTGTATCCAAAACAAAAAGTGTATTGAACATATGACTTGAGATTTGAGGCATAAAGTATTGGACATATGACTTGAAATTTGAGGCATAAAGTATATTGGACATATAACTTGGGATTTCAGGCGTAAATTGAACTGTAAACATGTAAGTTCAAGTTATTTTCAGATTTAAACACCTAATAGTGATTTTGGCATATAATGAAATGGACCTAAGTCCATGCTTGATGATAAATCTTTTAGATTAATTACTATCTTTCTATTGAATCAATGATTTACATGCCTAGGAAGTTATTATTCAATCATGCTTGTCTTTGTTGGACATCTGATATATAATCCTTTTAGGTTCATGATGTTATTTATATCAGATCTATATGTCTAGGAGGTTATTTCTGTTAGTTTGTTTCAGATCTAACTTTGTTATACCCCAACTCTAACAGATCTGTAATCCTCTTAGGTCCAAAATATTTGACAGATCTACCATTTTAATGCCTGTTTTATGCCTACTCTCATTTATGTTCCTCTTTCGTCCCCTTTATTTTATGAATCTAGATTAACCTCGAATCTAGACTGAAACTTATTATTCATGCGATTGGAATGCGGGGGTAATGGGGAATAGTCTATTTGGTAATGGTGGAACATAATTTTATAACTTATGATTTGGGGCATAATTTGTCTTTGTTGCGAACTTGGGGTAAATTGAAATATTAAATCTAGATTTGGCGCAAATTGTAAATTGGAATATTAATCTAGATTGGGCGCAAAACTGTAAATTAGGATATTAATCAAGATTGGGCATAACCATTGGTTGAGACGCCAAAGAATAATGAATATTGGGGTATTGGGGCATGACTATTAGTACAAACTTGGGAAGATTAGGTGTAGCCTATTTTGAGTAATAACTCGAAATTGAATTTGGGGGCCATAACTTGCAACTAGTTTTGTTGGGCATAACTTGAGAATTAGAATATGACTGGTTGGGATAATTAGCATATAAATCTAGACTTGGACATTTATAGAAAATGTGGCATAATCTGAAATTGACAACAATTGTGAATAATTTACATATAAACTGTAAATATGTGAAAAGATGAATATGCCTAACCCGAGGTTAGATTGAGTTGTGGTGTAAAACTGCCCGGAACCACTTGGCACATCCAGTAACCACAACAACACTATCTAATGTGAGCGGTTAGTGCATCATGCCCAAGAAAAACCCAAGGTTAGATTGAGTTGTGGTGTAAAACTGCCCGGAACCACCCGGCACATCCAGTAACCGCAACAACACATATCTAATGTGAGAGGTTGGTGCATTAATAAATCAATTAATGCTAATGAATAAGAACACTTACCCAATATAACAAGATGAATGACTAGGGTTAATTTAATAGGAAACACTTAACCAGTATAGCAAGATGAATGGGTAGGGTTAAGTAATAAGAAACACTTAACTAATATGACTTGATTTGTGGTAGGGTTAAGTTAACACAAGAAGGAAACACTTAACCAAAGTAATATGACAAGTAGATGGGTTAAGTTAACTTGAATTGATTGATGGAACTTAACCAATACAACATGATGAACACGTGGGGTAAAGTTAACTAGAAAACACTTGACCAATATAACTTGATGAATGAACGGGGTTGAGTTAATAGGAAATACTTGACCAATCCAACATGATAAGTGAGGAGGGTTAAGTTAATAGGAACACTTAACCAACATGACATAATGAAGGGGTGGGTTAAGTTAACATGAATGGACAACACTTAACCGATACGGCATAATGTGCTGGAGGGTTAAGTACATATAAGGATGGTGGGTATTAGTAAATATAGGCCCACAAACTTAACCATTAAATAAACATGCTTGTATCGATGGAGGGTTAAGTACATCTCATGTAGGTGGGTAATATTAGTACATATAGGCCCACAAACTTAACCATTAAGAAAACATGCTAGAATCGGTGGGAGGGTTAAGTACATCTCGTGCAGGTGGGTAATGTTTGTATATATAGGCCCGCAAACTTAACCAGTAGGAAACCCTAGTAATGGGGACCCATTTCAGCAGTAACCCACATAGATGTATCATGGTACCCTGAACTAGGCAGGGTGGGGCGCGATTACTGGGTTGATTATAAGCGGTCAAAGTAGCGGCAGGGGTTACGTCAGTGTAGGTTCCGACGGTTTATGGGCGTGCACGTACTCCGGAGTGGGAAAAAGCAGGCACTGGGTACCAGTAGTTGTACACTGTGCATCTTGTATCGTGTCGGGTCGCAATCATAAGAATTGATACACCTTATGGTGGGACTAGCACAGGGTATCTACACGCAAGAAAGGGCCGATTGACACAGACTCATGGAACATTAATGCAAGTAAAGGGCCGATCGATAGGGTAGCAAAGGTACATCTAACTCGTTCATGGAAATTAGGCAGATTGAGGTGGAATCCTCATAATAGATGTACACCTGAAGGCTACCACAGTTGCGGGGATTGGGATCACGTTATCATATGATCATTTTATATAGATTACTAGTTGGGACACTAGTTAGGTGGTGTAGACATTTAAAAATCAGAATAACAGGGTAGCAGCGAAGCAGAGAAAGAGTAGAAGCGCATTCAGTTTATCTTTACTTATGATATCTTGTGCTAAGCTTATGTTATCTTGTTATCCTTGTTATCACGGTATTGTCTTATATTTAGTTTAATCATGTCATGATGCTTTTGCCTGTTTATATGCTGAAAGTCACTTTACTTACCAGACCTATGTCTGACCTAGTTTTGTTTCGCCTCTTTTCTTCTGTTCCCCCCCAAGGTTCACAGGGAGGAAATGTTACCACTTGGCTCAGTTTTCTTTCCAAGCTCGAAGATAATCGATGTATTGCTTTGGACTCTCTTCCACTACTATGGCTGGTTCATGCTTTATTGGGGAATATCATTTTTATTTTAAGCTTCTTCTATACTTGGAAGTTTTTAAATCAAGACAGAAATTCTATGTATTACTTTTAAGTATGATTGAGACAACTGTTGTAAAAGCTTGACCGAACCATATTGTTTATAAAATGACTATAATTTCCGCTGCTTTATTTGTCTGTCTTGTAATTTATCTGCATCTTTTACCTAAAATGCTCCACCAAAGTTAAGGCATTCCCTTTGTGAGTGACCTTAACGGAGGTGGGGTGTTTCACTTGGTATCAGAGCTGAAGGTTACCGGATCAAATAAAAGATTTGAAAAATTATTTTCAAAATGGTTTTAAAAGATGCATTTTCTAAAGAAATGTTTTGTTTTAAAGGCATATTCCCCAAAGCCATATGCACTATCTTTTGACCCTCTGTTTGAATCCTTGTTTCCTTCTTCCCTGAGTCTCCGGGGATCCTGGTTTTCCGGGAGGTAACCTCATCGCGTCATGGTTCTGTAGGCTTGATGAGACTACGACACTTGTTAAAGGGCAAATAAGCGCCCAACTTCCATCTATAGCCGAAGTAGTTTCACCTACGACTGATTTTCTTTCATGTTTTGTAGGGTTTTCCATGCGATGGAGGCAGGTTTCAAGAGACTTGTCAACAAGTTACACAAGGATGGCAAAGATGAGAATGTGGGAGTTTGGCTAAGGAGCACAACCCAAGGATGAGAAACTCATGGATATGGACTTGGTTCACAAAAGAGGAAAGAATAGAAAAAATCTAAGACAAGAGGAAGTGTCGTTATTATGGTATAACGGGTCGTGTAATCAAGGACAAGGGCAATAACAAATGACAGGATTTTCAGGAGGGCAAGTGCATGTTCTCACCGCCAGCATACATAAGAGAGAGGAAGAGCTTAGTTTATCTTTTTGATCATCCTGTTAGTACTCTTTTTGATTTTAGCACTTCGCATTCGTTTATATCTGCTTCCATAGTTGAGTCTCTGCACCTTAGTACTTGTATAGTAGAAGATCCCATTATTGTCTCAAATCCAACTTGTGGTTCGGCTCATTTATCATTGGTTTGTAAGGATTTGAGATACTTATGTTTTTGGTTTCATGGGCTATGGGTTGATTCTAGGCATGGATTGATTAGTTAGTAATTGTGAATGGAGGGTAGTTAGACTTTCGACTTGCCTCGGGAATACCCTCGAGATTTCGTGCGATCCTAAAGGATCAGTTTGTCTTACCCTCGTAGAATCACTTGATGCATCTATCGACGATTTGCAATCCGTTAGAATAGTCCATGAGTACGCAGGATGTTTTGATTAGGTTAGGGGTTTTCCCCCTAAAACTCGAGATAGACTTCCGCATATATCTAGTTAACAATGCAAAGCCATTTATGCGATCAACGATAGCTTTGGAACAAGATTGGCGAGGATAGCCAGAGTCAGTTAAGTGCTCAATTGTTTGGTTGTTTTGCTAGTATGATCTCACATAAATCACCCAAATTCGGAGGAGGCATTCCTTGGGTGCTTTTCTGATATTGGTTTAGGCCATTGGGGCTTGTACTTGTGGAATGTCGAGTTCGAGTAGGATGGTTTGCGTGAGAAATAAATGGTTGTGGCAGACGCCCTAAGTAAGACTGACCTTAAGAGGGGTAAAAAGTACATAGCAACCTTTAGCTTTAGACTCTCAGATTTGTGACATGATGGATAAGCTAAGTAGAGGAGAGACCTCTAATCATATAAGTATATACACTTGGTATCATGGTTAACATTTGTTTATCTTGGAAAGATAATTCGACTACATTGGATACCCTCTAGCATAGTAAGTGAGTGGGGTCCTATCTTTACTAGTGGGTTTTGGAAATGGAGGTCAAGAAGCTTTGCAATTGTGAAGTTAAATTAGTTAAGGTACAGTGGAGTGAAGTTCAAAAAGATGCGACTTAGAAGACTGAAGACTAGATACGCACATCATACCCTTTTTTTAGGGTATATCCTTGATCCCTCTTTTTGTGTAAAGTTTATTTTCATGCTAGTCTTTATCTTTTACGTATATCCTCCCGGTCCTATCCTCGATCCTTAGGTAAAATCCAATGGATGTAAACATGTGTTTGAGACATGTTATGTTTGGTGGATGCAAGTGTTTGCTAGTGATTTCTCGTGGATGCATATACACACACATTAGGCACTAGATTGGCTCAATCACTTTCATATTGCATATGCATATGAATGTATTTGTATATGGATTGAAACTTGATGTGTTATCATATGGATGTTGCATATGGATGAGTGAATATGCACACATATAGTATATACATTATTAGGGATATTTGCATACATGTTGGACGCATGACACTCTCATGATTCGCATTAAGGAGGTCAATTGGATCAGTAGACCGCCTGATTTTTGCATTAGATAAGAGACATATACACACACTCTGCATATGTTCATACAGAATTAGAAATCTTTTAAGGAAAATGGATGCCTGTGATTGAATGGTTGAGTAGATGGACGTTGGATGTTAGGATATGCATTCTTCTTAACTTGAAGATTTCGGGGATGAAATCCTTTAAGGAGGGGAGAATGTAACACCCCGTATTTTCGGTGAACGTCAAAGTAACAAATTAAAGTATACTTAATTTTTAAGAGAAGAATTAAGGGGAACGGGTTACGCTATTGCGTTTGTCTCGGAATTCTACTTGAGATAGAGTTCGAATTTGCGTAAATCGGACTCCGTATGAAGAAGTTATGACCCACAGAAGTTTCAGAGATTTGAATAAAACAGCTCAGATTTGATATTCGAAATTCAAATCACACACCCGGGCTGGGCAGAAAATTTCCCACCCAGGACCCTGGTCGAACAGGGGGTCAAACTGGGTCAGACAGGTCGACCAGGGGGTCGACCTGGGGGTCGACCTCCCTCCCTATTTCCAGATCCGAGGACATATTCATTTTTCTGCATTTGGACGCCCGTTCTGGCCAGATTCATTGATCCCTATGCTATATAAACACCCCTAAGGCTATAGTTTTCTCTACACAACTTCATTTTGCTTATACTCTACCCTAATTCATATAAAAGTAAATCAAAGACGGGGTTATGCGGCTCAAGTCCTTCGTAGAATCAAGTTAAAATTCAAGTAGAGATTCAACGGCTAATTCAACGACTTCAACAACTATTTCTAAGAATCAAACCAAATCTAAATTAGAAGAACAAATAGTCCACTTCAAGGGAGAGCTATCCAGTTTCAGAATACAGATCCCAAAATTCAAGACCGTTCTGGTAATTTGAAAGTTTACGTTACTTTCAGAAATAAAAGTTAATTGTGGTTCTGACATTGTAATAAATCTGGATCTGAGATTATGCCTATTTCTATCTGTCTTTCTATATCCATTGGATCTATCTCGTTGATAATATTATGTCCATTCTTTGTCTCTTCTTTCCTTCTTCCATTTTTGTTTTATATAGCCAGGCTACTACGAGCCTGAGCCAAATCGCATAAGAGATGAACGTACGTTGGAAATAAAATTGGGCATAATATATGATTTGAACATGACTAATGCTAAAATTGGGAAAGTATTAAATTATGTATATCTGGGCATAACTGATTTGTAATGGATTTGAGGACATAAAACATGTTGTATCCAAAACATAAAGTGTATCGAACATATGACTTGGGATTTGAGGCATAAAGTATTAGACATATGACTTGAGATTAGAGGCATAAAGTATATTGGACATATAACTTGGGATTTGGGGCATAAATTGAACTGTAAACATGTAAGTTCAAGTTATTTTCAGATTTAAACACCTAATAGTGATTTTGGCATATAATGAAATGGATCTAAGACCATGCTTGATGATAAATCTTTTAGATGAATTCCTATCTTTCTATTGAATCAACGATTTACATGCCTAGGAAGTTATTATTCAATCATGCCTGTCTTTGTTGGACATCTGATATATAATCCTTTTAGGTTCATGATGTTATTTATATCGGATCTATATGTCTATGAGGTTATTTCTGTTAGTTTGTTTCAGATCTAACTTTGTTATACCCTAACTCTAACAGATCTGTAATCCTCTTGAGTCCAAAATATTTGACAGATCTACCATTTTAATGCTGGTTTTATGCCTACTCTCGTTTATGTTCCTCTTTCGTCCCCTTTATTTTATGAATCTACATTAACCTCAAATCTAGACTAAAACTTATTATACATGCGATTGGAATGCGGGGGTAATGGGGAATAGTCTATTTGGTAATGGTGGAACATAATTTTGTAACTTATGATTTGGGGCAGAATTTTTCTTTGCTGCGAACTTGGGGTAAATCGAAATATTAAATCTAGATTTGGCGCAAACTGGAAATTGGAACATTAATCAAGATTGGGCACGAAATTGTAAATTAGGATATTAATCTAGATTAGGCATAACCATTGGTTGAATAGCCAAAGAATAATGTATATTGGGGTATTGGGGCGTGACAATTAGTACAAACTTGGAAAGATTAGGTGTAGCCTATTTTGAGTAATAACTCGAAATTGAATTTGGGGGCCATAACTTGCAACTAGTTTTGTTGGACATAACTTGAGAATTGGAATATGACTGGTTGGGATAATTAGCATATAAATCTAGACTTGGACATTTATGGAAAATGTGGCATAATCTGAAATTGGCAACAATTGTGAATAATTTACATATAAACTATAAATATGTGAAAAGATGAATATGCCTAACCCGAGGTTAGATTGAGTTGTGGTGTAAAACTGCCCGGAACTGCCCGGCACATCCAGTAACCACAATAACACCTATCTAATGTGAGCGGTTAGTGCATCATGCCCAAGAAAAACACGAGGTTAGATTGAGTTGTGATGTAAAACTGCCCTGAACCACCCAGCACATCCAGTAACCGCAACAACACATATCTAATGTGAGAGGTCGGTGCATTAATAAATCAATTAATGCTAATGAATAAGAAAACTTAACCAATATAACAAGATGAATGACTAGGGTTTAGTTAATAGGAAACACTTAACCAGTATAACATGATGAATGGGTAGGGTTAAGTAATAAGAAACACTTAACCAATATGACTTGAATTATGGTAGGCTTAAGTTAACACAAGAAGGCAACACTCAACCAAAGTAATGTGAGAAGTAGGTGGGTTAAGTTAACTTGAATTGATTGATGACACTTAACCAATACAACACGATGAGCACATGGGGTTAAGTTAACAAGAAAACACTTGACCAATATAGCTTGATGAACGAACGAGGTTAAGTTAATAGGAAACACTTAACCAATCCAACATGATAAGCGAGGAGGGTTAAGTTAATAGGAACACTTAACCAGCATGACATGATGAATCGATGGGTTAAGTTAACATGAATGGACAACACTTAACCAATACAACATAATGTGCGGGAGGGTTAAGTACATATGGGGCTGGTGGGTAATATTAGTAAATATAGGCCCACAAACTTAACCGTTAAATAAACATGCTTGAATCGATGGAGGGTTAAGTATATCTCGTGTAGGTGGGTAATATTAGTACATATAGGCCCACAAACTTAACCATTGAGAAAACATGCTAGAATCGATGGGAGGGTTAAGTACATCTCGTGTAGGTGGGTAATATTTGTATATATAGGCCCACAAACTTAAATAGCAGGAAACCCTAGTAACGGTGACCCATTTCAGTAGTAACCCACATAGATGTATCATGGTACCCTGAACTAGGCAGGGTGGGGCACGATTACTGGGCTGATTATAAGCGGTCAAAGCAGCGACAGAGGTATGTTAGAGTAGGTTCCGACGGTTTACAGGCGTGCACGTACTCCGGAGTGGGAAAAAGCAGGCATTGGGTACTAGTAGTTATACACTGTGCATCTTGAATCGTGTCGGGTCGCTATCATAAGAACTGATACACCTTATGGTGGGACCATAACAGAGTATCTACACGCAAGAGGGCCGATTGACACATACTTATGGAACATTAATGCAAGTAAAGAGTCGATCGATAGGGTAGTAAGGGTACATCTAACTCATTCATGGCAATTAGGCAGATTGAGGTGGAATCCTCATAATAGATGTACACCTAAAGGCTACCACAATTGCGGGGATTGGGATCACGTTATCATATGATCGTTTTATATAGATTACTACTTGGGACACTGGTTAGGTGGTGCAGAGATATAAAAATCAGAATAATAAGGTAGTAGCGAAGCAGAGAAAGAGTAGAAGCACATTCATTTTATCTTGCCTTGTCATATCTTGTGCTAAGCTTATGTTTTCTTGTTATCCTTGTTATCACGGTATTTTCTTATATTCAGTTTATTCATGTCATGAAGCTTTTGCCTATTTATATGCTGAAAGTCACTGGACTTACCATACTTATGTCTGACCTAGTTTTGTTTCGCCTCTTTTCTTCCGTTTCCCCCTCCCACCCACAGGTTCACAGGGAGGAAATGTTACCACTTGGCTCAGCTTTCTTTCCAAGCTCGAAGATATTCGATGTATTGCTTTGGAGTCTCTTCCACTGCTATGGTTGGTTCATGCTTTATTGGGGAATATCATTGTTATTTTATGCTTCTTTTATACTTGGAAGTTTTTAAATCAAGACAAAAGTTCTATGTATTACTTTAAGTATGATTGAGACAACTGTTGTAAAAGCTTGACTGAACCATAATGTTTATAAAATGACTTTATTTTCCACTGCTTTATTTGTCTGTCTTGTAATTTATCTGCATCTTTTACCTAAAATGCTCCACCAAAGTTAAGGCATTCCCTTTGTGAGTGACATTAATGGAGGTAGGGTGTTTCAGTATCTATAGGGTGAACAAAATAATATAATACCAATATATAAAACTTCATCGTGGAGTAACTGTAAAAACTATCACATACGACTTCCGTTCTCAATGAAAATTCAAATCCTAGCATAAAACAATATTCCGAACACGATGGAACAAGTTTCGAAAAATTCCGAGATTATTTGTGAAAATTCTTTTATAACCCATATATGTGAATTGACATACATTTAAATTGCATACAATCATAGAATAAACCCAAATAACTTGAAATTTGAAATACTATAAAAATAAATCATTATGGGTTTAATAAAATTAATTTCGCTGAAAATGGAGTTCATTAGACAATCAGTTATTCTTAATTTTCAATTTAAATCGATAAAATGTTTAAATAAAACCGAGGCATTTACGGATACCGTTGTCACATACGACATTAGTTTACCATGAAATTTGGTTTCGTACAATAATTTAACGTTACGGTTCAATGAAAGTAATTTCATCGAAAACCGAGGTCATTTGCAAAATAGCCATTTTTTACAGCTTTTATAAATTAAAATAAATATTAATTAAATTCCAAAATAAATCCAAGTAAATAATAATAAATTATTATTAACGTAAATATCTTAATGGAATAAATGGATAACTTCAAACATAAACAAATATGGATTATACAACTCAATATTCACATTTCAAGTTAAACGATATCCAAATTATATTAAAACCCTTTAAAATTTATTAAATAAACGTTATAGTTTATAAACGATTTCCGCAGCGACTATTTGAAATTTGAAATTGACATAACTATTAATCTATAATGTGAAATCTCGATTTTTCTCCTTCATTAGAAAATTATAATCAACAAGATTCAAATGTTTCTTGTTTCACGGGATTCCGACTTATATTAGATATTGTATATTCAACTGAAGTTCAAAACTCAATATTACGAAGTACCGCGCTATTCTGAACTTGTTTTAAATTAAATATAAATTAACGTTCTGACTTCGTTTTAATAAACGAATTAAATATTAAAATCCCTTAATATTCCAAATATGATATTTAAAACGGATTTAAATATTCAAATTCAATTGATTGAAAAATCTAGGTCGTTACACTAAGACTTTAGAATTCAAATTTTCAAAATTAAAATATTCAAAACTCAAGTTGATATGGTTAAAATTCCACATGGTTGTCAACTAATTTTAAGACGAATAAGTTATTTAAGTACAAATCAAATTAGATTAGAAGCAGGGTGAAATAACCCGAAACTTAGATGAACTTATTTAGACATATTTAAATTATTTTAAAAACTAAATAGGGGTAAATTCCGACTAACAGTGAAAAATAAGGTAAGAAACAATAATATTGAAGTCACATTAGGTAATAATTGTAATGACTTAAATCGATTTATCAATAAAACCGATTTCTATCCATAAGTATCGCAAACGGATCTGTATACATACACTTATTTACATAGTTAGGTAACAATATGAAAGAAGATGTTATATTTTAAATATTTGGAAATTTAATGAATTGATGACATCATCAATAAGGATATTATATTTAATGATTAAATTATGGATTTAAATGAAGAATTTAGCAATTCTATAATTATGATCATTATCCAAACAAGAATAAAAATGATAAGAAATCATCTTAAAAATATAATATAGTGATAACATATTAATGGTGAGCCAGTTATGTAAAATATACTTGACCTGAAAATATAGGAAATATCGGTATCGCTTTACCAGTAAAATCCCAATGATGGATAAATATTATTTAATTAGGTTTTAATGACTAAGTAATCATGTCTTGATTGTTTAAAAATAATCAGAAAGTTATTTGTAAATTTTGCTTACCTAGATAAATAGTTTGCGAGAAAATAGAAAATGTGACTGATAAACGAGTTCCGGTTTCTTAATGGTTTGACGAATGGAAGTTGTATGAAAGCGTAGCATACATGTGCACACACATATTTGTATGATAACAAAACCATAAAATATTAATTAGCTTATTAATTAAGCTAAGAAAATATTTGAAAACGTAAGCATAAGGAGACAAAGAGAGTTTACTTTCAATAAAATAATATCACTCCCTAAACATCATTACTCTTACACACACCACCCCTCTACACTTTATTTGATAACTTAAGGTGGATTTCGACCTTTGGGTTGTAAGAGGGTGTTAGGGATTGGATGTTGATGATGATGGTTTTGATGAAAACAACCTTGTTTCAATTATTATTGTTATAAAATATATATTAACACTGTTATCTAGAATATGTATGCATGTATATATGTATGTATTTATGTATGAATGTATGTATGTGCACATATATATACAGGAAATCCATGTCGGGGTACTGATTATTGAAGACTGTATAGTTCGGAGAATCAAGATTTCAAAGTAGAAGAGTTCAAGATACAAGACTCATTAGTATCAAGAATTCAAGAGTTTAGGAAATATAGAGCAATTGTGTCTAGATACCTTTCTAAAACTTTGGTTAGCACTGAATTATGTTTCCAAATTCCCTTCACTATTTTTAAGTTTGAAAATTTATTTTCAAATTGATTTCAAATTTACTTCCTTATCTAAAATTAATGCCTCTTCATTCTTAAATATATTTTAACTCCTAAAATTTATTTTAACTTCTGTTTTATAATTATACTTAATACATTTTAACTCCTAATTTAAACAGTATTTACTTATATATATAATACTAGTTTTATTATTGTTACTTATCTTCAATTTCCTTATTTATATTAAGTTTTAATATATTCATATATATATATATGGGAAAAAAAAATTTAAGGACAAAAGCCCACTAAAATTTATCCATAAGGACAGCCGCCTAATATTTTATCCTAAAGGACAATATACTAAAGAAAAAAAATCGGCCGCTTCTTTCTTCTTCTCTCCTCTTGCGCACCAGTCATCACGAAATATAAAATTCACGAAATCACGAATTGCAAAATCACGAATTTCAGAATATAACAAAAACGAAATTTGAAATCGAATTCAAACATCAGGAAATTGAAATCATCAGAATCGAAATCAACGGTCGAACCCAAAAATTCAAAACCCTAAATCGCTCGAAACAGGAAAAAGTCGACAACAGAAAAAGGACGAACAACAAAAATCGAATGGATTTTTATTTGTTGCTATAATCATTATACTTTAATGATGATTTCTACCGATTATTTTTAAGGTTATTTCGAAAGGTGATTCGTGATTTTTTTCTCGTTCGGCAATTTTGATGTTTAACCTTTCAGCGCGTGGTTATCATTTTTGTATTTTTTTAGTTATCATTTTTCTTGTTTTTAACTTTACAACGTAGCAGCAGTTTTTAGTTATCATTTTTCTATTTTTTTAGTTATCATTTTTCCTGTTTTAACTTTAAAAACATAGCAGCAGTTTTTAGTTATCATTTTTCTATTTTTCTGGTTATCATTTTTTGTAGAACTGCTCTGTTATGTTAAACATTACTGCAGTTTTTAGTTATCATTTTTCTATTTTTCTAGTTATCATTTTTACTGCAGTTTATGTGTTGTGTTAAACATCACAACATTTTTAAGGTATCATTTTTATATTTTTTAGGGTATCATTTTTAGTGTAATTTCTCTGTTATGTCAAACATTACTGCAGTTTGAAGGAATCATTTTTATATTTTTTAAGTTATCATTTTTACAGTGATTTATGTGTTATGTTAAACATCACATAACACAGCAATAAAATCAAAACAAAACAACACATAACACTGTTAAAACAGTAAAAATGATACCTAAAATATTAGAAAATTGATAACTAAATACTGATGCAATGCTTTGAAGATAAAACAATGAAAAAAAAATTATATCACAGTTTGATTGATTAAACTGAAATAAGTTCGGCTTCGTTTCTTAGCTGATACATCAATATAACCTCAAAATTAACACAACAACAAAATCTCATGAAAAAAACATATAACACAGTTAAAACGGTAAAAATGATAACTGCAGAAATAGAAAAAAGATAACTAAAAACTGCTGCTATGTTCTTAAACTTAAAACAGGAAAAATGATAACTAAAAAAATAGAAAAATGATAACTAAAAACTGCTTCTACGTTATAAAGTTAAAAACAGGAAAAATGATAACTACAAAAATACAAAAATGATACCTACGAACTGCTGTACTGGTAAATTAAAAAAAAAAAAACATTTTCAATCTAAAAAAATTGTTGAAACAATTTCGACTTCTTCAATTGTGATTTCCGTCGTTTGCTACATATTTTTTTTCCAATCGCAATCGATTTCCATTTGGATTTTGTTGATCGACATTTTTTTTTTAATTTTTTAGGGTTTCGAACGAAGTTCTTCTCGATTTTGATTTCGTGTTGTTTTTCTTGTATTTCGAATTTCGATTTAACTATTTTCTGAAATTCGTGATTTCGCGTTTTCTGATTTTATGATTTCATGATTTAAGATGAAATCGAGAATGACGTGAGAGAGGGAGAAGTTGAAAGTAGCGGCCGACGTGAGAGAGGGAGAAGGTAAAAGTAGCGGCCAAATTTTTTTTTCAAAATATTGTCCTTATGAGTAAAATTTTAGTGGGCTGTCCTTATGGATAAAAAGGCCTTGGCTTTTGTCCTTGTAAATATTTTCCTGTATATATATTACACTTTTATATTTAAGTTTTTAATCATTTTTAATTATCTTAATATATGCATGTAAATATGTTTGTACATGGAATATACTATTTTAATATAAAGGAATATAGTTTATTCTAACTCAGGAATCTTCATAATTTATTTAAACATTACTTGCTTTGATTTAAAATTTTGTTTTGTGAAAATACACTAGTATATGTTAACGTATACAAAGTGGTATGTAGACATATGTACCTTTGACTTATTTTTTAAAATTTGAAAAGTTGTGTCTTTTGAATTCAATTTTTTCCTGAAAGGTTGTGGTCGTTGTTAAACTATATAAAGTCTTCAGAAATTGAATTTTTTAATAACTTCCCACCTCCTTCTTCCTTTCTTCTCCAGCTATCAATCTTTTTATTTTCTCAAAATATATACTTATACTCTATCGAATTTTAAAGAAATTATATCAATCTTCTTCTCTTTCAATTCTCCATCAAACTTTCCTTGAAATTCAAGTGCTACTCAAGAGTTATAGACTGTTTGTAATCAAAGATGGTAAGATCAATTCTTAATGATTCAAAACTCCAAAATAGATATTGAGAATAGGTGTGATCATAGCCTGTAAATTGATTGGGTGAGATTGTAGCCCAAAATCAATTAGGCAATCTTGTAGCCTTGGAAATCAAGAGAGCACCCTATTCTCGGAAGTAGGAGGCGGTGAACCTCGTGGCCATTGAAATGTAGTATTATAATTTGGAATTATACTAAAAAGAAATTTGCATAACCCAGCGTTATGTGGGACTGAATGTAGGTAACTCTGAACCCGTATAAAATCCCAACATGTACTTTCCTTTGACTGCTTTTTGTTTTTATTTTCTACATTTGTGTTTGAATATGTGATTGTTGATATCTGTGATCTACGTAACATTATGTTTAATTCAAAAGTATTTCAAGAAATTTATAAAATCAAATAAGCACTACTCACCCTCCCTCTATGTTTAGTTTGCCTTAAGAACCTTAATCCCCATCCCTAATAATTGGTATTAGAGCATTGGTTTTCAAAGTTTTCATAATCTGAATTTTTGAAAAGTTTAAATGGCAATTTTTATAACACTAGTTCAATAGTATGCATTTCATCATTGTTTCATAAGTCAGCATTTAATTTTATTGAAAAATAAAGTTATCTATCAAAGAAATGCATTATACAGGAACAAATGTGTTACATGGCTATTGGTGATTCAAAATTCGATGGTCAAATGGTGCAAATCAAGAAAAATAAATGGATACTAGATAGTGATGGTTCGAGGCATATGACGGGAAATCCCGATTTACTGAATAATGTAGTCTATAAAGATGGTGGAATGGTCAACTTTGATGATTACTCGAAAGAATATGTAATTGGCACCAACAACATCAGTAATTCTGAAGCACCTTCTATTTCTAATGTTTTATTAGTAAAAAAAATTAAAACAGAACCTACTAAGTATAAGTCAACTATGGATAAAGGTTATAAAATTAAATTTGAAAAAGATAAGTGCTTTATCGAAGATATTAGTTCAAACATAATTTTTTAAGGAATTAGAAAGAAAAATATTTACATCTTAAGTATGAAAATTTCAAATGATAACTTATGTCTTTTGGCCAATACAAGTGATCCTTCGATTTGACATAAGCGATTTGGTAATTTGTATTTCAAACACCTATCTAGAATTTTTAAATTAGACTTAGTTAGAGGTTTACCCAAAATGAATTTTAAACTAAATAATTTTACCAATTAAGAAAATTTTCATTCAAGTCAAAAGATGAGATTACTACTTCAAATCCATTAGAATTACTTTATATGGATTTATTTGTTCCATCTCAAACATAATCAATAAACCATAGCAAATACATTTACGTAATTATAGATGATTTCTCTAAATTTACTTGGATGTTGTTTCTTAAACATAAAAGTGTTTCTTTTGAATCATGTAAAACTTTTGCTAAGAGAATTAAAAACCTATTATCTTTGAAAATTAAATTTATACATTGTGATCACAGTGAAGAAATTGAAAATGAAAATTTTGAGAATTTTTGTAGTAAAAAGGGAATTAATCATAATTTTTTTCCAAGGACTCCTCAACAAAATGGAGTAATTGAGCATAATAATAGGACGATCCAAGAGTATGCGAGAACAATGCTTTCTGATAGTAATTTACCCAAAAAATTAGGCTGAAGCAGTTGCAACAACTTGTTATATTTTTAATAGAATTTTAGTTAAACCATTAACTAACAAAACTTCATACGAACTTTTTTATAATAAGAAAATGAAGGTATCTTATTTTATAATTTTTAGGAGTAGATGTTTTATTTTAAATGGTAGAGAAAATCTAGATAAATTTGATCCTAAATCTGGTGAAGAAAACTTTATGTTCGATATTCAAATAGAAGTAAAGCATACAGAGTTTTCAATTTAAAAACTAGTAATATTAAAGAAAATCCAAATGTAACTTTTGATAAAAATTGTAAAGATTTAAATCAAAATCATAATGAAGATGAATGTGATAATAATAATGATTTAAAAGAAATAAATAATGAGGTTGATCAACCTAATAAATGAATTAGACTTTTAAGGTATCATCTTATAGATAATATACTAGGAAATATTGAATCTGTAGTTAGAATTAGAAATCAATTAAATAACATAATTAATATAGCTTTAATATCAATTACTGAAGCTAAAAATCCAAAGGTAGCACCATTTAATGATTCATAGATACTTACTGTGCAAGAGGAATTGAATCAATTCACTAGAAATGATGTATGGGAACTTGTTCCTAGACCAAAGGATAAAACTATAATAGGGACTAAATGGGTTTATAAATATAAAATGAACGAACTTGATGAGGTCATTAGAAATAAAGCATGATGTTAGCCCGCTTTGTGATTGAGTTACACAAAACTAAGAGATTGCTCAATGAATAAGTTTAAAGGAAGAATTCGCAGCAGGTGTTCGTAGTTCAGCCCCCGAACCGAGCCCTTTCTCTTCAAAGTTAGCAGTCCAGAAAATGGCATATAGGAGGCGCAACCAGATCGGTTCGAAGCTCACCAACCCGAACCTCCTATTTGAATACTGATCCGGTCTGAGAAGTAAAAGCTACAGCGATTACAACCCATGATTCCTTTTGATGCGGAGCGGTTATGTATCCACTTCCCCACGTTCACCTACAAACATAGTGTGTTGGCACCATCTCAGAGATTCCGAACCCGACTTTAAAGGGATGAGCACCACGTGTATCCGAACCAAAGGCCTTCCAGAGGAATTTTCTGCCTACAAATACACCACCAAACCTCATTTGAAGGGATCTTTTGGCAAATTGTTGGCTCTAACTCTCACTACCACCGAATTTCATCACTTTATTCAGATCATCAATAACTTTTGAAGGATATTTCTGCAAAGATTGAGTGAAATTATTCATTGTAAGAGTGAGATTGAGGGAAAACAAGCATTGTATTTGTACTCTAAACTTAACGAAGTATAAAGTGGACGTATGCTCTTTAATGCCAAACCACTATAAATCGTGTGTTCTCTTTGTTTTTATCTTTTAATTGTCATTGAATTGGGTGTTAGAACTATTTTTGGATCTAACATTTTGGTGCTTTCACTGAGAACTTTTGAATTCTTAGTGTTTTGGATTATCGTTCTACTATTTGGATCCTTAAGTTCAAAGATGTTAATCCACTTTCATCGGTATTCTCGGACACTTTCTGACTAATCTCTAAAGAATTGGATATTATGGCTAAAAGGAAAGGAAAAGAAGTGCAAAGTGCTTGGGAAAATGAGGCAAGCGAAGATCAGCAGGACATGGTTGTGACTAGGTCGCGGGGACAAAGCTCAGGGGCAAACCGATCCGATCCTGAAGATCCGAACCGAATATAGAATGCAAACCCGGCCTGGATGGACGATGTGAACCCAAACCGAATCAGTGCCCCTGTTGTTGCTCATACCTCCCTTTGAACCGATCTGGTTCTGCAACCATGGTCCGATCTGATTCGAATGTGGCAGATGTTGGTACTTCTACTCGAGCTCCTACCGATGCTCCGATACTGGCTGCGAAAACTAGTGATCAGCCTACCCCCTCTGCGCTCGTCACACACGGAGATTTTTCGCGCTTGCCTGATATGCTTGAGAGAACTCGGGATGCTTTGAAGGATCATAAACGTGATAGTGTTCTAATGAGGGAGAACATGAAAGTTATGAGCAGGGAGATAAGTGAGCTTCGTAGACAAAAAGTTTCCTCTCCTACTCGCCATCTAACCATGGGTCATTCATTATCTTCAGACGAAGAATGCCCATGTGAAAAGAGGCCATATGAAAGACCCGAGAATCTGGACCAGTTGACATTTGGATCTTTGGGATCCAGGGGGCACGCGGCCCGCATTCTAGGGCCCGACGATCCAAGTTTGAGAGAACAAATGCTATTACGGATGCAAGGATCATGCGTCCTTCCCAGGGATCCGAACATTACTAATCCCACTCCGGGGCAGCTTTGCTAGCACGTTCGTCCCGTGAATGACCGGAACTACAGGAGGCGAGGAAGTTCAACCACCAATCGAAACCAAAGGGCGTCGCCTGAAGTAAGTGCTAGATGTGTTAGAAGAGATAGAAGTGTAGATCCTGAACCTACCCTAACCAATGCAGAAGTAGAAGCAATGGTACACCAAATCTTGGCTGATAGTCATCGCTATACTAACGAGGATTGGGGTATTGTGCGTAGTTACACCCATTCACTGACGACATTTTGGGCTTTCAATTCCCTCGACGATTCAACTTGCCACATATGGACCGATATGCTGGGAGAACATATCCGGGACAACACCTAATGTGGTATACATGGTATATGAATGCCGCACCCACCCCTAACGCTGCAAAATGTAAAGCCTTCCCGATATATCTAAAAGATGTTGCATTAATGTGGATTACTCGACTTCCCCCACGATCGGTTTCGAGCTTTAAAGAATGAAGCGAGCATTTTATGAATGAGTTCTGGCTCCATGCCCGGAAAGCTAAAAGTGTTATTGAACTGTCTAGAATCAAAGAAGCCCCTCGAGAGTCTCTGAAGTCATACCTGGACCGCTTCAACTTAGTAGTTACTGAAATAAGCGATCCCCATGAACCAACCATTTTGATGGCCTTAATAGATGGGGTCGATCCAGATACTGAATTCGGAGGATATCTAGTGGAAAACCGCCATGGACAACGGAGGCATTCCATGAAAAGGCAAATATTCACTTACGACGGGAGGAAATATACGCTAGTCAAAAAAGAAAGTCTGATGGAGCTTCAAAAGAAGATATCCAAAGTAATGTTGCTGTGAAATAGTCCAATGACAGTTCGGGGAAGGTCGAGGTAAACGTTGGCAACAAAAACGGAGGAAATGACAACAGGAACGGAAACGGCAATAAAAGAAATAGGAACCGAGGAAATGACTCCGGAAAAGACCTCGATTCCAGACATTTGAAAACTACACACCATTGAAAGATACGTTGGAAAACATCTACCTGGATACCTACAATGTGTTGCAATATAAGAAGCCTCCTCCCAAAGACTCCACGGAGAAGGAGCCAACGACCGGAAAATTTTGTCTGTTTCACGGAACCCACTGTCACTCTACTAATGAGAGTCGGCATTTAAGGGACGTTATTGAAAAACTACTGCGGGAAGAAAAGTTAGATGAATATAAGTTTGCCCCAAGACATAGGGGGCAAGGAGGGCAAGCCCCGAATCTAAACCAGCTTGCTCCTAAACCCACAGTTCAGCAAAAAGGTAAAGGAATCGTCATAAACACTATAGTAGAGGAACCCATCCAGCTGGCCATAGCTACAAAGCAATGGACTTATATGTTAATGCGGCCAAGCACTTCGATGTGAGGAAATGCAGTAACCTCGAAGATACCGCCCCGGTGAAGCAACAGAAAACTATGTCAAATGATGTCATATTTCGTGACAGAGATGATATTAGAGTTCAATCGCCTACCGAGGACCCATCGATGATCACTACCACTATCGGTCCAACTCTAGTTCATAAGGTATTAGTGGATAATGGGAGTGCGGTTAATATTCTCTTTAAGAAAGCATTCGATAAGGTGAAACTTGAAGCGAAAGATTTGAAGCCTTGTGAGGGATGGATACGCGGCTTTAATGGGGCCTCAACAACTCCAATGTGATATGTGTTGAACTGTTTGTGACATTAGGACAAGAAGATCACCGGAGAGTGAGAATCCTCCCATTTGTAGTTCTAGACATCGACTCACCCTATAATGCCTTTTTGGGCCGACCGACCCTCGTAGAATTCAGGGCTTGCATCGCTCCTTGGTGCCTGTTGTTGAAATTCCCAACCAAAGCGGGAGTGGGAGTAATGAGAGGTGAGCGGACGAGCTTGCTACATGGCAGATTCGAAGATGTTGCTAAAAGGGTTAAACATAGAATCTAAAGACACTTCCTCTCCTATTAAGGAGAATTCAGCATAGCAGCTAAAGACTATACCGCCTAGGGAATCCCCCGACGAAATTCCCGAAGATATCGATCCTAGGGAAGACGAAGAAGCAGGAACTAGAAAGGCGACACCCAATGAGGTGACTGTCAATATCACAGTCGATAACGACGACCCGACAAAGGTCTCGAAGATTGGGTCTCATTTGGATTCTTTCCGGACGAAGGAATTGACTAATTTTTTGAGAACAAACCTCGATGTGTTTGCTTGAACTCATGCAGATATGTGTAGAATTTCTCCCGTGGTTATGAGCCACTCGCTAAGTTTAAATCCAAACCATCCTCCGGTCAAGCAGAAAAGACGTGTGTTGGGCCCGGAAAGATCAGCAGCCTTAAAGGAAGAAGTAGAGAAATTAAAGAACAACGGGTTTATTAGATTCAATATATCCCGATGGGATATCGAATCCTGTCTTGGTTAAAAAATCAAATGGAAAATGGCAGACGTGCATTGACTTTTCCGATTTGAACAAAGCTTATCCAAAAGATAGCTTCCCACTTCCCAGGATTGATCAGTTGGAAAACTCAACAGCTGGACACGAACTTTTCTCCTTCATGGATGCGTATTCAGGATATAACCAAATCCCCAGGCACGTGCCAGATCAAGAGCATACAAGTTTTATCATGAATTTGGGATAATACTGCTATGTGGTAATGCCATTCGGACAAAAGAACGCCAGAGTCACATATCAGCGCTTGGTAAACCGAATGTTATATAATCAGATCGGGAAAACAATGGAAGTTTATGTAGATGACATGCTTATGAAGTTTAGGAAGTCTTTCGATCATACGAAAGATTTGGCGGAAATGTTTGACATTTTGTGGAGGTATGGGATGAAACTGAACCCCTTAAAAATGGTCATTTGGGGTTGCATTAGAGAAACATGGGAGATCCACGGAAGATTAGAGACGTTCAAAGCTTAGCTGGGAAAGTTGCGGCATTGAGCAGATTCATTTCCAAAGCCACGGACAAGGGCGTTCCATTCTTTGATTTAATCAAACGAGGGAAACATAATTTTGAATGGACCCTCGACTATATAGAGGCCTTCCAAAATTTGTTGAACTTATTAGAGAAGACCCCAATATTGTCGAAGCCGGTGGATCATGAGGATCTGTTCGTATATTTGGCAGTGTTATCTCATGATGTCAGCACAACTTTAGTGCACGAAGAAGACAAGATCTAGTGGCCAGTGTACTATTGTGACGGCAAAGAATCTCGCTCGGTCCGAACCAGTCGCTAAACCGATCCAGACCGTTCGAAACGCCCTATCGTTTGAGAACACGACAAAACAGAACTCATACAGAAGAACATTTCATTGTATATTACAACAATGCATCAGATTACAAGAATATACAGAGTAAAAATGAATATTACACAGAAATATCAGAGATTTAAATTACATTTAAATACATAGCAGCGGAAAATAATACAATACACAACTAGAAGAGATATACGGATACAAAGCTTTCCGGATATCGTTCCAGCTGTAAACCAGGATCCTGTGAATATAAATCTGCAAAACCAAAACTACTAGTTGCCCGTGTCAAAATAGGGGCACCCAGAGTTTAGGTTAAAACAATAAACTCCAGGTCAGTCATGTGACTGGTGTGAGAACTAAAACAGTTAATCTTTATTTTAAAGTTAGGTAAATCAAGGGACCACGCCGTATAACACGGAACGGGTTTCCTCCCAAGAATACCAGTGCATAAAACAACAGCGCAATGCTAAATAAAGAAAAATGAAGCTGTTATGAGACCCAGGTCCCATCACACAATGCAACGCAGCCGAGGATAGGGTTTTCCCTTATAACAGCCAAAGAATGCTTGATACGTTTAAAACAAATCATTTGATACTACTATAAGTGCATAGTGTATAAAACAACTTCAAATCATAAGTATCAATCATAGGCGGCATGAGCGCCCCATCCCACTATGTCGCCATATATAGGATTACAACTAAAACCGCAAAGTCACGTATTTGGAAATTGGATTTCCATCTATGAACCGAGGCAAAAGATAGTCCTCAATCGATTCGAGACGCTCTAGCCCGTGTCTCAGGAACAGCCGCAACTGCCCCTTGGATCGTCAGGGCCGGTCCACACGGAGTGGATTATTATGCCTGAACAATACGTCTCCCCACCCTATGGGGTGTAAGTCTGGTCCGTCAGCCGACCAGAATGCATTCGGCCGAAACCGATATAACCGAGGCGCCTCGCAACCGCAACAACCACATAAGTCAAACTCGTCAGGGCGTGTAAAACCACTGACGCCACTTCTAGCTAGAAAGAAACGCAAGTCCTCCCTGATGTCCTCTCCCGTTTTTGGTTCATACCGGGTGTGAAACTCGCGAAGTAAACGTTACACAAAGCTACGCCACAAAGGCCGTGCTTTGATCATCACCACAAGACTTTGCTTTTCAACAGAAGCCTTGATCATTTGCATCTTAGCATGCCACACAGGCAAACCACTCTATGCAACCGATATCAGTCACACAGAATGAAATCCAATGTCAGACACACAGTCCATTTACAAGTCCGTTCTGGGCCTGAACGAAACCGGAGGCACCTAGTACCCCGCATATCCATCGATCTCCAAGTACGTCTGGACGATCACCAACTGTTTCCATCTTCTTGGGTGTACAGCCCAATCAAGATCATCAGTTATCACCCAAACGACGTGAAGACCTCCGGTCTTCGACCATCGTCTTCATCTTCGACTTATCGTCGTATCAGTTATTCAGAATGGGATAAACCCGGTCTTTCCGAATAACTCGCGTATATATTATAAAAGTGTTACACAAACACAACATACGCCTCATTCCAATTCATTAGTCACTAACCGTAAATTAATCAAGAGAATAATTCCCCAAATATTAACCCCGAAGGCCGAAACCAACATCAGATCAATATCCAGAAAACCATTCTGCTTGGCCAACCGACAGTTAGTTTCTAAATTTCACATTCATAGGGAAAGATTCCCATTAATTTTATCAAAGATAAATTCCTTGAATTTATTCTTTAATCCATTTTTGAATATCAATTCAAACTAGTCGGGATTAGCGAACCTTACCGAAGTAATCATTTGTTTTAATTTCCCAATCCCAACCTATTCATCCCATGAAGTAAAACTGGTAATACTTCATATCTAACACCACAGTGTTATCGGTAAATTCAATTACCATTTCACGTTCAAATCTAATTAAAGATTTAACTATCGCCTGGAGCAAAACTGGTGATACTCCATTTCGATTATTTCAATCTAATTAAAGATTCATTAAAACTCCACTTAGTTTTAATCTTTGACTGGGTTAAAGAATCAGTGTCATTTAAAAACACGGTTCACGATAAACCCAAAATCACATTCATTAATCATCGAGTTAAAGAATGAGTGTTATTTAAAACACTGTCCACGATAAACCCAAAAATCAATATCAATTCAATTCCAATTAAATATTATTTAATTGGTACACTTCATTAAATCTAAATAAAAAGATTTAATCTTTTCTCAACTGGGTTCAAGAACAGTGTTAGTGAAGACACCATTCACGACAAACCCAAATCACATTCCATTAATTATCGGGTTAAAGAACAAGTGTTATTTAAAACACTGTTCACGATAAACCCAAAAATCAATATCAATTCAATTCCAATTAAATATTATTTAATTGGTACACTTCATTAAATCTAAATAAAAAGATTTAATCTTTTCTCAACTGGGTTCAAGAACAGTGTTAGTGAAGACACCATTCACGACAAACCCAAATCACATTCCATTAATTATCGGGTTAAAGAACAAGTGTTATTTAAAACACTGTTCACGATAAACCCAAAAATAATATCAATTCAATTCCAATTAAATATTATTTAATTGGTACACTTCATTAAATCTAAATAAAAAAGATTTAATCTTTTCTCAACTGGGTTCAAGAACAGTGTTAGTGAAGACACCATTCACGACAAACCCAAATCACATTCGATATTCAATACAAGGCTCTGAATAGAAGATATATCGGCTTATATTCAATATCGAATTCTACGACTAACAAATGTCGTATTGGAAATAACGATATAAATATATATCTTTCAAATTTCCATAACAACACCTGTATAATCACGAATTCCAACATCGAAATATTCCGAAGACAATTTCGATTCAAATCCACTCCAATGCAATCATTGGATATTTTGGTTATTTTCAAAACCCTTTTCGAATTCAATTTATTTATTTAAAAATAAATAGAATTTTAATTCTAGTTCAAAACTAGTTCATTTCGATAAAAATCTATTTTTATCTTTTCAAATATGGAGTTTTTCATCCCAATTCTTTCTAAATCATTTCTTATGATTTTACATAAATTATTACTATTTTTAATAATTTTATCAAGGCCCGTACAGTCGATTTCCATCAACGGCCATCGAACTGCACTTACAGCGACCTTTTTCGAATTTGATTTGGACATAATTCCAAATCCAACCGTTAGATTTCGAATTTCTAAAATTCATCAGAAAGCTCTTTTCGATACGAACCCAACGGTTCCGGTTTTAGGAGAATCCGACGGTCGGATCTCCCGTAATGTCCCTTTGAAATAAATGGTCGAAATTTACGAACTGCCGCGGCGCGGCGCGTTCTATTCAGGACATTATATTATATATATAATATATACTTCGTCGATTTCTATTTAAAACGAATTTTATAAATAGTTTTAAATTCGTTTCCAAAGCAATTTCAACTTCCTTTTCAATTCAAATCAAAATTGATTTTTTTTTTATAAAATCATTTCAAAAATCATTTCTATTCAATTCAAATTTCAATTCAATTTGAATTCGTTTTCAATTCGCTTTCAATTCAATTTGAATTCGTTTTCAGTTCATTTTATTTCGAAATCGTTTTCAATTCAATTCATTTCGAAATCGTTTTCAATTCAATTCGTTTCGAAATCGTTATATATTCAATTCATTTCGAAATCGTTTTCAATTCATTTCATTTCGAAATCGTTTTCAATTCATTTCATTTCGAAATCGTTTTCAATTCATTTCATTTCGAAATCGTTTTCAATTCATTTCATTTCGAAATCGTTTTCAATTCATTTCATTTCGAAATCGTTTTCAATTCATTTCATTTCGAAATCGTTTTCAATTCATTTCATTTCGAAATCGTTTTCCATTCATTTCATTTCGAAATCGTTTTCCAATCGATATAAATATCGTTTACGTCAAAATGGCGTCAATCTAATCAACACGGCTTCATATATTCCTATTTTCAAGTATTCTATTTCAAACATTTCTTTTTCAAAATAGTTGTTATTATCAAAATATTTCGTTCAACACATGACCAATCTCAATGGATGAGTACTGTCAACACATGAACTTTTATTTTATATTGATAAAGATGTAAATTTTATTACTAAAATATTTCGTTCAACACATGACCAATCTCAATGAATGAGTACTGTCAACACATGAACTTTTATTTTATAATAGTCTTTATTTTTCAAATTGGAATGAGGCCCAATCAATTACCATATAACGTTAATTATATGGATTTTCATACAACACATGTATATAATAGCATGGAAAATAATCAACCATCAACCAAAGTGCACTACACTGTATAAGCATCAAATATAGATATCTAACGCTTATAACAGCCTGTCAATCGATCGATCGACATATTTAATCAATCAGGATGAGTGAACTTCAAATTTCATCCTAACACCCGTGTGGGGTTTCAAACAATCAAACACATATTTTATTTGTGCAGTTGGGCGATGTGTGAAATTTATCGACCCAATCAATGTCCTTCAAATAGGTGTACATAAACAAACCGTCGGGTTTGTAAATGAATATTTATTTATTCACATTCACGTTAAAAATTATATTTTTAACGATAAAACATTTTATTTCAACCTATGAATTTCTATTCAATTTATTTCACAATAAAATGATATTTTTATTTTTCTAACATATTTTAGAAAATTTCGGCAGCATAACGGCACGATACTAGAAACGGGACAAGGCCTAGCCTAATCCCCGGTCTAGTGAAGGCCCACGCCATTCACACATCAATCAAATCAATTCGTTATGCAAACCACAAAATTTTGAGTAAGAGTCTAACCTAGCCTTACTCCTTCGCCTTATAACGGCGCACGTCTAATCCTAACCAATTTATCGATTCGATTATTCACACCACAAACCACATTCAAACCAATATCGCAATTAATCACCAAACAACCAAACAAACAAGTCCATGGTCTGTGGACGATTTTGTCGGGTGCTACTAAGCACCGTCTGCATCCTAGTATATATATATAACTAGAAAAAGAATTTTGAGTGAGAAGTTCTCACAGATAGCTATCCAATCATCTTGACTCTTCTTCTCGCCTTTTTATCATCTTCTTGTGCCCGTAGTCACTATATATATAAAAAACATATTTTTATTTCGAAGTTCCATATATAAAAATTCTATTTTTATTTCGAAGTTCAATATATAAAAATTCTATTTTTAATTCGAAGTTCAATATATAAAAATTCTATTTTTATTTCGAAGTTCAATATATAAAAATTCTATTTTTATTTCGCTTTATATATATATATATATATATATATATAAAATCAGATTTCTTTTATTTTTCTAAAATCTATTTTTCTAAGCATCCTACTTTTATTTTTAGAGTCTATTCTATTTTATTTTTCAAAAACAAAGCAATTTTCTTCTTCAATAACAAAGCTATTTTATTTGTAGACAAAGCGAAATTTTATTTTTAAACACAATGCTTTTTATATTTATTTTTTAAACAAAGTATATTTTTCTATTTCAAACCATTTACATTTTTCTATTCCTAAAAATCAAATCTATTCGTATTTCTTTTTTTTCTATTTTTTTTTTTTAAAATCATTTCTAACTTCTATTTTTAAAACCACTTCTATTTTATATATTTTTTTCAAACCAAAGCATTTTATTTTTATTTTCAAATCTACTATATTTTTCAAATCAAATCTATTTTATTTTTAAAACTATATTATTCTGTTTTTAAAACTAATCTTTAAAATAATAACTAAAATAGTTTAAAATGTGTAAAAGAAAAAAAAGGAGTCACCTTTCTCTGTAAAACGTTCCAGGCGTTCAAAACCCATCGCCGAAATTTGAACCCATCCACGCACGAGAAAATCCGCCACCGCTTGCTCTTCATCGCGCCGCACAGTCATCGGAGGTCGGCCCCTCGAAGAACACGCTGCCCCCTACCTACGCCTGGCCACCACTGCGAGCTCGAGGGCCCCACTCCCTCTGGAAACCGCCTTGAACGAAGGTGCTTTGAGCACGAAAATCGAGAAATCAGCAACCTCAAATCCGATCACAGCCGTTGATTCTAAAGAGCTCCGAGGCCTCTTCGATTTCCCTTTGGGAATTTTGAATTTCATTGGATGATTTCGGAGGTCGGAGGAGGCGAAAATGGGACGATATCGTCCGCTGAAGGAAGAGAAAGGCGGCTGAGTTGGTTACGGGCCCTAGGATTTAGTTTATATAGAAAATTATATTATATTATATTATTTAATATTAT
This sequence comes from Allium sativum, assembly GCA_030737875.1. NCBI lineage: Eukaryota > Viridiplantae > Streptophyta > Magnoliopsida > Asparagales > Amaryllidaceae > Allium > Allium sativum. Next base: position 709,019,968 of record CM060919.1, on the reverse strand, counting down.
TTTTAATTCAAAAGCACTTGTTAATTGGTACCAACCCCAAATCAAACCCAACGACTGTCGCCCCTAGCTAAACACCCCCATTTCGAACATAATGGGATATGTTTCGTAAGCCAATTCGACCGTTTCGATCAGTTTTCGTTAAATTTAAAATATAAATCTTTATATATATAATTTAAACGTACATTTCAAATTACCGGGGTCACATACTAACTAGAAAAATTCCAGAAAAATATTTTCTAGCTTCGTATTGACGATACGGTCCTAACAAAACTAGTTTCGTCGAATTCTGAGACCGTTGGAAAAATGGCCAATTTCCAGTCGATTAAAATCAACTTAAACTGGTCAAACGCGTTTAACTGCGCCACGCTCACATATTGATTTGAAAAATTACGAAATTTGAAACCTAGCAATAACTTAACATCACGGACCCAACAAAACTGGTTTCGTCGAAATCCGAGGTCGTTTGCAAAATTGCTATTTTTAAGGGCCTTATATATATAAGAATATATATAAATTCCACAGCGACTATTTCTAATTTCAAACTGGACATATCTTATCATTTCTAAAGTGAAATCCCAGTTTGTTAACTTCGTTACAAAGATATAGTTATACAGATTCAAATATTTCTTGTTTCGTTCAATTCTGACTTATATTGAATTCTGTATATTCATTTGAAATTAGAAATCGAATTTTCGAACTACCGCGCCATTTTCAATTCCTTTTATAATTATATATAATTATTATATATTCTAACGACGACGTATATAATATATACGATCGAATTCTATTCAAAATAAATTTCTCGTCGATATTATTTAAAATAATTCATTTTAAATAATCAAAATTCGCTAAAATTGCCAAAATAAAAATTTTAAACTGGCCCAGATTTTCCGGGTTGTTACAATCTCCCCCACTTAAAACTTTTCGTCCCCGAAAAGGAACAAAGTCGAAAGTGGTTTGATTAATCAGCTCTACGATCGATCAGGCTTCCATTCTCCAACTCTTTAGTTTCTGAGAATTTTCAAAATTTCAAAAATTTGGCTAACACCCTAAATTTTCGAAAAATTTCGCCATAACCTCCCCTGCACCGGGAGCATCGGGGAATTTCAAATAGCTTCCCCGGTCCTTCAGATCTCAAAAAGAAAAAGAAAAAGCCAAGCGGCTAGCCAATAGGCTCATAAAATCATCATCACCCAAACAAAACAGTAAATTATTAGTAAACATGTACCTATTTGTCGGGCAAACAAATTTTATTCTCTGCTCTAGCCTCCTTGCTATGACCTGTTCAATGATATATATGTATATGCAAGCAGATGCGACCAATTTTCAATACAGTTCAATATTTGGTTCAATTAGGCATAATGGTTCAAAATTAGCAAACAAATAAGCAAACATCACAAACATCAATCAATTAGTGGATTAATGTTTCAAATTCATAAATTTTACTACATATAAAGAAAATCATGTTTTTGATGCCAATCCACAACAATGTATTCTAACTATATTAGTTTTGGTTCTCACACCAGTCTAATGGAAATATATAGATATCACACCTTCGTTACTCGAACATGAATACTAATGACGACTAGTCAATCATCAGAATCATCTTCGGGCCACTAGAGTATGATTCTATATCTATCCAGTATATTAAAACTTCGAATACACGCGGATCAGACGTATACACAAAATCTATATATACTGGATTGTCCAACTCAATATAAATAGATAATCAACTACGAATAATTGATTTATATTTCAAAACAAGATTTGTTTTCATTTTAAAAATATACTCTTCACACTCGTTCTAGGATACTACTGATCCCATCTCTAACGAGTCATCCTCATTGGATTTTACTAATCCAATATCTGATGAATTCTTTCGTATGATTCTAATGTGCCTTGTTCTCTGCTTTGTAAACCAAAGCTCTGATACCAACTGTGACGGCAAAGAATCTCGCTCGGTCCGAACCAGTCGCTAAACCGATCCAGACCGTTCGAAACGCCCTATCGTTTGAGAACACGACAAAACAGAACTCATACAGAAGAACATTTCATTGTATATTACAACAATGCATCAGATTACAAGAATATACAGAGTAAAAATGAATATTACACAGAAATATCAGAGATTTAAATTACATTTAAATACATAGCAGCGGAAAATAATACAATACACAACTAGAAGAGATATACGGATACAAAGCTTTCCGGATATCGTTCCAGCTGTAAACCAGGATCCTGTGAATATAAATCTGCAAAACCAAAACTACTAGCTGCCCGTGTCAAAATAGGGGCACCCAGAGTTTAGGTTAAAACAATAAACTCCAGGTCAGTCATGTGACTGGTGTGAGAACTAAAACAGTTAATCTTTATTTTAAAGTTAGGTAAATCAAGGGACCACGCCGTATAACACGGAACGGGTTTCCTCCCAAGAATACCAGTGCATAAAACAACAGCGCAATGCTAAATAAAGAAAAATGAAGCTGTTATGAGACCCAGGTCCCATCACACAATGCAACGCAGCCGAGGATAGGGTTTTCCCTTATAACAGCCAAAGAATGCTTGATACGTTTAAAACAAATCATTTGATACTACTATAAGTGCATAGTGTATAAAACAACTTCAAATCATAAGTATCAATCATAGGCGGCATGAGCGCCCCATCCCACTATGTCGCCATATATAGGATTACAACTAAAACCGCAAAGTCACGTATTTGGAAATTGGATTTCCATCTATGAACCGAGGCAAAAGATAGTCCTCAATCGATTCGAGACGCTCTAGCCCGTGTCTCAGGAACAGCCGCAACTGCCCCTTGGATCGTCAGGGCCGGTCCACACGGAGTGGATTATTATGCCTGAACAATACGTCTCCCCACCCTATGGGGTGTAAGTCTGGTCCGTCAGCCGACCAGAATGCATTCGGCCGAAACCGATATAACCGAGGCGCCTCGCAACCGCAACAACCACATAAGTCAAACTCGTCAGGGCGTGTAAAACCACTGACGCCACTTCTAGCTAGAAAGAAACGCAAGTCCTCCCTGATGTCCTCTCCCGTTTTTGGTTCATACCGGGTGTGAAACTCGCGAAGTAAACGTTACACAAAGCTACGCCACAAAGGCCGTGCTTTGATCATCACCACAAGACTTTGCTTTTCAACAGAAGCCTTGATCATTTGCATCTTAGCATGCCACACAGGCAAACCACTCTATGCAACCGATATCAGTCACACAGAATGAAATCCAATGTCAGACACACAGTCCATTTACAAGTCCGTTATGGGCCTGAACGAAACCGGAGGCACCTAGTACCCCGCATATCCATCGATCTCCAAGTACGTCTGGACGATCACCAACTGTTTCCATCTTCTTGGGTGTACAGCCCAATCAAGATCATCAGTTATCACCCAAACGACGTGAAGACCTCCGGTCTTCGACCATCGTCTTCATCTTCGACTTATCGTCGTATCAGTTATTCAGAATGGGATAAACCCGGTCTTTCCGAATAACTCGCGTATATATTATAAAAGTGTTACACAAACACAACATACGCCTCATTCCAATTCATTAGTCACTAACCGTAAACTAATCAAGAGAATAATTCCCCAAATATTAACCCCGAAGGCCGAAACCAACATCAGATCAATATCCAGAAAACCATTCTGCTTGGCCAACCGACAGTTAGTTTCTAAATTTCACATTCATAGGGAAAGATTCCCATTAATTTTATCAAAGATAAATTCCTTGAATTTATTCTTTAATCCATTTTTGAATATCAATTCAAACTAGTCGGGATTAGCGAACCTTACCGAAGTAATCATTTGTTTTAATTTCCCAATCCCAACCTATTCATCCCATGAAGTAAAACTGGTAATACTTCATATCTAACACCACAGTGTTATCGGTAAATTCAATTACCATTTCACGTTCAAATCTAATTAAAGATTTAACTATCGCCTGGAGCAAAACTGGTGATACTCCATTTCGATTATTTCAATCTAATTAAAGATTCATTAAAACTCCACTTAGTTTTAATCTTTGACTGGGTTAAAGAATCAGTGTCATTTAAAAACACGGTTCACGATAAACCCAAAATCACATTCATTAATCATCGGGTTAAAGAACGAGTGTTATTTAAAACACTGTCCACGATAAACCCAAAAATCAATATCAATTCAATTCCAATTAAATATTATTTAATTGGTACACTTCATTAAATCTAAATAAAAAGATTTAATCTTTTCTCAACTGGGTTCAAGAACAGTGTTAGTGAAGACACCATTCACGACAAACCCAAATCACATTCCATTAATTATCGGGTTAAAGAACAAGTGTTATTTAAAACACTGTTCACGATAAACCCAAAAATCAATATCAATTCAATTCCAATTAAATATTATTTAATTGGTACACTTCATTAAATCTAAATAAAAAGATTTAATCTTTTCTCAACTGGGTTCAAGAACAGTGTTAGTGAAGACACCATTCACGACAAACCCAAATCACATTCCATTAATTATCGGGTTAAAGAACAAGTGTTATTTAAAACACTGTTCACGATAAACCCAAAAATCAATATCAATTCAATTCCAATTAAATATTATTTAATTGGTACACTTCATTAAATCTAAATAAAAAAGATTTAATCTTTTCTCAACTGGGTTCAAGAACAGTGTTAGTGAAGACACCATTCACGACAAACCCAAATCACATTCGATATTCAATACAAGGCTCTGAATAGAAGATATATCGGCTTATATTCAATATCGAATTCTACGACTAACAAATGTCGTATTGGAAATAACGATATAAATATATATCTTTCAAATTTCCATAACAACACCTGTATAATCACGAATTCCAACATCGAAATATTCCGAAGACAATTTCGATTCAAATCCACTCCAATGCAATCATTGGATATTTTGGTTATTTTCAAAACCCTTTTCGAATTCAATTTATTTATTTAAAAATAAATAGAATTTTAATTCTAGTTCAAAACTAGTTCATTTCGATAAAAATCTATTTTTATCTTTTCAAATATGGAGTTTTTCATCCCAATTCTTTCTAAATCATTTCTTATGATTTTACATAAATTATTACTATTTTTAATAATTTTATCAAGGCCCGTACAGTCGATTTCCATCAACGGCCATCGAACTGCACTTACAGCGACCTTTTTCGAATTTGATTTGGACATAATTCCAAATCCAACCGTTAGATTTCGAATTTCTAAAATTCATCAGAAAGCTCTTTTCGATACGAACCCAACGGTTCCGGTTTTAGGAGAATCCGACGGTCGGATCTCCCGTAATGTCCCTTTGAAATAAATGGTCGAAATTTACGAACTGCCGCGGCGCGGCGCATTCTATTCAGGACATTATATTATATATATAATATATATAATATATACTTCGTCGATTTCTATTTAAAACGAATTTTATAAATAGTTTTAAATTCGTTTCCAAAGCAATTTCAACTTCCTTTTCAATTCAAATCAAAATTGATTTTTTTTTTATAAAATCGTTTCAAAATTCATTTCTATTCAATTCAAATTTCAATTCAATTTGAATTCGTTTTCAATTCGCTTTCAATTCAATTTGAATTCGTTTTCAATTCATTTTATTTCGAATCGTTTTCAATTCAATTCATTTCGAAATCGTTTTCAATTCAATTCGTTTCGAAATCGTTATATATTCAATTCATTTCGAAATCGTTTTCAATTCATTTCATTTCGAAATCGTTTTCAATTCATTTCATTTCGAAATCGTTTTCAATTCATTTCATTTCGAAATCGTTTTCAATTCATTTCATTTCGAAATCGTTTTCAATTCATTTCATTTCGAAATCGTTTTCAATTCATTTCATTTCGAAATCGTTTTCCATTCATTTCATTTCGAAATCGTTTTCCAATCGATATAAATATCGTTTACGTCAAAATGGCGTCAATCTAATCAACACGGCTTCATATATTCCTATTTTCAAGTATTCTATTTCAAACATTTCTTTTTCAAAATAGTTGTTATTATCAAAATATTTCGTTCAACACATGACCAATCTCAATGGATGAGTACTGTCAACACATGAACTTTTATTTTATATTGATAAAGATGTAAATTTTATTACTAAAATATTTCGTTCAACACATGACCAATCTCAATGAATGAGTACTGTCAACACATGAACTTTTATTTTATAATAGTCTTTATTTTTCAAATTGGAATGAGGCCCAATCAATTACCATATAACGTTAATTATATGGATTTTCATACAACACATGTATATAATAGCATGGAAAATAATCAACCATCAACCAAAGTGCACTACACTGTATAAGCATCAAATATAGATATCTAACGCTTATAACAGCCTGTCAATCGATCGATCGACATATTTAATCAATCAGGATGAGTGAACTTCAAATTTCATCCTAACACCCGTGTGGGGTTTCAAACAATCAAACACATATTTTATTTGTGCAGTTGGGCGATGTGTGAAATTTATCGACCCAATCAATGTCCTTCAAATAGGTGTACATAAACAAACCGTCGGGTTTGTAAATGAATATTTATTTATTCACATTCACGTTAAAAATTATATTTTTAACGATAAAACATTTTATTTCAACCTATGAATTTCTATTCAATTTATTTCACAATAAAATGATATTTTTATTTTTCTAACATATTTTAGAAAATTTCGGCAGCATAACGGCACGATACTAGAAACGGGACAAGGCCTAGCCTAATCACCGGTCTAGTGAAGGCCCACGCCATTCACACATCAATCAAATCAATTCGTTATGCAAACCACAAAATTTTGAGTAAGAGTCTAACCTAGCCTTACTCCTTCGCCTTATAACGGCGCACGTCTAATCCTAACCAATTTATCGATTCGATTATTCACACCACAAACCACATTCAAACCAATATCGCAATTAATCACCAAACAACCAAACAAACAAGTCCATGGTCTGTGGACGATTTTGTCGGGTGCTACTAAGCACCGTCTGCATCCTAGTATATATATATAACTAGAAAAAGAATTTTGAGTGAGAAGTTCTCACAGATAGCTATCCAATCATCTTGACTCTTCTTCTCGCCTTTTTATCATCTTCTTGTGCCCGTAGTCACTATATATATAAAAAACATATTTTTATTTCGAAGTTCCATATATAAAAATTCTATTTTTATTTCGAAGTTCAATATATAAAAATTCTATTTTTAATTCGAAGTTCAATATATAAAAATTCTATTTTTATTTCGAAGTTCAATATATAAAAATTCTATTTTTATTTCGCTTTATATATATATATATATATAAAATCAGATTTCTTTTATTTTTCTAAAATCTATTTTTCTAAGCATCCTACTTTTATTTTTAGAGTCTATTCTATTTTATTTTTCAAAAACAAAGCAATTTTCTTCTTCAATAACAAAGCTATTTTATTTGTAGACAAAGCGAAATTTTATTTTTAAACACAATGCTTTTTATATTTATTTTCTAAACAAAGTATATTTTTCTATTTCAAACCATTTACATTTTTCTATTCCTAAAAATCAAATCTATTCGTATTTCTTTTTTTTCTATTTTTTTTTTAAAATCATTTCTAACTTCTATTTTTAAAACCACTTCTATTTTATAATTTTTTTTCAAACCAAAGCATTTTATTTTTATTTTCAAATCTACTATATTTTTCAAATCAAATCTATTTTATTTTTAAAACTATATTATTCTGTTTTTAAAACTAATCTTTAAAATAATAACTAATATAGTTTAAAATGTGTAAAAGAAAAAAAAGGAGTCACCTTTCTCTGTAAAACGTTCCAGGCGTTCAAAACCCATCGCCGAAATTTGAACCCATCCACGCACGAGAAAATCCGCCACCGCTTGCTCTTCATCGCGCCGCACAGTCATCGGAGGTCGGCCCCTCGAAGAACACGCTGCCCCCTACCTACGCCTGGCCACCACTGCGAGCTCGAGGGCCCCACTCCCTCTGGAAACCGCCTTGAACGAAGGTGCTTTGAGCACGAAAATCGAGAAATCAGCAACCTCAAATCCGATCACAGCCGTTGATTCTAAAGAGCTCCGAGGCCTCTTCGATTTCCCTTTGGGAATTTTGAATTTCATTGGATGATTTCGGAGGTCGGAGGAGGCGAAAATGGGACGATATCGTCCGCTGAAGGAAGAGAAAGGCGGCTGAGTTGGTTACGGGCCCTAGGATTTAGTTTATATAGAAAATTATATTATATTATTTAATATTATTTTTAATTCAAAAGCACTTGTTAATTGGTACCAACCCCAAATCAAACCCAACGACTGTCGCCCCTAGCTAAACACCCCCATTTCGAACATAATGGGATATGTTTCGTAAGCCAATTCGACCGTTTCGATCAGTTTTCGTTAAATTTAAAATATAAATCTTTATATATATAATTTAAACGTACATTTCAAATTACCGGGGTCACATACTAACTAGAAAAATTCCAGAAAAATATTTTCTAGCTTCGTATTGACGATACGGTCCTAACAAAACTAGTTTCGTCGAATTCTGAGACCGTTGGAAAAATGGCCAATTTCCAGTCGATTAAAATCAACTGAAACTGGTCAAACGCGTTTAACTGCGCCACGCTCACATATTGATTTGAAAAATTACGAAATTTGAAACCTAGCAATAACTTAACATCACGGACCCAACAAAACTGGTTTCGTCGAAATCCGAGGTCGTTTACAAAATTGCTATTTTTAAGGGCCTTATATATATAAGAATATATATAAATTCCACAGCGACTATTTCTAATTTCAAACTGGACATATCTTATCATTTCTAAAGTGAAATCCCAGTTTGTTAACTTCGTTACAAAGATATAGTTATACAGATTCAAATATTTCTTGTTTCGTTCAATTCTGACTTATATTGAATTATGTATATTCATTTGAAATTAGAAATCGAATTTTCGAACTACCGCGCCATTTTCAATTCCTTTTATAATTATATATAATTATTATATATTCTAACGACGACGTATATAATATATACGATCGAATTCTATTCAAAATAAATTTCTCGTCGATATTATTTAAAATAATTCATTTTAAATAATCAAAATTCGCTAAAATTGCCAAAATAAAAATTTTAAACTGGCCCAGATTTTCCGGGTTGTTACAATCTCCCCCACTTAAAACTTTTCGTCCCCGAAAAGGAACAAAGTCGAAAGTGGTTTGATTAATCAGCTCTACGATCGATCAGGCTTCCATTCTCCAACTCTTTAGTTTCTGAGAATTTTCAAAATTTCAAAAATTTGGCTAACACCCTAAATTTTCGAAAAATTTCGCCATAACCTCCCCTGCACCGGGAGCATCGGGGAATTTCAAATAGCTTCCCCGGTCCTTCAGATCTCAAAAAGAAAAAGAAAAAGCCAAGCGGCTAGCCAATAGGCTCATAAAATCATCATCACCCAAACAAAACAGTAAATTATTAGTAAACATGTACCTATTTGTCGGGCAAACAAATTTTATTCTCTGCTCTAGCCTCCTTGCTATGACCTGTTCAATGATATATAAGTATATGCAAGCAGATGCGACCAATTTTAAATACAGTTCAATATTTGGTTCAATTAGGCATAATGGTTCAAAATTAGCAAACAAATAAGCAAACATCACAAACATCAATCAATTAGTGGATTAATGTTTCAAATTCATAAATTTTACTACATATAAAGAAAATCATGTTTTTGATGCCAATCCACAACAATGTATTCTAACTATATTAGTTTTGGTTCTCACACCAGTCTAATGGAAATATATAGATATCACACCTTCGTTACTCGAACATGAATACTAATGACGACTAGTCAATCATCAGAATCATCTTCGGACCACTAGAGTATGATTCTATATCTATCCAGTATATTAAAACTTCGAATACACGCGGATCAGACGTATACACAAAATCTATATATACTGGATTGTCCAACTCAATATAAATAGATAATCAACTACGAATAATTGATTTATATTTCAAAACAAGATTTGTTTTCATTTTAAAAATATACTCTTCACACTCGTTCTAGGATACTACTGATCCCATCTCTAACGAGTCATCCTCATTGGATTTTACTAATCCAATATCTGATGAATTCTTTCGTATGATTCTAATGTGCCTTGTTCTCTGCTTTGTAAACCAAAGCTCTGATACCAACTGTGACGGCAAAGAATCTCGCTCGGTCCGAACCAGTCGCTAAACCGATCCAGACCGTTCGAAACGCCCTATCGTTTGAGAACACGACAAAACAGAACTCATACAGAAGAACATTTCATTGTATATTACAACAATGCATCAGATTACAAGAATATACAGAGTAAAAATGAATATTACACAGAAATATCAGAGATTTAAATTACATTTAAATACATAGCAGCGGAAAATAATACAATACACAACTAGAAGAGATATACGGATACAAAGCTTTCCGGATATCGTTCCAGCTGTAAACCAGGATCCTGTGAATATAAATCTGCAAAACCAAAACTACTAGCTGCCCGTGTCAAAATAGGGGCACCCAGAGTTTAGGTTAAAACAATAAACTCCAGGTCAGTCATGTGACTGGTGTGAGAACTAAAACAGTTAATCTTTATTTTAAAGTTAGGTAAATCAAGGGACCACGCCGTATAACACGGAACGGGTTTCCTCCCAAGAATACCAGTGCATAAAACAACAGCGCAATGCTAAATAAAGAAAAATGAAGCTGTTATGAGACCCAGGTCCCATCACACAATGCAACGCAGCCGAGGATAGGGTTTTCCCTTATAACAGCCAAAGAATGCTTGATACGTTTAAAACAAATCATTTGATACTACTATAAGTGCATAGTGTATAAAACAACTTCAAATCATAAGTATCAATCATAGGCGGCATGAGCGCCCCATCCCACTATGTCGCCATATATAGGATTACAACTAAAACCGCAAAGTCACGTATTTGGAAATTGGATTTCCATCTATGAACCGAGGCAAAAGATAGTCCTCAATCGATTCGAGACGCTCTAGCCCGTGTCTCAGGAACAGCCGCAACTGCCCCTTGGATCGTCAGGGCCGGTCCACACGGAGTGGATTATTATGCCTGAACAATACGTCTCCCCACCCTATGGGGTGTAAGTCTGGTCCGTCAGCCGACCAGAATGCATTCGGCCGAAACCGATATAACCGAGGCGCCTCGCAACCGCAACAACCACATAAGTCAAACTCGTCAGGGCGTGTAAAACCACTGACGCCACTTCTAGCTAGAAAGAAACGCAAGTCCTCCCTGATGTCCTCTCCCGTTTTTGGTTCATACCGGGTGTGAAACTCGCGAAGTAAACGTTACACAAAGCTACGCCACAAAGGCCGTGCTTTGATCATCACCACAAGACTTTGCTTTTCAACAGAAGCCTTGATCATTTGCATCTTAGCATGCCACACAGGCAAACCACTCTATGCAACCGATATCAGTCACACAGAATGAAATCCAATGTCAGACACACAGTCCATTTACAAGTCCGTTATGGGCCTGAACGAAACCGGAGGCACCTAGTACCCCGCATATCCATCGATCTCCAAGTACGTCTGGACGATCACCAACTGTTTCCATCTTCTTGGGTGTACAGCCCAATCAAGATCATCAGTTATCACCCAAACGACGTGAAGACCTCCGGTCTTCGACCATCGTCTTCATCTTCGACTTATCGTCGTATCAGTTATTCAGAATGGGATAAACCCGGTCTTTCCGAATAACTCGCGTATATATTATAAAAGTGTTACACAAACACAACATACGCCTCATTCCAATTCATTAGTCACTAACCGTAAATTAATCAAGAGAATAATTCCCCAAATATTAACCCCGAAGGCCGAAACCAACATCAGATCAATATCCAGAAAACCATTCTGCTTGGCCAACCGACAGTTAGTTTCTAAATTTCACATTCATAGGGAAAGATTCCCATTAATTTTATCAAAGATAAATTCCTTGAATTTATTCTTTAATCCATTTTTGAATATCAATTCAAACTAGTCGGGATTAGCGAACCTTACCGAAGTAATCATTTGTTTTAATTTCCCAATCCCAACCTATTCATCCCATGAAGTAAAACTGGTAATACTTCATATCTAACACCACAGTGTTATCGGTAAATTCAATTACCATTTCACGTTCAAATCTAATTAAAGATTTAACTATCGCCTGGAGCAAAACTGGTGATACTCCATTTCGATTATTTCAATCTAATTAAAGATTCATTAAAACTCCACTTAGTTTTAATCTTTGACTGGGTTAAAGAATCAGTGTCATTTAAAAACACGGTTCACGATAAACCCAAAATCACATTCATTAATCATCGGGTTAAAGAACGAGTGTTATTTAAAACACTGTCCACGATAAACCCAAAAATCAATATCAATTCAATTCCAATTAAATATTATTTAATTGGTACACTTCATTAAATCTAAATAAAAAGATTTAATCTTTTCTCAACTGGGTTCAAGAACAGTGTTAGTGAAGACACCATTCACGACAAACCCAAATCACATTCCATTAATTATCGGGTTAAAGAACAAGTGTTATTTAAAACACTGTTCACGATAAACCCAAAAATCAATATCAATTCAATTCCAATTAAATATTATTTAATTGGTACACTTCATTAAATCTAAATAAAAAGATTTAATCTTTTCTCAACTGGGTTCAAGAACAGTGTTAGTGAAGACACCATTCACGACAAACCCAAATCACATTCCATTAATTATCGGGTTAAAGAACAAGTGTTATTTAAAACACTGTTCACGATAAACCCAAAAATCAATATCAATTCAATTCCAATTAAATATTATTTAATTGGTACACTTCATTAAATCTAAATAAAAAAGATTTAATCTTTTCTCAACTGGGTTCAAGAACAGTGTTAGTGAAGACACCATTCACGACAAACCCAAATCACATTCGATATTCAATACAAGGCTCTGAATAGAAGATATATCGGCTTATATTCAATATCGAATTCTACGACTAACAAATGTCGTATTGGAAATAACGATATAAATATATATCTTTCAAATTTCCATAACAACACCTGTATAATCACGAATTCCAACATCGAAATATTCCGAAGACAATTTCGATTCAAATCCACTCCAATGCAATCATTGGATATTTTGGTTATTTTCAAAACCCTTTTCGAATTCAATTTATTTATTTAAAAATAAATAGAATTTTAATTCTAGTTCAAAACTAGTTCATTTCGATAAAAATCTATTTTTATCTTTTCAAATATGGAGTTTTTCATCCCAATTCTTTCTAAATCATTTCTTATGATTTTACATAAATTATTACTATTTTTAATAATTTTATCAAGGCCCGTACAGTCGATTTCCATCAACGGCCATCGAACTGCACTTACAGCGACCTTTTTCGAATTTGATTTGGACATAATTCCAAATCCAACCGTTAGATTTCGAATTTCTAAAATTCATCAGAAAGCTCTTTTCGATATGAACCCAACGGTTCCGGTTTTAGGAGAATCCGACGGTCGGATCTCCCGTAATGTCCCTTTGAAATAAATGGTCGAAATTTACGAACTGCCGCGGCGCGGCGCGTTCTATTCAGGACATTATATTATATATATAATATATATAATATATACTTCGTCGATTTCTATTTAAAACGAATTTTATAAATAGTTTTAAATTCGTTTCCAAAGCAATTTCAACTTCCTTTTCAATTCAAATCAAAATTGATTTTTTTTTTATAAAATCGTTTCAAAATTCATTTCTATTCAATTCAAATTTCAATTCAATTTGAATTCGTTTTCAATTCGCTTTCAATTCAATTTGAATTCGTTTTCAATTCATTTTATTTCGAAATCGTTTTCAATTCAATTCATTTCGAAATCGTTTTCAATTCAATTCGTTTCGAAATCGTTATATATTCAATTCATTTCGAAATCGTTTTCAATTCATTTCATTTCGAAATCGTTTTCAATTCATTTCATTTCGAAATCGTTTTCAATTCATTTCATTTCGAAATCGTTTTCAATTCATTTCATTTCGAAATCGTTTTCAATTCATTTCATTTCGAAATCGTTTTCAATTCATTTCATTTCGAAATCGTTTTCCATTCATTTCATTTCGAAATCGTTTTCCAATCGATATAAATATCGTTTACGTCAAAATGGCGTCAATCTAATCAACACGGCTTCATATATTCCTATTTTCAAGTATTCTATTTCAAACATTTCTTTTTCAAAATAGTTGTTATTATCAAAATATTTCGTTCAACACATGACCAATCTCAATGGATGAGTACTGTCAACACATGAACTTTTATTTTATATTGATAAAGATGTAAATTTTATTACTAAAATATTTCGTTCAACACATGACCAATCTCAATGAATGAGTACTGTCAACACATGAACTTTTATTTTATAATAGTCTTTATTTTTCAAATTGGAATGAGGCCCAATCAATTACCATATAACGTTAATTATATGGATTTTCATACAACACATGTATATAATAGCATGGAAAATAATCAACCATCAACCAAAGTGCACTACACTGTATAAGCATCAAATATAGATATCTAATGCTTATAACAGCCTGTCAATCGATCGATCGACATATTTAATCAATCAGGATGAGTGAACTTCAAATTTCATCCTAACACCCGTGTGGGGTTTCAAACAATCAAACACATATTTTATTTGTGCAGTTGGGCGATGTGTGAAATTTATCGACCCAATCAATGTCCTTCAAATAGGTGTACATAAACAAACCGTCGGGTTTGTAAATGAATATTTATTTATTCACATTCACGTTAAAAATTATATTTTTAACGATAAAACATTTTATTTCAACCTATGAATTTCTATTCAATTTATTTCACAATAAAATGATATTTTTATTTTTCTAACATATTTTAGAAAATTTCGGCAGCATAACGGCACGATACTAGAAACGGGACAAGGCCTAGCCTAATCCCCGGTCTAGTGAAGGCCCACGCCATTCACACATCAATCAAATCAATTCGTTATGCAAACCACAAAATTTTGAGTAAGAGTCTAACCTAGCCTTACTCCTTCGCCTTATAACGGCGCACGTCTAATCCTAACCAATTTATCGATTCGATTATTCACACCACAAACCACATTCAAACCAATATCGCAATTAATCACCAAACAACCAAACAAACAAGTCCATGGTCTGTGGACGATTTTGTCGGGTGCTACTAAGCACCGTCTGCATCCTAGTATATATATATAACTAGAAAAAGAATTTTGAGTGAGAAGTTCTCACAGATAGCTATCCAATCATCTTGACTCTTCTTCTCGCCTTTTTATCATCTTTTTGTGCCCGTAGTCACTATATATATAAAAAACATATTTTTATTTCGAAGTTCCATATATAAAAATTCTATTTTTATTTCGAAGTTCAATATATAAAAATTCTATTTTTAATTCGAAGTTCAATATATAAAAATTCTATTTTTATTTCGAAGTTCAATATATAAAAATTCTATTTTTATTTCGCTTTATATATATATATATATATATATAAAATCAGATTTCTTTTATTTTTCTAAAATCTATTTTTCTAAGCATCCTACTTTTATTTTTAGAGTCTATTCTATTTTATTTTTCAAAAACAAAGCAATTTTCTTCTTCAATAACAAAGCTATTTTATTTGTAGACAAAGCGAAATTTTATTTTTAAACACAATGCTTTTTATATTTATTTTCTAAACAAAGTATATTTTTCTATTTCAAACCATTTACATTTTTCTATTCCTAAAAATCAAATCTATTCGTATTTCTTTTTTTTCTATTATTTTTTTTAAAATCATTTCTAACTTCTATTTTTAAAACCACTTCTATTTTATAATTTTTTTTCAAACCAAAGCATTTTATTTTTATTTTCAAATCTACTATATTTTTCAAATCAAATCTATTTTATTTTTAAAACTATATTATTCTGTTTTTAAAACTAATCTTTAAAATAATAACTAATATAGTTTAAAATGTGTAAAAGAAAAAAAAGGAGTCACCTTTCTCTGTAAAACGTTCCAGGCGTTCAAAACCCATCGCCGAAATTTGAACCCATCCACGCACGAGAAAATCCGCCACCGCTTGCTCTTCATCGCGCCGCACAGTCATCGGAGGTCGGCCCCTCGAAGAACACGCTGCCCCCTACCTACGCCTGGCCACCACTGCGAGCTCGAGGGCCCCACTCCCTCTGGAAACCGCCTTGAACGAAGGTGCTTTGAGCACGAAAATCGAGAAATCAGCAACCTCAAATCCGATCACAGCCGTTGATTCTAAAGAGCTCCGAGGCCTCTTCGATTTCCCTTTGGGAATTTTGAATTTCATTGGATGATTTCGGAGGTCGGAGGAGGCGAAAATGGGACGATATCGTCCGCTGAAGGAAGAGAAAGGCGGCTGAGTTGGTTACGGGCCCTAGGATTTAGTTTATATAGAAAATTATATTATATTATATTATTTAATATTATTTTTAATTCAAAAGCACTTGTTAATTGGTACCAACCCCAAATCAAACCCAACGACTGTCGCCCTAGCTAAACACCCCCATTTCGAACATAATGGGATATGTTTCGTAAGCCAATTCGACCGTTTCGATCAGTTTTCGTTAAATTTAAAATATAAATCTTTATATATATAATTTAAACGTACATTTCAAATTACCGGGGTCACATACTAACTAGAAAAATTCCAGAAAAATATTTTCTAGCTTCGTATTGACGATACGGTCCTAACAAAACTAGTTTCGTCGAATTCTGAGACCGTTGGAAAAATGGCCAATTTCCAGTCGATTAAAATCAACTGAAACTGGTCAAACGCGTTTAACTGCGCCACGCTCACATATTGATTTGAAAAATTACGAAATTTGAAACCTAGCAATAACTTAACATCACGGACCCAACAAAACTGGTTTCGTCGAAATCCGAGGTCGTTTGCAAAATTGCTATTTTTAAGGGCCTTATATATATAAGAATATATATAAATTCCACAGCGACTATTTCTAATTTCAAACTGGACATATCTTATCATTTCTAAAGTGAAATCCCAGTTTGTTAACTTCGTTACAAAGATATAGTTATACAGATTCAAATATTTCTTGTTTCGTTCAATTCTGACTTATATTGAATTCTGTATATTCATTTGAAATTAGAAATCGAATTTTCGAACTACCGCGCCATTTTCAATTCCTTTTATAATTATATATAATTATTATATATTCTAACGACGACGTATATAATATATACGATCGAATTCTATTCAAAATAAATTTCTCGTCGATATTATTTAAAATAATTCATTTTAAATAATCAAAATTCGCTAAAATTGCCAAAATAAAAATTTTAAACTGGCCCAGATTTTCCGGGTTGTTACAACTATGTTAGCAAGAAGTTAGAAGTGGCAGAATACAATTATCCAAAAATAGAAAAACTTTCTTACGGTCTCTTAATTACGTCCAGGAAGCTCCGTCATTACTTCCAGGCTCATCCGATAGTCATATACACTGATCAGCCGCTAAGACAAATGCTGCAACAACCCGAAGCATTAGGGTGACTGCTTAAGTGGAATATCAACTTAAGCCAATTCGTTTTAAAATTTTCAACCAAAGAGATCAATAAGGGGACATGCCCTAACTGACTTCATAGCAGAGTTCACAATTCCTGAGGAAGAAGCATTGGATGACAAAAGTGTCACTTCAGAGCATAAGTTAGAACTTAGCCCATGGAAATTATATACAGATGGGGCTAAGAATGATCGAAGGTCGGGTGCCGGAGTTGTTTTAACTACTCTTGAAGAACGATCCATTTACTATGCCTTGCGATTGGAATTTTCTGCCACCAATAATGATTCCGAGTATGAGGCCCCGATTGCCGGGCTAAAACTCGCTAAGGAATTAGGGGTAAGATACTGGACATATTCTGCGACTCGAAGATAGTCGTCTGCCAAGTTTGAATGGAATTTGAAACCAGGGGACCTCGGCTTGTTACTTACCTTGAAAAAGTAGAGGAGTTGCTGGGTACTCTGGAACATTATAGCATAACTCATATCCCGAGAATAGAAAACAAAATGGCAGACCGGCTGGCTAAATTAGCAAGTTCCGATAACCCAGATGAAACCGAGATGGTTCCAATAGAGATATCGGAATCGCCAAGTTTTGACCAAATGGAGGTCAAATTAGCCCTAGAAGCTGAACCAGAAATGGAGTCATGAATGACACCGATTAAGGACTTTCTTAGGAGTGGAACTCTCCCATCGAAAAAGAGCGAGAAACGAGCTGTAATACATAAAGCTATAAGGTACGTTTTACAGGACGACGCCCTTTACCGCCAAGGATTTTCTATGCCTCTACTACGGTATATAGCACATGAAGACATCAAACATGTACTAAGAGAAGTACATGAGGGTAAGTGTGGAGACCACATCGGAGGCAAAACTTTGGCAAAAAAGTATTATGATATGGCCATTTTTGGCATACGGTAAATAGAGATGCAGCTGATCACTCACGACGCTGCGATAAGTGCTAGAGATTTGTTAAAGTCTCAAGGGCACCTCCAAGACAACTTAAATCAATGGCTAGTCCATGGTCGTTCGCTACGTGGGGACTAGACATCATTGGGATCCTGCCAATCACTAAAGGATGAGCTAAATATGCGATCGTGGCTATGGATTATTTCACAAAATGGGTGGAGGCCGAACCCTTAACCACGATCACGACAAAACAGGTGATAAACTTTATGGTCAGGAATATCATTTGTCGATTTGGGATATCAAAAACCATTATAACTGATAATGGAACCCAATTCGATAGCACAAAATTCAAAAAATTCTGCCAAAAGTATAAAATTGACAAGAGGTATACTACCATAGCTCACCAGCAGTTGAACGTACAAGTTGAAGAGATAAATAAAGTTATTAAATCTATTCTTAAGAAACGTTTTGTACGAGCAAAAGCCATGTGGGTTGACGAACTACCACTAGCTTTGTGGGCCTATCGGATGACCTTCAAAACGACGATTGGTCACACACCTTTTTCACTCTCCTTTGGATCGGAAGCGGTAATTCTGGTGGAGCTTAAAGTCCCCTCACATAGGGTGATGTATTATGACCTGATGAAAATTAAATCGCTCCTCCTCGAGTCCCTGGACATGATTGAAGAGAAAAGGGACGAAGCGGACTTGCATGCATTGAGGCACCGACGCCAAGTGGAACGCTATTATGACAGAAAGGTTCACCCTCAGACCTTTGAACCTGGAGATTCATTACTAAAGAGAGTCTTCCCACCTCCAGTTAATTTAGGTCCAAAGTGGGAAGGACCATATATCATCCAACGGAAGCTTGATACAGGAGCTTTCATGTTAACGACCGTTGATGGTGAAGAAATTCCTAGAGCTTGGAACGCCCAACATTTGGGGCAATACCTGACTTGAATTTGTATTGTTTTCTATTGTTCTATAAGCCATGTAAAAAGGCACGACTTGGCTAGAAAAGTCTGGTTAATATAAACAAAAGATTATAAAGTAGACGTAGGTCAAGACTTGGCCGGACGATTATAAAATATTGTGTGTGATTTACTTTTCCCATTTGAATTTCGTTTCATGTATATTCTGTGATTGTCATAATGTAAGTCGAAAACATTAGAAATTCGAATCAATACTAGAGCAAATGGAATAACCGTTTGCATAATGACATAAAAAGGACGGGAAGCTGACGTCCCAAACTCTAGCTCTCACGAGTCGAGAAAGAGTATAAAGGACGGGAAGATGATGTCCTTGAGGCATGAAGGTGCACCATGACAAAAGACCACCTCAAATCTACTCTAACCTGACTATTTGACAGGATAGTATAAAGGTGCTGAAAGACGAGCACCGACAATATGAAGACTCTTAACCCTATTAGGGAGCTGAGGGCAAACGAATGTCGAACCTAATCAATCTTAAATAGGCCCTGGTCGGGCATCTCATTCAAGATTGATTGGGGGCATATGCATGTACATTACATCCTACCATCGACCTCGTTGTGTAGCAGCAGTGTCTACACCATGCATTTGATTCACTTGTGATGTGATTTATTATGAATTGTTTGTACCACACTTAGACAAAGTAATTGACAAACTTACGAGCACTTAACCTTGCAGGAAACAAATTACTTTATTTACGTGGGTGCAGATCTATACAAAAAAGACTAAACAAAGAAATGCGAGGGCCGCACTGCTACAACCATAGAGGACCAAAGGGAAATCAATGCAAAAGATAAAAACTGCTTTTCACTTGGGCTTTGGAGTAGATTTTGCTTTTTAAGCAGCTTTGAGCTTTTCCTTCTCCTCCTTCGCGGCCTCAGTCAAAATACGCTTTGATTTCTTCTTCCCTGGATCTAAAACACTCGGATTAATAGAAGATTTTTCTAGCAAGCTCCTCAGTGATTGACCTAGTTGTTTGACAACTAACCTTGACCCAGGAGGGATTACAACAAGAGGTTTAAGACTCTCGGGATCTTCCTCCTCAACTTTGGCGTTCGGAAGTTTATCTTGCTTCGCCTTCATATCAGCCAAAGTCATGTTGTCAGCATTCCCCGAATCACCAGTTATAACAACCTCATCATCCTAATCATGCCCATCATTACCACCATCAACTTCAAGGCATCTATTATGTCCCTGTCTTTGGGAACTTCATAATCAGATGGCACAATAGTTTTTCCAGCAACCTCATCCTCCTTTTCTCCGCCTTTCTCCATAGTTTCGGAGCTAGTAGTTTCATCCTTTTTCTCCAGCACCTTTTCAGCAGGTTTTGACCTAGTGGCTTTTCCTGGTTTCTCATCAACCTTCTCAGTGGTCTTTGCACCTACAGAGCGAGATGAAATAGTTATTAACTCAGGAGAAAACTCGTATTCTTTAATTGTTTGTCGAACCATTTGACGAAAAGTTGAGATGGCTTTAACTAACTGAGGTGAAAAGATGGAGACACCTTCGGATGATTTTTCAACAGGAGTAATAGGAGTCTCCAAATTTGTTTCGGGAATAGGAGATAATAAAATGACTTGGGAATCCTCGGATTCTCTGGATCATATCCTTCCGTTTCGGTAGCTCCGGGAGCAGAAGAAGAAGAACCGGTTTCAATGGTTTCTTTCCCCTTGGACTGACTTTTCCTATCCTCAATGGCAGCAACAATAAGTTTGCGCCCTTCAGCCAAGCGTGTTGTTTCCTCACCCCTCAGATATTTCTCTATTAACTTGTCCTCGTCGATCGAATCGACATAGAGTTCTTGCTTTTCCCATTCGACTATTTGATCCCATGCATATACCAGGGGTATAGGGTAATCTTTTAGCCATGCAATGTCTCGGTGACGAATCACCTGAGCAAAAAATTCAATCATAGTTTCAGCACTATCATCCAGCTCTTTTTGAGCATCTGCAAGCTGATCATTGACTTACTTGACTTGTTGTAAAGCTACATTCGCATTCCCCTCGGCAAGAGTTGCCCTTGTTTCAGCCTCCAGCAATTTGGCCTCAATCTTGGCATTCTAGCTAATTCTGCTTTCTCCTGCTCGAGACGAGCGCAAACCAGCTTTGCAGCGGCGCTTTCAGACTTAGCACCCTCAGCTTGTTTCTTTAAATCTATGCGCTCCTGACTATGGGACTCGAGCTCAGAATGATAGCGCTTTTGTAGTTCTTCAAATTCCTGCTTATATTTATCTGCATAGCATCGAGCAAGGGCAAGTTGGGCTTGAGCATCTTCAAGGTCTTTCTCCGAGTTTCTAATAGCCCTTGCATCATACTCAGCAGCATCGGTCATGATTTTCACATTCGCTATCAAATCGCTACTGATTTTGGAATGACTCTTTGCATACTTCTTCATCTCCTTATATTGTTCGTCCACGAAGTCTATAGAAGCTTTAACTTCAGTGGCCCAGTCATGATTTACCGGTTTGAGCTTTAGGACGAAGTGCATGTGCCCAAAATGGTTTTTGGGAAAATGTTCCTTCAGAAGCTTTAATCTGGCCTGGTTCTCATCGTCAAGTATAACTAGCCTCGTAGTGGTGATGTTAATAGTGCGATGCCTTAGTTTCACAATGGGCCTGCTTTTCTCTGCTCCTTTCCCTAATTCTTTTTGTTTCTCTTTTGGATCGGGTCCTTTCTTCGAAGAGCCTATTAGAGGAGTTTTGTCTTTAGATGAAGCAGGAGGTTTGGAGGCATACTTATCTCCCTTATGCTGTGAAGGTTGACTCTTACGCTTGTATGAGTCTTTACGATGCGGGGATCGGGAACGGGAGGACCGATAAGGCTATGGAGGCCCATTCCTTCTATCATCTCGACCTCGACTCTCATGTTGATCATGCCTCGCACCAGAATCCACTGGTGGCATGCTCGAACAAACATCTCTCGTGTAGTAACGGGGATGCCCCATTTGTCCTGTAAAACGAAACGAGAAAGTGTTAAAATCAACATTAAAACAAGGCACAAGTGCTGTGACGTGCAGTACTAGAGTGTGGTGTATATCCTAAGTGATATTCCCCTCCCCCCTAACGGACCAGAGCCTGAAGTGAGGCTGGTATGTGTAATTCCCCTGGACTTTACAGGAGTAACTTCTTCTTCGGAAGTGAAGGTAAGAGGATTCGTTGTGAAATCTTCTGAAGTGTAAAGGGTCATAGGCAAGGGAAGGTTTCCCAAACCCCGATATATAGAATCATCTACAGTGGTATTATCTCCTTGAGAAATGACTGATGGCAACTCTTTTGGGGAAATTGGTCTCTCAGGAGTAGCTACATCCTCAGGGGTGATATAATTATCTCTGCCCTTTTTAACTATGTTTGCTAATAGATCGTCTTGAGTTGAGGTAGGGGAAGGGCTCTTTTCAGGCATCATTGGATCTTTTGAGATTCCCCATGTTTTAGGTAAAATGTCAACTGGACCCTCGACTGGGGGTATGTTTATATAAGGACCCTCTCTGTGGCCTGTGCTATGGATAATAGCCAATAACCGATGACAGTGATGATATTCATCCACTAAGAAGTCTTTTATGATCAAAATATTTTGATCGCTATTGAGTAGTTGGTTCAAACGATCATAGTACATCTGATGCTTTTCCTGTTTTAGATTGGGAACTACAAGTAAGAAATAAACAGATGTCAATACATTTACAATAAATGAAGTCAGAAACCAAGAGGCTAAAATTTTACTTGATTTGAGCTACCTTCTGGCACACCCAGGTTGCTGCCTGATGTATAACCATTCAGATTTGGGATCACCAACCTTGCTACTAAATGGCACACTGACGATTTTTCTTTTTGGTACTGACTCAAAGTATACGAAGGATGGAGTATCCTTAGTTCTATGCCTAAAGTTATAGAATAAGTGAACATCCTCGAAAGTAAGCTCAATGCCTAGAATTTCTCTATATGATATGTACAAAGTATACAGATAAGCATAGGAATTAGGTTGAAGTTGCATTGGGCCAATCCGCATCTGTCTCAAAAAATCGACAACAAATGGCAGAAATAGAGGTATCGCCCCCAACAAGGCACATTAGTCTGCTGATGGCCATGTATCCTTCGGGGGGATTGTGAGGATAGTCCATTTTGGAAGGCAATTCTATGTCTCTCCGATGTATTCCATGTTTCAACCATATACGTGCGAGTTTATCATTATCAACTGTTGAGGCAATTGAGTCGCTGGGTTTCTCCAAGATAGTGACATTCTCAAACTCATCGGGGCACGGTCATCTCTAACTCCTCCTTCATCCTCTTCATCCATGGAAACATCACCCCCGGATGATGCTTCGCTATCATGAGTTCTCATTTCATAGTCTGGGCCCTCACTGTCCCATTATGGATCTGAGGAGGAGGATATATCTTCAACAGTAAGATTTTCTATTGTCCCCATGGCTTCTCTTCTCTTTTCTAATCTAGACGAACGTCTCTCAGTCGTGTCTGCTATACTATCGAAGAAATAATAGCAGAAATTATAGTGAAGTTGCTCGTGTCCCCCTGTGCATGAGTGTAAGCTAAAGTGCACAAATGTGCGTGCGGTGACAGAATTAAAGAAATACGATGCAAATATGAAATGTGGAGATAAGAAAAACAGTTATGTATCCATGAGCAGTCCAAAAGTTCATTCGAGAAGGACCTATCCTAACTGTTCATGAAGTCACAAGCCATGCTCAGTTGTATTTATGTTGATTAAAGTATGCTTATATTTCATATTGGAAATCACGGTTCGGTTCGGATGTGTATATTGGAAGTAAACTAATCCAGACATTAGTCAACATCGGATCGGTTCGGGTTTCATCCAGCAATTGTTTGGTTAGGGCCATTATGTTATTATCGGGTCGGTTAGGATATACACTTCTAAAGTGAGACATTTCGAGCCTGCATGTTTCAAGCAGATCGATTCAAGGCTCTGAAGATGAAAGCGTCAGATCGGTTCGAAGCTTTAAAAAAAACTGAACCAGATAAAATGGGCCTTCAATATAGCAAACCTGTTCGGATCAGTTAATACCGAACCTAACAGGTTTATCACCCTAAAACTCAAAACCTATCCACTCAGCCAAACTTAATACTTCAACCATTATCACCCCTTCCGATCCATACCGATACCACATGCCTGAACCCAAGTACTCCTAGATATTCCGCTCTGCCTCGAACCGATCCCACTCCTCTCTTCTTCTTCTTCTCCTTTTTGCCCCGCAATGCCAAACCCATCTCTTTTTTCTTAGATCTCGCTCGTGAAAGCCTGTTCATAACTTAGTCGTTTCGACGTTGGTGTAGACTCCCCCACACAACCATCTTGAAGTGGGGGACTAAACCACTAGCGACTAAGGCGATGGGTCAGAGGACACGGCGTTGGATTTGGCATAACTTTGGGCGAAATCACTTAGATTGCTCCTAAATTTGGATTTAAACTGAAGAATACAAGAATCATAACACTACTTATAAGATTGTTTCTTGGATTGGATGGTTTTCTTCGCGGTTTAGGAATTAAGGTTTTTTCTTTTGAAGTGGCGGCTAGAAAATGAAGGGAAGGAGGAGGGGAGATGGGAATTTATATGTAGGATGCAAGACCATTCGTCTCCCCTAGACTTGACAGCTCAACTCGACCTAGAAAATGAAGGGATCGGATGTTAGATGGATAGGCCCGCTCGATTCAAATCAGTATGCTTAATTCAATGGCGTAACCCAATTTATAAATAAAAGAAAAAATGAAAAGAAAGGTCAAAACGCTTGTGTGTTTTTTGGATGTTGGAAATATTACCTGGTAGAACTACGTGGACATTAATTGAATTATTGGAGTTTTTGCAAATAACAGAAACTATTCAGACATCCCCTGTTATATTTATAAACACCAAAAGATGCGACTCCATGAAACATCATCACTTTACAGACGAATTGAAACAGATATTCAATGACCTTAATTCAAAAATCAATGGATGGACAGTTTCGAAGCACACCCTTTATTTTCAATAAACGCGTACTTCGATGGGGCAAAATGTTAGCCCGCTTTGTGATCGGGCAACACAAAGCTAAGAGATTGCTCAATGAATAAGTTTAAAGGAAGAATCACGGCAGGTGTTCAGATCAGTTCAGAGACCATCGAACCAAGACCTTTCTCCTTGGAGTTAGCAGACCAGAAAATGGCATATAGGAGGCGCAACCAGATCGGTTCGGAGCTCACCGACCCGAACCACCTGTTTGAATACCAATCTGATCCGAGACCCGGAAGCTGCAGCGATTACAACCCATGATTCCTTCAGATGCGGAGCAGTTATGTATTCATTCCCCCATGTTCACCTATGAACATAGTGTGCTGGAACCATCTCAGAGCTTCCGAACCCGACTTTAAAGGGATAAGCACCACGTGTATTCGAATCGGTGGCCCTCCAGAGGAATTTTCTTCCTACATATACAACATCAAACCTCATTTGAATGAATCTTTTGGAAAATTGTTGGCTCTAACTCTAACTACCACCGAATTTTATCACTTTATTTAGATCATCACTAACTTTTGAAGCATATTTCAGCAAAGATTGAGTGAAATTATTCATTGTAAGAGTGAGATTGAGGGAAAATAAGCATTGTATTTGTACCCTAAACATCAATCAACTAAGTATAAAGTGGACGTAGGCTCTTTAACGCCGAACTACTATAAATCATGTGTTCTCTTTGTTTTTCTCTTTTAATTATCATTGAATTGGGTGTTAGAACCATTTTTGGATCTAACACACGATTAGTTGCTAAAAAATTTTGACAAGAAGAAGGAATAGATTAAAATGAATCCTTTGTCCATGTATCAAGGTTAGAAGCTATTAGAATTCTACTTGCTTTCACTAATCATAATAATTTCAAACTATTTCAAATGGTTGTAAAAAGTGCTTTTCTAAATGGATTCGTTAAAGAGGATGTTTATAAGTTATAGAAAGTCTCATATGGATTAAAACAAGCTCCTAGAGCCTAGTATGATAGATTAAGAACTTATTTGTTACAATAAAATTTTGAAATTGGTAAAGTAGATATACAGTATTTATTAAAAGAAATAAAAATGATATTCAATTAGTACAAATCTGCGTAGACGATGTAATTTTCGTGTCAACAAATAATAAAATGAATAATGAATTCTCAGAAATAATGGAAAAGAATTTGAAACAACTCATATAGGAGAACTCAATTTCTTTTTAGGATTACAAATTAGACAATTAGATAATGGAATATTTGTTAATTAAGAAAAATATTCTATCAATTTAATTAATAAATTTAATATGGCCAGTACTAAAGAAAAACCCACAACTAAGACAACCAACGAATCCTTAAGTAAACACGATTCTTCAAAAGATGTAGATCAGAAATTGTATAGAGGAATGATTGGATCTTTACCATATATAACTACGAGTAGACCAGACATAATACATAATGTTTGTCTCTGCGCTAGATATCAATCACAACCAAAGGAAACTCACTCAAAAGCCGTAAAACGTATACTATGATATATTAAACATATGTTAGAATTTGGTTTATTCTACTCTAAAAATGATTCATTCAAATTAATATCGTATTGTGATGCCGACTATTCTGGTTGTAAATTAGACTGAAAAAGTACGATTTGAACTTGTCACTTTTTGGTCACTCCCTGGTTACTAAGTTTAGTAAGAAGCAAAATATCGTTTCCTTGTCAATGACTGAAGTAGAATATATATCAGTTGCTTTAGCTTGTTCTCAAGTAATATACATGCAACAAAAGAGATTCCAGATTAAATATTACCAAATAACGGATCAACCGTGATAATACGAGTGTTATAAATCTATCTAAAAATTCTACACATCATGATAAAACAAAACATATTGATGTAACACATCATTTCCTTAAAGATAATGTAAATAAGGAAAATATTTCACTACAGTTTATTAAAATAGAAAATTAAATTGCAGATGTATTAACTAAACCATTAAATGAAGCAACATTTACTAAAGTAAGAAGAGTATTAGGCATTTGTTCATTAACCAAAATAAATTAATTAAATATATTAGTGCAAATATAAAATAAAATATAAGAAAAATTAAGAAAATTCAAAAATGATATAATATGTCGACATATAAGGAATGGACGAAGATCACTAAGTAATTTGCGTCGGTGAAGTTTGTTTTAATACGGAAGGGAATATGATTGAATAAAATGGAGAATTCTGCCTCTATTACCCAAGTCGTCTAATTCACAAGTCCTCAATTGTCAAAACAATCTACAGTTAGGTTTCATATATTTGTGTAATTGCTATTGTACGTAACTATTCGTGTATTCACGAAATATTTTTATATATTTCTATAATAACATACTACATTAATAAAAGTTTGTATTTATATGCTTATATTATACTCTTTAAGGACGTTTTCTAGTGTATATATATATATATTAATTAGGGTTGTATTAGATTTTTGTGCTTGGTTTGGATTAGAATAGTTTGTGGTTTATTAGTCTTAGTTTTAGATATTAGAATTTTGTCTTAGTTTTAGGAGGAGTATTATAGTTAAGTTAGGATTAGATAGTTTTTGTTGATGATAAAGGGAGAGAATTATAAAATAGGGCTTAGATTAAGGGGGGTTAGTAGTTTTAATAGTAATTAATGAAGTAAAGGGGTGCAACTAGAGAATCGAGACATCAGGTTTGAACATGTGGAATATTTTATAAACCAAGGTTGTCATCATCAAAAAAGGGGGATTGTAAGGGATTGAGATGTTAATGATAATGGTTTTGATGACAACCACCTTGTTTCAATTATAATTTTATAAAATATATACTAACACTGTTATCTAGAGTATACATAAATACATACATACATATATATATATATATGTATATGTGTGTGTGTGTGTGTCTGTGTGTGTGCATGATATATATATAGGTTATCATAGAGATAGCTCATTAATGGGGACAGGCGATTTTTATTTCGCTTGATTTTACTGTGCGTGAGTTATCTCCGATCCAAAATTTCATCTACTTTTCTATTCGTTTTCTGATAGATAAATTTCAACATTTTGTTACTCGTTGATAAAACATCTTACTTTCATTTTATTTTAACAATCTAAAATCCAGGTCTCGATCATTTTTTCGTTTGGGATCTGTAGCAAACATCAATCGGTCTGTCTTTACATCATCGAACACGGATCCAAAACCAGATCTTCGCCTCGCTGCCAGAATTACACTTCCAGATTAATCCACTTTAGATCTATGCATAGCCGACAATAACTGCAGGTCCGGTCCATTTCAAAGCGAATTCGTTTGAAAATAGGAGATCAAGCAATTGGGGGAGTTGGGATCTGGCATTGCTGGCGTAAGTGGTTTCACTTCCGATTCCTCATAACTGATCTGCTGATTTTTTTATCATCTTCATGATGAGGTATGAATTTTGGGTGTTTTGATCAGTTGGTAGTGCTTGTGATTTAGGAGGTTTTCGATCTGCTTATTTCCAGATGGTTATAGCGTATGGTTGCTGTATTAAGATTTGGACCTTTCCTATTTGACGACGGTTTTGTTTCATTTTTTCCTTTGGGTACTTGGTGAGTATGGTCCAGATTTATTTGGCAAAATTCCCATATTAGTTAGTTTTATGTTTACATAGTAATGAAGTTTGGGTTGGATGATTAATGCTTGATATCGTGTACCCTCTTTGTGATTTGAAACCATAGTAGTTTATGGTTCCAACTCCTGTATAGTCTCTTTTTTTTTAACCTAGTTTCGAAATATTGAAGAAGCTTGCAGAATCATATGGATATTTAGGTGAACTGTAGTTTATAAGATACATCTATTTTCCAGTTTCTATTAGGGTGCATAATGTTTTAATTGGGTTAACAGTTCACCCTGATCTGCTGCTTGGGTTGATTTGTAATTCACTGATCATTTAATTGCTTATCTCATAAATCATGTGAACCCTTTTATGGTTTCTAGAGATAGCCAGATATTTGATCAGTGTATTTCTCTGATTATTTGTCCAAGGGATTGCGATCAAAAGGGGAGTTGTTTTCAATGTTTATATGATCTTCGATGCACTCATCTGCCAGAGGATAGGTCGATTTGTTAATGAGTGGCACTTGGTTTCTCTTGGTTATGTGAAATCTATAGTTTATATTGTCAATTCTGGAACTAAGATTGATTTACAGTAGAAATTTAGTGCTTGGAAAAGTGAATTTTTAAGGATTTCAAGTCTTGCTGAATTTTGGTGCTATTGTTTAAGGGAAGATTTGGTGTTCATGGGTTTGATCAATCTAAAGCGTGTGATGTTTATGTATTTTTTAACCTGCAATGGCAAAACTAGAACACACTCAATCAAATTCCAAACTACAAGCCCTCAGTGTAATGAAATATTTGAATTTGATGCCACATGTGATCCTCTATCAAGAATGGAAGTGGATGTTTATGATTATGGTGGTCCTATTAATGCATGTACTCTATTACCTCAAGCAGATTTAGCATTTCAAAAGTTGTTTGGCCTCCCACCAGAAGAATTACTCATCAATTACTACTCTTGTTATTTAAAACGTTAAATGCCTTTGTAGAGTAGCCTTATTTGACATCAAGGATCATTGGTTTTCATGCATGCTTATTTGGTGATAAGAATAAGTTTTTCCTCCTGTGGGAAGATATATATGGTATCAAATTTGTCATGTTAACTCTAGCTTCAGTGAAGCGAAGCATGGAGCCAGATGCAGATGGAAGACTGAAGTTTAAGAGGGCAGACCTAGTTGTGTAGTGAATGCTAAAATCCATCCAGCTTCAGTAAGTGAATGCGATTTGTTAATAGGCATGGCTTTTGATCAAGTGCAGAAGCAATTGGCTCGGGGAGGTACATTAGCAAGGAGTTGGCTTCAACATTAGCCGATTTTTATGTTTTTAGATCATTTTACTTGTATTTCCTACTTTTACGCTTTTGGTTTTATGTTGTAACTTGTAATGTTGTTTAGTAGATAATAAAGTGAACCAATTTTCAAATATATATATATATATATATATCTGTGTGTGTGTGTGTGCAGGAAACCTATGCAGTAATTTATCTTTGAAGAGTGTATAGTTTAGAGAATCAAGATTTCAAAGTAGAAGAGTTCAAGATACATGTCTTATGAGTATCAAGAATTCAAGAAATATAAAGTAATACTATCTACATATCTTGTTAAAACTCTGGTTAGCACTGAATTATATTTTCAAAAATCCTTTCACTATTTTCAAATGATTTCAAATATTATTTTTTTGTTTTAAAATCTATTTTCAAATTGATTTCAAAATTACTTCCATATTATAAATTTATACCTCTTCATTCTTAAATATATTTTAACTCCTTAGATTTATTTTAAATTCTATTTTAAAATTATACTTAATATATTTTGACTCCTAATTCATGTAGTTTTTACTTGTACATCTAAAACTAGTTTTATTGTTGTTACTTATATTTACAATTTCCTTATTTATTTTAATATATTCATGATTTTATATACATATATATACTTCTATATTTAATTATCTTAATATATGCTTTTAAATATATTTCTACTTGTAATATACTATTTTAATATAAAGGAATATAGTTTGTTTTAACTCAGGAATCATCATAATTTATTTAAACATTATTTACTTTGATTTAAAATTTTATTTTTTGAAAATACACTAGTATATGTTGATGTATACATAGTGATATGTCGACATATGTACCATCGACTTGTTTTTTAAATTTTGAAAAGTTGTTTGTTTTGAATTCTAATTTTTTCTGAAAGGTTGTGAATGCTGGAAAACTATATAAAGGCTTCAGAATTCGAATTTTTTAATAACTTCTCATTTGCTTCTTCTTCCTTTCTTCTCCTGCCACTAATCTTCTTATTTTCACAAAATCTATAATTATACTCTGCTGAATTTCAAAGAAATTATATCAATCTTCTTCTCTTTCAATTCTCCATCGAACTCTCTCTGAAATTCAAGTGCTACTCAAGAGTTATAAGATGTTGGTAATCGAAGATCGCAAGATCAAGTCCTATCGATTCAAAACTCCAAAACTGATACCGAGAAAGTGTTTGATCATTGCCTATAAATCGATTGGGTATGAATAAAGCCTAGAAATAAATTACGTGATCTTGTAGCCACGAAAATCAAGAGAGCCCCTGTGCTTGGAAGCACGAGGTGGTGGAATTTGTGGCCACTGAAATCATGGACTGTAATTTGTAATTATATTGAAAAGAAATCAGCACAACCCAGCATTATGTGGGACTAAATGTAGGGTAACTCCAAACCATTATAAAATCCCAGTGTGTGCTTTCCTTTTACTCTTTTTTATTTTTATTTTCCACTTATGTATTTGAATCTGTTGTTGTTGATATATGTAATCAGCATACCATTCCGTTTAATTCAAAAATATTTCAAGAAATTTATAAAATCTATAAAATATTATTCCCTTCTATTGTTTAGTTTTGCCTTAAGGTCTTTAATTTGCATCCCCAATAGAAGGGTGTTTTGGTAATTTTGCATCCAATTTTTTATTCCTAGGATTTTCCTATGAAAACACATCCACTTTCACTCATTTTTTTACAAAAATTTATACGCTTCTTCTCTATTCTTTAAGATCTTAGGAAACTTATTAATGGCTCCTATAGCCTAGAAAAAAATTAGCCTCTTTTCTTACTAACTTCTTCAAAGTTACATCAAATGAAACTAAAACCATCTTGTTGACACACTTTTTGGTAAAAGCTATCACACTGAATATCTGGATAGCATCGCGCTCGGGTATGGAGAACGTTGTCAGAAGACAGGAAGCGATTTGGTCAAAGTCGCATCATCAACAAAGAACTGCCCGGAACTCCTACTAGATGGCCTTTTCTGGGCCCGAAAACATCAATTACGGAGCTGAGCTTTGTAACTATTGTAGCTCTCTTAATTAGCTTTGGTTTGGCTCAATCGGAGTTACGGTTTGAAAGTTATGCCTGTCTCCGTGAATGGGTGTAATCTGGCAATCATTTGGATGAAGTGACGAAGCAACACCTCCTGGACAGGATCGCCCCCTTTGGCTCGTGGGCTCCTTCTTGGTTCGCACACACCAGATCACTCCCATCAGCTCTTCGATGGTTGGATCGCCCCCCCCTTGGTTCGCACTCCTGCATCACGATCCGACCCGCTCTGCGTCAGCTTCAGCACTCGAGCACCACGACCAGCTCGGCTTGCACTGTCCAATCACGATCCGACCCGCCTGGATGTAACGCTGTGCATAGATCATGACCTATTCTTAAGGCTACTCCTGCTCCTACTTTTACGGATCGAGTGCCACGTACCCCATCACGAACCGGTCTTCCCAGTTCTCCTACAGCTATAAATACACCATTTGAAGGCATTTTCAAGGATCTTTTGGCTCTAACTCCGCAGAGCTTCCACCATTGCTCTCTGCAGAGCAATTTCAGCAGCAAAGGAGCCAAATTCCACATTATAACACGAGGATTTCGTGTATAATCTTAGGATTTCCTACCCCTTTTCATTGCAAACACGAGGATTTCGTGTATAAACCCAGAGAATTGCACTTGTAACTTCTTAGGATTTAAGAAGAGATAAAGTGGATGTAGGCTTGGTTTGAGCCGAACCACTATAAAAACTTCGTGTGTCTCCTCTTTATTTACTTTTTTCTGCATGTTTGTGATCTGAGATCTGCATTTGGGTGTTAGGCCCAATTTTGGTCTAACACATCTCAAACTCTTCCAAAGTTCTTATATCATTATTAGAAGTTTCTATATCAAGTTTGTAGTCAAGGCAAGAATCTTGGAACCTGCATCGTCCCTAGGCCATGATAATCAAGGAAGGAAGGAGCAAGTCGGGAAGCTTCGGTGCGATCGTAGTGGAGCTATGCAAATTTAGGAAAGTTAGAAACCAGTAAAGGTGAGAAACAAACTTAATTGACTCTAACTACACAAAAGTAAATAGTAGTTAAGTAAAGTTAAAATAATTATATATGTACGTTAAATATTGCTTATGAATGCCATGTTGAATCATTGACAAGTTTGGATGCTTTTATATTTGATTGTATGGATCTTTAACAATTCACGTCAAATACACATCGATAAGCACAAAGTAAATCGATTTCCTTGTATTGAATGAAAAGGAGAAAATAGATTGATTATACCTTTAAAAAATGGTTTTAAATGTTTTAGAAATGTTTACGAATGTTTAAATAAAGTTTGGAAAGAATACAAATTTTTAATCAATTTTAGTGCGTCACGAATCAATAACTCGCGATTTCACTACTTAAAAATTGAATCTTTTGTACATGGGAAATGAATATAAATTTTATAATGTAATATTTTTTGTATTCTTTTAATCATAGCTTTACAACGAATCAGAAAAATCAAGATTTTGTTTGGTAGATTTTGAAATATGACTGAACGCAGTATTGTAGTTCGAAATCCAAAAAACGAGATTTTAAAAAATGAAGTTTTATAATCTAGAAAATTTATGGAATAAATCTTTTAAATCTTGGTTATATGAATCTTAAAAATCATTTTTATGAAATAGTCTTAAATGACACTTTTTGCAATGCATTTGCAACATTTTTTCAATAACGATTGAAATTGAAGTTTAAATTTAATGAATCCCCTCCAAATCTTTAATGAATGTTTTCAAATGATTAATGAAGTAATTTGAGATTGTTATAAAGACCTAGAAATAAATGGAAGATGTTAGATAGTTAAATCAAAAACTATAATAAGCAATGACTTGAATTTGGCTCCAATAAGCCGATGAGTAAGCCTGTTTTTTTTTTTAATTTTGGAGATTTTGACGTAATGGTTTAACCAAGGAGATGTTCAGGAGAAACAAGGACCTGGCTCACCTGGCCCATTCCTGGACGAGGACTAGATAAGGTTGAAATGTCGAAAACGAGTTAAATGTAAAATATCAAATTTTCTAAAGACAAATAAATCGAATTTAATGGAGTTGATCTTGTTGTAATTAGTACAAACTTCCGAGGATGGAATCCTTACTATCTACAAGAATTTAAAAGGCGTTTACACCACTGTTCATTGGATAATCGGTTTTGAACACGGAAACTGATATCGAGTAAGATAATTGTGATTTCTTAGGATCATTAAACTAAAATGGACTTACCATCCAAATGAAGTAATGAATTTTCTGGTCTGGTTTTGAACCGTAGTCTGGTTTTCCGGTCTTTTGGCTCTCGGTGTTTTTTCTTGGCCATCATCAATCCCCTTCCAACATCGTTCGAGATCCATTCTCACTCCGCAACTGTCTCTGGCTACCGATTTCTCTGTTCTTGCTTTTCTCGCAGCGGAAGTTCTTTTCAGATCTGATTTGTTTCATGGTTTTCCTGTCTGCTTATCTCCATGTTTCTTCTTTCCAGCGTTCCCCCTTCAACTATCCTCTGATAAACACCAGTTTTCACCCCCTTTTCCTTGTACTGTGTATCCATCTGTTTTTCACTGGCAATCGTCAGTAGCAGGTGGGTCGGCTTTTGTCTTACAGCGGGGTAAAGTGTATCCGGTCTGGTGTTGATGGTTATTTGTTGGGTTTAGTGGGATGGTGGACTCGTTTGGTCTTTGGGAGATGCTTGTTGCTGCTGGTTGTGTTCTTGTTGGTCTTGCTCCCTGTTTTATTGTACCCGTCCCCGCTTTGCCTCCTCTTCAGAACAAGCTACAGTTTTCTCCTCCTCTCTTTGCGTGGTGTCCTCTTCAGTAAATCCATCCTTCATAATTTGTCTCGCGACTAGCCTTTCTGGTTTTTGTATGCTGAGTTTCTTCCATTGAGTTTAGCACTCTTCGCCGAGCTTGGTGGACATTCGATTTATGGTGGGATGGTTCCCTTTGCTGTTGTTCGTTTCATTACGATTGGAGGTCTGTTCTTCGTTTTTGAAGGTTCATGTGCTTAGTTGGGTATGTGGTTTTATCTTGATGCTTGGATCAATCTCTTTGGCTTTGTTGCGAGGTTTCATGTTTGTAGCCTAGATCTGTTGGTTGTGGGATGGTATACTCCTTCCGCAGCGCGGGTTATTCCCGTGTTTTGTGGTCTATCTATCTTTGGTGTTGGTGTGGTGCTTTTGTTTGGTGATGGTCGTTGTCCTATTTGTGATATATCTTGGTTGTATTAGTTTACTAGGTTGTTTTGTGCTTCTGCTTTTATTGTAATTTCTAATTTGTACGCCGTTGGAGACTGGCTTGAGTCTCCCTATTGTAATATATTTTATTTTCGTTGAAAAAAAAAATTGAAGTAATGAATGAGGTTTTATATATATCCCTGAAGAATATTTGAAATTATGCATCCTTAAATGATGTTTTATGAAGTAATCAATTAAGAAATGAAGACCACACCCAAAACTAAGAAATGAAGAATAGTTAAAGTTACACATCCTAAAAGATGTTGTACGAAATAATGAATTAAGAAACGAAGAACACTAACACCCAAAACTACTTAAACGGTACTTTTTCCATGATTGATTCGAGGAGACAAGGATAAGATTTTGAGTGATTTCTATCTGAAACCCAATTTGGATCAATTAAACGTTTTGAAGTATTGAAGATTTAAGATTAAGCATTGAAGAATTATAAGGATTGAAAGAATGGTTGTCATTGACCCTTGGGGGATTTTTCCCATATATGAATCAACAATGATTCTGCATTTAGAACATCGTCGATTTGTTCAAACCCAGGACAAATTGTATTGATGAATGCTTGATGTTTCATTTCGAATACACATTTGTAGATCTCCACGAATATACATTTGTTGGTGGTGTAGAAGACAAATTTTCTCAGTTTAACGCCCTTCTCTGAGACGTATGGGTTTAGAGGTGGTATATTAGTGGAAATCAGTGGCATGTGTTGGACTTATGTAATGCCCAACCCTATGCCCATGCTAACTAAGAGCAACACTAAGTATTACTATCAGAAAGCATAGAGAAAGGGACTCAATAGGGCTAAATGTTGTACTCATTCCCTTAAACTAACACTAGCACGAGAATTTATGATCTTTTTAACTTAGCATTTGTGCTCAGCCTAAGTTCAAAGCAATGATACAAAAAAAAACTCTCAAGTTACATTGTACAAAATATAATAGAATCAA
Organism: Allium sativum; assembly: GCA_030737875.1. Classification (NCBI taxonomy): domain Eukaryota; kingdom Viridiplantae; phylum Streptophyta; class Magnoliopsida; order Asparagales; family Amaryllidaceae; genus Allium; species Allium sativum. The sequence continues at coordinate 708,983,339 of CM060919.1, read as the reverse complement.
TTGCAACACAATGATAATAGCAGAATACATAATATACACCATAGTAGTAACGTCCATGATACATAATCCATAATACATAATATCACTCACAAAATACATAATAGTATAAATAACATAATAAACTACTAGCTACTGGTAGGTCCAAAGCTGCATACTCCAAAACCAAAAAACGTGGAAAAAATGTTAAAAGTGCTGCAATAGTCTGCACAACCTAACCTGCAATAAAAATCTTTCGATTGACCCTACGATTATAATTAATTACACAGGCCAGACTATTTCTAGTGTGAGTGAGGTGAGATCTACGGACAATGAACAACAATATTTTTCATATATAAACAATATGATAAAATAATTCAACACAATGATTTGTATATCAATACAACATCAACCACAATTATCATATATATATATAAGACAATATGAGAAGAAAAACAAAAAAAACAATCTAAGGTATCATATATAAACCAATATGATACTTGTAACAAATATTGTATAAAACATGATAAAATACATTCTCAGAGTATCATATATGCACCAATAGGTCACCTATAACAATTATGAAATATAAAATAATATGATAAAAATAACTCAATCCAGAATATCATATATAAACCAGTATGACACTCATAACAATTGTCAAGTATAAGTCAACACTATAATAACCCAGACTATCATACATAAACCAATATGATACTCATGGCAATTATCGTGTATAAGTCAATACGATAAAAATAAATCAACCTAGAGTATCATATGTAAACCAATATGAAACCAATAATAATTATCATGTATAAGTCAACACGATAAAAATAAATCAACCCAGAGTATTATATATAAACCAATATGACACCCATAACAGTTATCGTGTATAAGTCAACATGATAAAAATAAATCAACCCAGAGTATCATATATACACCAATATGACACCAATAACAATTATTAGGTATAAGTCAACATGATAAAAATAAATCAACCTACAGTATCATATATAAACCAATATGACATCCATAACAATTATCGTATAAACAACAACATGATAAAATAAATCTATATTATAAAAATGTTATAAAGTAGTAATAGGAAAATATGGGATTTAGGTAAAAAAATATAACCCGACTCATAGAATACCAAATAATCAGATGCTAGTATTGTAACATTACAGTGGTAGAGTTTGAACGCGCATCGAGACATCTACACCATAATCCACTCATAACGCCATAACACGCCTAGCGATCAACCCAGGATAACCAAGAAGGTCTAAGGCAAAGGCCGTAAGCATCTGTTCACAATGCTACACGTGGGATCCCCAGGCCTCCAACCTATGTAGCCTGTGACCCACCGGTCGGGAATCCCAAGCGAAAAGAAGATTATCCCAATGTAGATGACCACTGATTAATGGTGATAGATGGGAAAATAACTACCACCGATTCAGGTAGGGAACCTGAATCAGGTCAGCCAAGGCAGAGTTTTGGCACACTGGTAAAGCAAAGTCCAATTTATCCCAACCCAAAATTAAAATGATAACTATAACTATATATACTTTTAGACTATAGTTACGGTTGGAACAAATTTTCCAACACTTAATAGAATGACACAATAAGAAAAAGGAATATAATCGCAATCAAAAAATCTTTTAGAAAAAAACCAATGGAATAATCTTCGATAAAATCACCATGTATGAACAAGATTATATCCACTATAGGCCCATGTGGAAAACATGGTGACTTAACTTTCAAAATAAAATTACAGTGGTTGTGGTATAGAGAAAAAAACACTACCATAAAGACATTCTAAAAGAACATCGTCTTAATGATGGCCTTGAAGCACATCAATCCACAAAGTGTCATATACTTCCAAATAGTAACTACCCGAGTAACTTCTATATGTCCCATACACAGATTACTTGAATATTCACTTCAAGACCATAAATTCTACATAATCAAAATATTATGTACAAAGCGAACAAATATTCTATATGAGGAGTCAAGAACGTGAACAAAAAGGTATTACCAAATGTCCCAAACCATCAAGTATTACTAAATCGTTTACTCAAAATTCTCATCATATAGAATATAAATCTCAAAAGTCGCTTAAAACGTTAAAATGGCATTAATTGCCAAGGGTTTTGAAACGTAGAACTTAGAAAGAGTTTAAGGTCTTAAGGGTATTTAACAAACTTTTAATTACATAGGAAATAATTTCTTAATCAATTATTAACATTTTTAGCTCCAAACTTATCATTTAAAATACACATACTCATTTAATATTCGACCATATACTTTTTATTTGTTACTTAATAAAAAATGCATATATAGTTATGTAATGACCCGGGGGATTCGATGCCCGATTCTCGACAATAATACATAACCCGTATCACTTGCCAGAACTCAAGTATCGAAAAAACCAGATAGTTAATGAAAGAATATAGAGGGTGAGATAAGAAAGAAAGAAAATTTAGAATAGAAGAAGAAGAAGAAGAACACAACAACACCAGAGTCTCACATCGCAGCGGAATAAAATATAATAGAAACAAAACTTTATTGAGAGTTTTAAAATAAAACTTACAATCATCAGAGTACATCATCGCATCTGGACAATTATAATAATCTGTCCTCATATACAACACACCGCGGAATTTATTTAGATATCTTATGTCTGAACACCTTCAGCTCGTCTTTGGACTTCACAACATCCTATAACCTGAACCTGCACAACCCGGTAACCCGAGCATTTACAAAACGTCGGATCTGTCTGGTGAACCAGAGTGAGAAAAACTCGCTAAGTTTCAAATCATCACACAACTTGATTTTTAATTCAAACCATTTCTTTTTGAAATCATATCTTTTTCTGATATTATAATAGTGTATAAACACAAGTAAATATCAATCTAGCGGAATGCTTGCATCTAACGTTCCACATGTATAGTATACAATTAAAACTGCGGGCTCTTATTGGAGATTGGATTTCCAACTATGACAAGGTTGGAATCACCTTTCAATAATGTATCTCTAGAGGCGAATACACTGGGTTCAATAAGAACATCTTGCAACCATGCCACACATGACCGACCACTCATATCGCTTGAGTGTATCGAATGTATATAACCAACGGTTGAGAGCTACCCTACCGTTTCCCGAAAAGGGACATCATCAAAATAGATTAAAGAAGGAAATGAATTATCTCCAGACAGGTGATTATACACCCTACTTCGGTGCGACCCACTTAGCCATGCTACCTACCCGAATTTTGTCATTTCCCAGTTGAAGAGACTTGAGGTTTAATACTACCCTTAGCATATCATGTCACTATTTACTTTGAATGCCACATCATCAGATCCGCTAAATCACTAATTGACGTCCATAACCATACTCTGGTCGTTAAGCTAAGAGAACGGTCGTTCTCCGCCACTAACAAAAATACGTTTGTAAAAATCAACGTACGTGATTCTTAAAAAATATTCTGTTAGACATTCGTCCATACAAGTCATCCAGGAACAGGATGAACTGAAAGTACCCTCCTACCACATCCTAAGTATCACACTAGAGATCAGTAGCGAGTAGTCCTTGCAAATCCGTAGATTTCAACCATGACCGAACCCCAGTATATCTCTGGGTTGAATCAGAGATTTTAAGGGGTTATTCCGTTTTATGAAGATCTACGTTCTTTGATTTCTCCTTCTCGACCAGCATCTAATATCTTTAATATTTTCTTATTTGCTGGTCGGAATGGTATTCGAATATAAATTCAATCCCGGTCTTTCCGTACCAACAATCGTATTGGCCAGATTTGATAATCGGTTATTTAACTATCAAATAAACAACCATAAAATAAAATATATTTACTGGTTCAGTAATCAGCATCATTTGGCTTATTTAGTTAAAAATAATTTAAATAGCAGTTAATTTAAATATTCCAATATTTGGAAATAACATTACACTTCTTACTAATGTCCGCCAAACTCTTTCATTCTAATACTTCAAAAATATATTATAACACTATCTTATATTCCGTTTGATTATCATTTGCCCAACATTATCCATTTTCTAAACTGGGAAATCAGTTTAACTTCTTATTCGTAAAAATAAGCACTTTGATAATCTCTTTTGTTTCAATACTTGAAAACCATAGTCCACACTTTCCTTTTAGAATAAAACGATTATAATTCTCATTTTCTCACTTTGAAAATATCGTTACGTTTTCACACAATCTCCTTTTCATTTCCATTACTCTGGAAATCTCATCTTATATATTCTTAAATATTTTATTTCCTTTTTCTCTTTGGAAAATATCCTTTTATCCTTTCTCAAGCTTTCTATTTCCGATTTACTTAAGAAATATCTTTTTCCAATGCATTTCTGTATTCCAACATTCATTAGTCCTTGACCGTAAATTGGTAAGAGAATAATCCTATGAGTATCAACCCCGAAGATCGAAATCAACATCAGATTAACACCCAGAAAATCACTCAACTCAACCAATCAACAGTTTTGTTTTAATTCTTATCTTTACACCTTATTGACTCTTTATATTTCACTTGAAATCCGTTCAACCATTTTCCACTTTGAAAATCTCGTTTCCGTTCCCTTCACTTCACTTAATTTCATTATTAAGCATTGCCCACTAAAAATCGATATTTTAACTCCACATCTCTTTTATAAATCTTATTTATAAACTCAGGTATGATATAAATCCTTTTTATATCTTGATTCATTTTACTTAATCCAACTATTAAGTAACATTTCATTTAACTTATCGTTCCCGTTTAAACCTCTTTATAACTTAGTTATAAAACTCGGTTTTAATATAAAACTCGTTCAGATCTCCTTTCAGAATTTAACATGATTTCATTTCAAACTCTGATTTCTTCCTTATATGAATTTCATTTAAAAATAAATCTCTTACATTATTATTAATTAAATTAATAATTCACTTTATTACTAACTACTGTAAAAGTAGTTAAATCCTTGATTAACTAAAATAAATAATAAACTTATCTTGTAATGACCCACATTCTATGCATCAAAGGATCGTAGAATATTTATTTCTTTTTCGTATGATGTCGTATGGTCGTATAACTTTGGGAAACAACTACTGGGGTCATTTCCAATGTTCATGATTTTTTCCGATTTTTAAATGACCGTTTTTCCCTTAGCGAATCTTGTTTTGCCTATAACTTTTGATTGGTAAGGAGTTTTGACCTGAAACTACTTCCATTAGATCCAGATGATGGTTTACTTTCCGTAGCGTGGTCACACTTGTCAAACGGACTTACCATTTGAGAGATATGGCGGAATTATGATTTAAAAAGTGAAAAACAGCTTAATTGGGCTTAACTGGGTGATTAGCAGCTAGGCCCACTGGGTGATTTCGGGATTAGATCTATATGAGGGCTGATTAGAGTTAGAGAAACCTCTTCCTTATCAATTTTTCAGCCGCCACTAACATCCTCTCAACCCTAGCAATGGCCTCCACCTTTTAGAATCATCTTTAATCATCGTTTAATCAAGGATTAGGCTAAACTACATCAAACCAGGACAAATCAACACCAATCAGAGTTGGAGCTGCTGTGTTGCATAGGAAAACGCCCCAAATCAGAGATAGTTTCAGATCTAAGTTTTATTTGTGGCTAAGGTGAGTGATTTGCATTGTTTTCTCTAATTACGGCTAATTAGGAGTGATTAGTGATAATTAGCGAAATTAAAACTCAGAAAAATCTGGAATTTTTTTTGTAAAATTCTAAAATATTATTTTAGGGCTTTGATAGAAATTTGGGCTAATTTGGATAAGTTTTGCTAATTGTATGCTTAAATATGATTAAGGGGGATTGAGGGGGAAATATGGGTTTTGGGTATGTTTGATCCGTATAACCATATTAAATTGTTGTTTTGGTGTGTATTGTTGATTCTCTATGTTGCTATGACTATGTGGTATGTTTGGTGATTGAATAGAAAAGTTAGAATGGTCGAAAACGCCGTTGTATGGCGTAAAACAGTCGCTGGAAAAGTTGCAGGAAATGTGCAAGGTTTTGGCTCGGATCGGAACTTGGCACAAGAGGCTTGGCAAGAAGGAAGGCCATTTTCATAAGAGTTAGAGTTGGGTTTCGATCGGAAGCAAGGGCGTGGAGATCGGATCGGACTGAAGCTAGGGAGCGGATCAGATCAACGTGAGAGAAGCTGGAAATGAAGGAGCCGAGCCAAACCACGATGAAGAATCCGTACCGGATGGGGAAACCCGAGCCGAACCAGAGGAACCAAATGAGAAACCTTAAGACGATGTATTCAAACCGAACCTAACATGGAGCTTGAGCACAGTATAGCTGAACCGAACTAGACTTAAACTACTTCTATGCGATGACTCTTCTGAAGACCAACTCCAATTCGACCAAAACCCGAGATGCGAAGGAAGTCCAAATAGGAAGTAGAACACAGGATCCAGATGGGAACCAACGAGTTAACTTCATGAATTGGACTTTGCCGCGGGAAGTGTGCAAAGGGGTTATCGACGTCCATAACTTTGATTCACCCCTAAGACGGATGTTAGGCTACGGACCAATGCAGTGGGGTAATTATTACTCCATTGGGCAGAGTGATCATAGCATGGCTATGAGCCAGTGTCGTGGAGTCGTCATGACTTTATGGGGGCTGAGTGGACATAGCAAGGGATTAGTGGCTATGGATCAGTGCAGTGGAGCCATCATGAGGGGCAGAGTGATCATAGCAAAGGATTTGGGTGGTCAAAGTAGTGGATATCGTATGCTTTACGCACTGAGTGAGAGATGTGAGGATGGTTGCTATGCTTGATTGTTTGACATCTCTATAACCTGCACACCCCTCCCCTGTATCTTTACACAATATGTTAGTCTCACCTTAGAGTATTGTACATTCCGTTGTGCTAACTCTTTGGTTGCAGGTTCAGGTATGGTTTAGTATACCTGTTATTGTTCTATTTTGCTGCTTATCGCTCATACCAGACTTTTGTCTGACAAAGAGTTTTATGTCTCTTCTTATTACTCTGGGTGCTCTTAAATGGACAGACTAGAGACAGGTCAGGTGATTATGCACGAGTAGCTGTACCGGAGATGAGCAGGAGGCTTCCACGTATGATATATATAATCTTCCTGTGTTGTTGCTGGTCACTAATTTGGGCATTAGCAGTGCACCTCTTTCTTTTTCTTTAAAGATAGTATTTCAAAGTTGTAATAATGTTGGTGTGGGTAATAAGCTGTATTTTGGATTTTCGCTGCTATAATGGTTTAGTTTTCAGCTTATGCACTGTCTCGCCTGTTTTATGTCAAAGTTATGTAATTATTAAATTTTATCCCATGCGCTGTGAGACATTCTACAGTTTCCTTGTTAGTTCAAATTCCTTTCTTTGGCGACCGTCCCGTGCTGGTTGGACATCGACACAGCGCACTTTCATTGGAAATGGCGGCTGGTGCGTGGTGGGTCGTCACACTTGGTATCAGAGCTCTAGGTTGCGTAGTTAACCTAGGGGAAGGCACCAGGGAGAGATAGTACGTATATGAGAACGCGTATTTGTGGTATTTTGGTTTTAAAAGATATGTGTGTGTATATATATACTTTTAGTATATCTAACGATGGAGTCGCATTGCACTGGCACCACTGAAGAGATGGTTAATCGTTTTCTCCTTACAAATTGAACGATGAGCCGACAAACTAGGGGTACTGGTAGAGGAGAAAATAATGGGAATGCTCCTGATATGAGGACAATGTTCACTGACTTCATGAGAGAGATGCTTAGGGATATTCAGTGGGCAGCTCCTAATGCTGCAAATGGTGGTGGTGCAGTAGTGCAGGCGCCTAGGGTCGATTTCGCCAAGCTCTGTAAAGACTACACTAGTCTTGGTGGGAAGTCCTTCCACGGAACGGAATTGGCTATAGAAGTTCAGGATTGGTTGAATAGCTATGAGCGTGTCTTCGAAGACTTGGGTATCGAGGATGCGATGAAGAGAAGGCTAGCATCCCATCAGCTGCAAGGACGGGCAATGAATTGGTGGAATGCTATTAAGGCAGCTACCCCTGAGGATCAAGTTACTTGGGATCAGTTTAAGGACCGATTCAGTGATAAGTTTATCCCAGCTGCTCAGAAACCAGAATTGTTTAGGAAGTTTTTGGAGCTTAGGCAGAATGATAGGGCAGTCTCGGAGTATATTGCTGAGTTCGACACTTTATTGAGGTATGGATTATCCCTTATTGACACCCCCGAGAAGAAGAATGAGAAGTTCATAATAAGCTTAGATCAATACTTGGGGAAAGGCTTATCAACCATATTGATGAGACTTTTGAATCGATTGTTGAAAAAGCATTGAGGTCAGAGAGCCTTTATCCTAAGCCCAAGACTGAAGTCGCTATTGCATCTGCAGAGGGGCCAAAGTCGTAAGCAAGCGGTGGAGGAAAGAATAATTCTCAGAATAAGAGGAAGCAAAACCAAGCTAAAGATGGTCAGAAGAAGAGTAAGAAATATGTTGAGTGCTTTGGCTGTGGCAAGAAGGGCCATTATGCTAAAGAATGTCGAGCAAAACAAGCGGAAAGGAAGTGTTTTAACTACAGCCAAGTGGGACATCACAAAGATAAATGTCCACAACCCCCTAAAGAAAAGAAGACAGTGAAAGCATATGCTCTTAATGCTGTTCCTTCTTCGTCGAATGCCCCTACTGCGGCGGAGAAAGGAAAGAATGTCGTCATTCAAGGTATGCTTTCTGTTTATGATGTTCCTGTTCGAGTATCGTTTGATACCGGAGCTTCCCGTTCCTCCATATCTAGTGACCTGGTAGATAAGTTGGGATTGGAACCCGAGATAGTCGATAGACCTTTAGCAGTGACGAACCCGATAGGCGGTTCAACTAGCCTTAGTATGATTTGTCATAATGTGGTTTTATCGAGCCATGGATGTATGTTTGCTTGTGATTGCTTTGTTTTGGCTTTACAGGGTTTGGCATTATTTTGGGAGTCGATTGGCTCCAAAGGTACGGGGTGGTAGTAGACTGTGGGGGCTTTTTGGTGACAGTTAGAGCGGATGATGGGCGAAGGGTAGTGTTTGGTGGTCTACCTAGTGATGGGGTAATGGCTAGTTTTCTAAATTCCCTCGAAATCCCGCATGATGAGTTGTTAGATGTGCCCGTGGCTGGCCAGTATCCGAACATCTTCGAGGAAGTGGTCGGACTTCCACCACACTGAGAGATTGAGTTTCGTATTAATTTAGTGAAAGATGCCAGACCTATAGTGATGCCACTTCGTCGTATGGCACCAAGGGAGCAGCGAGAGCTCGGGGTGCAAGTGAGCGATCTTTTGAAGAAGGGATTTATCAGAAAAAGTGTTTCTGAGTGAGGAGAACCAGTTGTGTTTGCTACTAAGGCATATGGTTCCCTTCGATTGTGTGTGGACTACCGCGAGTTGAATAAGGTGATGAGGAAGAATAAGTATCCTCTACCGCGGATAGATGATTTGTTTGATCAGTTGACTAGCACGAGAGTGTTCTCCCAGTTGGATTTCGCGACAAGTTTTCATTATCTTAGGGTGGAAGATGAGAATATAGCTAAAACGGCCTTTTGGACGCCGTTTGGATTCTATGAGTGGTTGGTCATGCCATTCGGGTTGACCAATGCACCAGCATATTTTGTGGATCTTATGAATAGAGTATTTAGGTATCAATTGAATAAGTTTGTTCTTGTGTTCGTAGACGATATCTTGGTTTATTCGAGGATAGAGGAAGAACACAAGGAACATTTGAGGATAGGGATGGAGGTGTTGAGAAAACACCAATTGAAAGCAAAGTTCTCTAAGTGTCACTTCTGGAGGAGGGAAGTTAGATTCTCGGGCCATGTTGTTTCAGAGAATGGTATTGCCGTGGATCCTGCGAAGGTGGCTATGGTGCAAGATTGGTCTATGCCTAGGATTACAACAGACGTAAGAAGTTTCTTGGGAATAGCTGGATATTATCGTAAGTTTATCCAAGACTTCTCTAAGATAGCAACACCATTGACTCGGTTGACTAAGAAGAATCAAGCTCTCGTCTGGGACGAAAAGTGCAAGAATGCATTCAAGAGTCTAAAGGAAAAGTTTACATGTGCACCAGTGTTAGTCATTCCTAAGGGGAATGAAGATATGACAGTATATAAAGATGCATGTGGTACCGGGCTAGGTGCTGTATTGATGTAAGGAGGTAGGGTTGTAGCTTATGCTAGTCGGCAACTGAAACCGCATGAGAAAAGATATCCTACCCATGATTTGGAATTGGCAGCGATCGTATTCGCGTTGAAGATGTGGAGACATTATCTCTTGGGAGAAGATTCGAGTTGTTTACTGATCATAAATCGTTAAAGTGCCTTTTCCCCAGAAGGATGTAAATCTACGATAACAGAGATGGTTAGAATTCTTAGCTTCCTATGATTTCGAAATCGCATATACACTAGGAAATGGCAATGCGGTAGCTGATGCATTGAGTAGAAGACATGCCAATTTAGGGGCCATGTTTCTTGAATGGAAGCAACTGGAGTATATCGCAGGGTATGATTTCAGACCAAAATGCGAATTGGATCTAATAATGTTAGCAAGTTTGAAGATCAGACCCACTTTGATTGAGCGGATTGGTTCCAGTCAGAGGGACGATCCTAACTTATTGGAAATCATCTCCAAGTTGGAGATGGATATCGAGGAGGAGATGAACAGGTATGGGCTTGATCGAGATGGATGGCTTAGAAAGAATGGGAGACTGGTTGTACCCAATGTCAGTGGATTGAGAGATGAAGTGCTTAGAGAATGCCATCACTCAAAACTAACCATAAATCCCGGTGGTAACAAAATTTATCGAGACATGAAGCAGACCTACTACTGGGAATGAATGAAAAGAAACGTTGGGAAGTTTATATCCAAATGCATGAACTGCCAGTTAGTTAAAGCTGAGCAAAAGAAACCTAGTGGTTTGTTGCAACTATTAGAAATTCCTGAATGGAAATGGGAACAAGTCTCAGTGAATTTCATTGAGGGGTTACCAAGGACTAGATTGGGTCATGATAGCATTTGGGTGATTGTGGACCGATTGACCAAGAGTGCAAGGTTTATACCCGTCAAGTCAAATAGAACATCAGCTAAGTTAGCAAAACTATATATGAAGTGGGTAGTGAGATCTCATGGAGTACCCAAAGGCATTGAGTGACCGAGAACCATTATTTACTAGTGGATTTTGGAAGAGCTTAGAAGAGGTATTAGGATCAGAATTACATCTCAGTACCGTGTACCATCCTCAAACCGACAGTCAGACAGAGAGGGTGAATCGAGTATTAGAAGATCTCTTGAGAGCTTGCATATTAGATTTTGGTGGATAATGGGATGACCATTTGCATCTAGTGGAGTTCGCATATAATAATAGTTATCAGTTCAGTATTGGTATGGCTCCATATGAAGCTTTGTACGGAAGACCGTGCAACTCACCGTCATGTTGGTTAGAAACCGGTGAGAAATTTGTGCTTGGACCAGATGTGATAAGAGAAACCTCAGATAAGATCAAGGTTATCCGACAACGAATGAAGGCTGCCCAAGATAGGCAGAATAGTTATGCTGATGAAAGGAGTAGAGATTTAAAATTCTCCATTGGTGACTTGGTGTTTGTCAAGATTTCTCCGTTAAAGAGTGTGATACGATTTGGTAGGAGAGGCAAGTTGGGCCCAAGATTTGTTTCCCAGATCTTGAGCAAGTTGGGAATTTGGCATATAAAGTTGAGTTACCGGACAAGATAGCAGGAGGTCACAACGTATTTCATGTTTCCCAGTTAAGGAAGTTTGTGCACGACCCTAATGTGACTATTTCACCAGATCAGTTAGACGATATCGAAGTAGAACCCGAGATGGTTGGGAACCGCCGACCGATGCGTATTGTTAGGAATAATACGAAGAAGCTTCGAAGGAAGGTGGTGAAACTAGTCAAAGTTCAGTGGGGTAATGATGAGAAAGACTGTACTTAGGAAACAGAGGAGAACATAAGGAAGACGTATCCAGAACTCTTTGCCTGGTAAGATTTTAATAGTGATAGTTTCTTCCCTTATTAGTAAACCGCATGCTAGGGTAGGCTTGTTGTGCTTGTTGTGTATGTTTGATTATTTGTAAATGACAGATAGGCATGTGGAACGCTTTTGTATGTTTTTGGTTAAGGAATTTCGGGGGCGAAATTTCTTAAGGGGGGAGAGTGTAACGACCCACATTCTACGCATCGGAGGATCGTAGAATATTTATTTCTTTTTCGTATGAAGTCGTATGGTCGTGTAACTTTGGGAAACGATTATTGGGGTCATTTCCATCACAATTTTTGCCAATTTTTAAATGACCATTTTGCCCTTGGCGAATCTTGTTTTGCCTATAACTTTTGATTAGTAAGGAGTTTTGACCTGAAACCACTTCCTTTAGATACGGATAATGGTTTACCTTTCCGTAGAGTGGTCACACTTGTCAAATGGACTTACTGTTTGGGAGATATGGCTGAATTAAAATTTAGAAGGTGAAAAACAACTTAATTGGGCTTAACCGGGTGATTAGCAGCTTGGCCCATTGGGTGATTTCAGGATTAGAGTTATATGAGGGCTGATTAGGGTTAGAGAAACCTCTTCCTTGTCATTTTTCAGCCGCCACTAATATCCTATCAACCCTAGCAATGGCCTCCACCTTCTAGAATCATCTTTAATCATTGTTTAATCAAGGATTAGGCTAAACTACATCAAATCAAGACAAATCAACACCAAATCAGAGTTGGAGCTACTGTATTGCATAGGAAAACGCCCCAAATCAGAGATAGTTTCAGATCTAAGTTTTATTTGTGGCTAAGGTGAGTGATTTGCATTGTTTTTCACTAATTACGGCTAATTAGGGGCTATTAGTGATAATTAGCGAAATTATAACTCAGAAAAATCTGGAAATTTTTTTGTAAAATTGTAAAATATTATTTTAGGGCTCTGATAGAAATTTGGGCTAATTTGGATAAGTTTTGCTAATTGTATTCTTAAACATGATTAAGGGGGACTAAGGGGAAAATATGGGTTTTGGGTATGTTTGATCCGTATAAACATATTAAATTGTTATTTTGGTGTTTATTGTTGATTCTCTATGTTGTTATGACTATATGGTATGTTTTGTGATTGATTGGAAAAGTTAGAATGGTCGAAAACGCCGTCGTATGGCGTAAAACAGTCGCTGGAAAAGTTGCAGGAAATGTGCAGGGTTTCAGATCGGATCGGATATAGGGCTCGGATCCAAACTTAGCACAAGAGGCTTGGAAAGAAGGAAGGCTATTTGCATAAGAGTTGGAGTTGGGTTCAGATCGGAAGCAAGGGCATGGAGATCGGATCAGACTGAAGCTACGGAGCGGATCAGATCAACATGAGAGAAGTTGGAAATGAAGGAACCGAGCCAAACCACGATGAAGAATCCGAACCGAACCGGATGGGGAAACCCGAGCCGAACCAGAGGACCCGAACCGAATGAGAAACCTGGAGACGATGTATTCAAACCGAACCAAACATGGAGCTTGAGCATAGTATAGCCGAATCGAACCAGACTTAAACTACTTCTACGCGACGACTCTTCTGAAGACCAACTCCAATTCGACCACAACCCGAGATGCAAAGGAAGTCCAAATAGGAAGTAGAACTCAGGATCCAGATGAGAACTAACGAGTTAACTTCATGAATTGGACTTTGCCGCGGGATGTGTGCAAAGGAGTTATCGACGTCCATAACTTTGATTCACCACCAAGACGGATTTTAGGTTACGGATCAGTGCAGTGGGGTTGTTATTACTCCATGGGGCAGAGTGATTGTAGCATGGCTATGAGCCAGTGCAGTGGAATCGTCATGACTTCATGGGGCAGAGTGGACATAGCAAGGGATTAGTGGCTATGGATCAGTGCAGTGGAGCCATCACGACTCCTTGGGGCAGAGTGATCATGGCAAAGGATTTGTGTGGTCAAAGTAGTGGATATCGTACGCTTTACGCACTGAGTGAGAGATGTGAGGATGGTTGTTATCTTGATTGTTTGATATCGCTATAACATGCACACCCCTCCCCCGTATCTTTATACAATATGCTAGTCTCACCTTAGAGTATTGTACATTCTGTTGTGCTAACTCTTTGGTTGCAGGTTCAGGTATGGTTTAGTATACCTGTTATTATTCTGTTTTGTTGCTTATCGCTTGTGCCAGACTTTTGTTTGAACCAGAGTTTTATGTCTCTTCTTATTACTCTGGGTGCTCTTAAACGGGCAGACTAGAGACAGGTCAGGTGATTATACACGAGTAGCTGTACCGGAGACGAGCAGGAGGCTTCCACGTATGATATATATATAATCTCCTTGTGTTGTTGTTGATCGCTACTTTGGGCATTAGTGGTGTACCTTTTTCTTTTGCTTTAGAGACAATATTTCAAAATTGTAATAATGTTGGTGTGGATAATAAGCTTTATTTTGGATTTCCGCTGCTATGATGGTTTAGTTTTCCGCTTATGCATTGTCTCGCCTGTTTTATGTCAAAGTTATGTTATTATTATATTTTTTCCCATACGCTGTGAGACATTCTACAGGTACCTTGTTAATTCAAATTCCTTTCTTTGGTGAGCGTCCCGTGCTGGTTGGGCATCGACACAGCGCACTTTCATTGGAAATGTCTGCTGGTGCGGGGCGGGCCGTCACATATCTCTATGCCTTATTAAATTAAAACAAATGTTCGTTAAACAATTTCAATAGATTTATTAATAATAAACTAATATAATTAAATAATCAATTCAACAAAAGAGGTTGACTTCATCAATCCAGAACACGGTTATCTTGTTAACCAGTTCAAATTAATTCTCCCTTTAAATTAATTAATAATATAATTAATTTAAATATCTTCATTTAATCGTTTCTCCGAAACAATTAATTTAATTCTCAACTGTCGGTTAATTTCTACTCACTTGCTTATGAATCCCCTTATTTTAAGAATTTTCTTTATAAAATAATTCTATAATTATCTATAAAGTTAAATAATATACAATAAATATTTATTTCCTTTAATAAATTTCCATTTAAATAAATAGATTTAAAAATCTAACTTCGGTTATAAAATAAATTTTATAACTTCATTCCAGTCGATTTACATGATGGCAAATCCTTATTTATAACACAATTGATTTTTAAGCCATCTGATGCCAATTACTCAACCAATACTGTCCATTGCTTAAAAACAAACAACTATGAAATTTCAGTTCAACAGTCAATCAATTGTCCAATCCATATTGGTGAAACAGTTCATATAATTATGATATGAAAATAACAATAAATTTGAGGAATCTTGTTGGATCTCTCCAACATGTTTCTCCCTGCATCAAAATACATAATCTCAATTTCAATTCAATAAACAGATATAATATTCAGTAATAAATAAATAACAGTAATCCAGTCATCCTACTATAATTTAATACGTTTATATTATTATAAACGTAACCAATGAGGCAAGTTACCTCATTTGGAAATAATCTTTGAAAATAATGATTGGTTCAAATTAAATTAAACGAACGTTTTACTTAAATCATTCCAGTTCAACACATATAAACATATGTATAACATCCATGAAACAATTAACAAACATAGCACACAAATAATAAACCTGACTTATATAAATATAAGTGGGTAAACTAAGTGAGTTAAACTCACTTTGATTTGATTCATTTCTGAACTCGTTCGGTTACAGTTAAATTAAACAGTTGTTTAATTTATCTTTAAATTCCTATTGTCTTCAGATCAGTCCAAACTGTTCCAAAAGATAGAGTTCACTGCCGCGATACCTGTGTAGCTCGTTTCGTCTAGTTCGGACCTTGAAACCAATAATTATTAACAATATAAGTTAGTGGTTTAATTATTAATTAATTAACTAAATTCGTAGTTAAACTATAATTAACATAAAGTATAAAACATGGTTTACATCTTTACGTTTCTGGAGAAAGGCGACCTACCCAATTTGTTTGCCAACTACTCATTTTTATTTGTTTTCTACGAGTCTATAAACCTACCCAAACTAATTTACTTCCAGCTCTTCTGTTTATACACTTCTTCTCAACTTCTTTTGTATTTCTTAGTTCTCTTCCCACTCCATTCAAAACTTCATCACTCTATTGATTCGAATAGCCCCCCGTCGTTGTATTCTGTTCATTTTCAGACCAATCCTCATGTCAGCTTGTTCGCGTTAGTCCCCTTTTGTTTGCCAATTCCACCCTGTATTCTTTAATATACACGCACCTTTCACTTAAAACCTAACATTTGTTTAAGATTTGTCAAACCCTCCCAGCTGTTTACAAAGCCACGTTCCCACTTCTGCACAATCACATAACCCATTTACCTCATTCAAACTGCCACATGAACCTCAGCTTTACTGTTAACCGCCAACTTTCGTTGCTTCCATCGAAACTTCCCAAGCCGACCTTGAATGTCCATCCACTCCTCGTTCTTCACGCTATTAGACCCATCACGCCCCATTTCAACGTTTCCACTGTCAAATAAATCTTCCCAGTGTTCCTCTATCTTCCTCTCTCGTTTCTAATATACCAATGCAGGCAGTCCATGTCCCCTCCCTTACACCATTCTATTTTTAATCCTTTACGTTTCCAAAACATTTTTCCCAGACCCCTACTTTATTGTGTTTACACAAATACTACCCCCTGTTCTCATGTGCAAGCTGCCTTCACAGCTTTCCTCCTGTCACGTAACCTTCCCACGTCTTTCTCCAGTTCGAACATAACTAATGCAAGCTCCACCGCGAGGGTCTCCTACCACACTTCACCAACCAACGCAAAGGCCAGATCCACCTGCATACTCTAATCACCGTTGCTCCGGCATCTCCGACGAATCGTGCACGCATCTGCCTCTGCCTCCAACTCGAACACCTCACCAGAAAACTCTAACTCAACTGATCATCGCCTTGGTTGGGTTCGAAGCAATGAAAGGACAAGAGGTTTAGCTTAGGTTTGTATATATGGATATGATGTGTTTGGACAGAGGATGGCTTCAGTTTGATTGAATAAAGAAAGTGGAGTTTGCGGTCTATGGTTTTGGAACATGTTTTAAAATGAGATTTGCGGTTTGCATTGAAGCAGGAAGGTGGGCTTTAGAAACAGAGGAGGAGAGATCATATCACGTATATATACATAAAGAAGACTTAAGGCTTAAGAAAGTTTAGGATAGACACCATATCACTTCGGTTTTCAACGCGTGTTCTTGTCACATAGGTAGTCTGCGATCTGGGTTGATGGAGAATAAACATGGCAGGCTATTCCTTTGCTGGGAAGGAAAATATGTGGCATGTACTTTATGTTTAGGACTTTACGTGAGCATGTAGGTGTGCAGTGTTTAGGTGCACTGTTACATTTCTTAAGAATGAAGTAAGCTGTTTTTATTTAATTTAATTAATATACCGTATTTGATCCTACCGCTTATTTATATATATTGACTAGCATCCAACGTGTTTCAGTTCCATAAGTGACCGTGTATAAATCATAGGCGTCGTCCTAGTTTCTCCACATGAAAGGAAACCAATATATATATTTAGTTTTAATCTATATGTCGTTTTTATACGGTATTTAATATATAATTAAATCCAAAGAATTCTATTTAATAATAAATTATTATTATTATCATTTATCTCCAGATAAAACTTTACACAACTTCAAAATGAACCGACATAGAATTTAAACTCAATATTTAAAAATTCCGGATTAAACAGTATTCAAATATATATATCCTATATATTTATTAAATAAATGTTATCGTTTATTAACGAATTCCATAGGGACTATTTGAAAATTTGAATTGGACATAATTAACAAAGTATAACATGAAATCTCCAATCTTCTCTTTCATCAAAAAATTAAAATCAAATCGATCCCAACGTCTCTTGTTTCACCGAATTCCGACTTACATTGGATTATATATATTCAATTGAAGTTCAAAACACAAATTACGAACTACCGCGCCATTACGAGCTCGTTGTATAATTATATATAAATTAAATGTTTAAACTTCGTTATATAAACGAATTATATATTTTAAATCCATTTAAAATTCTAAATCAATATTTAATATAATAAAATAATTTAAACATCTAAGTGCGGAAAATACGGGATGTTACATTCTTTCCCCCTTAAAAGAATTTCGTCCCCGAAATTACTAAGGTAGAAGAAACGCTAAAAAACCATAATCTTTTATAAAATCCGATTTATTTCAAATCGAAAACAACTTCATTATTATAAATAAAACTTTTCAAAAATACTAAAAAAAATTCTAACACATTAAATTTCTAAAAATAATTTGGCAGAGTCTCTCCTGCACGGAGTGACTTCTGCAATATCGTAGGATCAAATAATATATATATACATCGACACACAAGGTAAGAAAACAAGACTCAAAAATTTATATTTCGCGTAAGCGTACCTTATGCTATCGCTATTGAGCATACTTGCTTAACTTATTACGATATACTCAACACAATTCAATTCTCTAGCCTTCTGGCACCTGTACTCAACTCAATCCATCATGTAACTAACAATTACATGTAATTCTTTAATAATATTTCATTGATTAACAAATATAACCATACAGGTTGTATAACCATACAGGTTGTAAACATCAAACATATAACATCATTCAGGTGTAAATACAGGGTTTAATAGTCCAGTTTTAATTCATATGTGATTCCATTCTAATTATTTTTTTGGAATTCATTACTTTAGCTTATAATTCATTCGACTCTTTATTTAACCATAAATGGATTTATATTCAACCAGTCTAATAAAAAATCAACAATGATACGCAATCAACTTAATCAAATCAATTGAATTCACATTCAATATTAATATTTACTTGGTTATCTTTACTTTTGGTCATCAATCGATTAATATCCGATTGATTTCCCTAATTATTATCAATTTGATTTCCAAATTTCAAATTTGCTTATTAAATTCTAATATTCGATTTTAACTTAGTCAAGTTAAGTTTCAACTTCACATTCAATTAACTAATTTATTTCAAAATTAGTTTACTTCCATTTTAAAAAATCCAAATCCTGATTTTTACTCCAATATAATCCAATTTCCTGTTCAAATATTATTTAACATATGTTTAAGTTAAATTCTGATCCATTTTAATTCCAAATTAAAATTTCTCGTTCACAAATTCCATATGTGAAATTTCTTCGGTTTATATTAAACCATTCAAATTCTTAATCCAATTTGAATTCAACCCAAATTGATCAAACCAACCAATGTCTAAATAATTTGATAAAATTATTTATTTACTGTACAATAATATATTTAGGGTAAAATTATTTAATCTACCCTCGTTTCAAAACAATATCGTGTCTATTTCTAGTTTAATGCTTCTCAACACTTGCACCAATCAAACAACACAATACAAAACATTTGTATATATAAAATTTGCAAACACACTCTCATATATATACACTCCAACTCAATCTAGGGTATTACTAACACCATCTCTATTGAGTTGTACCACAGAGCCAAGGTTATTACTAAACCAATAGCTCTGATACCACTGTAATGACCCGGGGGATTCGACGCCCGAATCTTGACAATAATACATAACCCATATCACTTGCCAGAACTCAAGTATCGAAACCAGCGGATAGTTAATGAAAGAATATAGAGGGTGAGACAAGAAAGAAAGAAAATTTAGAATAGAAGAATAAGAAGAAGAACACAACAACATCAGAGTCTTACATCACAGCGAAATAAAATATAATAGAAACAAAACTTTATTGAGAGTTTTAAAATAAAACTTACAATCATCAGAGTATATCATCGCATCTGGACAGTTATAATAATCTGTCCTGATATACAACACACAGTGTAATTTATTTAGATATCTTACGTCTGAACACCTTTAGCTCGTCTCCGGACTTCACAACATCCGATAACCTGAACCTGCACAACCCGGTCTAACCCTAGAATTTACAAAACGCCGGATCAGTTGGGTGAACCATAGTGAGAAAAACTCGTTAAGTTTAAAAACATCACATAACAGGATTTTTAAGTCATACCATTTCTTTTTGAAATCATATCTTTTTCTGATATTATAATAGTGTCTAAGCACAAGTAAATATCAATCTAGTTGAACGCTTGCATCTAACGTTCCACATATGTAGTATACAATCAAAACCACGGGCTCTTATTGGAGTTGGATTTCCAACTATGACAAAGTATGGAACCACTTTTCGATAGGGTATGTCTAGAGGCGAATACACTGGGTTCAACAAGAACATCTTGCAACCCGGCCACACATGATCGACCACTCATTTCGCTTGAGAGTATCTAATGTATATCACCAATGGTTGGGAGCTACCCTACCGTTTCCCAAAAAGGGACAGCATCAAAATAGATTAAAGAAGGAAATGAATTATCTCTAGATAGGTGATTATACACCCTACTTAGGTGCGACCCACTTAGCCATGCTACCTGCTCGATTTTTGTCATTTCCCAGTTGAAGAGGCTTGAGGTTTAATACTAGCTTTAACACATCATATCACCATTCACTTTGAATGCCACATCATCAGATCTGCCAAATAAATAATTGACATCCACAACCATACTCTGGTCATTAAGCTAAGAGAACGGTCGTTCTCCGCCACTAACAGAAATACGTTTGTAAAAATCGACGTACGTGATTCTTAAGAAATATTTTATCAGATATTTGTCCATACATGTCATCCAGGAACTGGATGAACCGAAGGTACCCTCCTACCACATCCTAAGTATCACCCTAGAGATCAGTAGCGAGTAGTCCTTGCAAATTCGTAGATTTCAACTACGAAAGAACCCCAGTATATCTCTGGGTCGAATCAAAGATTTTAAGTGGTTATTCCATTTTATGAAGATCTACGATCTTTGATTTCTCCGTCTCGATCACCATCTAATATCTACAATATTTTCATATTTGCTTGTCGGAATGGTTTTCGAATATAAATTCGATCCTGGTCTTTCCGTATCAACAATCGTATTGGCCAGATTTGATAGTCGGTTATTCAACTATCAAATAAATAACCATTCAACCATAAAATAAAATATATTTACTAGTTCAATACTCAGCATCATTTGGCTTATTTAGTTAAAAATAATTTAAATAACAATTAATTTAAATATTCCAATATTTGGAAATAACATTACACTTCTTACTAATATCCGCAAAACCATTTCATTCTAATACTTCGAAAAATATGTTATAACACTATCTTATATTTCGTTCGATTATCATTTGCCCAACATTATCCATTTTCTAAACTGGGAAATCAGTTTAGAAAATAGCAATAAATTTGAGGAATCCCGTTGGATCCCTCCAACCTGTTTCTCCCTGCATCCAAATACGTTACCTCAATTTCAATTCAATAAACAGATATAATATTCAATAATAAATAAATAACAGTAATCCAGTCATCCCTACTATAATTTAATATGTTTATATTATTATAAACGTAACCAACGAGGCAAGTTACCTCATTTGGAAATAATCATTAAAAATAACGATTGGTTCAAATTAAATTAAACGAACGTTTAATTTAAATCATTTCAGTTCAACACATATAAATATATATATATATAACATCCATGGAACAATTAACAAACATAGCACACAAATAATAAACCCGACTTATATAAATATAAGTGGGTAAACTGAGTGAGTTAAACTCATTTTGATTTGATTCGTTTCTGAACTGGTTCGGTTAAAATTAAATTAAACAGTTGTTTAATTTATCTGTAAATTCCTGTTGTCTTCAGACTAGTCCAAACTGTTCCAAAAGATATAGTTCGCTGCCATGATACCGATGTCGCTCGTTTCGTCAAGTTCGGACCTTGAAACCAATAATTATTAACGATATAAGTTAATGATTTAATTGTTAATTAATTAATTAAATTCGTAGTTAAACTATTATCAACCTAAAGTATAAAACATGGTTTACAAATTTACGATTCTGGAGAAAAGCGACCTACCCGATTTGTTTGCCAATTACTCATTTTGATTTGTTTTCTACGAGTCTATAAATCTGCCCAAAATAATTTACTTCCATCTCTTCTGTTTATACACTTCTTCCCAGCTTCTTTTGTATTTCTTAGTTCTCTTCCCACTCCATTCAAAACGTCATCACGCTATTGATTCGAACAGCCTCCCCTCGTTGTATTTTGTTCATTTTCATACCAATCCTCATGTCAGCTTGTTCGCGTTAATCCCCTTTTGTTTGCTAATTCCACCCTGTGTTCTTCAATATACACGAACCTTTCACTTAAAACCCAACATTTGTTTAAGCTTTGTTAAACCCTCCCAGTTGTTTACAAAGCCACGTTCCCACTTCTACACAATCACATAACCCATTTACCTCATTTAAACTGCCATGTGAACCTCACCTTTACTGTTAACTGCCTACTTTTGTTGCTTCGATCGAAACTTCCCAAGCCGACCTTGAATGTCCATCTGCTCCTCGTTCTTCACACTATTAAACCCATCACGCCCCATTTCAACGTTTCCACTGTTAAATAAATC
Organism: Allium sativum; assembly: GCA_030737875.1. Classification (NCBI taxonomy): domain Eukaryota; kingdom Viridiplantae; phylum Streptophyta; class Magnoliopsida; order Asparagales; family Amaryllidaceae; genus Allium; species Allium sativum. The sequence goes on along the minus strand of CM060919.1, from coordinate 708,960,761 downwards.
TTCCCAGTGTTCCTCTATCTTCCTCTCTCGTTTCTAATATACCAATGCAGGAAGTCCACGTCCCCTCCCTTAAACCATTATGTTTTTAATCCTTCACCTTTCCAAAACATTATTCCCAGGCCCCTACTTCATTGTGTTTACACAAATACTACCCCCTTTCCTCACGTGCAAGCTGGCTTCACGGCTTTACTCATGGCACGTAACCTTCCCACGTCTTTCTCCAGTTCGAACATAACTAACGCAAGCTCCACCTTGAGAGTCTCCTACTGCACTTCACCAACCAACGCCAAGGCCAGATCCACCTCCATACTCCAATCACCGCTGCTCCGGCATCTCCGGCGAATCATGCACGTAGATGCCTCCACCTCCACCTCGAACACCTCACTAGAAAACTCTGACTCAATTGATCACCACCTTGGTTGGGTTTGAAGCAATGAAAGGACGAGAGGGTTAGCTTAGGTTTATATACATGGTATGATGTGTTTGGACAGAGGATGGGTTCAGTTTGATCGAATAAAGAAAGAGGAGTTTGCGGTCTATGATTTTGGAACATGTTTTAAAATGAGATTTGCGATTTGTAGTGAAGCAGGAAGGTGGGCTTTGGAAACAGAGGAGGAGAGAGTATACCACGTATATATACACAAAGAAGACTTAAGGCTTAAGAAAGTTTTGGATAGACTCCATTCACTCCGGTTTTCAGCGTGTGTTCTTCTCACATAGGTAGTCTGCGATCTGCGTTGATGGAGAATAAACATGGCAGGCTATTCCTTTGCTGGGAAGGAAAATATGTGGCATATACTTTATGTCTTAGGACTTCTCGTGAGCATGTAGGTGTGCAATATTTAGGTGTACTGTTACATTGCTTAAGAATGAAGTAAGCTGTGTTTATTTAATTTAATTAATATACCTTATTTGATCCTACAGCTTATTTATATATATTGACTAGCATCCAACGTGTTTCAGTTCCATAACCGACCGTGTGCGAAGCACGGGCATCATCCTAGTTTCTCCGCAGGAAAGGAAACCAATGTATATTTAGTTTTAATCTACATGTCGTTTTTATACGGTATTTGATATATAATTAAATCCAAAAAATTCTATTTAATAATAATTTATTATTATTATCATATATCTCCAGATATAACTTTACACAGCTTCAAAATGAACCAACATAGAATTTAAACTCAATATTTAAAAGTTCTGGATTAAAAAGTATTCATATATATATATATATATCCTATATATTTATTACATAAACGTTATCGTTTATTAACGAATTCCATTGCGACTATTTGAAATTTTGAATTGGACATAACTAACAAACTATAACATGAAATCTCCAATCTTCTCTTTCATCAGAAAATTATAATCAAATCGATCTCAACATTTCTTGTTTCACCGAATTCTGACTTATATCAGATTCTATATATTCAATTGAAGTTCAAAACTCAAATTACGAACTACCGCACCATTATGAGCTCGTTTCATAATTATATATAAATTTAATGTTTAAACTTTGTTATATAAACGAATTATATATTTTAAATCCATTTAAAATTCCAAATCAATATTTAATATAATAAAATAAAATAATTATCTGAATGCGGAAAATACGTGACGTTACAAGTTACTTAACATAGTTATTGAATAAAAGAAATTGAATTGGCTTGAAAATAAGTTTGAAATCTGTAATTTATAACAAACTTTGTTTTGTAAAATTACCTTTATGCAAACTATACTTATATAGAAATATACATACACATCATTGTGTGTATGTATATATATATATATATATATATTTGTAAAACTCCAAAGGGAATAGGCATATGAATTAAAATGCGTCAACCATGTAAAAAAGCAAAAGAAAGTTCAAGCAAAATCAATGAAGAAACAATGATTACATGTTTAAACTAGTTCAAATTTAGGACCATGACTAACTTTGTTTTCTGACAATTTTCGAGGCAATTAAATTCAAAATTTATAAATATGCTCAACATAAAAATTGTCATAAATAATTCAAGCTTTTCCAAAACATTGAAAAGTATCAAAATCCGACAAGAAACGAGAGACTTATGCGTAATTTACTAACAGGTACAAACTAAAGTTTTAATTCAAGCCAAAACCTTAGATCTCAATTGCAATTAGCTTTTCTCCTAGTAAAGCATATAATTTGGCCAAATACTCTAAATAAAAATTATTCTACTATGTCCAAGTTTTCTAACGAGGTAAGGACCATAAAATATGATTTATGATTGGAGAGCTAGGTTCAAAATACTATCAACCATTGTAGAAAAATTAGATATGTATAATGTTTGTCACAGGCTAGCAAATAAGAAGTTCAGTTTGATTATATATGTACCTCAAAATCAGATAAAATTCTATAAATAAAAATTGTAGAAAAGAGTCTAGCCTTTCAAAAACTTCAAAAATTATCATATTCCTATAAGAAACGAGAAAGATATATCCAAATCAATCACGTATAAACTCGGATAATTATATTATAAACAGAATTGTTATTTCATATTAAATTATATTTCTTGGTCAAGTACACAGCAAAGCTTCAAAAGTTGGTCAAAAAAAATTTGGAGCTAATAAAAAGAAGTTTCTTCCATAAAAAGATGGATTATTTTGAATTATTAGACCTCAATATATCTTTATTTTATTTCAACAACGATTCAACACGAATTTGCTAGGTTTATATTAAATGCACCACCAACATATAATTCAATGTAAGTCATAGAAATTCCGAAAATTTATAAAATTCAGATATGCTGTTACTAACTCATATAGGCATACTCTCAAACAATTGTGCAAAAATATTATATTTTGATGGACAAAATCATAATAATACAACAAATGATTCTAGTCTGATCAAAATGTTATAATTTATTCTCAAACATCACAGTGGACAATCTATTTCCTCCATCAGTTCATAATATTATTTAGTGAAATTTTTACTGGTAATGTGCATATGAATTACAAAGAACATATCCAAATTTCAGAATTTTATCATTTTTCTGTAATTTCTATTATTTTCGGATCAGAGATAACTTCTGTCATAAAATCTGGGCAAAAATAACTTTGTAAACAATTGAGCTCACCTAACAAAACACCATATTTTTCCATCAGTTTTTTCAAAGCATGCATGTATTGGTAAAGAACCGTACATTAAAATTTTAGCAGTTTAGGTGTTATTCTCATTTTTTTATGAATTCATCCTTCAACAAAAGAAATCAAATTCTGTCTTTATATTTTTGATACTAGCCCATTGATTTCTTCTTTTCCCTTTATTTATTTTCTTTAAATGGCATTTCATCTTGCATGTCCTATGCATTTTTCATTTGCTAAAGTCTTAAGAAATATTCCTCTTCAGTAATCATCCGTCAAATCAAATAATTGCATGGATTAACATGCAATCATTAAACAACAATTATGCGAGATGACCATATTATGGCTAAAAGTTTCATACCTCCCAATTTTATCATCCAACATTTTTCTCTACCATCCTAAACACAATGTTTAGGCAAACATGAAACATCAAAGCATAAGTTAGATAAGGAGAAAAATCAAATTTCACTCACTTCAAACTCCAAAAATGCAATCTCCAAGCTCTATTATAGCATGCTATTAGATTACAACCTTTCTTCTAATAATTGAATAAGAACTGAGAATTCTTTTTTTTATCTTTGATTTGTAATATAGATTTGGAATAGAAGATTGAATAAGATGAGAGGAGGTTTAGTTCTTTGGTTTCTGCCTGAGAAATGAAATTGTTCATATTCTCCTTTGAATTGAAGGTCAGAAGGATTTTTATCCTTATACCCCCTTCTAGATTTCTCTTAACAAAAATCTCCATTTTTATTTTATTTCTTAAGGAACAAAATGATTACATGTCATCTCATGTTAAGATTTTTTGATCACATCATTCTTTAATTTCTTTGTAGATTTCTCCATATGCATCTAAAATATTGACTTTTCTTTTTCTCTCTCTCTCTCTTTTTGTGAAAAAACATTACTTCATCTTACGTTACTTAACTCACATTTCTACATTTAATGAAATATATTTTTTTCCAATGACTTGAAACATTATTATATATTATTTAAAATAAATACACTTTATGAAATCAAACATAAATTCGTCCCTCTTTTTATTTCATTAATGTTACATCTTTATTTACATTAGAATTTGTCTTTTTTCTATGTAAATAATTTGTTCACAACTTTATCTAATTTATTTCCTTTACCTTTTTTTCATCTTTATTTTTTTCCATGAACATATATGTATGCACATTTTTTTCCAAACTAGTACATTTGTAAATTCCATTTTCAAACTAAAAGATGCAATTCATTGCATCAGCCACGCATAAATAATTCATTGATCCTAATTTTTTTCCTTTCATCCATATTAATATTTATCTTTAATTTATTTAATAATCTCTATTAAATATTATTATTCCCAGTTTACCCAGTCCCAATTCGGTGTCCCCAAAATTGGGTTGTTACAACTTGGCAATGTGGCATATGAAGTAAAGAATGTGCTTGAAGAAAGGTAATCATAGACCACTAAGCTTTAACAACCAATGTTGGAAAAAATTCGAGCACGCATTGAGGTCAGTTTGCATGGTGCCCATGAGGAGACGTTTATCACCTTTCTAGATTATTTATTATATGTCAAGTAGTGGTGCAAGCTAAGAGGCCACGTGGGATTAGGTCGTTTGTGACTGAGGTGATAACGTATTCGGACAGTGCATGTAACAACCGGGAAAATCTGAACCAATTTAAAAATTTTATTTTAGAAATTTTAATGGATTTTAAAAGTTTAAAATAATTTATTTTAAATAATAACAACTAAAAATTTATTTAAATCGAAGTTAGAACGAATATATTTATTTTAATTATAAAAGAAGTTAGAAATAGCGCGATAGTTTGAAAATTTGAACTTTGACTGACTGCACAGGATTCAAAATAAATCGGATTTTAATGAAACCAAAAATATTTAAATCTATTTAAAAATATCTTTCCAACGAATCCGAAAAATTGAAATTTCATAATGGGAATCAAAAGTTATGCCCAGTTTAAAATTCAAAATAGCGCTGTAGAATATATATATATATTTTTTAATATTAAAAAAAGCCATTTTTCAAATGGTCTCCGTTTTCGACAAAACCACATTTGTTGGAACCGGAGTGTCAAATTACTGCTAGGTTTCAATTTTCATAATTTTTAGAATTAATATGTGAGCATGGCGAAGGAAAATGTGTTTTGTCAATTTCAGTCAAATTCAATCGACTAGAAAATGGCCATTTTTCAAACAGTCTCGGAATTCGACGAAATTAGTTTTATTAGGACCATATCGTCAAAACATGACTAGAAATATTTTTTCTGGAATTTTTTGATTCGTATGTTGCCCCTGTAAATTTAAATGTACGATTAAATTAAATAATTAAATGATTTATATATTAAATTAAAGAAAACAAGCTGGAGATGAATAAACGGGCTGACGTGACCTAGTCCATTACGTCTGGAACATGGGTATTTGCCTAGGGACAACTTTCGTTGGGTTGAAATTGGATCTGAAAAGAATTGACGGGTTTATTTGTAAAATTGAACATTAAATTATTAAAATATTATAAAAACCCAATTAAACAAAACCCTAAAACCTAATGGCCAGCTGCCATCTATCAAACCAATGGCCTAAATGCTCCATCTTTCTCCCTCTAATCTCTCTAAATCCATCGATTAATTTCAGAAGCTTCTTAACAAAAAATCAGAGTGCTTTCGTCGATCTACAAATTCATACGGATATGATTGGAAATCATTGAGTAAGGGGTTGGGATTTCAAGCTCGAACGAGCTTCGTCCGAAGTTGGATTCAGGCGGCTTGGGGGGAGCGAGTTGCACCAGGGTCTGGGAATGAGCAGGGGTTAGCACGAGCTTCGAGTTGGTGGCTTCGGATCAGTGGTTAGGGTGTTGTGGTGGCACGCGCAGGAGGAAGATGAAGTCGATGTATGGGTGTGGTGGTTTCCTGTAGCGCGAAGAAGAAGAGGAAGACAGCGGCCTCAATTTCTCAACGTGATTAAGTAATTAGATTTTTAATTATTTAAATTAATTATTAATGAATGAAATCAAATCTTTAAAAACTCGTATCTCATTCAAACAGCCACGGAATTGGATGATTTCAGGCGCGTTGAAATCAGAAAAATGAGAGCTTCACGATGAAGCAGTCCAGATCTGAAACGAAGCACTTCGGAAATTCAGAAAATTTCAGATCTGAATTATTCTGAATTAAAAGCTCGGTGAAATTTCTATTTTAAAATTAAAATTATTTATTTATTTTATTGTGAAATTTATATTCATTCTATATAAAATTCATGTGGTATCGTGTATATATTTATTGAAATGTTGATTTTGTTGTATTGCGATGAATCACTAAATTGAATTGTTATCATGTTTGTTATAAAATTAGATTCAAACAAAATTATCCTCTATTTAATAGATTGTAACATTTTTGTCATTTTAAAAGAATGAACTAAAACATTCATTTTTGTCACTTAATTAGGGGTAGACAAACATGTTCATTTTTGTCAAATTTAAAAGAGTAACCAAACATTCATTTTTGTGTCTTTTAAATTGAATGAGAGTAAAACATTCCTTTTTATCCTTAAGAAGAATGAGACAAAATGTTCACTTCTGTTATTTAGAAGAATTAAGTAAAAATATTCATGTTTGTTCATTTAGAAGGATTAGACAAAAATATACATTTTTGTTAGTCAATAAAAAGATTGGACATAAAAGATTACATTTTTTTATTAAAAAGAATAGAATTAAAAGATTACATTTTTATGTAATATTTGTTTCATTAAAAAGAATCAGATTAAAAGATTACATTTGTATGTAATATTTGTTTATTTAAAAGAATCAAATTAAAAGATTACATTTTTATGTAATATTGTTTGCAATAAAAAGAATAGTAATAAAAGATCATACTTGGATTGTCGATTAGTTACAAAGACTAGAATTGAAACAAAAGATTTTCATTTTTATTTTCAATTAGTTACAATGAAATAGAGTTGAGATTTAAAAGTAACATTTTTATTGTCATTTTATATACAATGAAAAGTGTAGATTAAAAAGTAACATTTTTATTTTCATTTTATATGCAATAAAATGAATGGATTTAAAGTAACATTTTATTTGTCAATTTAGCTACAACAAAAAGGATAGATTTAAAAAATAACATTTTTTTATTTTCAAGTTAGTTACAATAAAAAGAATTGATATGAAAGAAACATTTTTATTATCATTTTAGTTGTAATGAAAAGAATACATTTTTAAAGTTGCATTTTTATTTATATTTTATATGCAATAAAAATAGAAGAGTTGAAAGTATCATTTTTGTAGTCATTTTATAGGAAATAAAAATAGTCGTTTTTGTCAAACATGTTAGTTAAAATAAAAATAGTCATTTTTGTTAAACATGACATTTAGTTAGAATCATATTATGTAAACAAAATTGTCATGTATGTTAAAATCATGCTATGTAAATAAAACATGATTATTGAAATAAAAATATAGATTTTGTTAAAACACGATTATTGGAATAAAAATATAGTTTTTGTCAAAACATGATTATTGAAATAAAAATATAGATTTTGTTAAAACATGATTATTGGAATAAAAATATAGTTTTTGTTAAAACATGATCATTGGAATAAAAATATAATTTTTGGTCAAAACATGATTGTTGAAATAAAAATAACCCTTTTTGTTAAAACATGTTAGTGAAAAAAATTTATCATTTGTGTCAAAAGGATTTGTTGAAAAAAAAAATCCATTTTTGTCAAAAGGATTAGTTGAAACCAAATTGGCACTTTTATCAAATTAAAATAGTTAAAACCCAATTTGTCACTTTTATCAAATTAAAATAGTTAAAACCCAAGTTGTCACTTTTATCAATTTATAATAGTTGAAATCCAATTTGTCTCTTTTGTCAAATTATCATAGTTAAAACAAATTGGTCACTTTTGTCAAATTATAATAGTTAAAACAAACATGATTATTTTTGTCGTATTAGATTTGTCAAAACAAACCTTATCATTTTTGCCGCATTAGATTTGTCAAAACAAACATTTTCATTTTGTCGCATTAGATTTGACAAAACAAGTATATCACTTTTATTTGTTTTGATAAATTAGAATTGTCAATAAAACAAACACATCACTTTTATTTGTTTTGTTGAAATAGATTGTCGACAAAACAAAGTCATCATCTTCATCGTTTGTCAAAATAGATTAGATGAACCAAAATATTCATTTTTGTCAAAACATAATAGTTGAAACAAAAATGTACATTTGTCAAAATAAGATGGTTAGAAACAAAAATTACAATTTTGGTTAAATAAAAGAGTAAACACAAATAGCATTTTTGTCAAATTGGTTTGTATTACGATAGAAACATTCATTTTGATAAAATAGAATTGTCAGCAAAATGGATGTATCACTTCTTATACATTTTGTTGAAATAGGATTTATATGCAAATATAATAATCATTTTTATTTGCATAATATACAATAGAATTTATATGCAAATATAAAAATCATTTTTATTTACAAACATACATTAGAATTTATATTCAAATATAAGAATCATATTATTGGTCAAAACATACATTAGAATGTATATGTGAGTTAAAGTGACATCTTTATATGTTAATGCATACATTAGAATTTGTATGCAATTTAAAATAAACATTTTTATGTGTCAGGTTATACATTGAAAACATATACAAATGAGATTATTTCTCTTATGTGTTAAAGTTAAGAATAATTACATACAAATAAAGTATAATGAAAATTATCTTTTATTTGTCATCCGCAATAAGGTCATATGAATAAATTATAGCTTATGTGACATTAGAAATGTATAGGGAAAATGATACGAGAAAAGTACATTCTTATTCCGCATTAGGAATAAAATAGCATGTCTGGTTCATTATCATCAACATGTTAGTAGGATTAAAATTGGTTAAATTCATTAAACAATTATTTATTTATTTGAGCTGTTGTTGGATGAAAACCCCACATGGGTATTGGGATAATATTTGACATATACTAGTCCCAATATTTAGTTGTATGTCAATCGATGGATTGACAGGCTGAGATGAGCGTTATTATTTCATTTTAATGCTCACACAGTAATAAATTTCACTCTGGATGTGAATGGATGATTTAATGATTATTTATTATTATTGTCATATACATACGATGTATGAAATCCATATAACCAAAATTATATGGTAATTGATTGAGTCGCATTCTGATTCAGAATATCTTTTAAATAAAGATTATCTTTTTATAAAGAATATTTTAAATAAAGATTATCTTTTTATAAGAATATTTTAAATAAAGATTATCTTTTTATAAAGAATATTTTATATTAAGTATCTTTTTATATACAGAATATTTTTAAAATACGAATAATATTCAACGAAGAATAAAATGATGATTTCTATGTCCGTTTTGAATGAACATAAAAGATAAAAACATATTTTTATTAAAATGAACTAGTTATTAACTAGAATAAATCGTTTAAATTAAGATTTAATGAAGTCTTCTAATTGATTAATGTTTAATTGGAATTAAATAAAGAATCAGATTTTGGGTTGTCGTGGATGGTGTCTTGAATAACACTGTTCTTAAACCCTATATTAAAGAATAAATCTTTTAACTGAGATTGTTAGAGTTTCCAAATATATTTAGTAATTGGAATAAAATTGATATGTGAATTGGGTTTATTGTGAACTAGTTTTAAACGACATTTGTTCTTTAACCCAATTAACAGTGAAAATATGATTTAGAATTTATAGATCTTTTTATTAAGATTTAAAAGAAATTTTCTAGAGTCAAGTTTTCCAATTTAATATATTAAATTGGAATTTAGTGGGAATTCGATTTGATAATAATCGAGAAAGGCTTCTGTAAAAGAAGACTGTTACTATATATGGAATTTAAAAGGCCTTGCCGTTATTCCATTTATATTATTAGTCTGATACGGAAATTTATATCGATTATATAATGATTTGATTTCCGCGAAAATTCCATATTTATGGAAGGTGATTTTGGGTTTATCGTGAACTGTGTTTTAAATGACATTAGTTCTTTAACCTAGTTAAAAATAAGATTAATTTCTTAAAAGTTCAATAATCATAAAGTAATGGTTTTTGATATTAAAACCGAATTGGAGTTTTAATCAATCTTTAAAAAGAAGATTAAAGAATTAATTTAAAAGAATTTATCTTCGATAAATTGATAGGATCATTTCCCTATTGATATGAATATTTTATTGAAATAAAATTCTGAATTGGAATGAGGCGTATGATATGTCTTTATAGTACTTGATTTTTAATTATAATATATGTGAGTTATTCGGAAAGACTGGGTTTAACCCATTCTGAATAATTACTACGACGATTAAAGTCAAAGATATTGAAGACGGTGGATGAAGATCGGCGATCTTCACATCGAATGGACGACTACTGATGCCCGGCATTGGCTAGCTACCAGTAAAGGGTTAAAGTGGTAGTTTGTCCGGACGTACTTGTTGATTGTCCGGACATGCGAGTACCTCACTTCCGTATTGGACATACGATACGAGGAATAAGGTGTCTCCGGTTTCGTTCTGACCCAGAACGGACTTGTAAATGGATGTGTGTCTGACAGCGGATTTCATTTCATGTAAATTAAATCGATTTCTATCTAATATATATCTGTGGTGGCGGAGAATTTATTCTCTTTCTTAACACCCTTCTCTGAGACGCACGAGCTCAGAGGTTATATATTGGTAGTTATCGATCGTATGGCATGAATTGTCAATGTGCCATGCCAAGATGCAAATGATCGAGGCTTTTGTTGAAAAGCAGAGCCTTGTGGGATGGTCAAAGCATAGCCTATTTTGGCATAGCTTTGTGTATAGCGTGACCTCGCGAGCCTCACACCCCGGTATGAGTCAGAAGCGGAGCAAGGGAACGCAGGGGGTGCGCAAGTTTCTTTCTAGCTAGAAGTGGCGACTTACCAACCCTGACATTTTACTTATGTGGATGATGGAATTTTCGAGGCCTCGGATTTATCGGTCGCTAATGGCCGTATTATAGGTCCAATAAGACCAGGAAGCATGTGTTCAGGAATTGCCAATCCACTAAAGTATTTTTGGACAGGCCCTGCTGTATCCAAGGGTTCAACAGCGTCTGAATCCTGAGATATTGCTAGAGTGTCTCGAATCGGTAAGGAGATCACTCCTAGCCTTGACTCAAGATGGAAACCCAACTTCCAATACGATACCATGCGGTTTTGATTGTAGAACTAGTATGGCGACATAGTAGGATGGGGTACTATGCCGTCTTTGATTGATACATTATGATTGAAATGTTTTTGGAACATATATACACTAATAATAATATCAAATCCGTTTTTATCGTATCAAGCATTTTTGACCATTATAAGGTAAAACTCTATCCTCCGGTTTGCATTACATTGTGTGATGGGACTTGAGTCTTATAATGGTTTCATTTTTCTAAAAGGCATTGCGTTGTTTTACGATTTACTTTATTTAAATTATGCACTAGCAATCTAATGGAGTAAACTCGTTCCGCGTTAGCGGCGTGGTCCTGTAATTAGCCTTATTACTAGTTAAGTTAAGTAAAGACTTCTCATACTAGTCCCATGACTGACTCGTAGTTTGTTTCACTTTGCAAACTCGAATGCCCTCTTTCTCACATGGGAAGTCGAGTAGCTTATTTTGCAGACATATTGAGCAAGATTCTGGATCGAAGCTTAGAGCTGTGTCCAGAGCATTGATAGTCTTCCATTGTGTTAATTTAATTGTTCCGTTGTGCAGTGTATTACATTTATTGTAATTTAATCTTCCGCTATATTGTAATTTAATGTACTATGATATTCTGTACTCTGATGTAACATTATTATGATATAATAATAGTCTACTGTTATTTGTTCTAATGTGTTGTATTCCCAGAGTTAGCGTATTTGGATTTTGAACGGTCTCAGTCGATTTTGCGATCGATTAGGTCCAGGCAAAATCGGTATCGTTACGGTTGGTATCAGAGCTCTGGTTAGCTCAAATCTTTGGGGGTATAACTCGTTAGAATTGAATAAAAGACTCATCAGAGAATTGGATTAGTAATATCCAATAAGGATACTCATTAGAGATAAGATCAGTGGTATCCTAGAATGAGAAAAACTCGTTAGAGATAGGGTTAGAAATGCCCTAGAATGAGTTGAGAGTGACATGTTTATAATTAATGTATTTTGATTATATATATAATCCGATCTTAGAAAATATAATTTTTGAATATATAAAAGTTATATATATTTGAAAAAGATAATCAACTAATTAATTAATGATTGTGTTGTGTGATTATTAGTTCAACTAATAAAATTATTGAAACCAATAAAAATTAAAATTGAATTGGTTAATTAAACAACATTTAGCTCCGTTCCTTTTTTAGGACGAAAAGATTTTAAGTGGGGGAGAATGTAACAACCGGGAAAATCTGAACCAATTTAAAAAATTTATTTTAGAAATTTTAATGGATTTTAAATGTTTAAAATAATTTATTTTAAATAATAACGACTAATAATTTATTTAAATCGAAGTTAGAACGAATATATTTATTTTAATAATAAAAGGAGTTAGAAATAGCGCGGTAGTTTGAAATTTTGAATTTGAAATTTGACTGACTATACAAGATTCAAAATAAATCGGATTTTAATGCAACCAAAAATATTTAAATCTATTTAAAAATATCTTTCCAACGAATCCGAAAAATTGAAATTTCATAGCGGGAATCAAAAGTTATTCCCAGTTTAAAATTCAGAATAGCCGTTGTAGAATTTATATATATATATAGTATAATATTAAAAATAGCCATTTTTGAAATGGTCTCCGTTTTCGACGAAACCACTTATGATGGAACTGGAATGTCAAATTATTGCTTGGTTTCAATTTTCATAATCTTTAGAATTAATATGTGAGCGTGGCGAAGGAAAATGTGTTTTGTCAATTTTAGTCAAATTCGATCGACTAGAAAATGGCCATTTTCTAAACAGTCTCAGAATTCCATGAAATTAGTTTTGTTAAGACCGTATCGTCAAAACGTAACTAGAAATAATTTTTCAGGAATTTTTTGAGTCTGTATGTTGCCCTGTATATTTAAATGTATGATCAAATTAAATAATTAAATGATTTATATATAAAATTAAAGAAAACAAGCTGGAGATGATTAGACGGGCTGACGGGACCTAGCCCATTGCGTCCAAAACATGGGTATTTGCCTGGTGACAACTTTCGTTGGGCTGAAATTGGATCCGAAAAGAACTAACGGGTTTATTTGTAAAATAGAACATTAAATTATTAAAATATTATAAAAACCCAATTAAACAAAACCCTAAAACCTAATGGCCAGCTGCCGTCTATCAAACCAATGGCCTAAACACTCCATCTTTCTCCCTCTAATCTCTCTAAATCCATCGATTAATTTCAGATGCTTCTTAACCAAAAATCAGAGTGCTTTCGTCGATCTACAAATTCATACAGATATGACTGAAAATCATTGAGTAATGGGATGGGATTTCAAGCTCGAACGAGCTTCGTTTGAAGCCGGATTTAGGCGGCTAGGTGGGTGCGAGTTGCACCAGGGTCTGGGCACGAGCACGGGTTGGCACGAGCTTCGAGTTGGTGGCTTCAGATCGGTGGTTAGGGTGTCGTGGTGGCGCGCGCAGGAGGAAGATGAAGTCGATGTATCGGTGCAGTGGTTTCCTGCAGCGCGAAGAAGAAGAGGAAGGAAGCAGCCTCAATTTCTCAACGTGATTAAGTAATTATATTTTTAATTATTTAAATTAATTATTAATGAATGAAACCAAATCTATAAAAACCTGTATCTCATTCAAACAACGACGGAATCAGATGATTTCAGGTGCGTTAAAATCAGAAAAATGAGAGCTTCACGATGAAGCAGTCCAGATTTGAAACGAAGCACTTTGGAAATTCAGGAAATTTCAGATCTGGATTATTCTGAATTAAAAGCTCGGTGAAACTTCTATTTCAAAATTAAAATTATTTATTTATTTTATTGTGAAATTTATATTCATTCTATATAAAATTCATGTGGTATCGTGTATATATTTATTGAAATGTTGATTTTGTTGTATTGCGATGAATCATTGAATAGAATTGTGTGTATCAAATTTGTTATAAAATTAGATTCAAACAAAATTATCCTTTGTTTATTAGATTGTAGCATTTTTGTCATTTTAAAAAAATGAACTAAAACATTCATTTTGTCATTTAATTAGGGGTAGACAAACATGTTCATTTTTGTTAAATTTAAAAGAATGCAACCAAACATTCATTTTTGTGTCTTTTAAATAGAATGAGACTAAAACTTTCCTTTTTATCCTTAAGAAGAATGAGACAAAATGTTCACTTTTGTTATTTAGAAGAATTAAGTAAAAATATTCATGTTTGTTCATTTAAAAGGATTAGACAAAAATATACATTTTTGTTAGTCAATAAAAAGATTGAACATAAAAGATTACATTTTTTAAATAAAAAGAATAGAATTAAAAGATTACATTTTTATGTAGTATTTGTTTCATTAAAAAGAATCAGATTAAAAGATTATATTTTAATGTAATATTTGTTTATTTAAAAGAATCAGATTAAAAGATTACATTTTTATGTAATATTGTTTGCAATAAAAAGAATAGTAATAAAAGATCATATTTTGATTGTCGAATAGTTACAAAGATTAGAATTGAAATAAAAGATTTTCGTTTTTATTTTCAATTAGTTGCAATGAAATAGAGTTGAGATTTAAAAGTAGCATTTTTATTGTCATTTTATATACAATAAAAAGTGTAGATTAAAAAGTAACATTTTTATTTTTATTTTATATGCAATAAAATGAATGGATTTAAAGTAACATTTTATTTGTCAATTTAGCTACAACAAAAAGGATAGATTGATTTTATTTTTTTTATTGTCAAGTTAGTTACAATAAAAAGAATTGATACAAAAGAAACATTTTTATTGTCATTTTAGTTGTAATGAAAAGAGTAGATTTTTAAAGTTGCATTTTTATTTACATTTTACATGCAATAAAAATAGAAGAGTTGAAAGTATCATTTTTTTGTCATTTTATAGGAAATAGAAATAGTCATTTTTGTCAAACATGTTAGTAAAAATAAAAATAGTCATTTTTGTTAAACATGACATTTAGTTAGAATCATATTATGTAAACAAAATTGTCATGTATGTTAAAATCATGTTATGTAAATAAAACATGATTATTGAAATAAAAATATAGATTTTGTTAAAACATGATTATTGGAATAAAAATATAGTTTTTGCCAAAACATGATTATTGAAATAAAAATATAGATGTTGTTAAAAACATGATCATTGGAATAAAAATATAGTTTTTGGTCAGAACATGTTTGTTGAAATAAAAATAACTCTTTTTATCAAAACAAGTTAGTGAAACAAAATTATCATTTGTGTCAAAAGGATTTGTTGAAACAAAAATATCCATTTTTGTCAAAAGGATTAGTTGAAACCAAATTGGCACTTTTATCAAATTAAAATAGTTAAAACCCAATTTGTCACTTTTATCAAATTAAAATAGTTAAAACCCAATTTGTCACTTTTATCAATTTATAATAGTTGAAATCCAATTTTCGCTTTTTTCAAATTATCATTGTTAAAACGAATTGGTCACTTTTGTCAAATTATAATAGTTAAAACAAACATGATCATTTTTGTTGCATTAGATTTGTCAAAACAAACCTTATCATTTTTGCTGCATTAGATTTGTCAAAACAATCATTATCATTTTGTCGCATTAGATTTGACAAAACAAGTATATCACTTTTATTTGTTTTGATAAATTAGAATTGTCAATAAAACAAACACATCACTTTTATTTGTCGACATAAGAAAGTCATCATCTTTATTGTTTGTCAAAATAGATTAGTTGAACCAAAATATTCATTTTTGTCAAAATATAATAGTTGAAACAAAAATGTACATTTGTCAAAATAAGATGGTTAGAAACAAAAATTACAATTTTGGTTCAATAAAAGAGTAAACACAAATAGCATTTTTGTCAAATAGGATTGTGTTACAACAAAAACATTCATTTTGATAAAATAGAATTGTCAGCAAAATGGATGTATCACTTCTTATACATTTTGTTGAAATAGGATTTATATGCAAATATAATAATCATTTTTATTTGCATAATATACAATAGAATTTATATGTCAATATAAAAATCATTTTTATTTGCAAACTTACATTAGAATTTATATTCAAATATAAGAATCATATTATTGGTCAAAACATACATTAGAATGTATAGGTGAGTTAAAGTGACATCTTTATATGTTAAAGCATACATTAGAATTTATATGCAATTTAAAATAAACATTTTTATGTGTTAGGTTATACATTGAAAACATATACAAATGAGATTATTTCTCTTATGTGTTAAAGTTAAGAATAATTACATACAAATAAAGTATAATGAAAATTATCTTTTATTTGTCATCCGCAATAAGGTCATATGAATAAACTACAGTTTATGTGAAATTAGAAATGTATATGGAAAATGATACGAGAAAATTACATTTTTATTCGGCATTAGGAATAAAATAACATGTTTGGTTCATTATCATCAACATGTTAGCAGGATTAAAATTGGTTAAATTCATTAACCAATTATTTATTTATTTGAACTGTTGTTGGCTGAAAACCCCACACGGGTATTGGGATGATATTTGACATACACTAGTCCCAATATTTAGTTGTATGTCAATCGATGGATTGACAGGCTGCGATGAGCGTTACTTTTTCATTTTAATGCTCACACAATTATAAATTTCACTCTGGATGTGAATGGATGATTTAATGATTATTTATTATTATTTTCATATACGTACGATGTATGAAATTCATATAACCGAAATTATATAGTAATTGATTGAGTCGCATTCTGATTCAGAATATCTTTTAAATAAAGAATATTTTTAAATAAAGTTTATCTTTTTATAAAGAATATTTTAAATAAAGATTATCTTTTTGTAAAGAATATTTTATATAAAGAATCTTTTTATATAAAGAATATTTTTAAATAACTAATAATATTCAAAAAAGAATAAAATGATGATTTTTATGTCCGTTTTGAATGAACACAAAAGATAAAAATATATTTTTGTTGAAATGAACTAGTTATTAACTAGAATAAATCTTTTAAATTAAGATTTAATGAAGTCTTCTAATTAATTAATATTTAATTGGACTTAACTAAAGAATTAGATTTTGGGTTGTCGTGGATGGTGTCTTAAATAACACTGTTCTTAAACCCTGCATTAAAGAATAAATCTTTTAACTAAGATTATTAGAGTTTCCAAATATATTTAGTAATTGGAATAAATTTGACATGTGAATTGAGTTTATTGTAAACTATGTTTTAAACGACATTTGTTCTTTAACCCAATTAACAGTCAAAATATGATTTAGAATTTATAAATCTTTTTATTTAGATTTAAAAAGAAATTTCTAAAGTCAAGTTTTCCAATTTAATATGTTAAATTGGAATTGAGTGGGAATTCAATTTGATAATAATCGAGATAGGCTTTTGTAAAAGAAGACTGTTACTATATATGGAATTTAAAAGGCTTTATTGTTATTCCATTTATATTATTAGTCTGATATGGAAATTTATATCGATTATATATTAATTTGACTTCTACGGAAATCCCATATTTATGGAAGATGATTTTGGGTTTATCGTGAACTGTGTTTTAAATGACATTAGTTCTTTAACCCAGTTAAAAATAAGATTAATTTCTTAAAAGTTCAATAATCATAAAGTTATGGTTTTTGATATTAAAACCGAATTGGAGTTTTAATGAAGCTTTAAAAAGAAGATTAAAGAATTAATTTAAAAGAATTTATCTTCGATAAATTGATGGGATCATTTCCCTATTGATATGAATATTTTATTAAAATAATATTCTGAATTAGAATGAGGCGTATGATGTGTCTTTATAGTACTTGATTTTTAATTATAAAATACGCGAGTTATTCGAAAAGACTGAGTTTAACCCATTCTGAATAATTACTACAACGATTAAAGTCAAAGTCATTGAAGACGGTGGATGAAGATCGGCGATCTTCACATCGAATGGACGACTACTGATGCCCGGCAGTGGCTAGCTACCAGTAAAAGGTTAAAGTGGTTGTTTGTCCGGACGTACTTATTGATTATCTGGATATGCGAGCACCTCACTTCTGTATTGGACATACGGTACGAGGAATAAGGTGTCCCCGGTTCCGTTCAGACCCAGATCAGACTTGTAATGGATGTGTGTCTGACATTGGATTTCATTCCATGTAAATTAAATCGATTTCTATCTAATATATATCTGTGATGGTGGAGAATTTATTCTCTTGCTTAACATCCTTCTCTGAGACGCACGAGCTTAGAGGTTATATATTGGTTGTTATCGATCGCATGGCGTGAATTGTCAATGTGGCATGCTAAGATGCAAATATCGACGCTTTTGTTGAAAAGCAGAGCCTTACGGGATGATCAAAGCATAGCCTATTTTGGCATAGCTTTGTGTATAGCATGACCTCGCGAGCCTCACACCCCGGTATGAGTCAGAAACGGAGAAAGGGAACGCAGGGAGTGCGCACGTTTTTTTCTAGCTAGAAGTGGTGTCAGCGACTTACCAGCCCTAACATTTTACTTATGTGGATGATGGAATTTTCGAGGCCTCGGATTTATCGATCGCCAATGGCCGTATTATAGGTCCAATGGGACCGGGAAGCGTGTGTTCAGGAATTGCCAATCCACTAAAGTATTTGTGGACCGGCCCTGCAGTATCCAAGGGTTCGCAGCGTCCGAATCCTAAGACATTGTTAGAGTGTCTCGAATCGGTAAGGTGATCGTTCCTAGCATTGACTCATGATGGAAACCTAACTTCCAATACGACACCATGCGGTTTTGATTGTAGAACTAGTATGGCGACATAGTAGGATGAGGTAATATATCGTCTATGATTGAAATGTTTTTGAAATATATATACACTAATAATGTAACAACCCGAAAATCTGGGCCAGTTTAAAAATTTTTATTTTGGCAATTTTAGCGAATTTTGATTATTTAAAATAGATTATTTTAAATAATATCGATGCGAAAATTTATTTTGAATATAATTAGGACGTATATATTATACGCGCCGTCGTTAGAATATAAATATTTATATATAATTATAAATAGAATTGAAAATGGCGCGGTAGTTCGATAATTCGATTTCAAACTTCAATTGAACGTACCGGGTGCAAAACAATCCGGATTTTAGTGAAACCAAAAAGATTAGGATCTAATTGATAATATCTTTCCAACGAATCCGAAAAATCGAAATTTCATAGCGGGAATCAATAGATATGTCCAGTTGAAAATTCTGAATAGTCGCTATGGAATTCAGGCCCTTAAAAATGGATATTTTGCAAATGACCTCGGATCTCGACGAAACCAGTTTTGTTGGGTCCGTGATGTCGAATTATTTCTAGATTCCAAATTTCATAATTTTCTGAATCAGTATGTGAGCGTGGCAAAGGAAAACGCGTTTGACCAGTTTCAGTTGATTTTAATCGACTGGAAATTGGCCATTTTTCCAACGGTCTCAGAATTCCACGAAACTAGTTTTGTTAGGACCGTATCGTCAATACGAAGCTAGAAAATATATTTCTGGAATTTTTCGTGTTCGTATGTGACCTCTGTAATTTGAAATGTACGTTTAAAATTCTATATAGTGATTTAAATGTAAATTTAACGGAGACTGATTCAAACGATCAAATCAACCTACGATACATATCCCATTGTGTTCAGAATGGGGGTGAAACGCTATGGACGACAGGCGGTGGGCCTCGATTAGAGGTCGAATGTAAAAGTCAACTTTTTGAATTTTAAATAAATAAAAAAAAATATTTTCTCTCTCTCCTTCCCTTTTATCATTGCTCAGGCCCCCCCCCGATTCAAAACACTTTCAAAAGGAAAAAAAAGAAAAAAAAGAGAAAACCCGATACCCACGTCGACCCCCCCCCCCCCAGATCGCGCCGCCAGTGGCCGAGCCTCCCTCCCCCGACTCCGACGTTCGCCCACCACCCACGCCCTCCATCTCCAGCTCGAAGGCCCCCCCATCAGCCAAATCGACACAAACCCTTAACCGCGACCAAGCTTCCTCCCCCAATTCGAGCTCCGCCTGAAGTCCTAGCCACCGCCGAGCTCCACCGCACCCCAAGCACCTCCAGCGCCACCGGCGGGTCCAGCAGCCGCCATCGCCACCTCCAACTCCGGCAGTGGGGCCCTCTCCGCTGAAAATCCTTTTCTTCGAAAAAAGAAAGGTAAATAACATGGAATCCTATTTCAGTTTTTATTATATATATAGCGAATGAAACTTGATTTTAAATATGATTTTTAAATATGAAAAGCTTCGATTTTTATGCGTATGTAGTGTTTGAAAAGACGAGATTTTCAATATATGAAAGGTTCGATTTTTAAAATAAGATAGATCGTGTTTTTAACATAGAAAAGATCGTGTTTTGAACATTGAAAAGACCGTATTTTTAACATATAAAAGATTTGATTTTTATGTTGGTAATGATAGGATTTTTAACATAGTAAAAATTCGATTTTTTATATATTGAACATCGAAGTAAAAATGTGATTTTTATATATTGTACATCGAAGTAAAAATGTGATTTTTATATATTGAACATCGAAGTAAAAATATGATGTTTATATTTTTAAAGAATTAAAAATTGGATTTTTATATTTTTAAAGTAGTAAAAATATAACCTTTTATATTGTAGAAGGATAAAAATATAATCTTTTATATTGTAGAAGGATAAAAATATAATCTTTACTATATAGAAGATGTAAAAACGTAATTTTTATATTTTTAAAGAATTAAAAATATAATTTTTACATGTTAGGAACATTAAAAATATCATCGTTATATATTGAATAGCGAAGTAAAAATTCGATTTTTACATATGTAGTGGCTACGGGCGACGAAGCTGACGAAGATTCGAAAAAGACGAAGGCTTCTATCAAAAGAAGAGTCCAGATGATTGGATGGCTTTTTGTGAGAATTTCTCACCTTTCAATTTCTTTTTCTAGTTATATATATATACTAGGATGCAGACGGTGTTTAGTAGCACCCGACACCCGTCATCCACAGACCATGGATGGCTTGTTTGTTAAATTGTTTGGTTGTGTAGTTAGTTAGAATATTTGGATTGAAATTGAATTGTTTGGTGAAATGAAATTGATTTGATTGATGTGTAAATGGCGTGGGCCTTCACTAGACCGGGGATAAGGCTAGGCCTCGTCCCGTTTCTAGTATCGTGCCGTTATGCCGCCGAAATTTTCTAAAATATGTTAGAAAAATAAAAATATCAATTTTATTGAATAAATGAACTGAATAGAAATTCATATGTCGAAATAAAATGTTTTGTCGTTAAAAATATAATTTTTAACGTGAATGTAAATAAATAAATATTCATTTACAGCCCGGACGGTTTGTTTATGTACACCTATTTGAAAGACATTGATTGGGACGATAAATTTCACACATCGCCCAACTGCACAAATAAAATCTGTGTTTGATTGTTTGAAACCCCACACGGGTATTGGGATGAAATTTGAAGTTCATTCATCCTGATTGATTAAATATGTCGATCGATTGATTGACAGGCTGTTATAAGCGTTGAATATCTATATTTGATGCTTATACAGTGTAGTGCACTTTGGTTGATGGTTGATTATTTTTCAATGCTATGATATACATGTGTTGTATGAAAATCCATATAATTAACTTTATATGGTAATTGATTGGGCCTCATTCCAATTTAGAAAATAAAGAATATTATAAAATAAAGGTTCATGTGTTGACAGTACTCATCCATTGAGATTGGTCATGTGTTGAACGAAATATCTTAATAATAAAATTTACATCTTTATCAATATAAAACAAAGGTTCATGTGTTGACAGTACTCATCCATTGAGATTGGTCATGTGTTGAACGAAATATTTTGATAATAACAACTATTTTGAAAAAGAAATATTTGAAATAGAATATTTGAAAATAGAAATTTATGAAGCCGTGTTGATTAGATTGACGCCATTTTGGCGTGAACGATATTTATATCGATTTTATTCATTTTGAAATGAATTGAATTGAAAACGATTTCGAAATGAATTGAATTGAAAACGATTTCTAAATGAATTGAATTGAAAACAAATTGAAATGAATTCAAATTGAATTGAAATTCGAATTGAATAGAAATGAATTTTAAAACGAATTTGTAAAGAAGAATTCAATTTTGCTTTGAATTGAAATGGAAGTTGAAATAGATTTTGAAACGAATTTTAAAACTATTTATATAATTCGTTTTGAATAGAAATCGACGAAATATATATTATATATATATAATATAATGCCCTGAATAGAACGCGTCGCGCCGCGGCAGTTCGTGAATTTCGACCATTTATTTCAAACAGACATTACGGGAGATCCGACCGTCGGATTCTCCTAAGACCGGAACCGTTGGGTTCGTATCGAAAAGAGCTTTCTAACGAATATGAGAAATTAGAAATCTAACGGTTGGATTTGGAATTATGTCCAAATCAAATTTGAAAAAGGTCGCTGTAAGTGCAGTTCGATGGCCATTGATGGAAATCGACTGTACGGGCCTTGATAAAATTATTGAAAATAGTAATAATTTGTGTAAAATCATAAGAAACGGTTCAGAAAGGATTGGGATGAAAAACTCCATATTTGAAAAGATAAAAATAGATTTTTATCATAATGAACTAGTTTTGAACTAGAATTATAATTCTATTTATTTTTAAATAAATAAATTGAATTTAAAAAGGGTTTTAAAAATAACCAGAATATCCAATGATTGCATTGGAGTGGATTTGAATCGAAATTGTCTTCGGAATATTTCGATGTTGGAATTCGTGATTATACAGGTGTTGTTATGGAAATTTGAAAGATATATATTTATATCGTTATTTCCAATACGACATTTGTTAGTCGTAGGATTTGATATTGAATATAAGCCGATATATTTTCTATTCAGAGCCTTGTATTGAATATCAAATGTGATTTGGGTTTGTCGTGAATGATGTCTTCATTAACACTGTTCTTGAACCCAGTTGAGAAAAGATTAAATCTTTTTATTTAGATTTAATGAAGTGTACCAATTAAATGATATTTAATTGGAATTGAATTGATATTGATTTTTGGGTTTATCGTGGACAGTGTTTTAAATAACACTCGTTCTTTAACCCGATAATTAATGAATGTGATTTTGGGTTTATCGTGAACGGTGTTTTAAATGACACTGATTCTTTAACCCAGTTAAAGATTAAAACTAAGTGGAGTTTTAATGAATCTTTAATTAGATTGAAATGATCGAGAATGGAGTATCACCTGTTTTGCTCCAGGCGTTAGTTAAATCTTTAATTAGATTTGAACGTGAAATGGTAATTGAATTTACCGATAACACTGTGGTGTTAGATATGAAGTATGACCAGTTTTACTTCATGGGATAAATAGGTTGGGATTGGGAAATTAAAACAAATGATTACTTCGGTAAGCGTCGTTAATCCCGACTAGTTGAATCGAAATTCAAAAGGATAGATTAAAGAAGAAATATAAAGAATTTATCTTGGATAAAATTAATGGGAACCTTTCCCTATGAATGTGAAATTTAGAAACTAACTGTCGGTTAGCCAAGCACAATGGTTTTCTGGATATTGATCTGATGTTGGTTTCGGCCTTCGGGGTTAATATTTGGGGAACTATTCTCTTGATTAATTTACGGTTAGTGACTGATGAGTTGGAATGAGGCGTATGTTGTGTTTGTGTAACACTTATTTAAAATATACGCGAGTTATTCGGAAAGACCGGGTTTATCCCATTTTGAATAACTGATACGACGATAAGTCGAAGATGAAGACGATGGTCGAAGACCGGAGGTCTTCACGTCGTTTGGGTGATTACTGATGATCTTGATTGGGTTGTACACCCAAGAAGATGGAAACAGTTGGTGATCGTCCAGACGTACTTGGAGATCGATGGATATGCGGGGTACTAGGTGCCTCCGGTTTCGTTCAGACCCAGAACGGACTTGTAAATGGACTGTGTGCCTGACATTGGATTTTAGTCCGTGTGATTGACCTCTATTAAATATATATCTGTTTGGCGGCGGAGAATTTATTCTCTTGCTTAACGCCCTTCTCTGAGACGTACGAGCTCAGGGGTTATATATTGATGGATATCAAACGCATGGAGTGAATTGCCTGTGTGGCATGCCTAAGTGGCAATTGATCGAGACTTCTGTTGAAAAGCAAAGTCTTGTGGTGATGATCAAAGCAAGGCCTTTGTGGCGTAGCTTTGTGTAACGTTTACTTCGCGAGTTTCACACCCGGTATGAACCAAAAACGGGAGACGGACCTCAGGGAGGGCATGCGTTTCCTTCTAGCTAAAAAGTGGCGTTAGTGGTTTTACACGCCCTGACGAGTTTGACTTATGTGGTTGTTGCTGTTGCGAGGCGTCTCGGTTTGATCGGACGATCCGGGTCCGATGGAGTCATTCGTTGGCTCATTGACGCCCCAAAGGGCGGGGAGACGTATTGTTCAGGCATAATAATCCACATCGGTGGACCGGCCCTGTCGCTCCAAGGCTTGCATGCGCGCTTGACTGAGACACGGGCTAGAGCGTCTCGAATCGGTAGAGGACGATCCCTGGCCTCGGTTCATAGACGGAAATCCAATTTCCAAATACGTGACATTTGCGGTTTTATTTGTAAACCTATATATGGCGACATGATATATGGTACCCATGCCGCCTATGATTGATACTTATGATTTGAAGTTGTTTTATACACTATGCACTTATAATAGTATCAAATGATTTGTTTTAAACGTATCAAGCATTCTTTGGCTGTTATAAGGGAAAACCCTATCCCCCGGCTTGCGTTGCATTGTGTGATAGGACCTGGGTCTTATAACAGCTTCATTTTTCTTCATTTAGCATTGCGCTGTTTGTTTTATGCACTGGTATTCTTGGGAGAAAACCCGTTCCGTGTTATACGGCGTGGTCCCTTGATTTACCTAAGTTTAAAAATAAAGATTAACTGTTTTAGTTCTCACACCAGTCACATGACTGACCTGGAGTTTATTGTTTTAACCTAAACTCTGGGTGCCCCTATTTTGACACGGGCAGCTAGTAGTTTTGGTTTTGCAGATTTATATTCACAGGATCCTGGTTTACAGCTGGAATGATATCCGGAAAGCTTTGTATCCATATATCTCTTCTAGTTGTGTATTGTACTATTTTCCGCTGCTATGTATTTAAATGTAATTTAAATCTCTGATATTTCTGTGTAATATTCATTTATACTCTATATATTCTTGTAATCTGATGCATTGTTGTAATATACAATGAAATGTTCTTCTATATGAGTTCTGTTGTGGCTTGTTCTCGAACTATCCGACGCTTTCCTTTACGGGGAAGTTACGGGCTGTCACAAATAATAATATCAAATCCATTTTTATCATATCAAGCATTTTTTACCATTATAAGGTAAAACTCTATCCTCCGGTTTGCGTTGCATTGTGTGATGGGACTTGAGTCTTATAATGGTTTCATTTTTCTAAAAAGCATTGCGTTGTTTTACGTTTTACTTTATTTAAATCATGCACTGGCAATCCAATGGAGTAAACCCGTTCCGCGTTAGCGGCATGGTCCTGTGATTAGCCTTATTACTAGTTAAGTTAAGTAAAGATTTCTCATACCATTCCCATGACTGGCTCGTAGTTTGTTTCACTTTGCAAATTTGGGTGCCCTCTTTCTCACACCGGCAGTCGAGTAGCTTATTTTGCAGATATATTGAGAAGGATTCTGGATCGAAGCTTAGACCTATGTCCAGAGCATTGATAGTCTTCTGTTGTGTTAATTTAATTGTTCCGCTGTGTAGTGTATTACATTTATTGTAATTTAATCGTCCGTTGTATTGTAATTTAATGTACTCTGATATTCTGTACTCTGATATAACATTATTATGATGTAAATAATAGTCTGCTGTTATTTGTTCTGATGTGTTGTATTCCCCGAGTTAGCGTATTCGAGTTTTGAACGGTCTTATTCGATTTTGCGATCGATTAGGTTCGGGCAAAATCGGGGTCGTTACAGTGCACCGCTTGGGGAAAAGGACTGTTTAATTGTTTCGGCCTTACCAGTTACGCAGATGAGAGTGGTGATCGGTACATCACATATAGAGGTGTACTATTCGAAAGGTAGTCTATTACTTTTCCCTCATATGGAAATCCATTTCCTTAAGAGCTGCATATTTTATTGTTGGGACTGAAGGGTGTGGAATTTAATTAGAAACAATTTCGCGTATCTTTATTTGTTTGAAATGGGTTCAATCCCGCTAGTCATTAAAAATAATATTAGATGATTTTGATGTAAAAGGATTTGGTTACCATAATATAAAAAGCTTATTCCATGTTAATGCGCGATCGTAGTCTTATAGGATATATTTTATTTCTAAATTATGAATTTAAGTCTCTCACATCAGTCCCATGACCAACCCAGAGTTGTGTGCCCTTAAACTCTAAGTGCCCCTATTTTTTTTCAGGTAGCCTAGTAGTTCAGATTTGACTTAGTTCAATCGGATGGAGCTTGAAGTTGAAGAATTTGATGATAGTCACCTTTTCCTTTGTTTTTTCAACAATGGTTAGGACGGGTTCTATAACTGTCCATGCTAATTTAATTTCACTTTGATAAGTAAGATGGAAATTTCCACTGTAATGATTTTAAATAATAAATAAATATACATTTTATCGATGTGCAAAATTCAGATGTTTCTACTTTTTCACTCCTTTCTTTCATACCACAAACAATTTGCTTCTCCGGCACTTGGTTTTGCGGTATGTGAATGCCGTGGATGTATAAGTGTCGAGGAAGCGGGTCATTTCATTTAGTATCAGAGTGTTGATTTATCGATTGCCAAGGTATGATTATCATCAGGTGGTCATGTGAAATAAAAATCATTTTGTATGTGCTTAAGGTAAGCTAACATTGAAGCCTGGTATGGTAAAAGACTCATCAAAGACAGGATTAACGATAATGCAGGATGAGTAACTCATTAATGATAGGATTAGCAATATCCTAGAATAAGTTGATAGCGATATGATTTCACGTTTTAAATAAATAATCTTCTTGATAAAGAATAAATTTTGCCTAATGTTTCCACTCTGAAAATTGAGAATATCTTATGAAAAAGAACAACGATAAAACATCGTAAATTTAACCCTTCTTTGCTATTAGAAATAAAAAAAAATAGATTTTATCATTGATATTTGTCCTTTTTCTTTATAGAGTCCCAATAGAAAGAAGATCTACAAGGGAGAATCCTCTAGCCAAAGAGGAACGAACCAATCGAGATATCCGGTGATAGTAGTAGGCACTCTGGGCTTCATTTCTCCAACTTTAACTAGGAAAATATGCCTACGACCATATGAGTCATTCCTCAAGAGGAACCTGAGCTCATCATCATATTCAGTGATAAGGAACCGACACCAACCATCGAGATCGAAGAGTCAATACCTATGGACGTAGAGGAAGAAGAACCCATGGAAGAAGAAGAAGAAGCGGAAGAAGTCCAGGTTGAGCTCAACAACCAAAATTCTGCATACCATGATTAATTGGATGAACGACTCAACAATGACATAAAGACTAGCCGGTAGAGTAACATCATCTAGTCAATGGGCAGTGAAGAGGTTAAATGGCAGGATCAGATAGGGGTTTGTATAGTTGAAGAGTCCTTAAAGAACCCATCCTCAGACTGGAAGAGATACAAGAAAGAGGGAATATGATGGTCATAGATGCTTGGCTGCTTAAAATGATATACCCAAGAAGGAGATGGAAATGAAGATGATGATGATGAAGAGGAAGATGACGAGGATCTTTTCTTATGAAATAGTCTTTTGGTATGGAAGAAACTCCTCCGACTTCGACGAATAGGACTTTGAATTCCCTTTCCATCCTTGTATCAGTAGTTGTGTATCTTTTTTATTAGGAAATATGTATCATTGTATCAGTAAGGTGTAATGAGAAAAGTTGTAGAAAGAAATTGATATTAATAGAAGAAAAATCTTTATGGTTATATACATTATACAAATCCTGCCCTGAACAACCAAGTTATTAAACACGGGTTTTATTAACAAATGAGTTTTAATAAATGATTCATAATCGTTTCTGAATCAGATTAATAAGTAACTTAATAACTTTAGAAACAGGTTAGAATTTTTTATAATTCACGGTAGAGATTGGTAATGATTATAAATCTAAACTAAATGATTGAAATAGATTGATAAGCCAAGTTCTAAATAATTTATAGTCAAAGAAGGATTTTATAAGAGAATAAATTCCAAGACTTAAAAGAGTATTAATAATATTATGATTATACTTATATTGAATTCGGAATGTAGAACTTGTATTATCGTCTGAATTTGGAAGTTGTTATCACCAAACGGATAGTATTTATGGAATTTGAAGCATAGTAGTAAGTATGATCATTATAATTATTTCCTATCGTATTCATGCTTAATATCAATAGTTTTACAAGAAAGAATGTATACTATGACATTGTTTTGATCTACCAATCATTTATGGCTATACCATCGAGTTGTATACAGACATGTTTCCAAGGTTTCATTTGGCTTCGTTAGTAGCTTGGGAACATTTATCAAACTTTTAAATGAGTCATTTTGAAAGAAGGAATTTATAAAAGGAATATTCACTGAAATGTTGAATTTCAAAATATAGAATATTTCATGTCGAACTTTTAAGACAAATTACGAGTTTGAATAAGCAAAGTGTTTGTGACGGCCCGCCCCGCACCAACCGACATTTACTCCAAAGGTGCGCTGTACACATGTCCAGTTAGCACGGAACGGGTCGTGAGAAGGAAAGGGAAGAAGGAAATGAACATACAAAAAACCTGTAGAATGTCTCACAGCACATAGAACAAAATATAATAATAACATACTTGACATAAAACAGGAGAGACAGTGCATAAGCTGAAAATCAGAACTAAACATCATAGCAGCGGAAATCCAAAATACAGCTTATTACAACTTTCAAACTGTCTCAAAGCAAAAGTAAGATAAAGGAGGTACACTACTAATGCCCAAGTAGTGACCACCAACGACACAGGGAGAATGTGTATATATATATCATACGTGGAAGCCTCATGCCCGCCTCCGAATCAGCTACTCGCGCATCACCAGCTAACCTGTCTCTAGTCTGCTCGTGTGAGCACCCAGAGTAATAAGAGGAGACATAAAACTCTGGGTCAGACATAAAGCCTGGTATGAGCGATAAGCATCTAAAGTGAACAATAACAGGTAGACTAAAACATACCTGAACCTGGACCTGCAACCAAAGAGTTAGCACTACATACTGTACAACACTCTAAGGTATCATATCAAACAGTGTAAGGATACGGAGGTGGGGGAGGTGTGCATGTCATAATGATGGCAAACAATCAAACATAGCATCCATCCTCACATCTCTCACTCAGTGCGTAAAGCATACGATATTCACCACTTCGATCACCCAACATACCTTGCTACGATCACTCTGCCCCATGAAGTCGTAAATGGCTTCACTGCACTGATAACGTAGCCACAAATCCTTCGCTATGTCCACTTTGCCCCATGGAGTCACAAGAACCCCACTGCACTGGCTCATAGCCTTACTAATCCTTACTATGTCCACTCTGCCCCATGGAGTCGCAATGACCCCACTGCACTGGCTCATAGTCTTACTACGCATCACCTTGCCCCTCAGGCCATAATGACCCTACTGCACTGATAACGTAGTCTTGTTACCATCACTTTGCCCCTCAGGTCATAATGACCCTACTGCACTGATAAGTAGCCCATCATCCATTTTCAGTGGTGAATCGAAGTTATGAACGTCGACAACTCCTTAGCACACGTCCCGCAGCAAAGTCCAACCATGAAGTGAACTCATCGGTTCCCAACTGGATCCTGAGCTCTAACATCCCATATTGGACTACCTTTTCATCTCGGGTTCTTATTCTTCTTCGGATCAGTCATCATTCGGTCCCTAGCTCCATGCTTCCATTCATGTCCATACTTCAGTTCAGATGTGCACGGTTCGTCATCTTCCCTCACGGTCGCGGTGTGCGGATCGTGGTCATTCCTCATGCTTCAGGTGTGCGGATCGTGCTCCATCTTCACGCTCCAAGTGTGGGGATCGTGGTCCTTCCCCACGGTCCGAGTGTGGGGATCGTGGTTCTACCCCACGGTCCGAGTGTGGGATCGTGGTCATACCCCACGGTCCGAGTGTGGGATCGTGGTCATACCCCACGGTCCGAGTGTGGGGGTGCGATCCGATCCTAGGGGTCGTGATGTGGGGATGCGATCCGATCCTAGGGGTCGTGGTGTGGGGATGCGATCCGATCCGGTCCAAATCCCTGCAACTTTTCCAGCGAGCTATTTACGCCATACGACGACGTTTTCGACCAATCTAACTTTTCTAAACAATCACAAAACATTCCAAGCAGTCATAGCAACATATAAAATCGACCATAAACACCAAAACAGCAATATAACATGTCAAAATGGATCAAACATAGCCAAAACCCCATATTTTCCCTTAAGCATGTTTAGGTGAAACTTATGATATGATTAGCAAAACTTAACCAAATTAACCCAAATTCATATCAGAGGTCTAAAACATCATTCCGAATTTTATAAACATTTTTCCAGAATTTTATCATGTTTAAATTCGCTAATTAACACTAATCACCGCTAATTAGCCATAATTAGTGCAAAACTATGCAAATCACTCACCTTAGCCACAAAATAAACTAAGATCCGAAATAAATCTCTGATTTGATGTGAATCTCTATGCTAAACAGCAGCTCCAATGTTGATTTGGAGTAGATCTTCCTTGATTAGGGGTTGCTAAGCCAAATCCTTGACCAAAAGGTGATTTGGAGGTGATTTAGAGGTTGGAGGCCATTTTTAGGGTTTCTTGGTGATAAGTGGAGGCTAGAAAACTGAAATGGAATGATCCTCTATCTCATTTCAGCCTCCCCATAACCCTAATCCCGAAATGGGTTATGGGCCTACTCACTAATCACCCGATTTGGCCCGGTTAAGCAGTTTTTCACCCTCCAAACCTTATTTCAGCCATATCTCCCAAACGGTCAGTCCGTTTGGCTATTATGACCACTCTACGGAAAGGTAAACCATCAAACGAATCCAATGGAAGTGGTTTCAGGTCAAAATTCCTTTCCAATCAAAAGTTATGGCCAAAACAGTACCAACTAAGGGCAAAATGGTCATTTAAAAATCGACAAAAATCATGAACATGGGAAATGGCTCTAATGGATGTTTCCCAAAGTTACATGACCATACGACTTCATACGGGAAAGAAATAAATACTCTACAATCCTATGATGTGTAGAATACGGGTCGTTACAATCTCCCCCCCTTAAGAAATTTCGCCCCCGAAATTCCACAATCCAAACACACACAAAGGTCCCGCATGCCTATCAATCATAAAACAACAATCAAACATGCAAAACAAGTAAAATAAGTCTATCCTAGCATGCGGAATAACTAAATCGCAAAGTAAATCTTACTAGGCAAAGAGTTCTGGATATGCCTTTCTAATGCTCTCCTCTGTCTCCCAAGTACAATCATCCTCGTCCTCGCCCCACTGAACCTTGACTAGCTCCACCGCCTTCCTTCGAAGTTGCTTCGTATCGTGCCCCACAATACGAATCGGCTTGCGGTTCCCAACCGCCTCGGCTTCTACTTCGAAGTCCTCTAACTGATCAGGTGAAATAGTCATATCTGAGTCATGGACGAACTTCCTTAGTTGGGAAACATGAAATACATTGTGAACTCCCGCCATTTTCTCTGGTAAGCCAACTCTATATGCCAAATTCCCGACTAGTTCAAGAACAGGGAATGGGCCAACAAATCTTGGTGCCAACTTGCCTCTCCTACCAAATCGTATCACGCTCTTTAACGGAGAGATCTTGACAAACACCAAGTCACCAACGGAGAATTTCAAGTCTCTTCTCCTCTTATCAGCAACTCTTCTGCCTATCTTGGGCAGCTTTCATTCGTTGTTGAATGATCTTGATCTTATCGGATGTTTCCTTCACCACATCTGGTCCAAGCACAAACTTCTCGCCAGTCTCTATCCAACATGATGGTGAGTTGCACGGTCTTCCGCACAAAGCTTCATATGGAGCCATACCAATACTGGATTAGTAGTTATTATTATATGCAAACTCTACTAGATGCAAATGGTCATCCCATGATCCACCAAAATCAAATATACACGCTCTCAAGAGATCTTCCAATATACGATTCACCCTCTCCGTCTGACCGTCGGTCTGAGGATGATATGCGGTACTGAGATGTAATCCTGACCCTAGAGCCTCTTGTAAGCTCTTCCAAAACACACTAGTGAACAACGGGTCTCGGTCACTCACAATGCTTTTCGGTACTCCATGAAATCTCACTACCCACTTCATATACAATTCTGCCAACTTGGCTGCCGTTCTGGTCAATTTGACTGGTATAAATCTTGCGCTCTTAGTCAATCGGTCCACATTTACCCAAATGCTATCATACCCCGATCTAGTCCTTGGTAGGCCATCGATGAAATCCATCGAGACTTGCTCCCATTTCCATTCGGGAATTTCTAATGGTTGCAACAACCCACTAGGCTTCTTTTGCTCTGCTTTAACTAGCTGGCAATTCATGCATTTGGATATAAACTTCCCAACGTCTCTTTTCATCCCTTCCCAGTAGTAAGTCTGTCTCATGTCTTGATACATCTTATTACCACCGGGATGTATAGTCAGTTTTGAGTGATGACATTCTCTAAGCACTTCATCTCTCAAACCATTCACGTTGGGCACAACTAGTTTTCCATTCTTTCGAAGCCATCCATCTCGATCAAGCCCATACACATTCATCTCCTCATCGATACCCATCTCTAACTTGGAGATGATTTCCAATAGGTTAGGATCGTCCCTCTGGCTGGAACCAATCCGCTCTATCAAAGTGGGTCTGATCGCCAAACTAGCTAGCATAACTGGATCCAATTCGCACTTTGGTCTGAAATCAAACCCCGCGATATACTCCAGTTGCTTCCATTCAAGAAACATTGCCCCTAAGCTGGCATGTCTCCTACTCAAGGCATCGGCTACCGCATTACCTTTCCCAGGTGTGTATGCGATATCAAAATCATACGAAGCCAAGAACTCTAACCATCTCTACTGACGGAGATTCAGATCCTTCTGAGAGAAGAGATATTTTAACGATTTATGATCGGTAAACAACTCAAATCTTTCTCCCAAGAGATAATGTCTCCACATCTTCAGCGCAAACACAATCGCTGCTAGTTCCAAATCATGGGTAGGATACTTCTTCTCATGCGGCTTTAGCTGTCGACTAGCATAAGCTACAACCCTACCTCCTTGCATCAATGCAGCACCCAGTCCGGTACCACAAGCATCCGTCACAAGCATCCGTGTATACCGTCATCTCTTCATTCCCTTTAGGAATGACTAACACTGGCGCACGCGTCAACTTCTCCTTTAGACTCCTGAAGGCATCCTCACACACTTCGTCCCAGACGAAGGACTGATTCTTCTTAGTCAACTGAGTCAACGGTGCTGCTATCTTGGAGAAGTCCTGGATAAACTTACGATAATATCCAGCTAATCCCAAGAAACTTCTTACATCTGTCGCATTCTTGGGCGTAGGCCAATCCTGTACCGTAGCCACCTTCGCAGGGTCCACGGCAATACCACTCTCTGAAACAACACGACCCAAGAATCTCACTTCCCTTCTCCAAAAATGACACTTTGAGAATTTCGGTTTCAATTGGTGTTTCCTTAACACCTCCATCACTATCCTCAAGTGTCCCTTGTGTTCCTCCTCTATCCTTGAGTAAACAAGGATATCATCCACGAACACAAGAACAAACTTATTCAACTGATCTCTGAATACTCGATTCATGAGATCTACAAAGTAGGCTGGTGCATTGGTCAACCCAAATGGCATGACCAACCACTCATAAAATCCAGACGGCGTCCTAAATGCCGTTTTCGGAACACTCTCATCCGCAACCCTAAGCTGATGAAATCCTGTCGCGAGGTCCAACTGGGAGAACACTCTAACTCCATCAAGTTGATCAAACAAATCATTTATCCGTGGTAGAGGATACTTATTCTTCCTTGTCACCTTATTCAACTCGCGATAGTCCACACACAAACGAAGGGAACCATCTGCCTTAGTGGCAAACACAACTGGTGCTCCCCACTCGGAGACACTCCTTCTAATAAATCCCTTCTTCAAAAGATTGCTGACTTGCACCCCGAGCTCTCGCTGCTCCCTTGGTGCCATACGACGAAGTGGCATCACTATAGGTCTGGCATCTTTCACTAAATCAATACGGAACTCAATCTCTCGGTGTGGTGGAAGCCCGGTCACCTCCTCGAAGACGTTCGGATACTGGCCAACCACGGGCACATCTGACAACTCATCCTGTGGGATGTCGAGGGAATTTACAAAACTAGCCATAACCCCATCACTAGGTAGACTACCAAACACTACCCTCCGCCCATCATCTGCCCTCACTGTCACCAAAAAGCCCTCACAGTCTACCACCACCCCATATCTTTGGAGCCAATCGACTCCCAATATAATGCCATACCCAGTAAAGCCCAAAACAAAGCAATCACATACAAACATACATCCATGACTCGATAAGACCAAATTCCTGCAAATCATACTAAGGCTAATCGAACCACCAATCGGGTTCGTCACAACCAATGGTCTATCGACTATCTCGGGTTCCAGTCCCAACCTATCTACCAGGTCACTAGATATGAAGGAACGGGAAGCCCCAGTATCAAACAAAACTCGAACTGGTACATCATAAATAGAAAGCATACCTTGAATAACAACATTCTTTCCTTTCTCTGCCGCAGTTGGGGCATTCGACGAAGAAGGAACAGCATCAATAGCATATGCTTTCACAATCTGCTTCTCCTTAAGAGGTTGCAGACACTTATCCTTATGATGTCCCACTTGACCACAGTTGTAGCACTTCCTTTCCGCGGGCTTGGCCCGACATTCTTTAGCATAATGGCCCTTCTTACCACAGCTGAAGCACTCAACCTCCTTCTTGTTCTTTTTCTGGCCACCCTTAGATTGGTCCTGCTTCCTCTTATTCTGAGAGTTATTCTTGCCTCCACCGCCTGCTTGCGGCTTTGGCCCTTCTGCAGATGCAGCCTCAGTCTTTGACTTAGGGTAAAGACTCTCTGATCTCAAAGCTTTCCCCACGATCGATTCAAAAGTATCATCGATGTGGTTGATAAGCCTTTCCCCCAAGTATCCGTCCAAACCAGTAATGAACTTCTCATTCTTCTTCTCAGGAGTGTCAATAAGAGACAGTCCATACTTCGACAAAGTGTCGAACTCAGCAATATAGTCAGAAACTGCCCTACCATTCTGCTTGAGTTCCAAGAACCTCTTGAACAATACTGACTTCTGGGCAGCTGGAATAAACTTCTCGCTAAAGCGAGCCTTGAACTGAACCCAAGTAACCTGATCCTCTGGAGTAGCTGTTCTAATGGCATTCCACCAATTCATCGCTCGCCCTTGCAGCTGACGAGACGCTAGCCTTCTCTTCATCGCATCCTCAAGACCCAAGTCATCAAAGATACGATCACAGCTATCCATCCAATCTTGAACATCTGTGGCCGACTTCGTCCCGTGGAACGGCTTCCCACCAAGGTTAGTGTAATCCTTGCACAACTTGGCGAAATCGACCCTAGGCGCCTGCACTACTGGGCCAACACCAACTCCGGGATTGGGAACTGCCCCTTGAACTTCTCTAAGCATGTCTCTCATGAGGTTAGTAAACATTGCCCTCATGTTAGCGGCATTCCCTTGGTTGGTCCCTCTACCAGCACCCCTCGTGTCTCGGCTCATCGTCAATCTGAAAAAGGGAAACGATTAACGACCCCATAGGGGTGCTAGTGCAGTGCGACTTCATTCTTATACTACTAATAGTATATATATACATAGCTTTTGAAAACCAAAGTAATCACAAATACGCGCTCTCATATACGTACTAACTATCCCTAGTGTCTTTCCCTAAGTTAACTACGCAACCTAGAGCTCTGATACCAAGTGTGACGGCCCGCCCCGCACCAACCGACATTTACTCCAAAGGTGCGCTGTACACATGTCCAGTTAGCACGGAACGGGTCGTGAGAAGGAAAGGGAAGAAGGAAATGAACATACAAAAAACCTGTAGAATGTCTCACAGCGCATAGAACAAAATATAATAATAACATACTTGACATAAAACAGGAGAGACAGTGCATAAGCTGAAAATCAGAACTAAACATCATAGCAGCGGAAATCCAAAATATAGCTTATTACAACTTTCAAACTGTCTCAAAGCAAAAGTAAGATAAAGGAGGTACACTACTAATGCCCAAGTAGTGACCACCAACGACACAGGGAGAATGTGTATATATATATCATACGTGGAAGCCTCCTGCCCGCCTCCGAATCAGCTACTCGCGCATCACCAGCAAACCTGTCTCTAGTCTGCTCGTGTGAGCACCCAGAGTAATAAGAGGAGACATAAAACTCTGGGTCAGACATAAAGCCTGGTATGAGCGATAAGCATCTAAAGTGAACAATAACAGGTAGACTAAAACATACCTGAACCTGGACCTGCAACCAAAGAGTTAACACTACATACTGTACAACACTCTAAGGTATCATATCAAACAGTGTAAGGATACGGAGGTGGGGGAGGTGTGCATGTCATAATGATGGCAAACAATCAAACATAGCATCCATCCTCACATCTCTCACTCAGTGCGTAAAGCATACGATATTCACCACTTCGATCACCCAACATACCTTGCTACGATCACTCTGCCCCATGAAGTCGTAAATGGCTCCACTGCACTGATAACGTAGCCACAAATCTTTCGCTATGTCCACTTTGCCCCATGGAGTCACAAGAACCCCACTGCACTGGCTCATAGCCTTACTAATCCTTACTGTGTCCACTCTTCCCCATGGAGTCGCAATGACCCCACTGCACTGGCTCATAGTCTTACTACGCATCACCTTGCCCCTCAGGCCATAATGACCCTACTGCACTGATAACGTAGTCTTGCTACCATCACTTTGCCCCTCAGGTCATAATGACCCTACTGCACTGATAAGTAGCCCATCATCCATTTTCAGTGGTGAATCGAAGTTATGAACGTCGACAACTCCTTAGCACACGTCCCGCAGCAAAGTCCAACCATGAAGTGAACTCATCGGTTCCCAACTGGATCCTGAGCTCTAACTTCCCATATTGGACTACCTTTGCATCTCGGGTTCTTATTCTTCTTCGGATCAGTCATCATTCGGTCCCTAGCTCCATGCTTCCATTCATGTCCATACTTCAGTTCAGATGTGCACGGTTCGTCATCTTCCATCACGGTCGCGGTGTGCGGATCGTGGTCATTCCTCACGCTTCAGGTGTGCGGATCGTGCTCCATCTTCACGCTCCAAGTGCGGGGATCGTGGTCCTTCCCCACGGTCCGAGTGTGGGGATCGTGGTTCTACCCCACGGTCCGAGTGTGGGATCGTGGTCATACCCCACGGTCCGAGTGTGGGATCGTGGTCATACCCCACGGTCCGAGTGTGGGGGTGCGATCCGATCCTAGGGGTCGTGCATGGTGTGGGGATGCGATCCGATCCTAGGGGTCGTGGTGTGGGGATGCGATCCGATCCGGTCCAAATCCCTGCAACTTTTCCAGCGAGCTATTTACGCCATACGACGACGTTTTCGACCAATCTAACTTTTCTAAACAATCACAAAACATTCCAAACAGTCATAGCAACATATAAAATCGACCATAAACA
Organism: Allium sativum; assembly: GCA_030737875.1. Lineage (NCBI taxonomy): Eukaryota > Viridiplantae > Streptophyta > Magnoliopsida > Asparagales > Amaryllidaceae > Allium > Allium sativum. Next base: position 708,922,585 of record CM060919.1, on the reverse strand, counting down.
CCAAAACAGCAATATAACATGTCAAAATGGATCAAACATAGCCAAAACCCCATATTTTCCCTTAAGCATGTTTAGGTGAAACTTATGATATGATTAGCAAAACTTAACCAAATTAACCCAAATTCATATCAGAGGTCTAAAACATCATTCTGAATTTTATAAACATTTTTCCAGAATTTTATCATGTTTAAATTCGCTAATTAACACTAATCACCCCTAATTAGTGCAAAACTATGCAAATCACTCACCTTAGCCACAAAATAAACTAAGATCCGAAATAAATCTCTGATTTTATGTGAATCTCTATGCTAAACAGCAGCTCCAATGTTGATTTGGTGTAGATCTTCATTGATTAGGGGTTGCTAAGCCAAATCCTTGACCAAAAGGTGATTTGGAGGTGATTTAGAGGTTGGAGGCCATTTTTAGGGTTTCTTGGTGATAAGTGGAGGCTAGAAAACTGAAATGGAATGATCCTCTATCTCATTTCAGCCTCCCCCTAACCCTATTCCCGAAATGGGTTATGGGCCTACTCACTAATCACCCGATTTGGCCCGGTTAAGGAGTTTTTCACCCTCCAAACCTTATTTCAGCCATATCTCTCAAACGGTAAGTCCGTTTGGCTATTATGACCACTCTACGGAAAGGTAAACCATCAAACAAATCCAATGGAAGTGGTTTCAGGTTAAAATTCCTTTCCAATCAAAAGTTATGGCCAAAACAGTACCAACTAAGGGCAAAATGGTCATTTAAAAATCGACAAAAATCATGAACATGGGAAATGGCTCTAATGGATGTTTCCCAAAGTTAGATGACCATACGACTTCATACGGGAAAGAAATAAATATTCTACAATCCTATGATGTGTAGAATACGGGTCGTTACAGTGTTTATCATTGAGTAAGTGAAGAATATATTGATAAGCAACTTCATAGAATTTCAACAATTGAGTAAACCGAGATTTTCGATGATTGTGGATAGTTGAAAATATTGAAATTAATTTAGAGCTTAAGGTTGAAGTGTTAGAAAGATATAAAATCAAGTTTACATGACACCTGATTTATGAAGATAATAAGTTAAGAAGAAAATTTGTTGAACCTATTGGCTAGGAAAATAAACTTGATGTTTGTGTATACTCTTAGGATGTAACGAAGTGTTATACAAATATGAAACTGAATTATTAAATGTATGGAAAGTTGAAGATATGACATAATTCTTGCATGTAAGGAAAAAACTGATAATATAATCGCATAAGTAGATCATTTTATTCGCATTTCGATCTGGATTCGAGTAGAACTGGAACCTTTTCCTCAGTCCGAAAGATAATTTATCGTTCGATGTTTGACGGTGAATATTGATTGGGGTTTATGATCGAAACTTAAGTTTTTTATCGTGGTTGAAAACCATGCAAGGGAAGCGAAGTTTTCTGATCAAAGAGCATGATTGGAGCTCGCACTAATGGATCTTATTGACATAAGATAAAACTTTGAGGGGAAAACTACCTTGGTTTTGTTTGATTGATTTCGAGGACGAAATTCTTTTATGAGGGGATGGATGAAACAACTCGAAAATTAGGTGACCTTAACTAGGTATATTAAAATTATTTTAAATAATAAAATATGGATAAATTCTGACTAATAATGAAAAATAAGGTAAGCAACAATAATATTGAAGTCACACTGGGAGATAGTCATAAAATGACCGAAATCATTTTATCAATAAAACTGATTTCTATCCACAAGGATTGCGAACGGATCTGGATACATATACTTATTTCCATAGTTAGATAAGTATATGAAAGAAGATGTTATATTTTAAATCTTGGGAAATGTAATGATTTCATGCATCATCAATAAGGATATTAATTTTAATGATTAAATTATAGATTCAAATGAAAAATTTAGCAATTCGATAATTATGATAATTATACAAACAAGAATGTAAATAATAAGAAATCATTTTAAAAAATGTTATATAGTGATATCATATCCATGATGAACCAATTAGATAAACAAATATATGTGACCTGAAAATATAGGAAAAGTCGGTATTACTTTACACATAAAATCCCGAATTTTACAAATAATGGATAAATATTATTTAATAAGGTTTTGTTGAATAAATAATCAAGTTTTGATTATTTAAAAATATTAAGAATGTTATCGGTAAATTTTGTTTACCCAGATAAATTGTTTATGAAAAAACAGAAAATGTGACTGATAAACGAGTTCAGGTATCTCAGTGGTTTAACGAACGGAAGTTGTACAAAATTGTAACATATGTGTGCACACACATATTTGCAAGATAATATAAGCACAAAATATTAATGAGGTGATTAATTATGCTAAGAAAATATTAAAAAAATAAGCATAAGAAGACAAAGAGAGTTTACTTTCATTAAAATAATACCACACCCCAAACATCATTACTCTTACACACCATCATTACACTTACAAATGCCACACGCTTACACTTGATTTGACAACACAACAAGGGAGTTTGTTAATAGGGGAAGGGGTAGGAGGTGTGTTTTGGTAATTTTCCATCCAATATTTTGTTCCTAGGATTTTCCTATAAATACCCATCCAATTTCACACATTTCTTTACACTAAAATTATACTCTTCTTCTCTCTTTTTTAAGATCTTATGAAACTCATTAATGGCTTCCATAGCCTAGAACAAAATTATCCTCTTTCTTTACTAAGTTTTTCAAAGTTACATCAAACAAAACCGAAACCCCCTCAAACTCTTCCAAAATTATTACATCATCATTAGAAGCTTCTGTGCCATGTATGAAGTCAATACAAGAAACTTGGAGCCTCTATGACGGCCCAAAAATTCCCTCCTTTCGAATCGACTATAAGCCAAACAAGTTCGATTCGAACGGCAAAAACTTTGAGACACTAAATTTGGCGTAAAACAACATTAGACAGAAACAAGACTTTTGATTAACATCATAAAAATGTTACATCAGAGTACAAGATTACATATATTAGAGTATGATAAACTTAAATACAATGCATAGCTAAAATACAATATTACATCACATAAAAGAGACTAACTAATGCTCTGGACACAACATAAGGTTCAATCTAGAATCCTGCCATAATTATCTGAAAAACAAAATGACTTTATTGCCCATGTGGAAATAAAGGCACCCGAGTTTGCAAGGGAAAAAACTACGAGCCAGTCATAAGAATGGTGTGAGAACTAAATAGCTATCTTAAAACTTATTTTTAAAAGTAAGGTATATCACGGTACCATACCATATAACATGGAACGGGTTTTCTCAACATGAATACCAAATCATAAACAACTATCACCAATAGACTCTTGGAGCCTACGACGCAACAAACAATATGCAATTCCCCATAACCATTTAGGCTTAATCCCCAAACTTAGATTTTAATTATCTAATTAAATTTACAAAAGTTATTTCTTTGGACTTTATTCCCGATTTCTTATTTCAAATAATTTGACATACATATCTAGCTGTTATATCAAATTAATTTTCACTTCGAAACCTCAAACCAAACCATTAGGAAATTTAATTCCGAACTATCACAATTAATGCATAACAAAACATATGCAACCAAATATCGGGAGGTTTCTCCCACTAACATGGCAAACGGCACGTACCATCCTTCACTATATACTTTGGTGCATCCCCCACTACATGGAGCATTTTACAATAACCAATGACTTTATAAGGTCACTCTGCTGCCCAAACCTTTACTTATGAGTTACCCGAATCTTTAACCACATACTAACACTACAACAAATATACCATATTACAACGGTGCAAAAACGTTGTAAAAAGTTTTTACAACGGTGGAGCCACCGTCGTGTATTAAGAAGTTGTAATAAACTTATATCTTTTACAACGTTTCTGCACCGTTGCAACACCGTTGTAAAATAGGGTATTTAACAACTTTTACTCACCGTTGTAATAAATTTTATTACAACTTTTATTCCTCGTTGTTGTATATTCTATTATAACATCAGAGCATAGGTATAACAACTTTTACCACCGTTGTAATAAACTTTATTACAACTTTTTGTTGTTGTTGTAACTCATATACACCTACTAATATAAATAATTCATATATATTAATAATGATATGATTCATTTTTCAATCTAACAAATATAATTATACGGAATCATTCATATATATATATTAATTAACATAATATTCGATCAACATACACATAGTACCTCATCAACTAAGACCGTCACAAAAAACATAACCGTTTCAAAATACATACATCAATCTAACACAAAAGATACATGAGTGTATCCTACAAAAGCACTCTAGCTAAAGACAACGTAATTTTTATTGCAAGCCATAGTTGATCCAACAATTTCTCCAATGGTAGTCATTTCGGAATTCGGCTTCCACAAGAAAGCCTCTGAAACCTATGAAACCTATAAAGTTGAATTATGCATACAAATAAATATCTTGGTATTTTTATTCAACAAGAATCAAAGCCAAAAAAATGTCGAAAGAATATGTAGACAAATGTGGCCGTATGAGAGAAGATATGAACATTAAATCTTTAATGTTTAAAAAAAATAGACACAAAAACAAGTCACCTGTAACATTAGTGATCACTTTTGTAATCTTCTGAGCTGCAAGTGCTTTTAATTTATTTCCATGTATGATGATACCAATTATGACTCGATGTTGCTTCTAATAGCTTGATTGAAATTCTTTAGTTCTTCATAACTGGCGCCATAAACTACAGTTATGGTATCCTTGCAGAAGCTGCATTATAGACTATAGTCTATGAATGAAACGCATGATGCAAGATAAAATATACAAAAAAAAAACAAGTAGGATGTACCTGCATGCCTCCTTTTTGAATCTCCTCACAGGAATGCCAAGTACATTAATAGGAGAGGGGTTAAGAACCCAAATTCCAGCTTGCATTAACGAATTGGGTGATACTGTGTAATACTGCGCTTTGGTGGTAACTTCCTTAATATGAATAATACTAAAGAGGATGGAAGAATCTCCATAACCTATAACAGAAGAAAAACAGAATGTCAATTGGCTATAAATAATTCGAAAAACAATGTAATCATTCTTCTTGATGTTGTTAGGGTAACGGTGACAGTTATTGCTAGTAATAATAAATTACATAAAACCATTAGAATTTCATTGTATTAAAATTTTGACTACTAAAATAATAATTAGTTTGTAACAGATTCAAACCTCATCAATCAATATACAAATGTTGTTGAACTTTGATTCTAAAGATACATGTATGTGTGCGCGCACGCGCGAGAGTGCGCGAATGCATGTAGGTATAGAACATTATCACGAATAACACTAGAAAACTCTTATATCTGATATTTACGTAAAATTGTTCGTGGATAGGGCTGATGGAAAAAAATAGTAAAATTACCGTTCAGACTACTTTTGACATTTCTTAACAGTTATAGTAACGTTAACGACGGTAAATTCACCATTAGTATACTGTTAGCATTGGTACCGATATACCTCAATGTTAGTTACAAATTGTATTGTATTGATATGGTAACAGTACATCAAACCATAATAGCCCTGATTTTTCTTGTTAAAAATATAAGAAGTTAACGCAAATTAACCTAACTGATGGCATATTAATAACAAAACTCGATTAGCATTGAGTAAGAATGGTACTAATGCAATATGAGACATGAGATGCATCATCGGCCCACATACCAAGTAGTACAATAAGTTGAGAATGGGATGATTCAGAACATCAAGGTCTGCTGTTAAATGCATCGAAGAACATCTACAAATCAACAATAGTTAGTCCGAAATATATGAACTACAGTTAATGAACTTATGCAAGGTCATATGGTAGAACACAACATAAACTCCACCCAACAAACTAATTCAGACAAAAGGCAAACTTAATCACCGACAACACATCAACAAACATAGTCAAAAATCCCAAAGACAAGACGTTTACACAAATCTCAAATTTACCTTGAGTGTCAAGAAAGCTCATACCATAGCTGATTCCGACCACAACAGAAAGGAGCAGCTCGCAAAAACCGTGGATTGAGAGAAACTTCCCTTGCCCAAACTATCTTAATTCAAACAGTTTGCTCACTCCCCTTACATCCAACCTGAATTCATCACACTTGCCTTCGGCCACTGCTTCACCATTCCTCGACCACTGTCAAACTTCGACAAAAATAAGGTATTATTCAATACAACACTACTTCCATCACCAACCAAACTCGCTACATCACCTTAAACCATTCACAAAACAGTGCAACTTCAAACAACTTCCACAACTGCTCCTTCAACCTGCTTGCCCACTGCCAAGTGCATTGCCAAGTTCGCAACTCATTCCATCACCTCACTGCATCACTCCTCTTGCCATAAAAATTCAGCCACAAACCCCAGTCACCACCACTTCAGTCACATGCACCCCCCCATTTCATAACCACGCAATACCAAAAATAAGTCCACCGTAATACCCCAATTTGAACTTAATTTCCCCTCTGAATTCCTCAAACCACAAATTGTAGATAATGCCCAAAACCCGATCTTCAAATCGCCTTGGTCCACTCAAACAAAAACGCAATCGAACCCAATTCCAGTCCTCGTGTATCCATCAAAAAGACAGATATAGTCGGCGGCGCAGTACCCAGAACGAGACCAGACAGGCAGTGCTTGCAGGTCGAGCTCGGCACATAGATAGGCTTGCAACGTCCGTTAATAACACAAATGAAAATAGAGGTGCGGGCCTTGACTGCGGCAGTCGGTGGAGGAAGAAATGGGCGAAGGAGGTGATTTGGTGCTTGCGCGAGGGAGCGAAATCGATTTGCAGGTGGAGGCTCGAATGAACTGGGGTGGGCTTCGCTTTTAGGGATGGAGAAATTTCCATCGGTGGCCATCAATTTTGATTTGGCAAGAAACGATTTTTTTTTTCTTGGAAAAGGTGGACAGTCCACATAACAAAGTAAAATTCAAGATACAAGTACTTTGGAGCCAAAATTTCATTTTTCCCGCCTGACCGTGACTGCCAGTTTTTTCTCTTTTCGTAGTAACATAGTTTGACCAAAGTTTATACAATTAAATATTACAAGTTATAACTAATATGTAAAAATTTATATTAAATATAATATGGGTTTCTTGAGAATTTAGATTAAAATATTGAATATTACATATCAATAATAGTTAATGCTACTTATTACTTATTTTATTTTAGTTGTAGCTGTATATTAACTATCAAAATTCAATTATAAGTTAATTATTATGTATACGCTACTGGTTATTAACTGTTAGTTAACGGTAATTACTAAAATAATTGTTATTTGTTAATTATTATTCTTTACTAATTTTAATTATTATATTTATAATTAATCATTTAATATTTCAAATTAATTATTATTATTTAGTAGGCAAAATTGTTATTAGTTGCCAAAATTACATTTATTAAAACTGCTGAAATAGTTACTACCAAATCAAATATTACTTATTAATAATAGTTATTATTTAACATTTATTTATTTCTACTTAGATATAATCGATTAATAATTATTAAAAGCTTATAATGTATATGTTACTAATTATTGATTAATAAGCAGTTAACATACATTAACTATTGAAAATAAATTACTACTTATTAAATATTAATTATTTAATTATAATTAATAAATATTATTGGCTCCTAAGTTTATTATTAATTATTAATAAATATTAATATAACTAGTTATTAAATATAAATATTATAAAAATGAAGTTTGTAATAGGCGTCTATTACAACTAACAAAAAAGAAAAGTTGTGATATATATATTTATTACAACAGTGATTTTTTCACAGTTGTAAAAAACATTTATTACAACAGTTCGTTTTCCACAGTTGTAGAAATGCATTTATTACAACTGTGTTTTTCGCACAGTTGTAAAATTAAAGTTGTAATATGGTGTTTTTGTTGTAGTGTAAATCATTTTATATCCCCAAGTGGAATAATCATTAACACCAATAATCAAAAATAAAACAAGGTCTATATATTTTCCCATTTCTAAATCTTATCAAAATCATCGGGTTTAGTCCTCAAAATCCTTTCAATTTTATAAAACATTCCCTCTCAAAAATCGGGAATAACATTTCCTTTCTGTCATCAAAATCCCATTTCAAAAAACCACTCATTAAATTGAAATGAACCCAATGATATCACTAAACACCTCATAGTCAAATTCTGAAATAAATCACAAGGTGTGAGCATACAAGTATTTTCTACCCAGCCTAATTCTAAATATAAAAGCATATTTGCTTGAAAACTGATTGAGCATAATCCAAACAATCAATCGACCACAATAAATATCAAAAACCAAGTATATTTCATTCATAACTCTTTCAAATTACTAATTATGATCTAACATAATTTTTCCATGTTTTTAGTAATTTTAATAGGTTCGTTTTAGTTGATTTCCAACTACGGTCATCGAAATGAATTTACAACGACCTTTTCAAATATTGATTTGGACTTATCATGAAATCTAACCATTAGATTTTAAAGCTATGCATATAATTTGAAAGCTTTTTCCATTTCGAACCAAATGGTTTTTATTTCGAGAGAATCCGACAGTCAGATCCCCCAGTATCTCATTTTGAAGTTACAGGTCGAAGTTCACGAACTACCGCTCTACGACGAGTTCTATTCAAACCAACTTCGATTAATATATATATATAATCAAATCACTTCAAAGATAGTCTATTAACTATATAACAACATCTGGAAATTATATTTCCAGTTTCAACTTCAATTTCAAATATTTCCAATAAATGGATATTATAATATTATTAAAATAATATTATCTGTCGAACTTCACTGTTTTGAATCCAAAATTTTCTCATGTCCATTATAAAAATAAATAAGAAAATTCTGAGAAGGAAATCTTTTCAGAACACTTTCTGGATATCCTAACCGAACTTCACTTTTTCCAATTACTATTTATTTTAAAGCTAAAACTTGAACATGCCACAACTACTTGAAAATTATTTCAAATAAATTTCTTTCTTATGCAGAAGTTCATCGTAACGAATTATACTTTACATCCATCCAAAATCGGACGTCAAATTTGAACTTTTATTTTTCACCCATTATTATATTAATAAAATGTTAATTAAACTTACTTTTGCCAATCAATAGATTAACTGCAATGCACAATCATCAATAAACATAGCATTCAATACCAAACGGGGTTCATACCCATATCCAAACCATCGACATCAAGATAATTTCCATTCAACGACCAGTTAAGGCTCAAACCCATTTCAGTGTCCACAAATTCAGTTCTATGTGTCATATACTTAAGTAACTACATGTACTGCACTTAAAAATCGTATCTTTTTCATACCAAACATCATTAAATCATGTTATAAACATATAAAAACCATCATAGATCATTAAACAACTCAACCAAGTTCACAAATAATAAACAATGTAAACTAGCCTTTATTGTGGTTTAAAAGCACTCACCTTTGGTTTCCACTTCTTCTAACTTCAATAGAAGGATGTCTAAATGTTTCCGGATCATTTCGGCAGCTTTTTGCGTCACCAAATATATTCTGGGGTAATATTGGTAGGGGTTTGACGCGATTTGGGTTTCGTATTTTGACCGGCGAATAAATGGACGTATATTGGGTTTTTTGAGCAAACGAAAAGGAGTTTTAGGCTAAACGAAGTTTGAATCTGAGGAGGTGGGGCCCGGGGATATTGATGGGCTGTTGGAGTATTGGTGGGCCCTGGTGGTGGCGGGTTGGGGCTGTTATGGGTAGAGGAGGGGTTGTTTTGGTGGTTTTTAAGGAGAAAATGGTGACTTAATAGAGTTTTTTGGGTGTAGGAAGGTTTTAGGTGAAAGAAGGCTTAAATATGGGGCTTGGCTGACGAGTAGGAGGTTGGAGGAGGGCAGTGGCTCTTGGTGCAGCAAGGGGGGAGGCGCCATGGCCATGGAGAGAAGGAGGGGAGAAGTAAAGAAGAGAAAGTGAATTGAAACAGGTAGAAAGGATGCCTTGTATATATAGTCTTGGAAGTGGCATGAATCACTGAGGTGTCAGCATTAAGGATGAAGGGAGAAAGCACACTTTGTGGCCTTGGATGGGTGACAACTCGGTAAAAGCACATTTCTATCCTAAATGAATAGTCTTAGCTAATGAACACTGAGGTGTCAGTTAATTAACTTGTTGACACATCTACGTATATAATACCTAATGTATTTTCCGGTCATGTTTATTAGTTTTTCGTGCTCTTTAATAATATGTAAACAAAATTTAAAACATATTTTATTTATATTTTTATTATTTAAAACGAACTCTAATTGATTTTTGTTCCTTATATAGATTATTACACTACTTAACGTTGTATAACGATATATCACTGCTTACAGAAATAAACTTATGTTCTAAAAACATTAACACAACTTTAGACAACTATGTTTTATTTTTATTATATTTTTAAATATTATTTATTGGCCCAAAACTAATTAATTTAATTGTTAAAAATCAGTTTTCTTTGAAATTTACCTTTGTGTTTAGTTTTCGCACAACCACATACTAATCCCAATAAATATGAAATTCGAAACTCTCCTATATTTTCCAGATATGGCTATAATGGTCCTGGTCTCATTGAATTCAGAGACCGCTGGAAAAGTGTCCTTTGTTAATGTTATTTCTCAATTTTAACTGCTTTTTCTAACCAACATTCATATTACGTATGCTTATACACTAACTCTAGTTAACTTGAAATCTGGAGTTTTATCATTATTTACTACTATGGATTCGATAAAAATGGTTTGCAAAATTTTTTATTCTCTAGCCTATCAGAATAATATTAAAATATTGGGTTTTAATATTATTAATTTTTTAAATCAGTTTTAAAAGTTCTCTAACCTTACCTTAATTATTTTCTAAGTTGTATTCAGTTACTTATCTCAAAATTTACAATTTTGGTGAATAATGTCCAAATCTCATTTCAGCTGAAAATTGTTTGAACTGAAAGTTGATAAAACTGATTTAAGGAACGTTTTACTTTTTTAAATGATATTTAAAAATGAGAGTATGTATCCAGAACCGTGCGCGATTATTCTAAATTATTAAAAACTCATATTTTTAAAAAATTTAATTGGTTCCAAAATTTCGGGTTGTTACATTCTCCCCTACTTAGAACTTTTCGTCCTTGAAAAGGAAGGAAGACGTAATACTCTTAACTCATTCTAGGGCCCTTGCTAACCCTATCGCTAATGAGCCAGTCATCCTGTCATACTACTAATCCTATCTCTAATGAGTTTCTCTTCAAGGATGTTACTAATCCTAGCTCTGATGAGTGCTTTCATTATGTTCTAACGAGTCATACCCCCAAAGCTTTGATACCAGCTGTGACGGCCCAAAAATTCACGCCTTTCGAATCGACTATATGCCACAAAAGTCCGATCCAAACGGCAAAAATCCTCGAGACATTAATTTTGGGCGTATAACAACATCAGACAGAAACCAAAGACTTTTGATTAACATCATAAAAATGTTACATCAGAGTACAAGATTACATATATTAGAATGTGATAAAGTTAAATACAATGCATAGCGGAAATACAATATTACATTAAACAATGGTAGACTAACTAATGCTCTGGACACAGCTTAAGCTTCAATCTAGAATCCTACTCAAAGTATCTGCAAAACAAAACTACTCGACTACTTATGTTGAAATAAGGGCACCCGAGTTTGCAAGGGAAAAACAAACTACTAGTCAGTCATGGGTCTTGAGTGAGAACTAAACATATATCTTAATACTTAATTTTAAAAGTAAGGTATATCACGGGACCATGCCGTAGAACACGGAACGGGTTTTCTTTACATGAATACCAAATCATAAACAACTATCACCATTAAACTCTTAGAGCCTACAACGCAACAATCAATATGCAATTCCTCAAACTACCCATTTAGGCTTAATCCCCAAACTTAGATTCCCCATTGATGCTTAAGAGCTCCAAGAAGTCCAAAAACCAAAGCCTAAAAAGGTCCATTTAAATGCCAAGCTTGAAGGTATTTATAGATAGCGGGTTAGGTAGGAGGAGGCGAGATTTGGGGACCACATTCAGAAAAATCGCATCCTACAAAACCCATATCCAAAAAACCGCATCCTACTCTTGAGAAATATTGCATCCTAAAAAAGGGTCGAAAACATGAGCGAATTAGCCAAAATCCAGTGATCCGCATGGTAATTTGAGCACGCCAAGTTTTTAGCACTTGCCAAAGTTCCCATCGCATCGGGAATAACGTGCCAAGCAGCAGTCGGGAAGAGAAAAAACCATGATCCGCACGCCACTTTGCTCGAGCCAAGATTTATGGCACTTTCCAGATCCATGTCACATCCCAAAAAATGCCTTTGTTCCACCATATCGCACTCGTGCCAAATCTCCCATCACATGATGTGTTCACTGTTTTCTCGCATCCCCTTCTTGCAAGATCCGCCTCCTAATTTGCCAAATCGTATCCAAGAAAAACTGCCTCGTATCAACGTGTGTGAGCTGAGAAAAACATCATATCCCCTGATGTTATCAAGGAAAATCGCATCACTTTCTGGGATGTGATTCTTTCTAGGTCGTATCCAAATTTGCCAAGCCAGAGCCAATTTTTGCCATGTCCTTGATCACCGTGTTGCGCATGTGAAATTTAGTTATTGTGCCATGTCGAGCCATGATTTTCGAACATGTCAAATCCTTGTTTTACCAGATTTACCAAATTGATCAACCCAGATTTTGACCGTGTTTTTCATGATTTTCACGTGCCGATCAGGCCTTTTTGACGTGGTGAACTAGTTTTGGCTAAACATACTAGATTTTGACGCCGTGAGTCATGCAAGCCATTTTTCATGATCGACGTGTTTCGATTCGCTGTTTTGAGTGCGCGACATTGTTTTTTGCTGAAACCATATGTTTTTTCCAACGAGTTTTGCTATGTGATCGGATTGACGCGCTTAACCATTTTGAGTTGATCAGACCGAAGATCACGTATTTTTACTGTGCTAGCCTTTTCAAATCCATCGACTATGATTTTATGAATCGATGCCATTTCCAAGCCTTTTCTGAATTCATCGTGACTTCGATTGAATAAGTTTTTGTTTACTGACGCTTGAGCGTGTTGCTAGCCAAAAACTTTACGTGTGACAGCTTCGACCAAAAAGCATGTCAACATTCTGCCCTCCAAAACATATCTTGCTTGATAGGAGGAAGATGTGTTCTGCTAGAAGACCAGAAATCTAGAAACCAAAGCTGGGAGAAGTGTGAAGTGAACTCCTATAATTAGAAAATCGAAGAGCCACGATCGCACTAAATCGTATTGTCCTTTAACCAAAAATCAATCGCTTTGGATCATTTAGAGGTAACCAGGTTAGCCAGATAATCAGAGGACTATAGGAGTCAATTAACCTGAAAGACCAGATTTCCAGGAAAGTCGGGATAGTACAGCGTCTATAGAGGTTGTGTTTGAGCAGAAGATCGATGACCACTTAGATCATAATAAAATAGAAATTCGACGATTACTGAGATCATATCTAGAATAGAAGTCCGACGATCGTTGAGATCGCATTAAGATGGAGAGTTATGCGTGAGATGCTTGGATCCCACAAATAGGAAGATATGGGCTTGTTGAGCCTTGCTGGGGCATGTATGTACCTACAAAAGAGGACCTCCCGCTTGGTAGATCAAGTTATGTATTGTTATGTATGGAGTGGGCCAAGCTGTTAAGAATCTTGTGATATAAGAGGGCTATAGTAAGGAACTCCCATGCATGGTGGACTATGTCGGGTAGTTCTTATGTTTGGAAAACTCATTCAAAAAACCTTAACATTCGATAGGCCCAATCTTTGGGGGAAGTCGTGGACTAGAGTTCGAAGCTAAGAACCAGAGTTCAAAGTTCATACCTGATTGATCATGGTGGGGAGATTGGAGTCTTATATTTATACTGGACGGATACAATGTGGAGTGGAAGCCCTATGTTTATACTGGATGGATCTATTGTGGAGCCAAAGCCCTGTATTTATACTGGATGGATCAAGTGCGGAGCCGGAGCCCTATGTTTATACTGGACGGATCCAATGTGGAGCCAAAGCTCTATGTTTATACTGGATGGACCCAGTATGGAGTCGGAGCCCTATGATTATACTAGATGGATCCAATGTGGAGTCGAAGCCCAAAACTAGCATTTAATATATTTCATATGAGTACAACGGTCGTTAGTCCAACCCCGAACACGACTAGAGACCACAGGCCGGTTCTGTGCATGTGGGGTGACATTACCGCTTTGATTACTTGGAAAAGGAAATAAAAGGGCGAAGAGTCGCTGACAACAACAAAAACATAAATATCGGACCGGGGTCCGAGAAACTAAAGTGGATATGTAGAGTTAGGTTAGTTGATGACTATGCCTTGGGGACAACAAGTCCTGCCCTTGTCCTGAGATGTTGTAGGGGGCAGAGAAGGTGGTGCAGCTGTTGTTGGATTCAGGATGTATTATCGTAGATCGCCATGCCTGGTGCAGGCTTCAACAAGATCGCGGAACTGCCTGCAGTGGTTGGTGTAATGACCTGACAATTCATGGAATAAGCAGTACTTGTCGGAGCTTTCCTGCTGCGAAGCCGGATCTCTCCTGGTAAGCTTCTGAAAAGGAGCAGTTTCGTGTCTGTCAAGATAAATCCTTTCTAGGCCATGAGTGAGCTCAGTGTAGGCTGGGAATTTTGGCACAAAGCGAGGCCATGAGTTTTAATTGTCCCAAGGTTTACCTTTGCCTTTGTTGAGCGTAGATGGCCCTGAGTCTACCGTGGAGTTGGTTCGATGCACGGGATTTTCGTCATGGGAGTCCTCCTCACTAGGAAATCTTTCAACCTTGAAGTAGAATCGAAAAGATCCCTCGATGTGTCCCGTCGTAGTAAGACTCTGAAGTCGGTCTTGTCAAGAATGCCGGAGGCGACGACCATTAGGACCATGAACGGGTCTGGCCTGTCAATAGAGGCCACCGTTGCATTGAATCATTCAAGAAATTTGCGCAGAGTATCGCCTGTTCTCTACTTGACGGATGTCAAAATCGTGACGTTCCTTGGTTGAGAGATGTGAATTATGAACTGCTCGACGAATCTCATAACCAAGGTATCCCAACTGTTAATGGATTCTAGTTCAAACTATCTGTACCATACAGCAGCAATATTGGTAAGATAAAGAGGGAAGCACTTGGCCATGATGCCTTTTGAGGTGAAATGTACTTCCATGTGATGAATATAGCGCATGAGATGGACAGTCGGGTCTTTCCTACCGTCGAAAGCTTCTAACACCGGCAATTTTAAATCTGATGGGTTTTAAGAGTTTCGGATGTCCTGAGTGAAGTGGCTGCGAGTAACACAGTCCAAGCTGGCATAAGGTGCCCTGCCACGGGAGTTGCGTCGAATGATACCAATGACCTGACTTTCACTTCCCATGCTAAGAAATTGATTCAGATTCTATAAATTGATGTTGGTGCCCCCAGCGTCACGTCCAATATTAGCGTAAGGTCAAGGGCCAAGCAATGTATCTGGCTTGACCGGACTTGAGGTGTCTCTGTTGATACCAAGATTTTGATTAATGCCAACAAAAGAAGTTGCAATGGAATTCATGTCATAGAGATAAGATTTATATATATATATATATATATATACGATGAGTCGTGTTAGAATTATATTAAAATCTATCCTCAAGTATAACACGAATATACAAAACAAAGAATATATATATATATATTTGTAAGGCTGTAAAAAAAGCCAGGAATATACAAAAACAACTCTACCAGTCGACTGATAGTTAAATGACCAGTCGACTGGTCAGAGAATTTTTGTATATAACGACTAGTTTTGAATTTTTTTATCCAAACGATTTAAAGTCTAAATTTAACCAGCCGACTGATGATTTTTAACCAACCAACTGATTCAAAACAGCATATATTTACTGAAAGGTCGTCTTCATTCATGAAGAGAAATCTCTTCATTTCTAAAAGGAAAGGGAAGTTTCTTTTGATTAAAACTCTTCATGAAGAATTGCTACCTTTCTACTATTATATATATACTTCAATTATGATTTCCAAATCACCGAATCTTTCTATCTCTTATCTAAATTCTGAATTGCATTTCTAGACTCTTGCAATACAAAAGCTTTCCCAAATTCAAATACTTGTTGAATCCTTGAATTGATTTAATATCACTTGATTCAACAAGCAATTTTCTTCCTTAAATCTTCACATTCAAATTATATACTCGAGGATAAGATTATAGGAAGGGTGTACTTAAACTGTTGACTATCCGTGTTGATTCAAGAACACAAAGCAGAAGTCAAAACACTTGTAATTGTTGAAGTCCTGTATGGTTGCTCAGGCGAGAGGCATCCTTGTTGGGGCTCCGATGTACTGACCTATTCCTCCGGGTTAAGAGAGGGCATGATAGTGAGTTCCAAAGAGGAGCTTCAGGACTGGACGTAGGGCGGGAAGTCTGAACCAGTATAAAATTCCTAGCATCGTTTCTTATTGCTTTTACTTTTGATATATTTCTATAGCTTAGCTTTTTACCTGCATAACTATTGTATATTAGCTAGTTTGTATATCATCTAAATTTCCGCTATATCCATATAGATCCTGCTTAAGTCATATGCATCAGCTTTTAAGTCTCGATGGGCACAAATCCAAGATTAGGAACTATGGGAGTTCCTGTGTCCAAAGTTGCATGCACTAGTGCTTGGGGGCATTTCCAATGCTTGATCCTAAAGCTTGATTGGTTACAACCTGAGCTGAGCCTTGAAAGGGATTGGTGGTGTTGCCCCCGAGCCTAGCTGATCCGATAGCTGTCTATAGATTGGTGTTGACGCAAGGTTATTCTTCGGGAATTGCCCCAAGTCCCAAGCTAATCTTTGCGGGACACTGGCACTTGTTCCGACAAGATTTCCTTGGCTCACCTGCCTCGTAAATCATTCGAATCGGGCGAGAAGAGTGGCCATGGAGGCCTATTGATGACAGAAATGTTCTTTCTGCTGTTCCAAGCGAGCAGTAAGATCTTTAGTTAAATCCTAGATGACCCCGTTGATGTCATCTCCAGTGACATAGTTGGGTGGGTTCCCGATAGAGGAGATTTCTTGCTCCTTCTTTGCACTTACTCCTTCAGAGTGAATAATCTGTTTTCTTTTAACTATTTCAGGAAGTGAGTGAGATTGGTTTTGAGAGAATTTTGAAGTTGAATTCGAAAATCCGAACACCAAAGTCAAGAGTTGAGGTCAAGGACTAAAGCTGAAACCCGAAGATGTGTGCCCCCTTCCTGGCGCGCCAAATTGTTGACGTAGGGAATTGTCATTTTATTAACGCACGCCAACCCCCGAGTGTAAGTGTTGCAGAATCATAATAATCCAAATCAAAGTAAAGTAATGTAGGGAGAACGCAAATTTTTATAGCGGTTTGGCACTAACGCTTACATGCACTACGTAGTAATTATTCATTATATAATTTCTGATTACAAGACATGTACAAGTTTGGACAATATTTGAGTACAAAGATTTACAATAAAACAACAAAATGATTGTTTATTCTAAACTTTGACTAAGAATGTCTTTATTCTTCTTCGTTGAGTGAAAAATGTGTTGACTTGGTCAACTATGTCCAGAAAGTAGCTCCAAAGTCCAAGAAATCCAAAAATGTCCAATAATAGTGTAGATGTCCAAAAGTAGTGTAAATTTCCTTGTGAAATGTTTTTGTGGTCCAAATTATGTCCAATAGCCTTTGGGAAGAAGATGGAAAACATTAATGATGCTTAAGAGCTCCAAAATGTCCAAAAACCCAAGCCAAAAACGATCCATTTGAATGCCAAGCTTGGCATAATTATAAATAGTGGGTTAGGTAGGAATATGTGAGATTTAGGGTCCTAAAAAAAAAAGGCATCCTACCGAACCCATAACCAAAAAATTGCATCCTAAAAAATGGGTTAAAAACATGAGTGGATTAGCCAAAATGCAATGATTTGCATGGTAATTCGAGCGTGCCAAGTTTCTTGGCACTTGCCAAAGTTCCTATCTCATCCTACATATTGAATAAGGAAATAACATGCCAAGCATGAGTCAGGCATACAAAAAACCATGATCCGCACGCCACTTTGCTCGTGCCAAGATTTCTGGCACTTGTCAGATCCATGTCGCATCCCTGAAAATCGCCTCTGTTTCACCATATCGCACTCATGCCAAATCTCCCACCACACGATGTGCTCACCGTTTTTTCGTATCCCCTTCTTGCTAGATACGCCTCCTGATTTTCCAAATCGTATCCAGGAAAAACCGCCTTGTATCCACGTGTGTGAGCCGAGAAAAACATCGCATCCCCTGATGCGATCAAGGAAAATCGCATCACTTTCTAGGATGCGATTCTTGCCAGATCGTATGCAAATTTGCCAAGCCAGAGCCGATTATTGCCAAGTCCTTAATCATCGTGTTTCACATGTGAAATTGAGTGATCGTGCCGTGTCGATCCATGATTTTTGAAAGGTCAAATCCTTGTTTTACCAGATTTACCGAATTGATCAACTAAGGTTTTTACCATGGTTTTTCATGATTTTCACGTGCCGACCAAGCCTTTTTGACGTGCCAAACCAATTTTGTCAAACCTACCAGATTTTGACATCGTGAGTCGTGCAAGCCATTTTTCGTGATTGATGCATATCGATTAGCTGTTTTTGAGTGCGAGACATTGTTTTTTGCTGAAACCATATATTTTTGCATGACAGTTTTTGCTACGTTATCGGACCGATGCGCTCAACCATTTCGAGCTGCTTGGACCGAGTCGATCACATATTTTTATTACGCCAACTTTTTGGAGTCCATCAAAGACTATTTTATGAATCTACGTCATTTCCAAGCCTTTTTTGAATACGTCGCGACTTCGACGAATCGCTTTGTGTTTTCTGACGATGTTTCTGACGCTTGAGTGCGCTGCTAACTAAAACTTAACATGTGACGGCTTCGACCAAAAAGCGTGTCAACATAACCATTTCCCTAGCTTAGCCAACCTTTACCGGGCGAGAACTAGATAAGGATGAAATATCGAAAATAAGTTAAGTACAAAAGATCAAATTTTCTAAAGATAAATAAATCGGGTTTCTTGGAGAAGATCTTGTTATATCAAATTCTGGGAAGGGAATCCTTGTTATCCGTAAGAATTTAAAATATATTTACATTGTTATTCAACAGATAGTTGGTTTTGAACATGAAATTGATGTCGAGTAAGATAAGTGTGATTTTTTCAGATTCATTAAACTAAAACGGACTTATCATCCAAATGATGTAACGAATGAGGTTTAATGATTCTATATATATCCTTGAAGAATATATGAAGTTATGCATTCTTAAAAGATGTTTTATGAAGTAATGAATTAAGAAATGAAGAACACGCCCAAAACTAAGAAATGAAGAGTAATTAAAGTTACACATCCTACATTCGTGGGGATGTAGTCAGTTATTTGTTAGTTACCACGAAGAACTACATCGTACATTCTAAATACTAAACACTCTAGTGTTTCATAGTTTCCGTAATGTTGATAAGATTACATTGGTAAAAGCTTCGCCTGACTTGGAGTTGGTACATATAAATCATTGTCATTTGGAAAGAGAAAGTACCGACTTCTGCATCGTTTGACTAATTTTTTTATAATTCAAAGCATAATGAGTAAATTTCCAATTAATTCAGAAATAAATGAATCGATTGAAGTACTCTTCGTATGGGAGTTTAGATACAGGGATGGAGCATATTATTTGCAAATACAATTGTTCGTCAACAAGGAGAGCTAAAACATCCATTCAAAATATGAAGTATACAAGAGAATAGTCCATAACTTAAATGCAATTTATCGATCAAAGTCTCGTCTGGTTCCAAATTAGTAAGAAAAAGTTATTACAATTTGAACGGAAAACATATCAGCTTTTATGGCCGTTCTACCAACAATCTTCAATTTTCAATATTCAGTTTTGAAAATTTGTAATTTTTAAAATTTAATTTCCGAAATTTCATTATTCAAATTTTGAATTTTTAACCTTTGCTTTACATCTCAGATTTTCGAATTTAAGACCTTTAGTAAATGACATTATACCCGTTTATTAATAAAGGGTCATAACAATGATCCTCATGATAAATGATTATAAACGGGATGATCCAATTCATTCATGAACAGTGCCGGCCCAAGCAGGTGGGTTGCTCAAGGCAACGAAGGAAGGGAAAAAAAATTGCAGCTCGTGCCCCATGCAAGGAAAAAATACGCTATCCACACTTGAACCAGAGACCTAGAACTTATAGATACATGCAGTATCACCAACCCATCCACAGCTCCTTTTGGCATCTATTCTATATATCTTTTATTTATCTCAGTATTGGTATATCTCAAATTGCCTACACCACTGCTGATGGTTGCTCGGCCGAGGTGGGTTGCCCGATTCGGCTGCCTCACTTGCCTGGGCCTCGGGCCGGGCCTGTTCATGAACATGTCCCGAGTCTTCCTATAGATCTAGGATGGATAATAACTGGTTTCATGGATAATGTTGCTAGCAGCATTTGGTTACAGATTATTCTTTTTCCCTCTCCATACAAAGGAAAATGGGAGATATTATGACTGTAGATATGTAGATTACAGTATAACAGTGTGCCATGGTTGTTGATGTTTTCATTAAACAACACTAGTCCAAAACTAATGCTTGTTGTTATTGGAAATTGATGATGTAATTTTTATTTAACCAGTCCAAAGTTACAGCGTAGGGCTATGGTTCATGCATATAAAGTGATCAAAAAATAAATATACTGCTGTACAATGTGCAGAACACAGGCCTTTTTTGTCTACAGACTGCGGACAGAAAGTTCACTTAAGAGGAAAGTGGAAGAAGTTGTCAGATATTTACAGTTTCCATTTCCAACATAATTGTTCATGTTTCTCACGTTGTTTTTGTTTAAAGTTTACCCTATCCAAATATTCAAACAAAACGATGTTATTTGTTTAAAGTTTACCCTATCCAAATATTCAAACAAAACGATGTTATTTACGACATACTGTGTATATGTTTTTTTCATAATTACTACTCCCTCCGTTCCAATATACAAGATGATTTGCTTGTTTGCACAATAATTAAATGGCTAATCAATGTTGTTTTATTCTTTTAAATCTTTTCATGCACAACTTTTTAAAAAGAAGGAAAAAGTCATTAACAAAGGAACAATTAGTGGTTGAGAACATGATAAACGCATAAAAATATCATTATTTATTATAGATCACGGATAAAGAGAACGTGAAACCTTAAACACCTTATATTTTGAAACACACCAAATTTGCTAAAACATCTTATATATTGAAACAGAGGGAGTACAATATTAGAATTATTATTTGGGACATCCAGTAAAACATGAGATAACCATATACTCCTATTAGGTGGTCCATATACACAACTACCCTCTAATTATGTACCCTAAGTCAAGGTTGGTCTGTATGCTAATTCTTAGACATCATCCAGATGTTGATTATATTTACCTAACCTTGAAAACTTATGCACATTAAGTAGAATTATTCTAGCACTTAATTAATTGTCCTATAAGTAACGTTTTGTTATTTTTTTTATTGAAGAACATACTGCAAATAAATCATAAACGCTATTGACTAGCTGAGATGAAGTGTAATGTACAAACTCTTGTGTTATTTTCATCTATATGACAATCTACCTTCTCTCTTTTTTTTTCCTTTTTTTTAAACCATTTTAGTTTTCAATGTTAAAAGAGATAGCTGCAAGATCCTGAAAATTAACACTACACATTGACAAGCAGAGCAAAACTCGCATGAAAAAACAACACACATTGATGAAAGAACTTTTTATGTCTCATCATTCAAGGGTGAAAAGACTTCTCGTCACATGTAGCAACAAAACAAAGATCGATAGAGTACAATACATGCCTAGTTTCGTCCAGGCTACAAACCCAAAATCATATAGATATGATAAACAACGGCAATGCCAGCTTACATAGTATTAATTAGTTTAACATTATAATCTAGTAAGACAATAATTCAGCTTTCTTGACCTTTGATATGCTCTCAAGCACACCAGCTGGAGACAAATGTCCCATTACAGTCACCGTCTTCGATTCAAGATCTATAGTAAACGAACTCACCCCTGTAAATCGTATCACTTTTGTTAGTTACAAAGATGTACTCATATTTATTGGTTTTGTTTCAAGTTCCAACATTCATTCAAGAACAAGAATAAATTATTTGGAATCGTTGTCATGCAAGTTATATTATTAAGAAAGTGAAACATGATACACAAAAAGTATATGTACAGTGCCATTATGTGTTCTTAATAATATACTGCGAGCATATACCTTCCATTTTAGAAAGATGCCTCTTCACTTTGGCAGCACAGCCCCGGCAATGTAAGTGAACCTTTAACACCACAACCTGTGAAGATGTGAACATGGATTGTTAAGTTGGACAAAAACTTCAAGAAGAAAACTAGAAAGAACTTAAGCCAAACAATTGTATATATCATACCATGGTTCATTTTGTAATAAATAGGCTGTATGACAGAAAAAAAAAAAATGAAAAACAGGGGGAAAAAAAAATGCAGCATATTTTAGCTTCAGCTTGCCTGAACTATGCGTTCATGGTTACCGGTGGCAGGCACAACACTAACATCACCACAGGCAGCCCTTTGCTTCTTTGGAAAGCCCTCTTTTTTAGTGACCATTGGTAATGTAACTGCTCGACTCGGGTCGCCTCTTCTAGCTGAACTTCTTGCATCATGCAGCCTGGAATAGCTCATGCCATTGGTAGGCCTGGGTGAAATAGCAGTCTTGGGATCGGTCGGTATGCATACAGAAAGTGACGCATGGGATCGACATAGCAGCATTTTGTGGTTTCTTTTTGTCTATGTTTGAGAAATGAAGAGCTTCTGAAGAAAGCTAGTTATTTAGGAGGGAGAGGAAAGGCCGAAAGGGTGCTTCTATAAGTTTAACCTGGTATGGTGTGCCTTGGGTGCAGTATTTCATTATGACCGTGGTTTGCTAGTTAATCGTGATTCGTATGAATATTTCGATATTGTATGGTTTGGTATCATTTGCCTTTACTTTTGCAAAGGGAAGACCCTTAGGTGCTTTTAAGGCTAACGAAAATGGAGTATTTAAGTTAGTGGAGAATGCGTTTGCAAATTCAGACGGATTATTTTATTTTTAATTTTTTTAATTTATGATAAATTATTTTTTTAATAAAAATATATATTAATAATTTACATAATTGAATAAATTCAAAAATTATAAATTACTCTGATTCAGTTCAAACCAACTACATTACATAAAGCACTTCGAATGATTACAATGTAAAAAATCGCATTTCAAACGGATCTCATTTACACAAATTATAAAATTTTGAAATTTATAAAAATTTAAATTAATTAATAATATATAACTATATAAAAAAAGCTTAAAATTAGGCTGTGGGCATCGGCGCATCCGACGCGCGCAATGTCAAACAACTCAACTTTGTGCTATTAGGCAAACATGCCATTTTGGCTCCGTGAAGGGTACCTTTGAGTACCGAGAGAGGATTAAAAACAACATAAGAAGTGCAGTACCCCTATAGCTCGCTGATTTCCACCATACATTCATGTTTCTTTCTCCTTCCACTAACTCTCTCTCTCCCTCCACTAAGTTGTTTAATTATTAATGCGTGGATATAAACGAGGGACAAAAGGAATTCTCGAAATTAGGGGTACAATAGAGCGTCTCTCTCTCCCCATATATATATATATATATATATATATATATATATATATATATGTGTGTGTGTGTGTGTGTGTGTGTGTGTGTGTGTGTGTGTGTGTGTGGATCTAGATTAACCCTAAAGTGGATGACTAAGGTTTACTAAATTAATTCGAGATATTACAGATATCACAGAACATGTTGCAGTAGATAAAACAAATGCAGAAAATAAATAACACAGAGATTTTACTCAGCTTCGGCAAACCCTACCTACTGCTGCATTCCCAAAGTTTCTACTAGATATTAGTCAACTATTACAATGCTTATAACACTTGTAAACTCGCGACGATTCCTAGCCTAAACCCTAAGCTCTAAACTTATCCCCAAGATTTTACTAGGTGCTACACAAAAAGGCGTAACATTCTCGCTCTAGTTGCACTAATTCTACGCTCAAAAGCCTGTACTAATTTTAACCCCAAAATCGGATTTTTTTCCCGTTACAAACCCTGTAACAAAAACCCTAATTTCAGACAAATTAGAAAACTTAGATTTGTTTTACAAATTTAAATTCAAACAAAAAAAATGAAAAACCCCACTTTAAACTAAATTAACACATGGCCAGCCCTCTTTGTTATTTCATTTATGAGCTTTCCTTCCAAAAACGTCGGCCCAAAAAAAAATAGGGTTTTCCAGAAAATTCCAAAACTCGATCGCGATTGCTTGATTTTGTTCTTCGAATTGGCTTCACTTCAAGTTGCTCTCTTGTTTAATCGACTTGGGTATGGCGATAGAAAAGATGTGAGTTTCTTTGAGAATTTGTTCTTCGATTTTTTTTTTTTTGAATGTTTGTCTCGTTCGATCTGCATATGCCAATAATGAAAATGGTGAATATATAGGAAATATAAAATCCCATAAATTGCTCTCTGATTTCTTTATATGATTTGATTGTGTGAAACCCTTCCGTGATAGTTGCGAGATTTATGGTGTAAGAACCCGTAACTTCCCCGGTAAGGAAAGAGCGGATACTATGAGGACAACACACAAAAGAACGCAAACAGAAGAACATTTCATTGTTAATTACAACAATTCATCAGAATACAAGAATATACAGAGTATGAATAAATATTACACAGACAATATTAGAGATTTAAATTATATTTAAATACATTACTGCAGCGGAAAAATAATACAATACACAACTGAAGGAGATATACGGAGGCAGAGCTTTCCGGATATCATTCCAGCTGTTGATCAGGATCCTGTGAATATAAATCTGCAAAACCAAAACTACTAGCTGCCCGTGCGGAAAATAGGGGCACCCAGAGTTTAGATTAAAACAATAAACTCCAGGTCAGTCATGTGACTGGCGTGAGAACTAAAACAGTTATTAATCTTTATTTTAAAGTTAGGTAAATCAAGGGACCATGTTGTATAACACGGAACGGGTTTCCTCCCAAGAACACCTGTAACGACCCGCATTCTACACATCGCAGGATCGTAGGATATTTATTTCTTTCACATACGAAGTCGTATGGTCATGTAACTTTGGGAGACGACTATTGGGGTCATTTCTCATGTTCATGATTTTTGTCGATTTTTAAATGGTCGTTTTCCCCTAACTGATCTTGTTTTGACCATAACTTTTGACTGAAAAGGAATTTTGACCTGAAATCAATTCCATTGGCTTCGGATGATGGTTTACAATTCCGTAGAGTGGTCACATTAGCCAAACGGACTCATCGTTTGAGAGATATGGCATAATCAAGTTTCAGATGGTGAAAAACAGTTTAATTGGGCTTAATCGGGTAATTAGCAGCTAGGCCCAAAGGGGATTTCGGGATTAGAGATGTATAGGGGCTGATTAGGGTTAGAAAACATTTCTTTCAGCCGCCACTTTCATTCTTGGAACCCTAACAATGGCCTCCAACACCCAAATCAACCTCTAATCACTTTCTAGTCAAGTTTTGGCTTAAACTACATCAAATTAAGGAGAAATAACACCAAAGCAAGGTTAGAGCTGCTGTGTTGCATTGGGAACAGTGCCAAACAGAGAATCATTTTAGTTTTGGGGTTTTATTTGTGGCTAAGGTGAGTGATTTGCATAGTTTTGCACTAATTACGGTTAATTAAGGGTAATTAGTGAAGATTAACGAATTTATACATTAATAAATTCTGGAAAAATATTTATAAATTCAAAAATATTGTTTTATACCTTTGTTAGAAATTTGGGCTGATTTGGTTAAGTTTTGTTAATTATATGATTAGTCTTGCCTAAACATACTTAAGGGAAAACATGGGTTTTTGGGTATGTTTGATCCATATAAACATATCATATTGTTGTTTAGTGTTTGTGGATGATTATACAAGTTGCTATGACTTTATGGTATGTTTTGTGATTGCACAGAAAAGTTAGAATGGTTGAAAACGCCGTCGTTTGGCGAAAATAGCTTGCTGGAAAAATTTGCAGCAAACCGGATAGGAGCATTCGGATAGGAGCATGCGGATAGGAGCATCCGGATAGGAGCAACCGGATAGGGGCATCCGATCCGAACCGGATAGGGGCAACCGATCCGGATAGGGCCATCCGATGCGGTTCCGAACTGGATAGGGGCATCCGACCCGAACCAAATAAGAGCATCCGAGCACCCGAACTGAACTAGAAAGGAGCATTCGAACCGAACCAAGCAGGAGGGGACGAACCGAACCGAACCGGAGGATCGAACACTAAGTGGACCTAAACCCGAGATGCAAAGGAAGTCCAAATGAGGAGTTGTACCTCATGATTCAGATGGGAACCAAGGAGGGAACTTCATGAGTTGGGCTTTGCTGTGGGACGTGAGCTAAGGGGTTGTCGATGTCTGTAACTTTGGATCACTATGTGTAGGGAGGACATGAACGGATTCAGGGCCACAGTGGCCTAGGTACGACTAAAGATCTATAGACCAATGAAGTGGGGTCATTTGTAAAGATTTGGTCATGACTTCATGTGGTAAGCTTGGTAATAGAAGTAGTTGTACAAGTTGAACTCCGTCACTACTTCGATGGGTCTAGTGATTGATAGTGGTGGATACCGTATGCTTTACGCTCTGAGTGAGAGATGTGAGGATGGTTGCTATGTTTGATTTGTTTACCATCATTATGACATGCACACCCCCCACCCCCGTTATCTTTACACCATTTATTCAATGGCACCATAGAGTATTGTACGGTATGTAGTGCTAACTCTTTGGTTGTAGGTTCAGGTTCAGGTATGGTTTAGTACACTTGTTATTGTTCTGTTTAGCTGCTTATCGCTCATACCATACTTTTTGTCTGACCCAGAGTTTTATGTCTCTTCTTATTACTCTGGGTGCTCTCACGAGCAGACTAGAGATAAGTTAGCTGGGATGCACGAGTAGCTGATCCGGAGACGAGCAGGAGGCTTCCACGTATGATACATATAGATATTCTCTCTGTGTTGTTGAGGATCACTGCTTGAGCATTAGTAGTGCATCTTCTAATTTAGCTTTCTTTTGCTTTAGAGACAGTTTAAGTTGTAACAATGATGTTGGATCATAAGCTGTATTTGGATTTCCGCTGCTATGTTGGTTTAGTTTTCAGCTTATACACTGTCTCGCCTGTTTTATGTCAAGATTATGTTATTATTATATTTTTTTCCATGCGCTTTGAGACATTCTACAGGTTCCTTGTTAGTTCATTCTCTTCTTTCTTTTCTTCTGACAACCGTTCCGTGCTAGCTGGGCATGTGTACAGCGCAATTACGGAGGAAATGTCGGCTGGTGCGGGGTGGGCCATCACACTTGGTATCAGAGCTCTAGGCCGCGTAGTTAACCTAGGGAAGTTATCAGGGAGAGATAGTATATGTATATAAGAGCGCGTATTTGTGATTATTTTGATTTTTAAAAGCTATATATATACTATTAGTATAGCTAAGGATGAAGTCGCACTGCACTAGCACCACTATGGAGATGGTTAATCGTTTTCTCTTTACAGATTGAATGATGAGCCGATACGCAAGAGGTGTCGGTAGAGGAGCCAATAATGGGAATGCTGCTGACATGAGGACGATGTTTACTAACCTCATGAGGGAGATGCTTAGGGATGTACAGAGGGCAGCTCCCAATGCTGGTAATGGTGGTGGCCCAATAGTGCAGGCGCCTAGGGCCGATTTCGCCAAGCAGAATAAGGATTATACTAGTCTTGGTGGGAAACCGTTCCAAGGAACGGAGTCGGCTACGGATGTTCAGGATTGGTTGGATAGCTGCGAGCATATCTTCGAAGACTTGGGTATCGAGGATGCGATGAAGAGGAGGCTAGCATCCCGTCAGCTGCAAGGACGGGCAATGAATTGGTGGAATGCTATAAAGGCAGCTACGCCCGAGGATCAGATTACTTGAGATCAGTTTAAGGCTCGCTTTAGCGATAAGTTCATTCCAACTGCTTAGAAGTCAGTGTTGTTTAAGAAATTCTTGGAGCTCAAGCAGAATGGCAGAGCTGTCTCAGAGTATATTGCCAAATTCGACACTTTGTTGAAATATGGGTTATCTCTTATTGATACTGTCGAGAAGAAGAACGAGAAGTTCGTAACTGGTTTGGATGGATACTTGGGGGAAAGGCTTATTAACCATATCGATGAGACGTTTGAATCGATTGTGGGGAAAGCATTGAGGTCAGAGAGTCTTTACCCTAAGCCGAAGAATGAGGCTGCATCTGCAGAAGAACCGAAACTGCAAGCAAGCGGCGGAGGCAAGAATGGTTCTCAGAATAAGAGAAAGCAGAATCAGACCAAGGATGGCCAGAAGAAAAAGAATAAGAAAGATGTTGAGTGCTTCAGCCGTGGTAAGAAGGGCCATTATGCTAGTAATTGTCGGGCCAAGCCAGCAGATAGGAAGTGCTTCAACTGTGGTCAAGTGGGACATCACAAGGACAAGTGTCCGCAACCCCCTAAAGAAAAGCATATGGTGAAAGCGTATGCCCTTAATGTTATTCCTTCTTCGTCGAATGCCCCAACTGCGACGGAGAAGGGAAAGAATGTCGTCATCCAAGGTATGCTTTCTGTTGATGATGTTCCTGTTATAGTTTTGTTTGATACCGGAGCTTCCAGTTCTTTCATATCTAGTGACCTGGTAGATAGGTTGGGATTGGAGCCCGAGATTGTCGATAGACCTTTAGTAGTAACGAACCCGATTGGTGGTTCGACTAACCTTAGCATGATTTGTCGTAATGTGGTCTTATCGAGTCATGGATGCATGTTTGTTTGTGACTGCTTTGTTTTGGGCTTTACTGGGTTTGGCATTATTTTGGGAGTCGATTGGCTCCAAAGATACGGGGTGGTGGTAGACTGTGAGGGCTTTTTGGTGACAGCTAGAGCAGATGATGGGCGGAGGGTAATGTTTGGTGGTCTACCCGGTGATGGGGTAATGGCTAGTTTTCTAAATTCCCTCGACATCCCGCATAGTGAGTTGTCAGGTTTGCCCATGGTTGGCCAGTATCCGGACGTTTTCGAAGAAGTGACCGGGCTTCCACCACACCAAATGATTGAGTTTCGTATTGATTTAGTGAAAGATGCCAGACCTATAGTGATGCCACTTCGTCGAATGTCACCAAGGGAGCAGCGAGAGCTCGAGGTGCAAGTCAACGATCTTTTGAAGAAGGGATTTATCAGAAGGAGTGTTTCTGAATGGGGAGCACCAGTTGTGTTTGCTACCAAGGCGGATGGTTCCCTTCGTTTGTGTGTAGACTACCGCGAGTTGAATAAAGTGACGAGGAAGAACAAGTATCCTCTACCGCGGATAGATAATTTGTTTGATCAGTTGAGTGGCGCGAGAGTATTCTCTCAGTTGGATCTCGCGACAGGTTTTCATCAGCTTAGAGTGGAAGATGAGATTCTTGGGCCATGTTATTTCAGAGAATGGTACTGCCGTGGATCCTACGAAGGTGGCTACGGTACAAGATTGGTCTACGCCAAAGAATGCAACGGACATAAGAAGTTTCTTAGGATTAGCTGGATATTATCGTAAGTTTATCCAAGATTTCTCCAAGATAGCAGCACCGTTGACTCAGTTGACCAAGAAGAATCAAGCTTTCGTCTGGGACGAAAAGTGCGAGAATGCATTCAAGAGTCTAAAGGGAAAAGTTGACGCGCGCACCAGTGTTAGTCATTCCTAAGGGAAATGAAGAGATGATGGTATACACGGATGCCTGTGGTACCGGACTAGGTGCTGTATTGATGCAAGGCGGTAGGGTTGTAGCTTATGCAAGTCGGCAATTGAAACCGCACGAGAGAAGATACCCTACCCATGATTTGGAATTGGCAGCGATCGTGTTCGCGTTGAAGATGTGGAGACATTATCTCTCGGGAGAAATATTCGAGTTGTTTACCGATCATAAATCGTTAAAGTATCTCTTCTCTCAAAAGGATCTAAATCTCCGACAGCAAAGATGGTTAGAATTCTTAGCTTCCTATGATTTCGACATCGCATATACACCAGGAAAGGGCAATGCGGTGGCTAATGCATTGAGTAGAAGACATGCCAGTTTAGGGGCTATGTTTCTAGAATGGAAGCAACTGGAGTACATCGCTGGGTATGATTTCAGACCAAAGTGCGAATTGGATCCAGAAATGTTAGCAAGTTTGACGATCAGACCCACTTTGATTGAGCGGATTGGTTCAAGTCAGAGGAGCGATCCTAACCTATTGGAAATCATCTCAAAGTTAGAGATGGGAATTGACGGAGAGATGAACAAGTATGGGCTTGATCAAGATGGATGGCTTAGAAGGAATGGAAGGCTAGTTGTACCCAATGTCAATGGGTTGAGAGATGAAGTGCTTAGAGAATGTCATCACTCAAAACTGACTATGCACCCCGGTGGTAACAAGATGTACCGAGACATGAAGCAGACCTACTACTGGGAAGGGATGAAAAGAGACATTGGGAAGTTTATATCCAAATGCATGAATTGCCAGCTAGTTAAAGCAGAAAAAAAGAAGCCTAGTGGTTTGCTACAACCATTAGAAATTCCAGAATGGAAGTGGGAACAAGTATCAATGGATTTCATTCATGGGTTACCAAGGACTAGATCGGGCCATGATAGCATTTGGGTGATTGTGGACCGATTGACTAAGAGTGCGAGGTTTATACCTGTCAAGTCAAACAGGATGGCAGCTAAGCTAGCTGAACTATATGTAAAGTGGGTAGTGAGATTTCATGAAATACCCAAGGGCATTGTGAGTGACCGAGATCCGTTGTTCACTAGTGGATATTGGAAGAGCTTACAAGAGGTGTTAGGATCAGAATTACATCTCAGTACCGCGTATCATCCTCAAACCGACGGTCAAACAGAAAGGGTGAATCGTATATTAGAAGACCTCTTGAGAGCCTGTGTATTGGATTTTGGTGGATCATGGGATGACCATTTGCATCTAGTAGAGTTGGCATATAATAATAGTTACCAATCCAGTATTGGCATGACTCCATTTGAAGCTTTGTACGGAAGACCGTGCAACTCACCGTCATGTTGGTTAGAAACTGGTGAGAAGTTTGTGCTTGGACCCGATGTGATAAGAGAAACTTCAGACAAGATTAAGGTTATCCAACAGCGAATGAAGGCTGCCCAAGATAGGCAGAAGAGTTATGCCGATAAAAGGAGAAGAGAATTAAAGTTCTCCATTGGCGACATGGTGTTTATCAAAATTTCTCTATTGAAGAGTGTGATACGATTTGGCAGGACATGCAAGTTAGCACCAAGATTCGTTGGTCCATTCCCAGTTCTTGAGAAAATTGGGAATTTGGCATATAAAGTTGAATTACCGGACAAGATGGCAGGAGTTCACAACGTATTTCATGTTTCCCAGTTAAGGAAATTCGTACACGACCCAGATGTGACTATTACACCTGATCAGTTGAATGATATCGAAGTTGAACCTAAGGCGGTTGGGAACCGCAGGCCTATGCGTATTGTTGGGAATGATACGAAGCAGCTCCGAAGGAAGGCGGTAAAATTAGTCAAGGTTCAGTGGGGCGAGAATGAGAATGATTGTACTTGGGAGACAGAGGAGAGCATTAGGAAGACGTATCCAGAACTCTTCGTCCGGTAAGATTTCAGTTTCGATTTAGTCTTTCTGCATGCTAGGATATGTTGTTTTGTTTGTTTTGCATGTTTGATTGTTATATATGATTGGTAGGCATGCGGGATCCTTTGTATGTTTTGGGGTTAAGGAATTTCGGGGACGAAATTCCTTAAGGGGGGAAGAGTGTAACGACCCGCATTCTACGCATCGCAGGATCGTAGGATATTTATTTCTTTCACATATGAAGTCGTATGGTCATGTAACTTTGAGAGGCGACTACTTGGGTCATTTCTCATGTTCATGATTTTTGCCGATTTTTAAATGACCGTTTTGCCCCTAGATGATCTTGTTTTGACCATAACTTTTGACTGGAAAGGAATTTTGACCTGAAAACACTTCCATTGGCTCCTGATGATGGTTTACAATTCTGTAGAGTGGTCACATTAGCCAAACAGACTCACCGTTTGAGAGATATGGCTGAAACAAGTTTCAGATGGTGCAAAACAGCTTAATTGGGCTTAATCGGGTAATTAGCAGCTAGGCCCAAAGGGGATTTCGGGATTAGAGATGTATAGGGGCTGATTAGGGTTAGAAAACATTTCTTTCAGCTGCCACTTTCATTCTTGGAACCCTAACAATGGCCTCCAACACCCAAATCAACTTCTAATCACTTTCTAATCAAGTTTTGGCTTAAACTACATCAAATTAAGGAGAAATAGCACCAAAGCAAGGTTAGAGCTACTGTATTGCATTGGGAACAACGCCAAACAGAGAATCATTTTAGTTTTGGGGTTTTATTTGTGGCTAAGGTGAGTGATTTGCATAGTTTTGCACTAATTACGGTTAATTAAGGGTAATTAGTGAAGATTAGCGAATTTATACATTAATAAATTCTGGAAAAATATTTATAAATTCAAAAATATTGTTTTATACCTCTGTTAGAAATTTGGGCTGATGTGGTTAAGTTTTGTTAATTATATGATTAGTCTTGCCTAAACATGCTTAAGGGAAAACATGGGTTTTTGGGTATGTTTGATCCATATAAACATGTCATATTGTTGTTTAGTGTTTGTGGATGATTATGCAAGTTGCTATGACTTTATGGTATGTTTTGTGATTGCATAGAAAAGTTAGAATGGTTGAAAACGCCGTCGTTTGGCGAAAATAGCTTGCTGGAGAAACTTGCAGCAAACCAGATAGGAGCATTCAGATAGGAGCATTCGGATAGGAGCATGCGGATAGGAGCATTCAGATAGGAGCATCCGGATAGGAGCTTCCGGATAGGAGCATGCAGATAGGAGCATCCAGATAGGAGCAACCAGATAGGAGCAACCGGATAGGGGCATCCGATCCGAACCGGATAGGGGCATTCGATCCGAACCGTATAGGGGCATCCGACCAGAACCAAATAAGAGCATCCGAGCACCCGAACTGAACTAGAAAGGAGCATTCGAACCGAACCAAGCAGGAGGGGGCGAACCGAACCGAACCGGAGGATCGAACACCAAGTGGATCTAAACCCAAGATGCAAAGGAAGTCCAAATGAGGAGTTGTACTTCAGGATCCAGATGGGAACCAAGGAGGGAACTTCATGAGTTGGGTTTTGCTGCGGGACGTGTGCTAATAGGTTGTCGATGTCTGTAACTTTGGATCACTATGTGTAGGGAGTACGTTAACGGATTCAGGGCCACAGTGGCCTAGGTACGACTAAAGAGCTATAGACCAATGAAGTGGGGTCATTTGTAAAGATTTGGTCATGACTTCATGTGGTAAGCTTGGTAATAGCAGTAGTTGTATAGGTTGAACTCCGTCACTACTTCGATGGGTCTAGTGATTGATAGTGGTGGACACCGTATGCTTTACGCACTGAGTGAGAGATGTGAGGATGATTGCTATGTTTGATTTGTTTACCATCATTATGACATGCACACCCCCGTCCCCGTTATCTTTACACCATTTATTCGATGGCACCTTAGAGTATTGTACGGTATGTAGTGCTAACTCTTTGGTTGCAGGTCCAGGTTCAGGTATGGTTTAGTATACCTGTTATTGTTCTGTTTAGCTGCTTATCGCTCATACCAGACTTTTTGTCTGACCCAGAGTTTTATGTCTCTTCTTATTACTCTGGGTGCTCTCACGAGCAGACTAGAGACAGGTTAGCTGGGATACACGAGTAGCTGATCCGGAGACGAGCAGGAGGCTTCCACGTATGATACATATAGATATTCACTCTGTGTTGTTGAGGATCACTGCTTGGGCATTAGTAGTGCATCTTCTAATTTAGCTTTCTTTTGCTTTAGAGACAGTTTAAGTTGTAATAATGATGTTGGATCATAAGCTGTATTTGGATTTCCGCTGCTATGTTGGTTTAGTTTTCAGCTTATGCACTGTCTCGCCTGTTTTATGTCAAGATTATGTTATTATTATATTTTGTTCCATGCGCTGTGAGACATTCTACAGGTTCCTTGTTAGTTCATTCTCTTCTTTCTTTTCTTCTGACGACCGTTCCGTGCTAGCTGGGCATGTGTACAGCGCACTTACGGAGGAAATGCTGGCTAGTGCGGGGCGGGCCGTCACAACACCAGTGCATAAAACAACAGTGCAATGTTAAATAAAGAAAAATGAAGCTATTATAAGACCCAGGTCCCATCACACAATGAAACGCAAGCCGGAGGATAGGGTTTTACCTTATAATAGCCAAGAATGCTTGATACGCTAAATTTCATCTTTTGATTCCTAATCAGACTCCAACCGTAAATTAGTAAGAGAACGATTCCCTAAGTATTAACCCCGAAGGCTGAAACCAACATCAGACCAATACTCAGGAAACCACCCATCTTAGCTCGTTTCCTGTTAGTTTCTGATTTTATATACAATCATAAATATCAATCATAGGCGGCAAGAATGTCTCATACCACTATGTCGCCATATATAGGTATACAATCAAAACCGCACATATCGTATTTGGAAATTGGATTTCCATCTATGAACCGAGGCAAAAGATAGTCCTCTACCGATTCGAGATGCTCTAGTCCGCCCCTCAGGACCCAGACTCAGGTGGGCCCTTGGAGCGACAGGGCCGGTCCACCGATGTGGATTAAAATGCCTGAACACTGCGTTTCCCCACCCTTGTCAATGAGCCAACGAATGACTCCATCGGCTCCACATAGTCACCGATATATCCGAGGCGCCTCGCAACAGCAACAACCACATAAGTCAAACTCGTCATGGCGTGTAAAACCACTGACGCCACTTCTAACTAGAAAGAAATGCATGTCCTCCCTGAGGTCCTTCTCCCGTTTCTGGTTCACAACCGGGGTGTGAGGCTCGCGAATCAACGCTACACAAAGCTATGCCACACAGGCTGTGCTTTGATCATCAACCATAAGACTCTGCTTTTCAACAGAAGCCTTGATCATTTACATCTTAGCATGCCACACAGGCAAACCACTCCATGCAAGCGATATCCATCAATCACATAGAATGATATCCAATGTCAGACACACAGTCCATTTACAAGTCCGTTCTGGGTCTGAACGAAACCGGAGGCACCTTGTACCTCGCATATCCATCGATCTCCTAGTACGCCTGGACGATCACTAACTGATTCCCTCCTCTTGGGTGTACAGCCCAATCAAGATCATCAGTAATTATCCAAACGACGTGAAGACCTCCGGTCTTCAACCACCGTCTTCATCTTCGACTCATCGTCGAATCAGTTATTCAGAATAGGATAAACCCGGTCTTTCCGAATAACTCGCGTATATAATAAACAAGTGTTACACAAACACAACATACGCCTCATTCCAATTCATCAGTCACTAACTGTAAATTAGCAAGAGAACAATTCCCCAAATATTAACCCCGAAGGCCGAAACCAACATCAGATCAATACCCAGGAAACCATTCTTCTTAGCTAACCGACAGCAAGTTTCTAAATTTCACATTCTTAGGGAAAGGTTCCCATTAATTTTATCAAAGATAAATTCTTTTAAATTTATTCTTTAATCTTCCTTTGAATATCAAATCAAACTAGTCGGGATTAGCGAACCACACCGAAGTAATCATTTGTTTTATTTCCCAATCCCAACCTATTCATCCCATGAAGTAAAACTGGTAATACTTCATATCTAACACCACGGTGTTATCGGTAAATTCAATTACCATTTCACGTTCAAATCTAATTAAAGATTTAACTATCGCCTGGAGCAAAACTGGTGATACTCCATTCTCGATCTTTTCAATCTAATTAAAAATTCATTAAAACTCCACTTAGTTTTAATATTTAACTGGGTTAAAGAACCGATGTCATTTAAAACACGGTTCACGATAAACCCAAAAATCACATCACATTTCAATCAGCCCCTAACCGTAAATTAGCAAGTGAGCAATTCCCTAAGTATTAACCCCGAAGGCCGAAACCAACATTAGATCAATACCCAAGAAACCATCCAACTTAACTAATCTCCAGTTAGTTTCTGATTTTCTTAACTCCGTTAGGTCTAAGAACAGTATTATTGAAGATACCGTTCACGACAACCCAAAATCACATTCTATTAATTATCGGGTTAAAGAACAAGTATTATTTAAAACACCGTTCACGATAAACCCAAATCCCATTTGATATTAAATACAAGGCTCTGAATAGAAAATATACCGGCTTATATTCAATATCAAATTCTACGACCAACAAATATTGTATTGGAACTAACGATATAAATATATCTTTCAAATTCCCATAACAATATCTGTATCATCACGAAATCCAACATCAAAATATTCCGAAGACAATTTCGATTCAAATCCATTCCAATTCAATTATTGGAAATTCTGGTTATTTTCAAAACCATTTCAAATCCAATTTATTTATTTTAAAAATAAACAAATTATTATTCTAGTTCAAAACTAGTTCACTTCGATAAAAATCTATTTTTATCTTTTCAAATATGGAGTTTTTCATCCCAATTCTTCACAAATCATTTCTTATGATTTTACACAAATTATTACTATTTTTAATAATTTTATCAAAGCCCGCACAGTCGATTTCCATCAACGGCCATCGAACTGCACTTACAGCGACCTTTTCCGAATTTGATTTGGACATAATTCCAAATCCAACCATTAGATTTCAAATCTATAATATTCGTTAGAAAGCTCTTTTC
Organism: Allium sativum; assembly: GCA_030737875.1. NCBI lineage: Eukaryota > Viridiplantae > Streptophyta > Magnoliopsida > Asparagales > Amaryllidaceae > Allium > Allium sativum. The sequence continues at coordinate 708,885,571 of CM060919.1, read as the reverse complement.
GATACAAACCCAACGGTTCCGGTTTTAGGAGAATCCGACGGTCGGATCTCCCGTAATATCCATTCGAAGTCAATGGTCGAAATTCACGAACTGCCGTGGCGCGGTGCGTTCTATTCAGGCCATTATATATATTATATATATTATATATATTTCATCGATTTCCTTTTAAAACGTATTTTATAAATCGTTTTAAATTCGTTTTCAAAACGATTTCAACTTTATATTCAATTTCAAACCAAAATTGAATATTCCACATCATCGATATACAAATGATAATATTTTCAAAATGTTGTATTTTGAAATCAATTCCTTTTCTGTATTCATTATAAAAATGAATAAAATCGATATAAATATCGTTCACGTCAAAATGGTGTCAATCTAATCAACACGGCTTTTATTCAACACATGAATATTTATTTTAAATTCAACACATGAATTTTCTTTACTATTCAACAAATGAATTTTCTTTACAATTCAACAAATGAATTTTCTTTACAATTCAACACATGAATTTTCTTTACTATTCAACAAATGAATTTTCTTTATATTTTCCAAATTGGAATGAGGCCCAATCAATTACCATATAACGCTAATTATATGGATTCCCTACAACACATGTATATAATAGCAACGATAAATCATCAACCATCATCCAGAGTGCATTCTACACTGTATAAGTGTAATAACCCGGAAATCTGGGCCAATTTAAATTTTTTATTTTTGCAATTTTAATGAATTTTGAATATTTAAAATGAATATTTTAAATAATAACGACGAGAAATTTATTTTGAATAGAATTCGAACGTATATATTTATTCGAATCGTCGTTAGATTATAAATATTTATTTATATATAAAAAAGTAATTGAAAATGGCGCGGTAGTTCAATAATTCGATTTCAAACTTCAAATAAATGTACAAGATTCAAAATAAACCGGATTTTAGCGAAACCAAAAATATTAGAATCTATTTGAGAATATCTTTCCAACGAATCCGAGAAATTGAAATTTCATAGCGGGAATCAAAAGATATGTGCAGTTGAAAATTCAGAATAGTCGCTATAGAATTCTGGCCCTTAAAAATGGAAATTTTGCAAATGACCTCGGATTTCGACGAAACCACTTTTGTTGGATCCGTGATGTCAAGTTATTGCTAGGTTTCAATTTTCATAATTTTTCGATTCAATATGTGAGCGTGGCAAAGGAAAATGTGTTTGACCAGTTTTAGTTGATTTTAATCGACTGGAAAATGGCCATTTTTCCAACGGTCTCATAATTTGATGAAACTAGTTTTGTTAGGACCATATCATAAATACGAAGCTAGAAAATATTTTTCTGGAATTTTTTCGAGTTAGTATGTGACACTAGTAAATTGAAAGGCACGTTCAAATTCAATATATAGAGTTATATTTTGATTTTGACGAAAACTGATCGAAACGATCGAATCAGCCTACAATACATATCCTATTGTGTTCAGAATGGGGGTAATTAGCTAGGGGCGACAGTCGTTGGGTTCAATTTGGGGTTCGAACGGAAATTGAACTTTATGGACTCAAAATTAAGTAATTTTTTTTCTATCTCCCCCTCCCTTCATTCAAAGTCAACAGAATAAAAAAAATAAAAGAAAAGAAAAAGGGTGGATCCCGATTCCACCGTCGCCCTCAGCGGATCGCCGCTCCGCCGCCCTAGCCGCCGTATGGCGCGCCTCCTCCCCAACCTTCGATCCCCTTCCTCCTCCATCTCTGTAACACCCCACCTCCGCTAGGGTCACTCTTTCGGGGGCACTAGCTTCTGGGGGGCGTTAGAACTGGGTAAGCATGCATAATGATATATCAAGGCAGAACAAGAACATAAATATATATATATATATATATAAAACAGAGTAAGTGAGAATAAAACAGCGGAATATCTCAAACCATCTCAAAACAAGTCTAGTACATCATAAAGTCATCTGCCAAAATAAACATGTCTAGTACAACATAAACAGAAATACTGAAATACATAGTGCTATCCCCAAAATAAAGATGATAAACCATAGAGAGCTCAATGTCCAGACATACATGAGCTATCCAGCGAACAAGCAAGCGATCCAAGCTAAGCACCACTGTTCCCTCCCTAAGAACCTGGGGGGGGGGAACGGAAGAAAAGAAGCGAAAGAAAACAGGTCAGTCAAAAAGACTGGTAAGCCCTACTACGATCAGTCTATAAACTAATAAAGTTAACATCATGATGGAAACTGAGATGAACATACTGGCAATAGATAAAGGTGTCATCACATAAAGAAGATTAAGCTTTGCACCACAGTGTACTAGCAAACTAACATAACAGGCATTGATCCCTCAGCCCAAACTTTGGCCCAATTGCATGAGGTGACCTTAATACAAGGTCCAGCCCAACGGTCTAGTCGATCGGCTCCCTATAAACCTAACACGTCAAGTGTTGGTGTCCATACGGCCCACATATGGTTGTAGTCAGACTGTGCTGGGTCCACCTTCGGGTGTATCAAGCCCTCGGGTGTCAACCCCAGACACCTAAGCAATAATGCACAGTCTAAACCTACTGGTACCCGTGCCTCGAGTTTGTCCAATACCGGACTACGTGCACGTCTGTAGCCCGCCTGGACCCGCACCGCTGTACCACTCAGCCGTCGCTTTGGTCGCTTACATCAGTCCAGTAATCGTGCCCCGCCCTAGCCTAGCCTCTAGGGTTGTGAATGATACCAAACTGGGATTACTGCTGGAACAGACCACGTTGCTAGGGTTTTCTAAGAGGATTAAGTGTGGTTTAACCCCTCACTAATCATGGATTAAATTAGTTAAGTGTAACCAACAGTTCACCACTTAACCCCATTTAATCCCTCGTATCCCCAAAATTGGTTAAGTATTAGTGGGCCATGACTTAACCCTAATCATGAGGCATTAATTAATTTAATTGTGCCTTAACCTCTCACATTAGACTTTGTTGCGGTTACTAGTTAAGCCGGGCGGGTCCGGGTAGCTTTACACCACAACTTGGTCTAACCTCGGGTCCAAGGTACACATGACCAACTTCTCACATTGGGTCCTATTGTTTGTAGCAACTAGTTAAGTCGGTCGGTTCCGGGTAGGTTTACGCTACAAACTCAACCCAACCTCGAGTTGGCCACACTTATGTTTCCTAAGTGTCATGTCCACTTTATTTTCAAAACATAATTACAAGTTTAACAAATACTTGGGTAGACCTAACTTAATAGGTAAATTCCCAAGGGGTAGACCTAACTTAATAGGTAAATTCCCAATCTTATATTTTCATGTATTTTAAGTTTTACCCAAAAAAAAAACCCCCAACGTCATTCTATCGCTTACATATTCGTCATAACGCATAAAGGATAGAAAGAGGGAACTTGGCACAACATACATGATAAATCTTACATATCATAATAAACATGCATAACATGTTAAACTTGCATAACTTAGTGTAGTAAACTTGCATAAACATGCATAACTTGTTAAACTTGCAAATCATGGCATAGTGAACTTGCATAAACATGCATAACTTGTTAAACTTGCATAACATAGCATAGTGAACTCGCATAAGCATGCATAACTTATTAAACATGCATAACATAGCATAGTGAACTCGCATAAGCATGCATAACTTATCATAGTGAACTCGCATAAGCATGCATAACTTATTAAACATGCATAAATCCCAACTTTCATCACATATTAACTTTAGAGTTTCTAAAATGAAGGTAAGAGGGCTTACAAATATTATGAAGACACAAATCTACTAATAAAGATTGAGAAGCCCTTTATGCAAGCATATAAAAACCCAAAACAAAGCTCCAATTAACAAAAATCCCAAAAACTCTAGCTTAGCAATTAAAGCTTGCAACTTGATGATGTATGCAAGCTAATGATCATTCATACAACTTAGAAATGCTTGTATGAACATCAAAACCTTCATAGGAATGATTTTTGAAGAGGGTGGAGGCTAGGGTTTTTAGGTGGAGGCCATTTGAGAATTCAATTTGACATAGTTTGGTTGCTAGAATGAATAATGAGTGATTTAGGGTAGGTTAGGGGCTTATTTATAGAAGATTAGAGTGTTTTTAGCCCTAGGATTAACCCTAGGTTAGTTTAGGTCCGTCAGATTTCGGAATTCTCTAGAACCAAGCCACAAGACCAGACCAAGACCCAAAATGGTGCGCCAGGCAAAACTCCCCGGCCACCCTGTGTCGATAGGGCTGTCGACACCCTGGGGACCCTGTCGACATGCCTGTCGACATGGGGGTCTTGGCGGGAGTTTTCCCGCCTGACGCCAGTTAGCCCTAATCCTTGTTTTTAATTTAAAATTTAAATCTGTTTTTAACATGGAAATTTCTGAAAACTTCAATGGGCCTTAACTGGGTCATACGGACTCCGATTTTCGAAAACTCGGACTCTATTTCGCGTATTTTCCCGAGACGAACGCAATGGCATAGCCCGTTTCCCTTGATTCAGATTTTTAAATTAAATTCTGCCTCGATTTATGTTATAACAGGTTATTGAAAATACGGGTTGTTACATTCTCCCCTCCTTAAAGGATTTCGTCCCCGAAATCTTCAAGTTAGGAAGAACGTATCCTACCATCCAATCATCCATCTACTCAAAGCATCATCCACGAGCAATCATTGTCCTTAAAAGATTCTAAATGCTGTATGAACATATGCAAAAGTGTGTGTATATGTACTTATCTAATGCAAAGATCAATGCAAAATATGCTAGTGAAATGTATCCATATGTATGCAAATCCCTAACATACTGTATAATATCTACATGCGTGCTCAATCATACACCCATATGCAACATCCATGTGATGGCATACAAATTTCATCCAAGAATAAGCATATACACTCATGCACATGCAATATGAGGAGTGTGTGAGCCGATCTAGTGCCTAATGTGTATCATGCATCCACGAGTAACCACTTGCAAACACTTGCAACCACTTGCAACCATCAAACATAACATGTCTCAAACACATGTTTCATCCAAAGGGTTTCTACCTAAGGTTCTCATGACAAGATTAGCACGATAATTAGATAAACATGGATAGCAAAGAGAAAGATATGCTAACAAAGGAAAGAGATTGAGAGTGTACCCTCAAAAAGGAATGGATAAAGCCCACGCATCTTCTCCTCGGTTTCCCAAGTTGCGTCTTCTTCGGCTTCACCCCATTGAACCTTCACCAACTTGACCTCTCGATTCCTTAGCTTCTTGGTCTCCGTCCCCAAGATACGAATCAGAGCTCTCCTCAAAGTTGCCTCTTTCTCTACTTCCACGTCTTCAAGAATGCTAGGTTCAACCACCTCAGCGGACTCATGTAGGCACTTTCGGAGATGCGAGACATGAAAGACATCATGCACTCCGGACAGCTTCTCGGGCAATTGCACTTTATAAGCCATCTTCCCAATTCTCTCTATGATAGGGAAGGGTCCAACAAATCTCGGTGCTAACTTCCCAACAGCTCCAAATCGGACCACATTCCGCAAAGGAGAAACCTTTACGAAAACCATATCCCCAACATCAAACTCCAAATCGGATCTTCGCTTATCAGCATAGGATTTCTGTCGGTCTTGGGCCGCTTTCATCCGTCTTCTAATCAACTCGACCTTCTCGGATGTATCTCTAATCATGTCAGGTCCAAGTATAAGCTTATCTGTAGTCTCCCACCAACATGTGGGTGACTTGCACGGTCTCCCATATAAAGCCTCAAATGGTGCCATCCCTATGCTTGCCTGATAACTGTTATTATATGCAAACTCAACAAGAGGAAGATGGTCTTCCCAAGTACCACCAAAATCCAGAATGCAAAGCCTCAACAAGTCCTCAAGTACCCTATTCACCCTTTCTGTCTGACCGTCCGTTTGTGGGTGATAGGCCGTACTCAGGTTCAACCTCGTGCCCATAGCTTCCTGCAAACTGTTCCAGAACTGACTAGTAAAGATGGGGTCTCGGTCACTGACTATGCTGGAAGGGACTCCATGTAGTCGTACTATCTCACGAAGATATACTGATGCTAGTCCAGATGCGGTCCTTTTGCTCTTCACCGGAATGAAATGAGCACTCTTCGTAAGCCTATCTACAATGACCCAAATGCTCGTATTCCCTTTCCTTGACCTTGGAAGCCCATCAATAAAGTCCATAGAAATACTCTCCCACTTCCATAGCGGGACCTCTAGAGGATGCAATAGCCCACCGGGCTTCTTCGACTCGGCTTTTACTCTCTGACAAACAACACATCTAGAGACAAACTCTGCCACATCCTTCTTCATTCCAGGCCAGAAGAAAATGCGCTTCATATCCTTATACATCTTATCTCCACCCGGATGTATAGTCAACTTGGAGCGATGTGCTTCATCAAGAACTTTCCTCACCAAGTCTTCTACCATCGAAACACAAAGCCTTCCGTCTCTCCTCAGCCAACCCTTATCATCTATAGAATATCGAGCAAGGTGACTAGATGTCTCCCCTCGAATCAGCTTATCCATGATCTCAATTATCTGAGGGTCTTCCTTCTGCGAAGCCCCAACTTGTTCTAGAAGGGTAGGCCTGAGCTCAAGAGATGCTAAAGAACCGGTCATCGACTCAACTGTCAAAGAAAAATCAAAGGTTGCCAAGAACTCTAAATTCTTCATCTCAACAAATAGAGGACTTAGTGTCAACCTTTTTCTACTCAACGCATCCGCTACAACATTCCCCTTGCCAGGGGTATAGGCTATATCAAAATCATAGGACGCCAAGAATTCCATCCATCTTTGCTGCCTCAAGTTCAGATCCTTCTGCGAAAAGAGATACTTCAAAGACTTATGATCAGTGTACAGCTCAAATCTCTCTCCCAGAAGATAATGACGCCAAGCCTTGAGTGCATATACTATCGTTGCCAGCTCTAGATCATGAGTGGGATAATTCTTCTCATGCACCTTAAGTTGCCTACCACCAAAACATATAACTCTGCCCTCTTGCATCAGAACGGCGCCCAATCCCGTGCCACAAGCATCAGTGTACACGGTAAACATCTTACCACCATCGGGTAAAGCTAGAACTGGTGCTGAGGTAAGGGCTCTCTTGAGTCTCTGAAAAGCAAGCTCACAGTCCATATCCCAAGCAAAAACTAAGTGCTTCTTCGTCAACTTAGTAAGAGGAGCGGATATCTTCGCGAAGTCCTTGATGAACTTCCGGTAAAAACCCGCAAGACCTAGAAAACTTCTCACCTCGGTTGCATTCCTTGGAGTCTTCCAATCCTGAACTGCAACCACCTTAGCGGGATCCACCGCTAAGCCTTGCTTGGATACGATATGCCCAAGGAATCTAACTTCCCTTCTCCAAAAGTGACACTTGGAGAACTTGGCCTTTAACTGATGCGCTCTAAGTGTATCCATCACCTCTACAAGATGCCTCGCGTGCTCTTCTTCATCCTTGGAGAAGATCAGAATATCATCCACAAAGACCACGACAAACTTGTTCAAGAACTCTCGAAACACCCTACTCATCAAGTCCACGAAATACGCGGGTGCATTCGTCAAACCGAACGGCATAACAAGCCATTCAAAGAATCCATCTGGAGTTCTGAATGCAGTCTTGTCTATACTATCTTCAGCCACTCTGAGCTGATGAAATCCAGTAGCAAGATCAAGCTGAGAGAAAACAGAAGCACCAACAAGCTGGTCAAAGAGATCATCGATCCTCGGTAACGGGTGTCTGTTCTTCTTAGTCAGCTTATTCAATTCTCTATAGTCCACACAGAGTCGAAGAGAACCATCTGCCTTAGTAGCAAACACCACAGGCACTCCCCATTCGGATATACTTCGTCTGATGAAGTTTTTCTCAAGTAACTCCTTTACTTGCTTGCTGAGCTCCCGTCTCTCACGCGGAGCCATGTGCCGAACGGGCAAAGAAACAGGCTTAGCATTATCCACCAGATAAATGCGAAAATCAATCTCTCGTTTAGGGGGCAACCCCTTAACTTCTTCAAAAACATCTGGATAATCTCGGACCACCCTTACAGACTGAAGGGCTTCCTCTGACGAGTCGAGAGATTCAAGATAGCACAACATGACGGGATCCTTCGGATTGCATGAAATCTCTAAGGTGTTGCCAAGGCGAGTCACAAGCCTCACAACCCTATGCTCACAATCATGAATGGCTCCATATTTGGACAGCCAATCCATGCCCAATATCAATCCGTATCCCCTGAAACCAAGAACATACGCACTACACAAGAACTCTACACTGAGTATAGAGATCCTTAGATCCTCACATATCATAGATAGATAAGCAGAACCCCCAATGGGATTCGAAACACAAACGGGATCATCCACTAAGCTAGTACTAAGGTGCAAACTATCAACAAGATCAGATGAAATAAAGCTATGTGATGCACCAGAATCAAACAAGGTACGAACTGGAAGATCGGAAACATAAACAAGGTTTTCAACAGAAACACTACCTCGGTCGGGAGCTGGAGCGGTATTGAGAGCATGAACTTGCCCTCCTGAAGGTCCAGCCTGTCCTTTCTTCTTCGGGCATTCCTTGCTGAAGTGTCCAGTCTCACCACAGGAAAAACATCCACCACTAAGCTTCCTCTTCTTCTTCCTACAATCCTTAGCAAAGTGTCCAGGCGCACCACAGTAATTGCACTTTCCCTTGCCTTTGTTGTTGTTTCCCTTCTTGTTCTTGCTCTGATTCCCCTGACTGCTTTGACCACCTTGATTGCCTTTACCTTGAGAATCAGTCTTCTTTGCTTGAGTATCACTCGACTTGACCTCTTTCTTTCCATCTCCCTGAAGTAGAGCCATATCGACCAAACTCTCAAAAGTAGCCCCATGCGGAATATGTGACATCGCCAAGCCCTGCAGCGGCTCATTCAACCCTCTAGCAAATCGAAGAGCCTTCTTCTCAGGAGTGTTCACCATATCCAAACCAAAACGGGCCAGCTGATTAAACTTGTTCACATACTCCTTGACCGACATATCACCTTGCTTTAATGCAATGAACTTCTCCATCTGTAAATTCGCCTCAGCAGAAGATAGAAACTTGGCCACAAATCTAGCCCTCAAATCGGCCCAAGTCTCGACAGGCCTCGTCCCATTGGTGACCTCCCACCAATAGGCTGCTTCGTCCTTCAAAAGCCACACTGTCAATAAGATCTTCCTTTCGTCATCAATCCGAAAGATAGCAAACAAGTCCTCAGTGTCTTTCAGCCAATTCCTTGCTTCAACAAAAGATTCCGTGCCTAGGAAATTCTTGCCTCCCATCGCCTTGAAGTCTTTACAAACCTTCGTGAACTCAACCTGAGGATGCTGAGGGGGAGGAGGAGGAAGAGGAGCCTCAGCAACTGGAGGAGGAGGAACATTAACTACTGGAGGAGGGGGAACAGGAACCACCGGAGGAGGGACATTAGGGGGAGGATTCTCAACTACAGGAGGAGGAGTGGGAGTAGGGTTTGCGGGGCCGGCTGCCGCCCTAGCTTCTAGAAGTCTCCTATACCAGAGTGGTACGTTTACTCCATCGGGGATGGCAAGATCCTCAGCCATACTGAAACGAAGGATAAGATAAGATTAAGTCAAGGGAACGAAGGATAACGCTAATGGCTTTTTTGGGGAATAGCCTTTTAAAATACTAGACTTTTCTTTGGAAAATACTTTATACTTGTTTTGAATATAGTTTTTCAAAAGTCTTTTAAAAACTTTTTGTTCTTTCTTGTAAACCATATGCTCTGATACCAAATTTGTAACACCCCACCTCCGCTAGGGTCACTCTTTCGGGGGCACTAGCTTCTGGGGGGCGTTAGAACTGGGTAAGCATGCATAATGATATATCAAGGCAGAACAAGAACATAAATATATATATATAAAACAGAGTAAGTGAGAATAAAACAGCGGAATATCTCAAACCATCTCAAAACAAGTCTAGTACATCATAAAGTCATCTGCCAAAATAAACATGTCTAGTACAACATAAACAGAAATACTGAAATACATAGTGTTATCCCCAAAATAAAGATGATAAACCATAGCGAGCTCAATGTCCAGACATACATGAGCTATCCAGCGAACAAGCAAGCGATCCAAGCTAAGCACCACTGTTCCCTCCCTGAGAACCTGGGGGGGGGGGGGAAACGGAAGAAAAGAAGCGAAAGAAAACAGGTCAGTCAAAAAGACTGGTAAGCCCTACTACGATCAGTCTATAAACTAATAAAGTTAACATCATGATGGAAACTGAGATGAACATACTGGCAATAGATAAAGGTGTCATCACATAAAGAAGATTAAGCTTTGCACCACAGTGTACTAGCAAACTAACATAACAGGCATTGATCCCTCAGCCCAAACTTTGGCCCAATTGCATGAGGTGACCTTAATACAAGGTCCAGCCCAACGGTCTAGTCGATCGGCTCCCTATAAACCTAACACGTCAAGTGTTGGTGTCCATACGGCCCACATATGGTTGTAGTCAGACTGTGCTGGGTCCACCTTCGGGTGTATCAAGCCCTCGGGTGTCAACCCCAGACACCTAAGCAATAATGCACAGTCTAAACCTACTGGTACCCGTGCCTCGAGTTTGTCCAATACCGGACTACGTGCACGTCCGTAGCCCGCCTGGACCCGCACCGCTGTACCACTCAGCCGTCGCTTTGGTCGCTTACATCAGTCCAGTAATCGTGCCCCGCCCTAGCCTAGCCTCTAGGGTTGTGAATGATACCAAACTGGGATTACTGCTGGAACAGACCACGTTGCTAGGGTTTTCTAAGAGGATTAAGTGTGGTTTAACCCCTCACTAATCATGGATTAAATTAGTTAAGTGTAACCAACAGTTCACCACTTAACCCCATTTAATCCCTCGTATCCCCAAAATTGGTTAAGTATTAGTGGGCCATGACTTAACCCTAATCATGAGGCATTAATTAATTTAATTGTGCCTTAACCTCTCACATTAGACTTTGTTGCGGTTACTAGTTAAGCCGGGCGGGTCCGGGTAGCTTTACACCACAACTTGGTCTAACCTCGGGTCCAAGGTACACATGACCAACTTCTCACATTGGGTCCTATTGTTTGTAGCAACTAGTTAAGCCGGTCGGTTCCGGGTAGGTTTACGCTACAAACTCAACCCAACCTCGAGTTGGCCACACTTATGTTTCCTAAGTGTCATGTCCACTTTATTTTCAAAACATAATTACAAGTTTAACAAATACTTGGGTAGACCTAACTTAATAGGTAAATTCCCAAGGGGTAGACCTAACTTAATAGGTAAATTCCCAATCTTATATTTTCATGTATTTTAAGTTTTACCCAAAAAAAAACCCCCCAACGTCATTCTATCGCTTACATATTCGTCATAACGCATAAAGGATAGAAAGAGGGAACTTGGCACAACATACATGATAAATCTTACATATCATAATAAACATGCATAACATGTTAGACTTGCATAACTTAGTGTAGTAAACTTGCATAAACATGCATAACTTGTTAAACTTGCAAATCATGGCATAGTGAACTTGCATAAACATGCATAACTTGTTAAACTTGCATAACATAGCATAGTGAACTCGCATAAGCATGCATAACTTATTAAACATGCATAACATAGCATAGTGAACTCGCATAAGCATGCATAACTTATCATAGTGAACTCGCATAAGCATGCATAACTTATTAAACATGCATAAATCCCAACTTTCATCACATATTAACTTTAGAGTTTCTAAAATGAAGGTAAGAGGGCTTACAAATATTATGAAGACACAAATCTACTAATAAAGATTGAGAAGCCCTTTATGCAAGCATATAAAAACCCAAAACAAAGCTCCAATTAACAAAAATCCCAAAAACTCTAGCTTAGCAATTAAAGCTTGCAACTTGATGATGTATGCAAGCTAATGATCATTCATACAACTTAGAAATGCTTGTATGAACATCAAAACCTTCATAGGAATGATTTTTGAAGAGGGTGGAGGCTAGGGTTTTTAGGTGGAGGCCATTTGAGAATTCAATTTGACATAGTTTGGTTGCTAGAATGAATAATGAGTGATTTAGGGTAGGTTAGGGGCTTATTTATAGAAGATTAGAGTGTTTTTAGGCCTAGGATTAACCCTAGGTTAGTTTAGGTCCGTCAGATTTCGGAATTCTCTAGAACCAAGCCACAAGACCAGACCAAGACCCAAAATGGTGCGCCAGGCAAAACTCCCCGGCTACCCTGTGTCGACAGGGCTGTCGACATGCCTGTCGACATGGGGGTCTTGGCGGGAGTTTTCCCGCCTGACGCCAGTTAGCCCTAATCCTTGTTTTTAATTTAAAATTTAAATCTGTTTTTAACATGGAAATTTCCGAAAACTTCAATGGGCCTTAACTGGGTCATACGGACTCCGATTTTCGAAAACTCGGACTCTATTTCGCGTATTTTCCCGAGACGAACGCAATGGCATAGCCCGTTTCCCTTGATTCAGATTTTTAAATTAAATTCTGCCTCGATTTATGTTATAACAGGTTATTGAAAATACGGGTTGTTACAATCTCCTTCTACCGCTCCCCTGCTCTCCCCCTCCCCTTGTCGCGAAAACCCCAAATCGATTTGAAAACCCTCAGCCCTCGCCTCCGTTCAGCCCTGGCCACACCCCCCCACTGACGCGCCACCTCCCCCTATTTCCGCCGGTCAGGCGAGCCACTTCCCCCCCTTTTTCTTTGACGCCGAGACCAGCACCACGAGCCCCCTTCCAAGTCGAGCAGCAAAACCTTTGGAAAAGCAGTAAGTTTTTCCTGTTTTATTGAATATAAAACATTGTTTGAAAGTTCAGTTATTCATATATTTGATTTTCTTTGAAATGAAATTTCAGTTTTATTTATTCATGTGTAAATAGAAAGACTAGAATTTATTTTAAAGAAAGATTAGATTTTTCTTTAGGTAAAGGAGAGATTTTTTTTATATTAGAAAAGGTTGGATTTTTATATTCATAAAGACGAGAGTTTTATATTAGAAAAGGTGGGATCTTTATATTCGTGAAGACGAGATTTTTTATATTAGAAAAGGATGGATTTTCATTTACGAACAAGGATTGATTTTTATCGTAGAAAGGATTTGATTTAAAAAGTGAAAAGATTATATTTTTGTTTAAAAATATGATTTTTATATTTTAGAAAGAATAAAAATTCGATTTTTAATTTATAGGAGGTAGAAAGATATGATTTTTATATTATAAAAATAATAAAAATAGAATTTTTATCTATATAGTAGCGATGTAAAAATAGAATTTTTATCTATATAGTAGTATATAAAAATGTGTTTTTTATATACATAGCAACAATATAAAAATGTGATTTTTATATATGTAGTGAATACGGGCAACGAAAGTGATGAAAGGCGAGCACGATGAAGATTTCTACATAAGAAGAGTCGTGGCGTTGGATTAGCTAGTCGGTGAGAAATTCTCACTTTAATTTTTCTTTTCTAGTTATAATATATACTAGGATGCAGACGGTGTTTAGTAGCACCCGACACCCGTCGTCCATAGACCATGGACGGCTTGTATGCTTGTTTTTTTTGATTTTGATGTGTAGTTGATTGTGTGATGTGATGTGAAATGAAATAAAATATTTATATAGTTAAAAATATTTGACTGACTGTTTGATGTGATGTGATGTGATGTGATGTGTAGTTTATTTGTTTATTTACACACATTTGACTGAGATTGATTGGGACGATAAATTTTACACATCGCCCAACTGCACAAATAAAATCTGTGTTTTATTGTTTGAAAACCCCACACGGGTATTGGGATGATATATGATATACACTAGTCCCAATAATTAGCTGTATGTCGATCGATTGATGGACAGACTGTTACGAGCGTTAAATATTTATATTTGATGCTTATACAGTGTAGAATGCACTTTGGATGATGGTTGATTATTCATCGTTGTTGTTGTATACATGTGTTGTAGAAAATCCATATAATTAACATTATATGGAAATTGATTGGGCCTCATTCCAGTTTTGAAAAAAAAGAAATATTTGAATAGAAATATTTGAAAAAGAAATATTTGAAATAGAATATTTGAAAATAGAATATGTGAAGCCGTGTTGATTAGATTGACGTCATTCTGACGTGAACGATATTTATATCGATTTTATTTGTTTTTAATGAATTTTGAAAAGTGATTTCAATAATCGAATATTTTAGAAAATGAATTCGAAATTCGAATTAAATTGAAAAGAAATGAATTTGAATTTAAATTGAATAGAAATGAATTCGAGTTGAAGTTGAATTGAATTGAAAGCGAACTGAAACTGAATTAAAAATCAATTTGAATTGAAATCAATTTGAAATGAATTTAAAAGGAATTTATAAGGAAAAATTCAATTTTGATTTGAGTTTGAAAAGAAGTTGAAATCGTTTTGAAAACTAATTTAAAACGATTTATATAATACGTTTTAAAAGGAAATCGATGAAGTATATAATAAATATATTATATATATAATATAATGGCCTGAATAGAACGCGCCGCGCCGCGGTAGTTCGCGAATTTCGACCATTGACTTCGAACGGATATTGCGGGAAATCCGACCGTCGGATTCTCCTAAAACCGGAACCATTGGGTTCGAATCGAAGAGAACTTTCTAACGAATATAAGAAATTAGAAATCTAACGGTTGGATTTGGAATTATGTCCAAATCAAATTTGGAAAAGGTCGCTGTAAATGCAGTTCGACGGCCGTTGATGGAAATCGACTGTACGGGCCTTGATAAAATTATTTAAAAATAGTAATAATTTGTGTAAAATCATAAGAAATGATTTAGGAAGAATTTGGATGAAAAACTCCATATTTGAAAAGGTAAAAATAGTTTTTTTATCGAAATAAACTAGTTTTGAATTAGAATAATAATTTATTTATTTTTAAATAAATAAATTGAATTCGAAAAGGGTTTTAAAAGTAACCAGAATTTCCAGTAATTGAATTGGAATGGATTTGAATCGAAATTGTCTTTGGAATATTTCGATGTTGGATTTCGTGATTATACAGATAGCGTTATGGAAATTTGAAAGATATATATATATATATATATATATACATCGTTATTTCCAATACGATATTTGTTGGTCGTAGAATTTGATATTGAATATAAGCCGATATATTTTCTATTCAGAGCCTTGTATTTAATATCAAATGTGATTTGGGTTTGTCGTGAATGGTGTCTTCATTAACACTGTTCTTGAACCCAGTTGAGAAAAAGATTAAATCTTTTTATTTAGATTTAATGAAGTGTACCAATTAAATAATATTTAATTGGGATTGAATTGGTATTGATTTTTGGGTTTATCGTGAACAATGTTTTAAATAACACTTGTTCTTTAACCCGATAATCAATGAAATGTGATTTTGGGTTGTCGTGAACGGTATCTTCAAAAATACTGTTCTTAGACCCAAAGAAGTTAGGGAAATCAGAAACTGACTGGAGATTAGTTAAGTTGAATGGTTTCTGGGGTATTGATCTGATGTTGGTTTCGGCCTTCGGGGTTAATACTTAGGGAACTGCTCACTTGCTAATTTTCGGTTAGAGACTGATTGAAATGTGATGTGATTTTGGGTTTATCGTGAACCGTGTTTTAAATGACACTGATTCTTTAACCCAGTTAAAGATTAAAACTAAGTGGAGTTTTAATGAATCTTTAATTAGATTGAAAAGAACGAGAATGGAGTATCCCCAGTTTTGCTCCAGGCGATAGTTAAATCTTTAATTAGATTTGAACGTGAAATGGTAATTGAATTTACCGATAACACCGTGGTGTTAGATATGAAGTATTACCAATTTTACTTCATGGGATAAATAGGTTGGGATTGGGAAATAAAATAAATAATTACTTCGGTATGGTTCGTTAATCCCAACTAGTTTGAAGTGATATTCAAAAGGAAGATTAAAGAATAAATTTAAAAGAATTTATCTTTGATAAAAGTAATGGGAACCTCTCCCTAAGAATGTGAAATTTAGAAACTAACTGTAGTTTGGCTAAGCAGAGTGATTTCCTGGGTATTGATCTGATTTTGGTTTCGGCCTTCGGGGTTAATATTTGGGGAATTATTCTCTTGATTAATTTACGGTTAGTGACTGATGAATTGGAAAGAAGCATATGTTGTGTTTGTGTAACACTTATTTAAAATATACGCGAGTTATTCGGAAAGACCGGGTTTATCCCATTCTGAATAACTGATTCGACGATTAGTCGAAGATGAAGACGATGGTTGAAGACCGGAGGTCTTCACGTCGTTTGGGTAATTACTGATGATCTTGATTGGGCTGTACACCTAAGAAGATGGAATCAGTTGGTGATCGTCCAGACGTACTTGGAGTTTGATGGATATGCGGGGTACTAGGTGCCTCCAGTTTCATTCAGACCCAGAACGAACTTGTAAATGGACTGTGTGTCTGACATTGAATTTCATTCTGTGTGACTGATATCGGTTGCATAGAGTGGTTTGCCTGTGTGGCATGCTAAGATGCAAATGATCAAGGCTTTTGTTGAAAAGTAAAGTCTTGTGGTTGATGATCAAAGCACGGCCATTGTGGTGTAGCTTTGTGTAGCGTTGATTCGCTAGCCTCACCCCCCGGTTGTGAACCAGAAACGGGAGAGGACATCAGGGAGGGCATGCGTTTCTTTCTAGCTAGAAGTGGCGTCAGTGGTTTTACACGCCCTGACGAGTTTGACTTTTGTGGTTGTTGGTTTGCGAGGCGCCTCAGATTTATCGGTGACTATGTGAAGCCGATGGAGTCATTCGTTGGCTCATTTACGCCCCAAAGTGCGGGGAAACGTAGTGCTCAGGAATTTTAATCCACAACGGTGGACCGGCCCTGCCGATCCAAGGGTCGATGCGCTCTGACCCTGAGGCTCGGGCTAGACAGTCTCGAAGACGGTGAGGACGATCCCTGGCCTCGGTTCACAGATGGAAATCCAATTTCCAAATACGTGATTTTGTGGTTTTAATTGTAGAACTAGTATGGCGACATGATATATGGTACCCATGCCATCTATGATTGATACTTATGATTTGAAGTTGTTTTATACACTATACACTTATAATAGTATCAAAGGATTTGTTTTAAACGTACTAAGCATTATTGGCTATTATAAGGGAAAACCCTATCCCCCGGCTTGCGTTGCATTGTGTGATAGGACCTGGGTCTTATAATAGCTTCATTTTTCTTTATTTAGCATTGCGCTGTTGTTTTATGCACTGGTATTCTTGGGAGGAAACCCGTTCCGTGTTATACGCCGTGGTCCCTTGATTTACCTAACTTTAAAATAAAGATTTTTAACTGTTTTAGTTCTCACACCAGTCCCATGACTGACCTGGAGTTTATTGTTTTAACCTAAACTCTGGGTGCCCTTATTTTGACACGGGCAGCTAGTAGTTTTGGTTTTGCAGATTTATATTCACAGGATCCTGGTTTGCAGCAGGAATGATATCCGGAAAGCTTTGTATCCGTATATCCCCTTCAGTTGTGTATTGTATTATTTTCCGCTGCTATGTAATGTATTGTAATCTCTGATATTTTCTGTGTAATATTTATTCATTTATGCTCTGTATATCCTTGTATCTGATGGAATTGTTGTAATTAACAACGAAATGTTCTTCCGTCTGCGTTCTTCTGTGGCTTGTCCTCGACTCAATCCGGGCTTTCCTCACCGGGGAAGTTCGGGTCGTTTCAGCGTGGTATCAGAGCTTTGGTTTACAAAGCTCAGAGAACAAGACACATTAGAACCATACGAAAGAATTCATCAGACATTGGATTAGTAATATCAGATAGGAATGACTCGTTAGAAATGGTATCAGTAGTATCCTAGAACGAGTGTGAAGAGTATATTTTTAAAATGAAAAAAAATTTTGTTTTGAAAATTTAAATCAATTATTCGTATTTGATTATTTATTTTACATTAATTTGGACAATCCAATATATAAATTTTTTGCTTATATGTCTTGCAAATGTGTATTCGAAGTTTTAATGTATTGATAGTTATAGAATCGCACTCTAGTGCCCGGGGATAATTCTGGTGACGGGGCACCATCGCCAGTATTTATTTTCGAGTTTCGAAGGTGTGATATCTATATATTTCCATTAGACTGGTGTGTGAACCGAAACTAGATAGGGCTTATTATTATGATTTGGCATCAAAAATGTGATTTTTGGCTATATATCAAAGTTATGCATTGGAAATGATAACCAACTAATTGATTGCTGATTGTGTTGTTCGATTATTGGTTGATTAATTAAAATTTTAACCTTATAGCCAATTTGGACCAAAAAGTGAATTGTATTGAAAATTAGTCGCATTTGCATGCATATACATGTACTTACACTGAACAGGTCACAGCAAGGAGGCTAGAGCAGAAGAATAAAATTGTTTGCCCGACAAATAGGTACATGTTAACCGTAATTTACTGTTTCGTTTGGGTGATGATGATTTTATGAGCCGATTGGCTAGCCGCTTGGCTTTTTCTTTTTCTTTTTGAGATCAGAGGGCCTGTATGGCAATTTCGGGATTTTCCCGGTGCTCCCGGTGCAGGGGAGGTTATGGCGAAATTTTTCGGAAATTTAGGGTGTTAGCCAAATTTTTTGAAAAATTTGAAAAGTTCTTAGAAACTGAAAAGTTGAAGAACTTAAGCCGTAGCGAAAATAACGGAAGTTGAGTTGATTTGTGAAACAACTTTTGGCTTCGTTCCTTTTCGGGGACGAAAAGTTTTAAGTGGGGGAGATTGTAATAACCCGGAAATCTGGGACAATTTAAAATTTTTATTTTGGCAATTTTAATGAATTTTGAATATTTAAAATGAATATTTTAAATAATAACGACGAGAAATTTATTTTGAATAGAATTCGAACGTATATATTTATTCGAATCGTCGTTAGATTATAAATATTTATTTATATATATAAAAGGAATTGAAAATGGCGCGGTAGATCAATAATTCGATTTCAAACTTTAAATAAATGTACAGGATTCAAAATAAACCGGATTTTAGCGAAACCAAAAATATTAGAATCTATTTGAGAATATCTTTCCAACGAATCCGAAAAATTGGAATTTCATAGCGGGAGTCAAAAGATATATGTAGTTGAAAATTCAGAATAGTCGCTTTGGAATTCTGGCCCTTAAAAATGGAAATTTTGCAAATGACCTCGGATTTCGACGAAACCACTTTTGTTGGATCCGTGATGTCAAGTTATTGCTAGGTTTCAATTTTCGTAATTTTTCGATTCAATATGTGAGTGTGGCAAAGGAAAACGCGTTTGACCAGTTTCAATTGATTTTAATCGACTGGAAAATGACCATTTTTCCAACGGTCTCAGAATTTGACGAAACTAGTTTTGTTAGGACCGTATCGTCAATACGAAGCTAGAAAATATTTTTATGGAATTTTTCGAGTTAGTATGTGACCCCAGTAAATTGAAAGGCACGTTCAAATTCAATATATAGAGTTATATATTGATTTTGATGAAAACTGATCGAAACCATCGAATCAGCCTACGATACATATCCCATTGTGTTTGGAATGGGGGTAATTAGCTAGGGGCGACAGTCGTTGGGTTCAATTTGGGGTTCGAACGGAAATTGAACTTTATGGACTCAAAATTAAATAAAAAATATTTTTTTTACTACTCTCCCACTCCCTTCATTCAAAGTCAACATAATTAAAAAAAAAGGGCGGATCCCGATTCCACCGTCGCCCTCAGCGGATCGCCGCTCCGCCGCCCTAGCCACCGTATGGCGCGCCTCCTCCCCAACCTCCGATCCCCTTCCTCCTCCATCTCCTTCTACCGCTCCTCTGCTCTCCCCCTCCCCTTGTCGCGAAAACCCCAAATCGATTTGAAAACCCTCAGCCCTCGCCTCTGTTCAGCCCTGGACAGACCCCCCCACTGACGCGCCACCTCCCCCTATTTCCGCCGGTCAGGCGAGCCACTTCCCCCCTTTTTCTTCGACGCCGAGACCAGCACCACGAGCCCCCTTCCAAGTCGAGCAACAAAACCTTAGGAAAACCAGTAAGTTTTTCCTGTTTTATTGAATATAAAACATTGTTTGAAAGTTCAGTTATTCATATATTTGATTTTCTTTGAAATGAAAATTCAGTTTTATTTATTCATGTGTAAATAGAAAGACTAGAATTTATTTTAAAGAAAGATTATATTTTTCTTTAGGTAAAGGAGAATTTTTTTTTATATTAGAAAAAGTTAGATTTTTATATTCATAAAGACGGGAGTTTTATATTAGAAAAGGTGGGATCTTTATATTCGTGAAGACGAGATTTTTTATATTAGAAAAGGATGGATTTTCATTTACGAACAAGGATTGATTTTTATCGTAGAAAGGATTTGATTTAAAAAGTGAAAAGATTATATTTTTGTTTAAAAATATGATTTTTATATTTTAGAAAGAATAAAAATTCGATTTTTAATTTATAGGAGGTAGAAAGATATGATTTTTATATTATAAAAATAATAAAATAGAATTTTTATCTATATAGTAGCGATGTAAAAATAGAATTTTTATCTATATAGTAGTAGTATAAAAATGTGATTTTCATATACATAGCAACAATATAAAAATGTGATTTTTATATATGTAGTGAATACGGGCAACGAAAGTGAAGAAAGGCGAGCACGACGAAGATTTCTACATAAGAAGAGTCGTGGCGTTGGATTAGCTAGTCGGTGAGAACTTATCACTTTAATTTTTCTTTTCTAGTTATAATATATACTAGGATGCAGACGGTGTTTAGTAGCACCCGACACCCGTCGTCCACAGACCATGGACGACTTGTATGCTTGTTTGTTTGATTTTGATGTGTAGTTGATTGTGTGATGTGATGTGAAATGAAATAAAATATTTATACTGTTAAAAATATTTTATAGTTGAAAATAGAATTTTTAACGTGTATATGAAATGAAATAAATTAATATAAACAAATCGAATGATTTGTTTATATACACACATTTGACTGAGATTGATTGGGACGGTAAATTTTACACATCGCCCAACTGCACAAATAAATATGTGTTTGATTGTTTGAAAACCCCACACGGGTATTGAGATGATATATGACATACACTAGTCCCAATAATTAGCTGTATGTCGATCGATTGATGGACAGATTGTTATGAGCGTTAAATATTTATATTTGATGCTTATACAGTGTAGAATGCACTTTGGATGATGGTTGATTATTCATCGTTGTTGTTGTATACATGTTTTGTAGAAAATTCATATAATTAACATTATATGGAAATTGATTGAGCCTCATTCCAGTTTTGAAAAAAAAGAAATATTTGAATAGAAATATTTGACAAAGAAATATTTGAAATAGAATATTTGAAAATAGAATATGTGAAGCCGTGTTGATTAGATTGACGCTATTCTGACGTGAACGATATTTATATCGATTTTATTTGTTTTTAATGAATATTGAAAAGTGATTTCAATAATCGAATATTTTAGAAAATGAATTCGAAATTTGAATTAAATTGAAAAGAATAGAAATCCGAATTTAAATTGAATAGAAATGAATTCGAATTTAAATTGAATAGAAATGAATTCGAAATGAAGTTGAATTGAAAACGAACTGAAACTGAATTAAAAATCAATTTGAATTGAAATCAATTAGAAATGAATTTAAAAGGAATTTATAAGGAAAAATTCAATTTTGATTTGAGTTTGAGAAAAAGTTGAAATCGTTTTGAAAACGAATTTAAAACGATTTATATAATACGTTTTAAAAGGAAATCGACGAAGTATATATATATATATATATATATATATAATATAATGGCCTGAATAGAACGCGCCGCGCCACGGCAGTTTGCGAATTTCGACCATTGACTTCGAACGGATATCGCGGGAGATCCGACCGTCGGATTCTCCTAAAACCGGAATCGGTGGGTTCGAATCGAAAAGAGCTTTACAACGAATATAAGAAATTAGAAATCTAACAGTTGGATTTGGAATTATGTCCAAATCAAATTTGGAAAAGGTCGTTGTAAGTGCAGTTCGATGGTCGTTGATGGAAATCGACTGTACGGGCCTTGATAAAATTATTAAAAATAGTAATAATTTGTGTAAAATCATAAGAAATGATTTGGGATGAAAAACTCCATATTTGAAAAGGTAAAAATAGATTTTTATCGAAATAAACTAGCTTTGAATTAGAATAATAATTTATTTATTTTTAAATAAATAAATTGAATTTGAAAAGGGTTTTAAAAGTAACCAGAATTTCCAGTAATTGAATTGGAATGGATTTGAATCGAAATTGTCTTTGGAATATTTCGATGTTGGATTTCGTGATTATACAGATAGCATTATGGAAATTTGAAAGATATATATATATATATCGTTATTTCCAATACGATATTTGTTGGTCGTAGAATTTGATATTGAATATAAGCCGATATATTTTCTATTCAGAGCCTTGTATTTAATATCAAATGTGATTTGGGTTTGTCGTGAATGGTGTCTTCATTAACACTGTTCTTGAACCCAGTTGAGAAAAAGATTAAATCTTTTTATTTAGATTTTATGAAGTGTACCAATTAAATAATATTTAATTGGGATTGAATTGGTATTGATTTTTGGGTTTATCGTGAACAGTGTTTTAAATAACACTTGTTCTATAACCCGATAATCAATGAAATGTGATTTTGGGTTGTCGTGAACGGTATCTTCAAAAATACTGTTCTTAGACCCAAAGAAGTTAAGGAAATCAGAAACTAACTGGAGATTAGTTAAGTTGAATGGTTTCTGGGGTATTGATCTGATGTTGGTTTCGGCCTTCGGGGTTAATACTTAGGGAACCGCTCACTTGCTAATTTACGGTTAGGGACTGATTGAAATGTGATGTGATTTTGGGTTTATCGTGAACCGTGTTTTTAATGACAATGATTCTTTAACCCAGTTAAAGATTAAAACTAAGTGGAGTTTTAATGAATCTTTAATTAGATTGAAAAGAACGAGAATGGAGTATCCCCAGTTTTGCTCCAGGCGATAATTAAATCTTTAATTAGATTTGAACATGAAATGGTAATTGAATTTACCGATAACACCATGGTGTTAGATATGAAGTATTACCAGTTTTACTTCATGGGATAAATAGGTAGGGATCGGGAAATAAAATAAATAATTACTTCGGTATGGTTCGTTAATCCCGACTAGTTTGAAGTGATATTCAAAAGGAAGATTAAAGAATAAATTTAAAAGAATTTATCTTTGATAAAATTAATGGGAACCTCTCCCTAAGAATGTGAAATTTAGAAACTAACTGTAGGTTGGCTAAGCAGAGTGATTTCCTGGGTATTGATCTGATGTTGGTTTCGGCCTTCGGGGTTAATATTTGGGGAATTATTCTCTTGATTAATTTACGGTTAGTGACTGATGAATTGGAAAGAGGCGTATGTTGTGTTTGTGTAACACTTATTTAAAATATACACGAGTTATTCGGAAAGACCGGGTTTATCCCATTCTGAATAACTGATTCGACGATTAGTCGAAGATGAAGACGATGGTTGAAGACCGGAGGTCTTCACGTCGTTTGGGTGATTACTGATGATCTTGATTGGGCTGTACACCCAAGAAGATGGAATCAGTTGGTGATCGTCCAGACGTACTTGGAGATCGATGGATATGCGGGGTACTAGGTGCCTCCAGTTTCGTTCAGACCCAGAACGAACTTGTAAATGGACCGTGTGTCTGACATTGGATTTCATTCTGTGTGACTGATATCGGTTGCATAGAGTGGTTTGCCTGTGTGGCATGCTAAGATGCAAATGATCAAGGCTTTTGTTGAAAAGCAAAATCTTGTGGTTGATGATCAAAGCACGGCCTTTGTGGCGTAGCTTTGTGTAGCGTTGATTCGCGAGCCTCACCCCCCGGTTGTGAACCAGAAACGGGAGAGGACATCAGGGAGGGCATGCGTATCTTTCTAGCTAGAAGTGGCGTCAGTGGTTTTACACACCCTAACGAGTTTGACTTTTGTGGTTGTTGGATTGCGAGGCGCCTCGGATATATCGGTGACTATGTGAAGCCGATGGAGTCATTCGTTGGCTCATTTACGCCCCAAATGGCGCGGAAACGTAGTGCTCAGGAATTTTAACCCACATGGGTGGACCGGCCCTGACGATCCAAGGGTCGATGCGCTCTAACCCTGAGGCTCGGGCTAGACAGTCTCGAAGACGGTGAGGACGATTCCTAGCCTCGGTTCACAGATGGAAATCCAATTTCCAAATACGTGATTTTGCGGTTTTAATTGTAGAACTAGTATGGCGACATGATATATGGTACCCATACCGTCTATGATTGATACATATGATTTGAAGTTGTTTTATACACTATACACTTATAATAGTATCGAAGATTTGTTTTAAACGTACTAAGCATGTTTGGCTATTATAAGGGAAAACCCTATCCCCCGGCTTGCGTTGCATTGTGTGATAGGACCTGGGTCTTATAATAGCTTCATTTTTCTTTATTTAGCACTGCGTTGTTGTTTTATGCACTGGTATTCTTGGGAGGAAACCCGTTCCGTGTTATACGGCGTGGTCCCTTGATTTACCTAACTTTAAAATAAAGATTTTTAACTGTTTTAGTTCTCACACCAGTCCCATGACTGACCTGGAGTTTATTGTTTTAACCTAAACTCTGGGTGCCCTTATTTTGACACGGGCAGCTAGTAGTTTTGGTTTTGCAGATTTATATTCATAGGATCCTGGTTTGCAGCTGTAATGATATCCGGAAAGCTTTGTATCCGTATATCCCCTTCAGTTGTGTATTGTATTATTTTCCGCTGCTATGTAATGTATTGTAATCTCTGATATTTTCTATGTAATATTTATTCATTTATGCTCTGTATATCCTTGTATCTGATGGAATTGTTGTAATTAACAATGAAATGTTCTTCCGTCTGCGTTCTTCTGTGGCTTGTCCTCGACTCAATCCGGGCTTTCCTCACCGGGGAAGTTCGGGTCGTTTCAATAAGCATCAAATATTAATATTCAACGCTTATAACAGCCTGTCAATCAATCGATCGACATACAACTAATTATTGGGATTAGTGTATGTCCAATTTCATTCCAACACCCGTGTAGGGTTTCAAACAATCAAACACAGATTTTATTTATGTAGTTGGGCGATGTGTAAAATTTATCGTCCCGATCAATATCAGTCAAATCAGTGTATATAAACAAATCGTCCGATTTGTTTATACATATTTATTTTATATACACGTTAAAAATTATATTTTTAACTATAAAATACTCTCCACTATAAAATATTTTATTTCATTTCACATCACACAATCAAATTTCACAACATAGCAACCAAATAAACAAGTCATCCATGGTCTGTGGACGACGGGTGTTGGGTGCTACTAAACACCGTCTGCATCCTAGTATATATTTCAACTAGAAAATAAGTTAAAAGTGAGGAGTTCTCACCGATTCGCTAAACCAAACGCCACGACTCTTCATATGTAGGAAATCTTCGCCATGCTTCTAACGAGATCTGTTTCACGCGGTATATGTTAAAAACTATATTTTTAACTATGCTACTTCCTATATAAAGATTATATTTTTATATATTCAACACCGCTATAAAAATCATATTTTTATATATTCAACATAGCTATAAAAATCATATTTTTTATATATTCAACATCGCTATAAAAATCATATTTTTATATATTCAACATCGTTGTAAAAATCATATTTTTATATATTCAACATCGCTATAAAAATCATATTTTTATAATTCAACATCGCTATAAAAATCATATTTTTATATATTCAACATCGCTATAAAAATCATATTTTTATATATTCAACATCGCTATAAAAATCATATTTTTATATAGTTGTTTATACAATAAAAATCCTTTCTTTATTCGCTTTTTGCATATAAAAATCAAACCATTTCTCTAACAAAAAATCATGCCTATATATTTTCTTTTTTCAAAAATCATACCTTCATGTATATAAAAATTCCTATCTTCCTATAATTAAAAATTATATTTATAAGTGCATAAATAAAAGGAAATCGAAAGGAACGCTCACCGGTGGCTGAGGTGGCTCGAAGATGGTGCTCAGATCAGATATGGCGGCGTTAAGAGGGGCTCGCGGTGGCCGGGTATGGGTGTCGGCGCTGGCGTCGGTTTTGGGGACATAAGGGGGGCGCTGCTTCGAATCAAGAGGGGGAAGGAAGGGGGAGGAGGCTGGAGGGAAGGAGAAGAAGAACGGAGGAAGGGGGGAAGGGATCAGTGGAGGCCGGCGGCGCCGTTGAGGGGGGGGGGGGGCGCAATTTGGTCTTTGTCGGGTTTTTTCTTCTTCTTCGGATTGAATCAGAACCGGGGGGAGGGGGGCTGAGAGGGAATAAGGGAGAGGAGAGAGAGTTTTTTATTTTTTTATTTAATTATTTCAAAAAGCAACTTTTAATTTCGTCCTCAAAATCGAACCCACCGCCTGTCGTCCATAGCTAGTTACCCCCATTCCGAACACAATGGGATATGTTTCATAGGCCGATTCAATTGTTTAGATTAATTTCCATTCAAATCAAAATATAATCAATGTATACTGAATTTGAACGCGCATTTCAATTTACCAGGCTACATACTAACTAGAAAAATTCCCGAAAAATATTTTCTAACTTCGTATTGACGATACGGTCCTAACAAAACTAGTTTCATCGAATTCTGAGACCGTTTGAAAAAATAGCCATTTTCCAGTCGATTAAAATCAACTGAAACTGGTCAAACGCGTTTTCCTTTGCTACGCTCACATATTGATTCGAAAAATTACGAATTTTGGAATCTAGCAAAAAGTTGACATCACGGATCCAACAAAAGTGGTTTCGTCGAAAACCGAGGTCGTTTGCAAAATGACCATTTTTAAGGGCCAGAATTCCATAGCGACTATTCAGAATTTTCAACTGGACATATCTTTTGATTCCCGCTATGAAATTTCGATTCTTCGGATTCGTTGAAAAAATATTCTCAATTAGATTCAAATATTTTTGGTTTCACTAAAATCCGGTTTATTTTGAATCTTGTACATTCATTTGAAATTGGAAATCGAATTTTCAAACTACCGCCGCATTTTCAATTCCTGTTATATATATATATATATATAAATATTTATATTCTAACGACGACGTATATAAATATATATGTTTTAATTCTATTCAAAATAGATTTCTCGTCGATATTATTTAAAATATTTCATTTTAAATATTCAAAATTCATTAAAATAGCCAAAATAAAATTTTAAATTGGCTCGGATTTCCGGGTTATTACAATCTCCCCCACTTAAAACTTTTCATCCCCGGAAAGGAATGAAGCCGAAAGTTGTTTAATAAATCAACTCAACTTTCATTATTTTCTTTACTGCTTAAGTTCTTCAACTTTTCAATTTCTAAGAACTTTTCAAATTTATCAAAAATTTGGCTAACACCCTAAATTTTCGAAAAATTTCGCCATAACCTCCCCTGCACCGGGGACTTCGGGATATTTCATATAGCCTCCCGTGGCCTTCTTCAATCCAAAAGAAAAAGCCAAGCGGCTAGCCAATCGGCTCATAAAATCATCATCACCCAAACAAAACAGTAAATTTTGGTAAACGCGTACCTATTTGTCGGGCAAACAATTTTATTCTTCTGCTCTAGCCTCCAAGCTATGACCTGTTCAATGGATATACATGTACATATATGCAAATGCAACCAATTTCCATTTTTCGACAAAATTTGGTTATGTCTACCGTTCATTCACATAATGGTTTCATTAGATAACAAATAATCATACAACACAACCATCAATCAATTAGTGAATTGACGTTTCAAATTCATAATTTTGATATACATACAAAAAATCATGTTTTTGATGCCAAATCACAACAATAGCCCGATCTAGTTTTGGTTCTCACACCAGTCTAATGGAAATATATAGATATCACACCTTCGAAACTCGAATACCAATTTTGATGATGTCTAGACTATCATCAGAATCATCTCCGGGCGACTAGAGTGTGATTCTATATCTATCCAGTATATTGGAGGCTTCCAATACACGTGGATCAGACATACATTAAAATCTCTATATACCTGATAGGCCAAATCAATATAAATAAATATTCAAATACGAATAATTGAACTAAATTTTCAAAACAAAACTTGTTTTCATTTTAAATATATACTCTTCACACTCGTTCTAGGATACTACTAATCCCATCTCTAACGAGTCACTCTTATTGGATGTTACTAATCCAATCTCTGATGAATTCTTTCGTTTGGTTCTAATTTTTCTTGTCCTCCGAGCTTTGTAAACCAAAGCTCTGATACCACTGTAAGAACACGTAACTTCCCCGGTAAGGAAAGAGCGGATACTATGAGGACAACACACAAAAGAACGCAAACAGAAGAACATTTCATTGTTAATTACAACAATTCATCAGAATACAAGAATAAACAGAGTATGAATAAATATTACACAGACAATATCAGAGATTTAAATTACATTTAAATACATTACTGCAGCGAAAAAATAATAAAATACACAACTGAAGGAGATATACGGAGGCAGAGCTTTTCGGATATCATTCCAGCTGTTAATCAGGATCCTGTGAATATAAATCTGCAAAACCAAAACTACTAGCTGCCCATGCGGAAAATAGGGGCACCCAGAGTTTAGGTTAAAACAATAAACTCCAGGTCAGTCATGTGACGGGTGTGAGAACTTGTAACACCCCACACCCGCTAAGGTCACTCACTATGGGAATGCCTTAACTTCGGTGGAGTATTTTAAGTGAATATAGAACAGAAAAATTACAACAAGACAGATATAAATAATACATGAAATCTAAAACATCATTTCATTGCAGCAGAAGATAAACATGTTTGGTTACATATCAAAACCAACTAAAACAAGAGTCAAGTACTAAATATCCATCCTGATAAAACATAAGTACATAATCCCACTACATAACTAATGGCCATAATAGAAAAGATAAGCTGGGCTTTACATCACGGTCCAAGCTCCAAAAGATAGATAAAGCAATCTGATCAAAGCCCACTAGTGCTAGGCCCACTCTGAGAACCTGAGGGTTGGGAAAAAGATAAAAACAACGGGGTCAGACATAAGTCTGAGTGAGCCCTATAACTTTAACAATACAATCATTAAAGTAATTAGGGTATGATATAAACTTGGCACGGTAACGACTGGGGATAAATGACTACACTAAGCAGCCAACTAGACATAGGAAGAACTAAGATATCGGTAAAGACGCATCTACCCACCCAAGGGTAATTACCACACTGCACCACACCAGTCATTCCTACTTAAAGGTTGATCCCACCCAAGGACTTAGAAAATATAACTAGTAGTTTCGTGTACCCCTAGCTGACCACATAGGTGCCGTCTGCCCCTATCTCCACTAAGTGTACCCACTACTCCCCAAGCGATCGGCTCCCTAACGTAGATACCCGTGCTGGCCCCACAGTGGGGTGTATCACTCCCCAAAGTGGCAACCCGATACAACCAATGGTGCACGACTTATACCTACACGATGCAACAACGTCTTACCTACCAGCCCGGGCCCACATACGCATATGAAACCCGTTGGACTTGCGTTGCCACCGCTAACCTGTTTTTGGCCTCTTATAGTCAAGCCCAGTACGCGTGTCCCGTCCTCGACATGGGTCGAGCCCAATAAGATACATATGGGTTACTGGTTGAAATGGGCCCCCATAAGCAACCCACCTAAGCTTGTCCCTTTTTCTAGTGCATCCCACTTAACCCTTTAATCATGTTTAATTACATGTTTCCACTTGGTTAAGTATTCTAATCGTATTTTCTATTGCCACCCAAGGCAACCCACTAGATTTCCACATGCCACCCAAGGCACTTATTTGATTTCCACATGCCACCCAAGGCACCCACTTAACCCCTCATGCCCCACTACATGCTTATCTGGTTAAGTGTTTCTTAATTGATTAAGACCGTAACCTTTGCAAAGACCTCTCACATTAGACTATCTTTTATGGCAGCTGGATTTGCCGGTCGGGTCCGGGCAGCCTTACGCCATAACCGAGTCTAACCTCGTGTCTTTACACTTGTCACGTATTTAGTTTATGCCTAAGACCTCTCACATTGGGCCAATCATTTGTAGCCGCTGGATTTGCCGGTCGGGTCCGGGCAGTCTTATGCTACAAAAGGGTCCAACCTCGTGTCTTAGTCGATTAATTACACCTAATTAATCACCCCATATTTTGAATTAATTTTCCCTAATTAATTCCAATTTAATGATGTACATAATTGACTCAATTATGTCCATCCACTCATGGTATGCGACATCATACCACTTTCACCACAATTTTATTAACATGAATATTAACCCCATCGTTCCCCACGTAATACGCTAACATGACATACTTTAAAGGGAAGATTCATCACAAATACAATGGGTTCAACTTAGCATAACATTAGCATCAACATGGGTTTTAAAGGTGTCAACTTGCATATATGACCATAGCATCAAACCCAACTAGCATAAATAACCAACCCAAACTTGCATGAATCACATATGTCATAAAGAGGGTAACTTGCATAAGTTACTTATGTCATACAAAGGGGTAAACTTGCATATATATATATATATATATATATATATATATATATATGTGTGTGTGTGTGACATATAAAGGGGTTAACTTGCATATGTATGCATCTCATACAAAGGTGTAAACTTGCACATGTTACTTGCATATAATCAAACACCAAACTTGCATAACATGTCATATATGAACTTGCATATAATCAAACACCAAACTTGCATAACATGGTGTCATAATGGATCAATGTTTATCATAGTGATTTGCATAACTAGCATCATGAACACATAGCATATGACTTGCATAACTTGCACAACATCATGAACACATAGCATATGACTTGCATAACTTGCATAACATCATGAACACATAGCATATGACTTGCATAACTTGCATAACATCATGAACACATAGCATATGACTTGCATAACATCATGAACACATAGCATATGACTTGCATAACTTGCATAACATCATGAACACATAGCATATGACTTGCATAACTTGCATAACATCATGAACACATAGCATATGACTTGCATAACATCATGAACACATAGCATATGATAACATAACTTGCATTGATCCACATACATAACCATAACCTCATTATATGCTATCATAATTAGTTTAGCAATTGCTTGCTAAAGGCATAGAAACTCACAACTTGTTGATTAGCACTTCAATGAAGAAGATTAAGTTGCTAGAGTTGATTAGAAGTTGATTTGAGAAGCTATCTTCCTCTTTAATTTGTTGGTGGCTCCTTCTAGTTGCATTTTGACGGCATAACGACGTTGTCTCCAATTTTGGTATGAATTAGGGTAGTCTTAGGGTGTATTTATAGATTAGTTAAGTGTTTTAGGCCATTAGATTAACCCTAAATCAGATTAGAGCCGTCAGATCTCGTCACAAGCCACCAAAACACAGCCCAAAGCTCAAATCAGTGCACCCAGGCCAAACTGACCGACAGAGGGGGTCGACCCCTGGGTCGACACATGGGTCGACCCCTTGGGGGGGGGTCGACACCCATGTCGACCCTAGTGTCGACACCCTCTGTCTGGCGGGAATTTTCCCGCCTCTTCTGAAATTTGAAATATGAATATTTTTAATCTGTTTTGAATTTTCTGAAACTTCAGATGGCCATAACTTCTTCATACGAAGTCCAAATCACGCAAACTCGGACTCTATCTCAACCAGAATTCCGAGACGAACACAATGGCGCAACCCGTTTCCCTTAATTCTCACGTCTGAGATTAATTATTCTTTAATTACTAAACATTAATATTAAGTGAAATTTGGGGTGTTACATTCTCCCCTACTTAAAGGATTTCGTCCCCGAAATCTCCAAGTCAAGAAGAACGTATCCTACCAACCAAACAACCATATACTTAAACCATCAAACACTGGCATCCACTGTCCTTAAAGTTTCTAATGCTGTATGAACATATGCAAAAAGTGTGTGTATATGTTTCCTGTCTAATGCAAAATTAGGCGGTCTACTGATTCAGTCGACCTCCTTAATGCAAACCATGATAGTGCCATGCATCCAATATGTATGCGAAAGAATCCTATCGACACATACTATTACTACATGTGTGCACAACCATACACCAAAATGCATCATCCATATGACAACACAACCATTATACATTCATTAATATAGCTACCTACACACAATTATATGCAATATGCAATATGAAGTGACTGAGCCGATCTAGTGTCTAAAGTGTGTGTATATGCATCCACGAGCAACCACTAGCAAACACTTGCATCCACACGCATCCATCAATCATAACATGTCTCAAACACATGTTTCAACCATAGGTTTACCCTATCTAAAGGTCAAAGGTACTAATGAGAGGACATACTAAAGATAAGATAAGTACTAGACAAACGATAAAGGAGAAGTTAAAAGACATACCCTCAAAAAGAAATGGGTACAGTGAACGCATCTTCGCTTCTGTCTCCCAAGTAGCATTGCTCTCATCCTCTCCCCATTGCACTTTGACTAGTCGAACCTCTCTGTTTCTCAACTTCCTAATCTCTGACCCAAGGATGCGGGTAGGAGCTCGTCGAATAGTCGCATCACGCTCTACCTCCACTTCTCTAAGCAAGCTCGGCTCTACCACCTCTGCGGTCTCATGTAGGCACTTCCTCAAATGTGACACATGGAATACGTCATGTACCCCACTAAGTCTCTCGGGTAAATCCACTCTATATGCCATCCGTCCAATCCTTTCCTTAATAGGAAACGGTCCTACAAACCTTGGTGCTAACTTCCCAACGGACCCAAAGCGGACAACATTCCGTAATGGAGACACTTTGACAAAGACCATGTCCCCAACATTAAACTCAAGATCCGTCCTCCTCTTATCCGCGTAAGATTTCTGTCTGTCCTGCGCCGCTTTCATCCTTCTTCTAATCAAATCAATCTTTTCCGAAGTCTCTCCAACCATATCAGGCCCAAGCAAGATCTTATCCGTAGATTCCCACCAACATGTAGGTGATCGACAAGGCCTTCCATAAAGAGCTTCAAAAGGAGCCATGCCAATACTAGATTGAAAGCTGTTATTATATGCGAACTCCACTAATGGAAGATGCTCTTCCCATGTACCTCCAAAATCTAAGATACAAAGCCTCAAAAGGTCTTCCAGAACACGATTCACCCTCTCGGTCTGGCCGTCCGTCTGAGGATGATATGCGGTGCTCAAACACAACTGAGTCCCTACTGCCTCTTGCAAACTCTTCCAAAACTCGCTA